>OY997596.1:39149368-39749368 GCA_963921825.1 Erodium maritimum
TGAAAACTTAACAGCGTTGGACTAAACTAAAAAAAAGAATTAAAGGGGTTAAATCTAAAAAAATAGTTAAGGGGTTGATGTGAAAAAAAGACAATACTAAGGTAGGTTATGTGTGATTTTCTCTAAAAACAAAGGCAATTGTGTATATCTACAAACTATACCTAATTTTGTCAAATTTAGAATAAAACCACGCAAGAGATTCAAAATCAACCATCACCAGTCCCGGATAATTAATCACAAGAAGTTTCCATAACGAAGATGTTCAAAACTTGCGCGATTGCGGGTTTCATGAAGAGAACCCATGACCATCCCCAAACCGACATGGATTTGCATAACCGAGAGCGAGGCGGAGGTCTTGGGAAGCTTTGGAAGATGCATCTCATGGCTGCGGAGGATCTAGGAGCATTCGTAGCCGTCTCGTTGCCGCCATCTACGAGCTCAGCTTTCTACCCGGTTGACCTCGCCATGTCCAGATTTTTCTAACCGAAGAATAAAACGGCGCCGTGAAAAAGAACTTCGACACACCGGAGAACAAACCTCCCAAACCCCACCAATCTGGCTGACCTCATCATGCCCTTTCCACTACTTCGTGTTCTTGAGAGAGGCATGGAAGATACACAAGTTGCAGAGTTGAAGTAATAAATTAGAAAGTAACAAATACAAGTAGAATTGAAAAAGGAAAAGGTAGGGTTTCAAAACTTGAAGGGTACTTCTATCATTTTGTAGAAAATATAGTCATGTGCGTTGCGCATATAAAGATTTTCCATCCAAAAATGGATGGAAAAAACTAATGTGTTATTTTCTGATAATTAGGGTATTTTTTTAACGATTTTTTTAGTTAGGGTACATCATGTGTTACAAGTGACTAGTTAGGGGCACTAAACTCATTTTTTCCCTAGTTTTTATTAAAATGGGAGGACAATAGATTTTTATTCAATTTTATTGCTTGTAACATACAATAGATTTTGTTCAAGGTCATAGACCCTAGGTTCCCGACTATAGTCTGGGACCCCCATAGGTGTACCGGCGTTCTTGGACCTGTAAAAGGAATTTACTTTATATCGTAGAAATGAAGAAAACAAAGAAACACAATAACGAACACAAAAACTAGGGAGCATACGAAGGTAGTTCTTCTGAAACCCGTAGTTTTCGTGGTGTGGCGTCCTGGTATTATCGACTCGTTGTCTTGATTCGTAGGGGTAACCCGGCCTGGGTGTCGTGGAATGATACACCATCTTACGTCCCACTCATGATCCCAAACCCACAGACCAGATAGCTTCAATGCCTTCTTCAACCGTCTCGTACGGGTGTCCGAGTGATAGGTTTAGGTGAGGATGACCACGTCCGGCCTTTAGTTTTCGATCAGATGCTTCAGTTGTTTTCAATTCTAATCTGCCCCCAACCCACGTCAATTCCATGCCATGAACTTTATCGTCGCCAATGCACCCAATCAACAATAGTGTACCTGGCGTACTAATGCACCCGAATACCGAAATCGGGGGAGGATTCTCCATCGATGTTCACTAGATCGGCAACTCCCAAATCTAACCTTAGGCGGCTCCTGACACTAGCCTCTTGGACTCTAGGTTTAAATATAACAAATTCTAATCAATAAAAAAACGTATATAGTTAAGAGTAGTTTTTTTCATAATATTCCTCAAAATAATACATGTATCAGTCATACTATATGATAGAGGAATTGTATCATGACTCAAAGCATGATTATTGAATGGAGAAAATAAACTTGTATAATGGTAGATAGTTATAAGCTGGGTAAATATTTTTAGAGCACACACTAGTCCGAAAAAGATATAAAAATAAATGGTTAATTATCTTGTATACCTTTTTGAACTGGTAATATACCTTATAGTATCCTTTTGTTTTGTAACATTCAAAAACAGTTCCTACGTTTTTATAACTGTCGTTTGTTAGTTTTTTCGACAAAATGACTGTTTTACCCCGCACCATTCAAATAAACAATAATTTAGAAATTAAAATTAAAACCAAACTATTCTTTATTCTTAATATGGGTCCTTAAACATTCCTTTATTTTATTAATTAAAATAATATTTATTAAAAAGACAAAAAATTAAGAACATTCTGTCAATTCTGTCTTCACCACACCAAACCCATCGCTCAACTTTTTGTGTTCTTCGGGTATCACAGAGATGAGTTCTTCATCTTCGTCATTTCCTCTACTGCTTGTCATTGTTTTTCGATTTACTTAAACCAGTGGAAATTCTTCATGGATCAGACCCATACCTTGACACAATAATCAAATCCTAATGTTAGAATATATTTATTGGGGTATTAAATATAAATAAATATTTTCTTATTATGTTGTTAATCTGGAATCCATCATTTTTAGGAAACGTGCTATTATAATAAAATGTTAATTACCAAATTGATTAGTAAAAAAGTCTTTCCTTATTTAATCTCCGTTTTGATGGACGGTAAAGATTGAATTTTAATGAAACTCTAATAAGGAATCTTGGTCCTTTCTCCACCTATAAATAAAAAGGTTAAATTACGTTGACATACCCCGTAGTTTACGCATTTAACGGATAAATACCACAAAGTTATTTCGTAACGAAAACATACCTCGAACTAACACTTAGTAACAACATCTCCCCTTCTATCCATTTTCCATCCATTTTTAGGGTTAGATTTAGATTTAGAGAGAAAATTAAGGTTGGATTTAGGGTTGAAGTTGGTTTTAGGATTGTAACACTACGGATAGTTTCGGAATTTCTGAAAAAATGAACAATAAATGGACGGAAAAATGGATGAAATGGGGGATGTTGTTACTAAGTGTTAGTTCGGGGTATGTTTTCGTTACGAAATAACTTTTGGGATATTTATCCATTAAACGCATATAGTACGGGGTATGTCAACGTAATTTACCCAAACACAAATGACTTATTCTATCATAAGAACACAATTCACAAACACCTAAAGGAGTGTATACGAAGGGGAGAGAAACCGAAGTTCATAAGGCGAACTACGTGGATTTTGATCTCTCTCACATACTATTGGCGAGTACGTAGGCAATTCAAGTACATTCTGGATACAAGTCTGTTATGCCCAACCAAGATCATCTACAAGTGCATCTACAACCATGAATGGAGGTATTCCTAAAAGCCTTATCCATCTATTTATTTTGTGATTGTTTGTGATGCCCACGATTTAGGGTTCATGTAAATTACGACTTACACCTAAACCTTTGGACCCACCTCCACCGATTGCAAATCAAACATACCCCCAGATTTGCTCAAACTCCCAAAGTTTGTTTTTCTTCACCACACCCAATCATATTTATGAACTTCCTCATCTAACTCAACAATCTAAACACATCTACATGTTACAGCTCCGTCGAATCAGAGCTCAACAAATAATGTCCTCCTATTGTATCAAGCATCTTAATTTTATTTTCCTCCAAAAAAAGTGATTAAGTAACAGGAGCAGCACCCAAAGTTTCTTTTTTTTTTTGGTGAAACTGTCCTTAAATATAAAATCTGGGGGTAAAAAACTTTTGGTAGCCTTTTGTTCGGACCACGGACCACATGTTTGGAAATGACTATTTTTGTACCATTATGTTTGATCCACAAACCTTTTTTCTCATTTGGGGTTAAAAAACTAATTGAACATTTCATTTCATTAGTCATGTTACACCATGTGCAATTAAGTAGAAAGTAAGTATAATTATTACTTGGGTAAACTACAAATGCATACCCTTAAGTATGCATGTTTAACCGATGAATACCTTGAAGTTTAAAGTTAACTGATGCATACCCTGAAGTTACGAGTTGTAACTCAAAACCCCTCCGTCAGCTAAAATGACGAAAATACCATCAACTACATTTCAACAATTATGTTAAAAAAATTATTTAAAAATTACTTTTTTTATATATATATAGGGGAACAATCAAGTACAAACCCAATTTCGGGTCAGAACGCAGAACTAATCTGGGCCATTGATTATCCAGATCGGATGGCCACCGAAATTCAGGGGGGGTGGTGATTGATTACGAAATCAATTACAAGATATGCATTAATTAAAAAGATATTAAAAGATATGCATTAAATCTGGGTCATTAATTCTACGATCCAAGGGCCCAGATTAATAGTTCTACGTTCTAACGAAAGATACAAGTTTGTACCTGATTGTTATCCTATATATATATATATATATATATATATACTTATTAAATGACTTCATTTTTATTTAAAAAATTGCTTCATTTATATTTTAAAAAAATTATTTAAAAAAATCACTGAGGGTATTTTCGACATTTTAGCTGACAGAAGGGGTTTTGAGTTACAACTCGTAACTTCAGGGTATGCATCGGTTAACTTTAAACTTCATGGTATTCATCGGTTAAACGTGCATACTTAAGGGTATGCATTTGTAGTTTACCCTTATTACTTTACCCTCAATAAACGAAATTCAGAAAGAAAGAAAAAACATAACAAAATTAATAAATTAAATAAAAATAATAAAAGAAATAAAAGAAACATTTGAGAACTTTTTTGTTGAATCTGATTAGTTTGGTTCGTTCAATATGATGTTCTTCATTGTTTAAGTTTTCAACCTGTGACGAAGGAAGTTCTTCATCTGTTCACGGTGTCCTTCAAAGTTTCTTTATCCGGTTTTTCAAGAGCCACACGAAAGTTCACAATAATAAGTTCTAATATTAATTTTAATTTTAAAGAAAAATGTTAATAATTTTAAGAATAACTAAAAAATAAAGAAGAGTTAAATTTATTAATTACTGAAATAAATAATGAAAACTTTATAAGTAAATACTAAATGATAAAAAGAATTAAATATACATTAAAAATAACTAAATTAATAAAATATTTGAATAAAGAAATTTAATAAATTTTAAAAAATTAATATTATTATAATGAATTAAATAATAGATTAATAAATTTTAACGAATTATTGATGAAGAGGGGTAAAATAATCATTCAACTCATAAGGTCTATTAGTTTGAAATGTATAAAGGTAAAATAGTTACTTTACATCTTTTTGTTAGTTTTTTAATCCCAAATCGAAAAAAGGTTCGTGGACCGAACATAAGGATAACAAAACAATCATTTTCAAACATGTGGGACCTTAGGGTTCGTGGACCGAACAAAAGGGTAGTAAAATGTATTTACCTCTAAAATCTAGAATTGAGAATCAGAGAGAGGAAAATAAGAGTTAGGACGGACATGAAACAACCATCGAAGCTACAAATTAGCTCGAAAGACTAGTTTTTTTGTCTACATTGGTTGCGCGTTCTCCTCGCTGTGAAGTCAGCACCACCACTAGTTTGTCAGGGAAGAGAATGAAGAGAGGATAAATAGTGTGGACCTATTGAAGTGTAGATCAACCGTCTGTTTAAGTGTAGGTAGACCTAGAATTAAGTAGATTATTTTTTTTCTCTGTTTTTATTTAATTAGTTAAAAAGTTTATAGTTTAATTTATTTTGTTATTAAAAGTACAATATCATCATTTCTAATTTTTTTTCTTGAAAATTCAGTTTATTATAACAAAAAATTTCAAAATTTACTAAAAAAACAGTTGTTACCAATACACAAAAACAAAGGGTACTAAATGTGTATTACCAATTCAAAAAGAAAACAAAAGATATTTAACCCAAAATTAAGAGGGGAAATTGCATTGACATAACATGTATTATACGCGTTTAACAGATTAATATCTCAAAGTTAATTAGTAACATAACCTTGAACTAACACTCAGTAACAACATCTCCATTTTATTCGTTTTTCCGTCCATTTATTGTTCATTTTTTTAGAAATTCCGAAACAATCCGTAGTGTTACAATCCTAAAACCAACTTCAACCCTGAATCTCTCCAAACCTAAATCTAACCCTAAAAATGAATGGAAAAATGGATGGAAGGAGGGGATGTTATTACTGTGTTAGTTCGAGGTATGTTTTCGTTACGAAACAACTATGAGGTATTTATCCGTTAAACGCGTATATATTGGGATATGTCAAAGTAATTTACCAAAATAAAATAAAGCAAAGTCACTGTAACAAATCGGATACAAATAAGGAAGAATAAAAACGCTAATTTTGGATTGGGAAATAGGTATGCCCCACTCATTTCGGATAAAAAGTGAAACATGGAACAAAATAACAGAGGCGTGTATATAGTACAAACTGATGGACTCTTGAAGGAACTTTCACAGCTCAAAAATCTGATTCAAGTATGGGGCGGAGGTATGTGAAGAAACAACAAGACAGACCATTTGCTCAAGACTGACTGACGTAGAGCACTGGGACAAGCCCAGCCATTTTACCATCCCTCCCGGGGCGTTTCTTCTTCACCTGCAGAAACAATAAATGTATAATTGCCTCAACCCTGAATAACCAACCTAAAATTAATCTTCTTTTTGAAGAAATCCACAATAAAATTGACAGAAAAAATCAGCAGGTAAATACGGACTAATCATATTCAAACAATCTCTTACTTTCTTCTTCTTTTATAGTTCTTTTTTATTCAATTTTGGTATGTCAGATAACTTACGTAATACCACCCATCAACTTCATACTCGATTTCAACTTCATCTCCCGCGGTTAGATTCAACTGCAAGGAATACAAAAATGAGAACAATTGTGGTTGTGCATCAACTAATGTGTAAACTTCTTGCTTACCAATTAAGTCACAATTTATAATCCTAAGTGTGAAATGAAATGAGAGATTAAGTCTACTAACCTCGTCATCTCCACCAGCAGTGAAGTCATAGAGTGCTGATCCAAATTGCGGATTTGAAGATGTAACTCGTTCCTCATCTTGAGAACTAAAACTACGTGACCCCGCCCCACTTAAAGGGTTCTCAAATGACTCCAACCTTTGTGTGGCAGCTGAGTATGATGGAGGCTCTTCTCTAATCTGGGTAATTAAAACAAGATTTACAGCTTACAACTTGATCTATATAATGGAAATAGATAAAGAGAGATGTAGATCCTTACAGGAGAAGCTGGACCCTCATACATTGAGGAACCACCTCCATATCTGTTTCCTGTTGATTTATCCTGTAGAATAAATTTTACATATTATTTTTTGTCCAAACAACCCGAGAAGCAATGATTGTGAAGAAGCCATTAACCAAAATACAATCAGCTAAGAAATGATCCAGGTCAAAGCTAATGTTTAATTAAGTCCGAATTTTCCAAGATTAGCCAGTCAATATATAGAGAGATACATCAACCAAATTAGTTATGTGTGCAATACCCTATTTGCAGGTCGTGAGCTAAACAGCGATGGGTAGTTCATGCCCCCGAAGTGTGATGATATGGAAGTTTCAACTGATCCTGTGGAGTCTGGAGAAGATGACCCTGATGATCTAGCATCATCTTCCTGCAGATTAATAGATGGAGATGAGTTTTACTTCCAAGACCTTGCTACTACCTCCAAATGGAAGGCATTTGGGCAAAATTCGTACCTCCATTTCTGAAGCCTCTAGAAGCGACTTTGCCCACATATCATCATAACTAACTGAAGGTCTAGACATTATGTTCTCCTCCTCAACATCTGGTGCATCGGTTCCAGCACCAGAAAGAAATTCGTTAACCTGAGGACATAATAGAGATAGAGATTTTCAAGGTAAGAAATTGATCAGTGGCTAATGATACAGATAATGTCAACTCAAACTTATACCACAATCAATAGTTAGGAAAATTGGCAAAACCCCATGCTTAAAGGATACCTTCAGCCTGGAGATTAATAAATTAGGGTGCCCAGGAAACATTTAACTCTCCTTCCACAGTTGAATATTATACTATACAAAAATAAACTAGTGGCAAGAGCCATGGTATTTTTTTTTTTTGCTTCACAATTCGGAAGAGAAGACACTACTTTAAGATTGGGTAAACTGGAGCTCTCACCCTGCTCATTGCTGGTGCGTTGTTGCCCAGGAGGCCATCATCGCCCAGATTTGCTGCCCAAGCATTAACTAGGTCATCATCAAGTACATCAGACTCATCAGCTGCAGGCTTAGACGCCTCATAAATAAGGTCAGAGATCCCAGTCGCAACAGCTGGATCATTCATGCCAGATGATGTACTTATATTATGACGTGTGCGATAGATGTCGATAAGTTTTGCACTGTCGAGCAAATTTCAGGAAGAAAATAGAAGTTCAATTGGTGAGAAGAGTTAAAAAAAACATTGAGCATTAAAAAAGGACAAATGAAATCGCGACGTGAATAATTATCTACTTTATTGATGCACTTGTATAGTAAAGGCCATTACACAGAAAAACCCCTTTTAAAGGGTTTGCAACAGTATAATTTCAGATAGTGGGAATCACAGCAGCAGGTACAATGGAATAAAAAAATGCATGCTAGCAAGCACAAACACGCAGGTCCAGGTCGTTTAAAGAGCAACTACTTCATGCAAATAGGTTAAGAGATACAAACACATGCGGGTCACCCCTCCCAATATTCCACTTTTGTTAAACCACCAAATGGCCTGAAATCACAGAAGTTTCTGTGGGTCTGGGATGCAACAATGAGTTGTTTCTTGTTTAATTAATATTCAGATCTAAATAAGTCATCAAGTCTTCATAAAATACCCTTATTGATTTATGGTTATTTATGTTTATAAAGCCATGTATATAATCTTTATATGTCCTATTCTTATTAGAATAAGTGTCACAATGAGCCTCCAAAGGTTTAATCAAATATAGGCATCTCATATGTGATTGTCGCCCATCGTTTCTTCAATTCAATCACTTTACCCTCTACTTTAGCTCTCATTTTCAGTAACCCTGTTTCTTATTTAGTGAACAGAAATTCTTTGTTCTTGCTTGATAAGTTCACAAAACTATTCAAAGCCTTGTTCTACAGGAAAAGCCAGTCAGAAGTTAATGCACTCTTTGATCCCCAACCTTTTTGGCTTGTGACTTGTGTACCTTTCGAGTATGAGATGTTTCAAAAATATTTTAAGCTTCTTACAGCCAAACTTACTGAGTATTGGCCACATTCAAAGTAGAAGCTGAAACTTGATTCTTGCAAAACATTAAATCCTAATTCACAAGCTCAAAAGCACAACACACCAAGTAAATAGAGGCTTGCTTGCTTATCATTGAAGCAACTTCAATGATCCTATGTTTCAAATACAACAGAAATAAATTATATGCTAGTCAAACAACATGCTTAAGTAAATGTGTACCTTATTGCCCCCAATGGTAAATACTTTGCCCTTGGAACGAAACAAAAGAGTGAAACAAGATCTAGCAATTTCTCATGGGTTTCATATAGTTTCTTCAGTTCTTCATCTGTCCATTCTTTTTTTGCATTATCATGATTGCGTATTTCCCTGATGGGGCATACTGAAACTTGTAAATTGTCAATTAGACAAGAAACAGAAAAACTAGCACTACGATAATCAATACTTACTTGATAAGGTCATCCTGAGCTATATACATTTCATCGAGAACCTTCAGCATGGGACTTATCAGAACTCCAAGCCCTGTACCACTAGCCCCTTGATCTTCCCCATTACTGATATGCATCTCTGAAAGTTGGGATTGCACACCACCTTGTGCCAAAGTATGTAGAAACTCATATATCTGTAGTCTAAAAGGCTCACCAGACCTGATTGCCAAGGTTGTAAGAGCTTGAGCTGCAATAATGCGCACCTGAATGTAAATCAACCACAAGAGATAAGAGAAAGCAGTAATGGAGGCAGGCATCTTTTAAGCATAATAAATATAGCAGACCTATTACTCATTTAACAAACCAAAAAGTAAATCGGTCTAGCTCCTTTTCATCAAATCAGCCATTTAACCAGCACGGCCACGTCATGGCAATATTTCATGTCTCAGTGTATCTATTATCTATATATAAACCCATTACATGCATATTAACATTCTACTCGAAAGGATTGTTTGGACCATAGACACAATCATGCAACTGCATAGAACTAAGTAAATGGGGAATTTGCAAGCCTTCTCTAATAGACTAGTTTATTTAGAACAGATTTGTCTCATTATTTCCACCCAGGAGAAAGCGTATACCTCCCAACTGCCACTGAAAGCACATCGCTGGAGTCGCGTCAATGCACTTGCTAGAGTAGGATTGCGTGAGCTAGCAGCAGCAACCATCTTATCTGCATCTAACATCATCAGTGCAGTTCCAGGTGGAGTAGCAGATTCCCAGGCATATTCTGAAGCGGCATAATTTGCATTTTCTCCAAGAAACCATACCTGAAATTTCACTGATTCAGAAACATACATGGGAAAAAATATAATTCAAGCAACCACTGTATTAAACTAAACCAAAGTTCATTTAGGGACTAATTGAAAGGCTTACAGCTGCTTGGACTAATCTCTGTAAAGCCAGGGCTGACTTTGGATCAGATGCAGATACCCTATCTACTGATGTAAGCCCCAACATTGACCCAGGTTGTGGTGGTGGTAAATCAAGAACTATTGTGACTGCTTCCAAAGCTGTGTGTTTTCCACCAGGACCCGCACCAACAAGGCAAGTCTGGACATTAAGCCATCATTAAGTTAATTATCAAAAATGAAATATGGTAATTAAAATAGTAGATGAGTTTAATAAACAGTCAAGTGGTGAACGTTCTATGAATAAATGGACATATAAATGCACAACACAACAAATTTAAACAGCATGCGTCACAATCTTAGTGCAACCAGTACTATAAAAAGAGACAGCAAATGGATCAATAAAAAAGTACTAAAACCAAATAAGTACGGGACAAACAATGACCATGCAGATAAAAAGTTACGGAAAGCAGAGGAAGAAAAGTGTGGCAAAAAATAACCGACTTGTGGAGAACATGGAACATTAGACTCATCAATAATATTAATGAATATAAAAGATGATATGAGGCATCCATGAAACATCAGACTCATCAAGAATATTAATGAATATAAAAGATTATATGAGGCATCCTAAAGCATACATACGATTGCACCTTACAACCTCTGCACAGAACCTGGAGTGATATAATATGATAGCTAATCACTTTTGCTAATAGCATGGAATGGCTAGAAAATTAGAGGTCAAGGTTATTCCCCATCCTTTTCATGACTGGAGGGGACACATAATACAAGCATACTGACCTAGAAGGCTATACATGTTTTAGATGCCAGAAGACAGACTTTGAAGTCACATTAAACTAAATACAGACAAACACATGTGGATCAACCTGCTTAAAATAACATAATCCTTGAATCCTCCATATCAAAGCTTCACTAAAAACGCAATGATTTGATAAATTTGCACAATTTAGTTATACTAGATAAACATTAGGTTTTATGTAGTTGACTAACAACGTTACTAAACAAAGTTACTGATCAACTTTCATAAATTTTTACCTTTTACCACCAAACACTTATCCTATGCTACAATTTTCATTTAATCTGATTATCAGTATATCTAAAGTAAAATTAGTAGAGATAATATACATAGCAAAAAGCACATTAAATATATAATACTAAAGCAACTGATACAATATTAGATGCCGAGATTCACAAGACACCTTACCTTCCATAGTAATTGTAATACATCAGCATCTATCTTCCCAGGAACTTTAGTGGCAAAAATTCTTGCAATTTGAAGAAGAGTAACAGCCATATCAGGACTAGCCTAATAAAACATCAATCATAACAGTTTCAGAGATTAGACCATCTATAAAGGAAGTATAAAAGGAATACAACAAAAGCTTAACTTGTAAATTTCAAAAGGCATGACCTTGGAATATAACATATAAACGAGCTTAAACAAAGTGTAGCCCATAGCCATCTGGCTATACTACCATTTTAGTTTCAATATTTCCTTCTATTTGATTCTTTCATTCTTATTAAGAGAGTTAGGTCCTCATCCATCTACCATGCGTTTGACTCAACTTAACATGCATAAATATTCAATATGAAAATTCAATCTGAGGCATCTATAGAAATCCAAGCATCTCAAACAAGAATATTATGAAATGAAACATGAATGTGCCCACATCCCTGGAAGCATACCTCATTGAAACAACATATCTGGTAATTCATTTATAAAACACTCTATTCGGATGACCTTCAATGTTCTTGAGTGATCTCTATGTAACAGAGAACATTAACTTCCCATATCATTACACAGTTCCCCTGCACAACTGATCCTAATATGAAATTTTAATGAATTTCTGACCACATTAGCACCAATGAAGCGCACCTCAGGAATTGCAAAAAGGGTTACTCAATGCCCATGCTCCCCCACCAATTAGGATCTAGAGAGGACTGGTTATCCATGCAGCTCTACCCATGTTTTTGTAGAGTAGGGATGGCAAAAATAATATCAAAAAGGAAACCCATTCATAAACATGAAATCATACTTTATACACAAAATATTATTATGCCTTCTATGTACCTTAAATCGAGCATGTAAAGTAAGCAAAATGTCATTCAAGAGTGACGCTGGCCAAGCTGGATCAGAAAGTTCTGATGCAATAATGGATTCTAGTTCCCCAAATGATTCATATGGACTTTGCATCCAGATCAAAGCCTTGATTACCATCGCTCGAACATAAACACATTCACATGCAATCGTTGTTCGCACTACTTCCATTAATGAAGCTAATAGGCTCGCTATGGTATCCTTGCTACCAGCATTATTTGCGAATGAAGTGCTTCTCCGGATACCTATTTAAAAATAAACAACCAGAAATTACCAAGCAGAGATGATTCATTTTCTTGAATACTAATAAATAATACAAGTAACAACTAATGTAAATAATGAATACAAGCCCAAATTTAATCCCAAAATTTGGAGCTGCAAAACAATGGCATGCACATTTTGCTGACAGAAGATCTAAATGCTGGAAGAAGCATGCCACTTGAATATTGAAATTTGCATCCCATGTAATAAATAGAACACATCAAATGAACCAGTTTACAGAAATGTTGAGTTCAAGAAAAAAAAAGTTGGCCAATTAGAGTATCCCAGTCATTTGATCAATAAGTAGATATAAAAGTATAAATATAAAACACAGAAATCAGGTATCAATAGCTACAACAGATAGAAGTAGAACCCATCCCGTCAGAAGAATCCTTCAAATTCATCAGATACTCTATAAGGACTGGGAGCTAAACCAAAATCTGAATAATCCGTCAACGTGAAGCAGATTTATCGCTAATAAATATTATTAAATAATGCTCGACAGGGAATCCCTTTGGACAGGACCAAGAATAGGAATAATAACTGTGTATAACAAATGGAAGATGAACGTCTAGACTGCTTTCATCAAAAGCCCAAGTCAAGGCTCCATATTACTGATTTAATTCAGGATTTCAACAGTGTAAATTGTAAAACTCTGATATATTCTTCATGTTTCAATACAATGAAAGCATCCCTTTATATAGAGATTAACTCTATGTGAAATAGGAAATACTAATACTAAACAACATAGGAAACCTAACTTAAATAGGAATAGGAAATACTTGTAACTGGAAATAAACTAAACTCTAACACTCCCCCTCACGTGCAAGTCGGATAACGAGTCTTGCACGTGAACGAAGAATAAAATTCAAATTTGAACTTCATGTTGTTGCATCACCACTGTGTTGTTGTTGCCGAAGACTAAGATTTTTTTTTCAACATAAATAAAATCCTCCTTTCTTTTAATCTTCTCTTTATTTTATTTATTTAATAAATATGCAAAAAAATCTGGTTCAACTCATCCTAGGTAATTCATTGCTTCAACGTCAAACATCTTTGACCCAGGCACAATTCACTTTAAGCACTACAGATCTTCAGGAGCATACAATGAAATCCGTTGAACCCTCAACCAAAACATCAGATTATGAACTCGTTCTACCACCATATAAAGCCTAAGTGATACAACCCACATAGTGAAGATCCTAGATTAAGAACCTTCTTCAAGTCACGTGGTGCGATCCAAAAGATAAATATGGATAGGGAAATTGAGGATAAAAAAATAAACATCCAAAATATAAATATGGACAGGGAAAATGAGAATAAAAAATAAATCTACCTTCAGGGTGTGAGGTTTCACCACTATCTGAATCAAGTGAATCTACAGAATCAGAAAACATATCAACTCCTTCATCAATATCCTGCAAACCTACAGCAAAAGCAGCAGCGCGGCTTTTCCCCATCTCCTGCACAACTCTTGCAGCAGCATGCAACACTGGTCTAGAGAAACTACGGAAAGAACTCTCCAACCTGAAGTAAAAGCACAAAGTGCACGATAACAACTTTAAAAAATCAACATTAAAGACATCAGTACAGCCACAGAGAAGCTAGAGAGAGAGAGAGTTTTGTCAACCTTCTCATGACAAGCTTAATAAGGGGCTGTGGGCGCCTTATCTTTTGATATTTATCTGTGAACGCTTTCGGTGGAACAGATGGTGTTTCTGGCAACTTGAGGATCTCCCTAGTTAAGCGGTACCACCCAGAAGCTCGCTCATCAGTCCTACAATACATAGATGTTAGAAATGCTATATCCTTGTAGGTTACTGAAGGGAAGAGGGTGACAAAGATTAATACAGTAAATGCATGCCAATTAGTCAGTGTTTTACATCCTTCTGAAGATAAAATTACAGTGAACACAAACAGGGATATATAATAAGGGTTAATTGCTAAAACCTACACTAACTTTAAAAGTGGACAAAAACATACAATAAGTATTGTCCACAGTCTTCTGTTAAAATGATGAACAAAATATTATGTTCTGTTAAGTATTGGGGCCATATGTTTTGCGCACAGTACTATTCAAGGCTATATGTTTTTACCACAGTACTCGTCAATGCTATATGTTTTGACCACAATACTTTTCAATGCTATATGTATTGTCCACATATCCTGTAAGGGTTAACAGAACTGTTCATTATTTTAACATAAGACTGTGGACAATACTTATTGTATGTTTTTGTCCACTTTTAAACTCAGTGTAGTTTTTAACAAGTGGACAAAAAAATTGTAGTTTTTAGCATTTAACCCATATAATAATAAGTATGCCAGTATACCTGTCAGTGTTATCATGTTTTCCCAATACACATAAGATTGCCTCAAAACAGACTCTTTCACTGGGATCAAGAAGGAGCTGATAGAGCAATGAATTGAATTGAGACTTAATGTCAGGCCTTTCTGTACACACAATTCCAAGGAAACCAGTCACCCCATACATACATACAGGACATAAATGCGTGTTCATTTGCAAAGTAAAAAATATACTGACCATCTAATGCGCGAGCTCTAGATATTGAATGGCACATCCTGGCTAGTGCAACTCTAGCCAGAACATCATGTAAATGAAGAACATCCTGCAAAGCCCCTGATTCATAAGACAATAAGCATCTCACTCTAGCAATTGCCAAAAAAAAAGTGATTGAATAGTAAAAAGAACAAAGCATATTATATTTTCCACCAATAAGCACAAAAAGTAATGACTGTCTGATTTAGGTAATATGATTAGCAAAGCTATAAACTTTTTATTTTAGATAATCAAATAGGACAACTATTTAGCCGCAGAGCAAAATAAGTACAAATGTGTAGAGATTCAAGAATAAAAAAGAACTAGGAGAATCGAGAGGTTGAATCTGTTCAAGATGATTAATACCAGAAAAGGGCTTTAATCAAATGATAATGATCCATAAGCTTTAAAATGTGTCTCAAATCAAACAAATTCAATTTCATTTTGTTGTATAATAATCATTTGTAAGCCGACCTCCATGACCTAGAAATACTCTCATCTGAGTCAAACAAATCAAAAGCAACAAATATCCTGATTCCAACTAATATAAGGTAAAAATTATTGATGAGGAAAGCACAACTGATACTTGCAATATGAAAAATGATACCTCCAGGTTCTGCAAGTTTTCCTGCAAAACAGAGAAAGATAAAGCATCAGATAGAGATAACAGTATGATTGAGTGTATAGTAATACGATGAAGTTAGATCATCCCTGCGTCCCATAAACAGTTTGTTTTGCTTACGCCTCGATTGTCATACAAGTGCAGGATCCCAAAGAATTATACAAGAGGATTCATGTAACCAACCCCTACTTTCATTGTATGGAAAGGGCTTGATTATTGTAATTGTTCTGATATTATGCCTGAACCCTCACATTACCGTTTTAACACATAACAAACTATATATGCATAGTACCAGGCAAAGGGATCAGGGTACAACTTTTCCTGCTTTTGAGAAGGCCCTATTTTGGTAACAAAAAAGGTTAAAGAGTGGTTTCCAGTGAACTATTTGGCTTTCATCAAAACTTTAAGTTTATGCCAAGGCACTCAATTCAAGCTCAGATGATGTTTCAATACCTAATGCCATGGCAACTGCATAAGGGTCTCTAGTAGCCAACTCAGAAATGATTTCCAAAGAATGCCTCACAGCAACAGGATCAGCAAATGAAACCCTGAAATCAAGTTAAACTTTCCTTGAAACCGCAAATAGATATAAACAAACAAGCCATGTCCTGATATATTACATATGCTACACTTAGTCCTATGAGAACAATGCAAACCATCAAACTGTATTTGCAGAAATATACTATAAATAATTGAAAAGATATTTTGAGAATAAACTAGATAGATGGTTGTGCACACAAGACATAACAAAATGACGAAACTACTACTGTCGATGATCAAATTCAACAACTATATCTAACCAATAACTAAAAACCAGGATGCCGAAGCATACCCTTGTACAGCACGATGCAGAAATGCGGGGTTTCCTGGATCCAGAGGAAGTCTTCTCAATGCACTTAAAGCACCATATTGCAAATTACTCCGGATGATAGACTAACATAATAATGGTTAATACAAGAAAGGCATTACAAGTTAAACTTTGACTAGTACAGAGCAGGATAATATAAACGCAGTTCATGCTTCAAAAGAACTTGTCATGAGATGGACTATCATATGTAGCCATCCACATAACAAGTAGACTTAAGACAAGTATGTGAAATACACCATCTGGAGAGTACATAGTTAAGCTATGGAAGCCAAGGGTTAGGAATCTATTTTCTTGACAAAGTGAACAACAAAATCATTCCCAGGTTTGTTGTATAAGCATCACTTTTCCCACCCCTAATCCACCCAAGTTACTAGCTATTATCATACATCTATCTTTTGATATAAGAAAACTTCAAAGTGGTCACAAAACAGTAAGGGTAACAGGTAAATACATGAAGCCAAATCAATCCATTGTATTTAATTTAAGGGCAATAGTCCTGACAGGTATCATAATAGGTTGTTGTAACCCTGAGTAAGAAATGTGTCTCTGACACGTTTATTATCCAGAACTGTTCTTTAAGTTTAGAGTCTGGACTAAAACATACTCTCACAAGGCTCTTACATCCCTAGCTACCACAACAGCTTCTGGTGATCCACTATAGTGTTAGTGTGTGTGTGCGCGCTCATTGGAGATTTTCATCCCATTGGAGGAACGTCAGATCTTATATTTGTCGTTTGCGGATCAATAGAGGAATTTGGAGCTAACAACCTAAGAGACGTGCAGAAAATATTTGCTCTTTGGTTTCTTATTTCAATGGTGTAAAAGTAAAAGAATATATTACGGCATCCGCAGTGGTTGATGATACGAGCATGAAAAATTGTGCATGGCCCCCATCATGTTCATTGTGTGGGGATAATAGATCTGAAAAGATTTGTCAAGTGTCCACCTTGTTTTTTCATTATACTTCTCTTAAAAATAATACTAACCCTCTAGAGGATAGTCCACTGTAGAGAAGAGTACGATAAAAATGGGATGATGATATGATGAAGCGGCATGTTTATCATCCTTTTAGTGTGTAAGCCATTGTGGATGCCCTTAGCTCTGACATTAGCCAAAAAACTGTAAAATTTATAGCATGCTAATTGATTGTCATACATTTTGGTAGTTACCAATAACATTACGAGAATCAGTTTGTTTAGTTGCCTAGCTTATAAGTCTAAGAATGCCAGATGGTGACATACTACGGTAGATGGGTTATTCAACATGATTGTAATTTGATATTCTTACCTCCTTATCACCACCTTTGGCCCCAAAAACACCTTTCTTGCGTTTCTGTGGGGCATCAGCAACCTAAATTTCCATTCAAATATAAAAACATCACAAAAGGCATCGATACAAAAGTGGGACTATATGTTCAAAACAACTCCAAATAGTACACAATGCTCAATATTTGATTTCTGTCAACTCATAAAGACTCTTATACCTTTTATTTGCAATTTGAGTGATCTTCCACAATATATAATATGTAGACTTCTATTTATGTTTATATCTAGAGACTGAGAGTTCTGCATTCAAGTTTGTTTTAAGCCAGAAATGGCATGGTGCTAACCTCACATTTAAAATATATAAAAAAAATGTTCTCTTGACGGAAAAATCAAGGATACGATCCTAAACTCTTTTTCAGTGTGAAAAGGAATATACACTCTCCTGTGAGCTAGACCAAAGTAAGATATACCTTGTCAAGAATGCCAAACACAATTTCATACAATGTGGACAATATTTCAGAGCTGCTTGAAGGAGCGTAAGTAAGAGCCTTCAATGCTTGGAGTCTTCGTGCATGAACTGCAAAGAAGACAGAGCAACAGAAGTCAACCACTATCTTCAATGCCATACGTCAACTTTGCGGAGAAAAATAAACATCTATTAGCAAGATGTTTCATAAACTCGAAGTGGGATTCAACAAATGCCCCCGCCTCACTTCCTATCTACTTGGTCAGCCACAATCTTATTTTGTTTAAAACATCTACACCATCTTGTGGGCCCAAAATTGTGGAATGTCAGTCCAAACAAGAATGAGTGGATTTTGATAGTCTT
This sequence comes from Erodium maritimum, assembly GCA_963921825.1. NCBI lineage: Eukaryota > Viridiplantae > Streptophyta > Magnoliopsida > Geraniales > Geraniaceae > Erodium > Erodium maritimum. The sequence continues at coordinate 39,168,196 of OY997596.1, forward strand.
TTTTTTTAGTATGAACAAGGTATTAGCGTTGTATATACGAAGAGTGCATGAAAGAGATCAAGGAGTTGGCATGAATGTAAATTGTAAACAAAAGAAAAAAGTATTAAAGCCATTTGACCTCTTTGAATAGATACTAATATCACCTAAAAGTACCCAAAATAGCAGCCCAAAAGATGAGAAAAATAGTACCCCAACCAATTAGAGACAGATAGGCATTAGAAACCTGATCATAAGAACTGCTTTCTTGCCAGAGAGCTTATAAGACTAAAGAGGATGCACGTGACCACAAAATATTCATCTGACTATCGCCAAAACTGCAAGCTTTGTACACAGAACCACTAACAATAGATGGGCAGACGCCGCAGACCATTACGATTCATCAGTTGCAAGTCAACTATTTAAGTCTCTCAGCTTCATATGAATACCTAAAATGAAGTCCCGCCTTCATTGGGATTTCTTTGTCAGAAGAGGAGGGCTGTGATGAATTGTGTAGCCCAAAAGTTGGAGCAAAAAAATACTACCCATCAATACAAATTTCCAGCAAGCAAAATGAAAATGGCATGAACATTCTTTACAGAAATGCTTGTTTAAAATTGTAAAGAATAAAAGGAATCACACTAAATCAAGAACCAAAACATGTGTCCAAGTTTCTATCACATATAATGGCATTAGGAATTCTCAGACCAAGTTATATGTCGATGCATATATGTTAAATTGTATCACTAGTATTACTTGACTACCAGATTTAAAATCTAACTCTGGAATACATATTGTCACTTGTAAACGTATTTCTAAATGCATCTAAAAGCATGCTGACATTGAGTAATTAAAATCCCACATCACCAATCAGAACAGCAGAATGCACTGAGTTAGACATAACAAAGACCTTAAAATAACATGAAAGCGTGAGTAAACTCAGAAGCACTTTACATTCGACATCGGCATTTGAAGCCTCTTTAGTAAGCTCCATAACTATCCTAGGTACCACATCAGCTCTAGTCACCCCTCCAACAGCATCGATATCAGCTAGGGCATCCCAGTTAGGTGTGGGAATCCCACCACCAGAACTTAATCCTTGTGCACCAGTATCTGACAATATTCGGGCTAAATAATAATAGACATATCTTAGGACACTCCTGTCTTCACATTGTTGATTAAGCTGTAGAATTCAAAGGGAAAATGGTGATCAATGTCAGGAAAGAAATGCAATTAGTGTCACTTTGTTATGCAACAAACAACTTATGAAAACACTCAATACATGTGATCAAATTTTAAATCTACCAAGAAAAACTAAGAAAGCTATAGGTACCAATTGGTGGCTACACTGTTTACCCGGAACTTACAATTGTATAGACAAAACTAACTAAATTAAAGTGAAGAGAAAAGGCAATGCATTCCTGAGAGACCAAACTAATGGAATAGATGGTGGTCAGTTTTCATAACACAAGGCCTGGAATTTGTTAGAAGGTGGTTGCTATCATCCAAAGCTTACACCAGTGTAATAATGTAATTTAGACATATAAAGGCAAAGCTCAGCAGTCACCACAAATGAGAATGCAAGTTATTCTCACAAACAAACTAATATATTAAGCCATTAAAGAATAAGTTTCCAAATAGTTTCCAGTCAGACAAAAGAAACCATTCTTCTACAAGTGGGTCTTGTCAATGGTCCTGACTAAATAAAATGTTCAAACAAAAGCTAAACATTTTTGCCTCAAATTTATACAAGTCTCTGTGGATCACATCCTCTTTTGAGACCAAGATATCATCTTCATTCATAAGCATTAACATTACAAATAGATAAAGAGCAAAGAAGAACTACAAATTTGGGGATGTTGTTTAACATGACTAACAATCCAAAATGGCTACTAAGATTGAAATTATACATCAAAAGGGTAGCATCTTGCACCATGGAAACTTCAATTGAATAAAAATTAAAAATAATTAAATAGCTGAGGAGAATGAAATGGAAAGATACCATGAGAAGAGAAGGTGCCAAAGAAGGATCAACAGAATTGTAAACAGCCAACTTGGGGAACACATGGTTTACCAACTGCTTCTGGGAGCTTTTCTACAGACAACAAGCGCAAATCTGTAAGAAAAAACATTAACTAGAAGTCGAACAAGCAAAGTAGGACCAGAAAATAGCCCTCACCTGATCAGAAGTAGCAGCCAGTTCGTGTATACTCCTCGCGAGCTGCGCATAAGAAAGCGCCTGCAAGAACACAAAAAAAAAACATGAGTTCAATTCGAACAGTTATGTGAATAAGTGGAAAAATGAGATGCCAATGTGGATCTGGGCACCTTCTTCTTCCTCTGCTTCTGGGGCATGATGTTGGCTGCTCTGACAGCTCTAGTGGCAGCAGAGACGGTGTCGTTCTGGATCTTCATCAATGTGGCCCTACTGCTCTTCTTCTCTCCCAAATACCCGGGCTTACTCGATGCCGAGGGCTTGCCCGACGTCGGCACCGGTGATTCCGACGCCGGAGGCGCCGATGTGGACGACGGAGCTGAAGATACTGGCGGTGCAGGGTCCGCTGTAATCAGATCCATCAGCGTCGTCCCCGTCGAATCCTGCCCCACCCAGAAAATAATGATTAAAAAGCGATGTTGGGTCAGTGAGAACGAACGGATCAGAAGATGATAAGCTCGGTAGAGGATTGGAGGAGTTTACCGCCATGGTTGCTCTCTGATCGGAGAAAAATGCCTGCTAGCTGGGCCTTTGGACACAGATACTCCCTCTGTCCAACAACTGGGAAATCGGAAGAGAAAGGAGACCTGACGTCGGAGCTACAGCCTACAACTAGAAATCCGGTTCCTATATCGGTTTGGATGTACCAGTTTAAACCCGGTTCAATGACTTCGGCGTATGATGTAAAAATGTTTTCCACCACTTTTTTTTTTTTTTTTGAGGAAATAGGATCATTATTATTTAATTAAAATTTGCTTACAAAAATAAAGTAAGTACTGAAAGAGGTGAAATCGGCTACAAACCACTCTTAGCCTAAAAACTAGAAAACCAATCCTAGTCACACACACCTAACATCCAACATTCACCATGATGTCACATCATCACCCCAATTTCACTCAAACTCACGTCACTTTCATCCTTTCTCACACAAGCAAGGGCATAATCGTAAAAGTATGGTGTCATGTGGACAAGTGTCCATTTTTTTTCTTCACCAATTCACTAATTTAATATTTCCCGATTCGTTTGATAAAAACGAATGTTGATATCAAACTAGTGCTAAATGTTGATAAAAACATGTACTGAGGTGATAAAAATCATGTTCAATTTTGATAAGGGAAAATTTCATTTTACCACCCTGGCAAACATTTAATTTCACTTTGATACCCTGATATAAATTTTTATCACTTTCATACCCTAACCAAACTTTTAATTTCACTTTCATACCCAGCCGGGTAAAATGTCCAAAATACCCCTAACTATTACTCAAATTTTCAAACTCATGTCATTGGTTCAGAATTTGAAAATAAGTGAAATGACAATAATACCCTTCATGGTTAGAGTATTAAAATGAAAATTTCACTACTTTTAAAATAAAATCATTTTTTCTATAAATTCAATTTTTATTTAAGAAAATTATTTTTATTTTCAAAAATTCAGTTTATTTTTATAAATTCAGTTTTTATTTTTAAAAATTATTTTTATTTTCAAAAAATCTGTTTTATTTCTAAAAAAAATTATTTTAATTTAAAAAATACATAAAAATCATATTTTATTTTTTAAAATACATAAAAATCAGTTTTTTTTAAAATGTTTTGTTTTATTTTAAAACTTTTTGAATATATGTTTCAAATGAAAATCAAATTTCATTTATATGTTTTTATAAACTACATTGTTTATATATGTTTTCTATTACTCAGAATACATACGCAGAATCACGAACTCCATCCATTGCTAACTCCATTGCTCAACACATCAATGAATACACTTCAAATACACTAATACATACCTAGAATCACAAAATGTATTTTGAAAAGCTACAGATTCTTGGACTCAACGAACTTCATACAGAACATATCATAATTCTGAAATGCTATACTAACCCAAAATCCCCCAAATCCCAAACCCCAAAACCAAAACCCAAACCTAAATTCCTACAAAAACATAATCTGCAAACATAATCCCTACAGATCTAGAAGACTTCGGCGAGCAGCAGCGACCTCCACGATGGAGCGAACTTCGGCGAGCAGTAGTGACCATATTCAAACTCAATTCAGAAGAAGATGAAGAGAACTGGCGACTGTTTTGACCATTTCAGCGCCTCCCAAACAGACCCAACCCCCAAATCTTCTACAAATCGCAACCTCCTCCTCGATCTGGAGCGGATCTACCAGACCCTCCACGCCTCCAACGACCAGAGCAAGACCCTCCAACGCCGAGGTAACCCTCGCCCTTAATGATAAACATAGTGTTTAGTGTTGATAAAACTGGTGTTCATAAAAAGCACGTGATGAGATGATAAAAGTCATGATAAGTTTTGGAGAATGGGGGTGATAAAACCAGTGTAGAGTGTTGATAAAACCAGTGTAAAGTGTTGATAAAACCAGAGCAAAGTGTTGATAAAAATTAGTCAGGTATAATTTCTTTAAAAACCAGCCCCGAAATAAAAAAAATTGTGCTTCAAAAAAAACATGTGATGGGGGTGATAAAACACACGTAATTGAATCATAAACCTAATGTTTAGTGTTGATAAAACTAGTGTTCATAAAAAGCACGCGATGAGGTGATAAAATCATGATCAGTTTTGGAAAATGATATGATAAAACCAGTGTAAAATGTTGATAAAACCAGTGTAAAAGTGTTGATAAATCCAGAGCAAAGTGTTGATAACAATTACCCAGATTTTTTATAATAAAAAAATCAACACCGAAATAATTTTTTTTCGTGCTTCAAAATATATTCATGATTGATCTTGATTTAAAGCCCTTAAAAAAAACAAAACTAATGGCACAAGTTTGAAGTCAATCAGAGTTCAAACGAAGTGGGAAAAATTAAATTAGTGAATTGATTAAAAACAATAATAGGGTTAATTCCATTTCAGTACCCTTTTTTGTGTCATCTCAGTACCCTAAATCTTTCATATTTAATTTAGAATACCCTAAATCTTTTTTGTGTCACCTCAGTACCCTAAACTTTTATGAATTCCATTTTAGTACCCCTAAACTTTCATTAATTTCATTTTAGTACCCACCGTTAACTTTACCATAATTTTGGTTGTTGGTGAGGGGTAGTATGGTCATTTTACCTGTTTTGGATGGAAAATCATATGTAAAGTTAACGGTGGGTACTAAAATGGAATTAATGAAAGTTTAGGGTACCGAGGTGACACAAAAAAGATTTAGGGTACTCTAAATGAATTAATAAAAGTTTAGGGTACAGAGGTGACACAAAAAAGATTGAGGGTACTCTAAATGAAATATGAAAGATTTAGGGTACTGAGGTGGAATTATCCCATAATAATATGATAGTTTTATTAAAAAGTCTTTACCACTTACTAAAAAGTGCTGTTTTTTTTGCAGTCAACAACTCAATTGCATCTCATCCATCCATTCTTAAAATGGATGGCTTAGATTGGTTATCTAGTTTTTAGGTTAAGACATGGTTTGTATTTGATTTCTCCTCGGTACTGAAGTGCTAAAAACTGAAATAACAATAGAACTGAAAGTAAAGTTGCTTTATAGAGATCAAAGGTAGTCTGGAGGAGAATACTGCGATAGTGTCTTCCGATCACCGATACAGCGGCTTCAGACTAATTGGCACAGACCGAGCACAGTGTTGGAGTTTCTGATTGGACATAAATCGACTATGAGGTATGCTCTAGTGTAATACTGAAGCCTTAGAGCGACGTCCCGGGCAGCCCTGTAGCCAGGAACTGAAATGGCTCAGTTGGACTTTGCATCCTCCCGAGGAGCCAGAAGGCGTCGTCCCCCCTCTAATGATAATGAGGGCCCTTAAAACGTAAAATTGCTGGTTATCGATGTCACGCCCCAAATCCGGTTATCGCCCGGACTCGAGGCATGACGGGTAAAAGAAGACGAATAAACAATAAAACAATAATTAAACCTTGAAAACCTCCAATAAGTTCCTCAGCCCATAAAAATTTCGATACTATAGCTCAAATCCATCAAAATGTAGTTCAAAACATGAAATAACCCTCAGGGGTGTAATAATAAGTCTTACAAAAACTGTTCTTAAACCAAAGGGTATAAACATGAAGTCTCTATGTGACCCACACCGAGAAGCTCCCAAGCCTCTACTCCTCAATCAAACTTGTAGACACAACAAAGAACTCGCAGGGGTGAGCTTACGCTCAGTAGGGAAACACATAACAGGATAGACCTTCAACTCAATAAGATCAACCACCGAGTCAACCACAAGCACCTTAACAAACACATGTAACAGATAAATCGACCAATGCCGTGGTACATGAAGTCTCCACCCTCCGATCCACATGATGTGCCCTCTCGGATTTTCCCTCAAATCCAGAGGAGATGCATAACATTGAGGCGACCGGAAACAACCCTTCGGGGCGCTTATCATCGGGATTCTCAGAAACGTCTCCAAGGGATTTTATGTCCTCGGGAACCAAGTGTATTACTCCCATGGAGAGCATACACTTGGACAATTTAATAATAAGCAGTTAATAAGTGAATAACGTACTCAACCGAAACACGAAATAATACAAGCTCACAACCACCAATTCAATGCCACACTTGGCTCACTCATCATCAATTCACCACAACAAGCAGTACACGGATCACGCAAACATAGTACACCAATCACACAATTCCAACTTACCGTTCACTTACCAGTTTCGAACCGCCGGGGCATCGATCACCTGATTGCACCGCTCGGTACAACCAGTCATACTCGATGCTCCAAACAAGCATTCAAGTAAATCAAGTAATCAGTCGAATACAATCAATGAGCAAGTACGAGTACAATCAACCAATTATAAGAACCTTCAAGAGAGCATTTACCCATGCAATTCTACTAGTTCGTTAGACTCTTTAGCCTATCCACTAAACAATCAACAACCAAGCATGTGATCCTAACAAGCAACTAATCCGAGGGCTTTGCCAAGGCTCCTCTACCAGACAATCATATCCCAAGTATTTAAAGCGAAATACACTAGTGATTGGCATCCTAATCGGTCACCACTAGACACTTCCGATTATTAGAAAATGAAAGACGATTATGCTAGTTATTCGCATCCTATAGGCATAACTAGGACCTTTTCCATTTTATTAACCTAGCATGCATACTAAGCATGGTAAACGAGAGGTTAAGGATTTCCCTACCTCAAGGTCCTCCTCTTCAACGCTTTGATGACGTCCGGTGATCACCACTTTGCTCCTTCCTCGGTTCCCGGCGTGATCCTCGCTCCTCTAGCTCGATCCACAACGTCTTGGACACAAAGAAACACTAATTAGGCTCCACTTTGACAGTAAGAAAGACCCCCAAAACCCTTCCAAAGTTCATCTCAAAACCAAGATACCAAAACTCTCAAGAACCCTCAAGAAACCCTCACCCTGGTGGGTCACGGATCTGGTCACGGATCCGTGACGTTAACCCTCACAGTTACCGTCACGGAGCCGTGACGAGTGCCGTCACGGACTCCCTCACGGAGCCGTGACGTCGCCCGTCACGGGATCCGTCACGGATCCGTGGCGCACCAGGGCAGTTTCGCCCTTCTTCAACCTCCAGCTCCAAAACTCCGAAAAACCACCCTTAAACCCAGAAATTTACCCCTTCCAACTCCCAAAACAGTCCAAAACCTTCAATACTCCTCTACCCATGGTAGGAATCAACACACAAACAAGCTTCCAAGGATTCATCAAATCAAACCCACTTCAAAATTTCCAACAACTATTGATTTCTCAACCAAAATCCAACAAGGTTCATCATCAACACCATCTCTCACCATCTCTACTCAAACCCAACATCATCTAGCACTTTTCACCCAAAACCCAAGAAAATAGATGAAGAGAAATGAGGATTAGAGAGTTCCATTACCTCTAGAGTGATGAGATGAAGAGGATGCTAGTGATTTTGAGGGTGGATGGTTAGAGGAAGACCCCAAATGACTCCTTCTTCTTTGATTTTCCTTCAAACCTCCATGGGAGCTCTCCTTCCTTTCTTCCCCTCTAAGTTTCGGCTACAACAAGAGCAAAATGACTTGATTTTGCTTCTCCAATCCAATATAATACCTAGAAGAAGTAAAGACCTAAAGGCCCTTGAGCTAGATTCCTTTGTAGTAGCTTTTGGGAGGGTAAAAGGGACAATGACCATCCCTTTTTCTCTCCTTCAACCAAAAGAGGACAAGTGTCCCTCTAGCTCATTTAATTTCCAAATTACTTTCCAACACTTTAAAAAAAAGAAGCTTTAGTCGATATAAAGTCTCGTTTTGACCAAAATTGACTTTATCCAATATTATACTCAAACGAAAGGGTTTTCTCCCCTGAAGCCAACTGTGATAATGGCTAATCCGTTTGGGTTCCGGAAAGGTCCCGAGTGACTTCCGGAGTCACCGGTTCGACCGGAAGCGAGTCTTACAATCGATCTGATTGAAGAATGTCGCGTCGGTACTTGGTGGAATCGATGCCACACTACGTCCAGTGAGGCGGTATTACCGGCCGACCCCCCACTGGACCACGAAGTCCCCATTTATCAAGGCGAGGGTGCTTTTTGCCCCTCGCTGGTTGTATGGGTCGACCCATCCGAACCAACCCGACCCGATAGATGTTGGATGGTCCATCAACCGAACTCGACCCGACTCTGACCCGCTTGTTCTGGCCCGGCACGGGCCCCCAACTCCGGTTTGCACCTGCTCTTGGCCCAACACCCATGACCCTCCACACGGTCTCGTCGCTCGGAGCCTTCACAGGTCGGCCCACCGCATCCCTCCTCTGAGGCCACAGATTGAGACAAGCCAAACCCGTCTCAGTTACCAACAGCCCAGCCTCTCTCCTCGGCCCAAGATGTGGTCGGTCCAGACCCAACCCTGCAGCCCAAGCCCTGTCTCCTCCTGTAGCTTCGCGCGGAACCCTAATGAGTTCTGTGCCCTCGCGTCGCTTCCTTGTCGCGCCCGTCTTGTGATCGGATTGAACCTCTCTGGTTAGAATCTGCCTCACGATCCCGCTCGGTGCCTCCAGTACACTTCCCTGAGATCGACGATCTCCTTTCCCTTTGGATTTCCCCTGAAGGTCGTGTTCCACCGTCCTGCTAGTGAAGACGATGAGTTCCGGCCTCCCATGTAGAGAATCATCACCGAACACCGGTGAAAGGTTGTCAGGCAACCGGATTACCTCGCGAGACCGCGAGGTATGAGATGTCGTAGATGAGATGCCCACCGTCCGTACTCTCATTCTGTCGTCGCTCGAAGAATGAATGATGTCGGAGTTGATGTTCCTTGCCGCCTCCATTAAACACGTAAACTCTAACCCTTCTAAAGGAGAAGAGGGAGAGTCCGTGACAGAAACCATGGCCAAGGCCATGATTGATATCAGCGTCGTTTTTCAATGAATGACTACTACTTCTTCTTTTCCACCACCCTTTAAAATTCGAGGGAAATATCACATCTTTCTTTTATTTTTCTTTTTTTGGACTAAAAATTACATGGTTTATTAGATTTCAGATTGGACGATGCATTCTAGTACATCAGGCATAGGGTCTGACCACTGAAGAACAGACACTGAACGAGCTTCTCGGGCTAACTAATGGGAAGCTATGTTCGTAGTTCTTTTTACAAATTGAAGGGTAACCCCTTCGTGTTGAGAAAGCAGAAGACGAATGTCGCGTATAATAGTTACGAAAGGGGAGGTCGAGGGTTCCCCTTTCACGATCATGTGGAGGAGAACTTGAGCATCTGATCGAATTATGAGAGGCCTCACCCCCATCCCATGTACATTCTGAAGAGCTGTCGTTAAGGCACAAACTTCGACCATGATCAGGGACCAACTACCGGGGAGTAGCATCTTAGCTGCCAGCCGAACCGTCCCATGCGCATCCCTAGCTATCAGACCCCACGCTGATTGGTTCGTATCTTAGAACACTGCACCATCGACAATGATAGTCTTCGTACTTGAAGGCGGTCGGGTCCACTTAGCTGGCCAAGCCGGGGGTCGCGGCCTGATCGGCGTGGCAGCAACCTTTGCCTCTCGTCATATCGTGAGATGGGTCGTAGCGGTAGACAGCACCTGGAGTGCAGCCGGAGGTGTCCCTCTCCATTTAAGCTCATTTATGACCTTCCATATCTCCCATAAGATAGATAAAACGTCGACCACCTTATATCCCGCTCGTGCGGCTACGATCCCCTCCCACCATTGCACAAAGCCACCACCAAGAGCTGGAGGGGGCAGAGTCCCAAACTGTGTCCAACACGTCTTCGCAAATCCACAGTCCAAAAACAAGTGGTCGACTGTTTCGGGGGCTCTACCACAGATATCACATGTGGTCTCGACTGGGACATAGCGGTTGTTCCGGTTCGTCACGACCTGAAGTGTATTAGTCAGGCATCGCCATAAGAAGATATGAAAGCGGGGTGGCACAGGGATGTTCCAAAGTGCTGACCAGGCAACCAAAGTCGTGTTCTAACGCGCCTCATGTCTTACCCCTTCCAGTACGGAGTAGCCGACTTTGGTGGTGTAATGACCCGTTTGCTCAGACGCCCAGTACCAAGTGTCCTTGGGTCAAAGATCAAAGAGCGGGACCTATAGTATCTGATCCCCCTCATCTGCATCAAACAACTAGCTGATGAGAGGAGCGTCACAACATAGCGTCCCTAGAGTCATCAAGCCTGCAACCAGCGCCCCATCCAAAGTGGGTTGGGTCAAAATGATCTTGGGGTTAGGGCTTAACAGCCACGGGGTACCCTTGATCAAGGTATCTCTGCCGTCCCCTATGGACACCCATAGACCCTTCCTGAGCAAATCCTAAGTCGAGAGATTTCTAGCTCATGTGAAGCTAGGATTTGCTTCAATTGTAGCCTCTAGAAATCTGGTTTTCGGGAAGTAGAGAGCTTTCAGTACTCTAGTCATCGAGGATTGAGGCCTATGAATTAGAATCCACGCTTTCTTCCCTAGTAAGGCCGTATTTACATCTCGTAGGTGCCGAAACGCCATACCCCGCCACCTTGGGCATACACATTTTGTCCCAATCCTGACAGATAATAGAGAGATTTGATTTACCTCCCCACCAAAAACGGGCCAGAGCGACATAGATCCAGGATATAATTTCCAAGGGCACCTTGAACACAGACATGACATAGACGGGAAGGGAAGTAAGCACTGACGGATCATGACCTCCCGACTTGCCGGAGAAAGAAGCTTCTCATCCCACGAGTGTATTCGTTTAATTATCTGATCCCCCAAATAAGCCATTGCCGCATTTCTGTTCTGCCCTTCCATATTCGAGACTCCGAGGTACATTGATGTTGCTGAAGTTTCTACAATGGCTAGAATCCGACAACGGTCTTGTTTGACCGCCATCGGGGGTGTTACGGCTGAACAAAATAGAGGATTTCTAGATATTAAGAGCCTGACCGGACAACTGACCAAAGAGACCCAGAATATCCTATACTTTCCCTGCATCCTTCGGTATCGCTCGGCAGAAGATATAACAATCATCTGCAAAGAACATGTGAGAGATTTCCGGTGCTCCTCTCGCGACCCGAATACCTTGGAGAAGCTTTTCTTCTTGGCCCCAATGCAATAGGAAGGACAAGCCTTTCTATTCAAAGCAGGAACAGATACAGGGATAGGGGATCCCCTTGGCGCAATCCCCGGGATGGGGTGAATTCTGGCGTTTCCCGACCCCCAGAAGATACCGTATACAATATACTTCACTGATTTCATACAACAACACACTAACCCGATCCATTCCGTAGAAAATCCAAGCCGAGTCATCATGCTGAACAAGTAATCTCATTCCACTCTATCATATGCCTTACTCATACCCAATTTAAGTGCCATGAAACCCAACTCACCCTACCGCTTCTTACGGAGGAAGTGAATAACCTCAAAAGCCACAAGGATGTTATCCTGAATGCAACGTCCTAGGATAAAGGCCCCTTGCGTCTCCGAGATGACCGTGTGAAGGAGGGGACGCAATCGATTTGCCAGTACCTTAGAAAGAATTCTAAAAATCACGTTACATAGGGCTATCGGTTGGAGATCAGTCACAACATCGGGGTCTGGTTTCTTAGGAATTAAGACAATAGAGGTGTCATTCAAGGTCTGATCGAAATCCCTTGATGCCAACACCTCTTGAATAAAACAGATGACCTCCTCTGATACCACCAACTAGTAATACTGATAGAATCTCAGGTTCAGCCCATCCGGTCTTAAGGATTTATCTGGACCCATTTGGAAAACTGCCAATCTAACTTCTGTATCCGAACTTGGAGCAAGAAGAGACTGGTTGTCTGTCACTGTAATGCACTCCGAGAGATGGATGGGGAAGTTCCTGAGGTCCGGCTGACTGGACAAAAATAATTGCACAAAGTAGTCCACTATCAATTCCTTCATGCATGTATCCCATGTAACTAGGTCCCCCCGTCGCATTCTTGAGAGAGAGCACATCGTTTATCCGCCTGCGATAAGAGCAAGCAGCCTGAAAGAACTTTGTATTGCGATCTCCTTCGCCTAGCCAATGCTGCTTTGCCCTTTGGCGACAAAACGCCTCATGTTCCCCTAGGGCCTTTTCATATTGGATTTGGATAGCCTCGCGTCTATGGACCCCCTCTCTATCGATTCGCCCATTCAGTTCAGCAATCCGCCGCTGACACCATTTAATATGGTTAATGTTCTTGCGGAAGTGATGACGACCCCACTCATTTAATGTCCCACCTATTATTCGAATTACCTCGGCAACTGGCTTCGTCGGATGTTTATCCCAGTGTACCTGAATCAACCGCCGATAGTCTGGGTCCCTTATCCATTGAGACTGAAATCGAAATTTCGGAGGTCCTATGTGGGGGATTTTCCGAGCGAAGGACACTTCTTCTTTTTTAACGTGAGGATGTGAGTGTATTATTTAAAAGTTCTCAAAATATATAATAGATTAATAGTGTATCCGGTACTATAAATTCGGATCACAATAAATAAGCATATAACAGGCCTTTTTGAAAAGTTAGTGGCGATATCGTTCGCTGTCCTTACCACATACTCGAGAGAGAATAAAATGGAACAACATTCCTCTAAAATGCACCCCACAAATGAGAAAAGGGGAAATCCTCCCAAATATTAATCCCATAATATATTGGGCGTCGCTCCGTATGTATGATCACACAGGTATACTTAGTGTGTTGTATTCAATGCAAAGTCTTCAGGATTGTAGTAGCCTCTGCGAATTCTACTCCATGGACAACCGGAAGGGTGTCGTTCCTGCCCTTCACAATCTTCCCTTGGTCATCTGTGCATAACATACTCCAGACCATTTGGGACGTGTTATAGAACACCACCCCATCCACATTAACCGGCAGTCACCCAAGTGGTGGAGGGGACCTTCGAACCTCCTTTTCTCGTGGCTGAGTTGGGGGGGGGGGGAATACGATCAAGGTTAGCCAAACGCCAACTATGTAGATGGCTTCAAACAATAGCATCCAGGGAGACGCCTTTTGGGGAGTTTGTTCCCAAACTATCCCGTTCTGTGCCTTCCAAATTTTCCAAACTGTCCGGGCCATTCAAACCTTCAGTGGCATATTCAGGTGAGCCATAGCACGAGACCACCAATCCATGAAAGTATGCTTAGGGAGAAGAAGAATTACCAGCTGAGTGTGTTCTCATACCTCTCGGGTAAAGGGGCAATGAAGGATAAGATGGGAGGTGGACTCATGTCCCCTATGACACATGGGGCACTATTCTGGAATCGGAACCATTTTTGTCCGGAGATTGACTGTCACCCATAATGTACTATAGAGAACCCTCCATAGGAATACCTTGATCAGGGACTGGATATCGAGATCCCATATGATCTTCCAAACCGTAGCTCCCCCCGTGACCGTCCACTGACCGCTCATACAAGCTAGCTCTCTATACCTCTCCCTGCACGTATACGTACCTCGTATATTATGGGTCCAATACCATTCATCGGTCCGGCCACTCGTTGGGGGAGGAACCTTCAGAGCTTCCCAGATCAGATCTGGTGGGAGAAACTCATGTAGCATGGTCGTGTTCCTTTCTCTACCCCCTCTACTATCAGTTCCTTGACTACAAGTCCGGGAGCCTCAATCGTATTCACAAATATACTCGAGATATCACATAATAACCATGGAACCCCTTCCATTAGAGTGTTACTACAATCCTCAATCGTCCTCTATAGGCCTTGTCAGAGAAGAGTCTAAGTCGCTCGAACCCCGACCAAATATAACTCGGATTTTTCCCCTCCCATGCATTCAGAAAACCATCCGTTGGAAAATACTTTATTTTAAAAACTCAGGCCACTAAGCTATTCGGATCAAACAAAAACTACTTCCTCATCTTGGCTAGAAACGCTAGATTCATATCATACATATCCCTAAAGCCCAACCCTCCCTCGTCATTTGAGCAACACAACTTCGCCCAATCTTACAAGATGATCGACTATGGATTTTGGCCACCACCCCTTTTGGGTGTAAAAAAAAACTCATATCGTAAATAGGCAGTGCTTCCAAGACCGATCAAACAATTATCTCCTTACCCCCGCCGAAAGCACCTGACCATCCATGCCCCAATCTTGGCTAACAAACGGTCACAAATAAACTAGAGGCTCTGGCCACGGTTCCTACCTAGCATGTTGGGGACCCCATGATACATCGATCCTTGCGAAATCTCTTGAATTCCAAGGGTAGAACAACAAACTAAGGGGTAGCGGGGATAGTATTTGTAGTGAAAAAAATAGAGGATTTCGCCTTATTTATTACCTGGCCTGATATAGCGCCAAAGGTAGTGAGAATCTGTTGCAGCAGTTAGTCTTAGTGCCCGTAGTTCAATCCTAAATGTCCAAATGTATATATCATCGTTAGCAATAAAATTAAAGCGGCTTTATATTACTTATGTGTTGGAGTAATATATCGATGTGTGCTCTGATCTATGCCCACCATGCGAATAGAACCATATCGAGATAGATCACACTCGATGGGTCCCTAGTCAACAAAGCTTCACTAGAAGCGACTAGTATGAAAGATGGCTCTTTATGGCTTACGTTATGTTAGTCATTGGAATGGGATTCCGGAGTCTGATCATAGATATCATGTGGGACATGATATTGGACGACCCGACATGAATATGTGCCATAGATCAAGTCATGAGCATATTCATTGTCGTAGCTTGTCATGTATCCTTAGACCAAGGAGTCTTTGTGATCGCTATGTAGTCAACAACTGAGTTTGACCTGAGCCTAACGTTTTCCGTAACAGGGCTTCCATAACGGCCAGGATTGGCTTGGGGACGGGCTACATGAGTGACACGAAAGACGGCTAAGGGATTTATCCCTCATACTGAGGTATGAGAAAGATATTGGTTCTCGGCCGCTTGATCGAGAGTGAC
Organism: Erodium maritimum; assembly: GCA_963921825.1. NCBI lineage: Eukaryota > Viridiplantae > Streptophyta > Magnoliopsida > Geraniales > Geraniaceae > Erodium > Erodium maritimum. The sequence goes on from OY997596.1 coordinate 39,183,751, forward strand.
TGAAAGAATAACATGGCCATACACATGATACTGGGTATCATATATTCAGTCATCTCACATATCAAGGAACAGTGATTGAGAATAATAAGGATGACGGCTCTATGCCTTATCTCAATCAGGATATCGGAGATAAAAGGATAATGGCAGGGACGACGGAAAGGTTAGAATCGACAGGGGCGATTCGTTATGCAGTGTCAGAAAATACTAAAGTCTCGTTAGTTGCCACTTAAATAGGATCAAGTAAAATGGGATTTTACGTTGATTTATTGACATGCATAAACATAAGGGTCACACCGGAGGATGAAACTCATTGACACATTTATGGAGAATGGCCAAAAGGGAGTTGTCTCGGGACATGACCAAAACTGGGTTTTGGGTCATGTGCCCATAAGTGAATAGGACTTTACGGATCGAGACAAGGCTTGGAGTCTTGGGATTGATCGTGTCGGATAATGTTGGACATTTCCGGTATGGAAGGCTTGGAGGCGATGAGCGAATCACGGGACCTCGTTGGAAATGGCCACGGGCCATGTTCCAAGAGGCCCATGCAACCAAGGCCCATGGAACTAATTAATCAAGTCTTGATTAATTAGTACTAAGTAAGCAAGACAAGGATTAAGGTGTTGGTGATTCACCACCTAACCCAATCTTGTCTTGCCATACTTTGTCCTATTTACACCTTACTTGTCACCATGCTTGTCCCATGCCTTTAGTTGGACAAGTATGGGGTTTGTTATGTTTAAGTCATCTTTTTTCAACATAACAAACACAAGACACAAATGGGAATCAACTTTTTTCTCACCATCCTCCTACCATTTCGGGTTTGGCTAGTTTCCACCTCCATTTTTGTGTTCTTGAGTCCTCAAAGAGAAGAATTACGTGGCTTTAATTCCCATGTGGATATGTAGGCGTCTTGGAGACTCAAGCCAATCATTCGTTAACCGGTGTTCTTGTTTTGGTAAGAAATAGTGCTGAATTTTTCTCTTGTGAATCCATTCTTTGTTAGTTGTTTCATGGTTTTAATCGTCTCTTGGTTTTCCTTGATTTTCTGATGCAAGTTGGTTCATCTACAACCCTACCTCGAGACCCAACAACAGCTACTTAGCCTCATGTCGCTCTGCTCGATAGAATATATAACAGTTGTACGCGAAGAAGATGTGGGAGATCACTAAGGCCAGTCGCGCCACCAAACATCCTTGTAATTTCCCATCCCTCTCCGCCATGCCCAACATCCAATACAATCCTTTCATACAGAAAACCTCGTTGTGAGCCTTGTTCTTGAAATTCGACCGATGTTGATTATGATGACCGCAACCATGTCCATAACCTTGTCCACGACCACGTCCGCAAAAATGTTGCTGATTAGGCTCAAATTCATTACTAGTTACAACATTCGCTTCAGAGAATGGTGTTGGCCCAGTTGGGCAAGAGTTGTGATTTTTCATCAAGAGATCATTATTTTGTTCAACAATAAGTAGACATGAAATTAGCTTGGAATATTTTGTAAAACCTTGTTCACGATATATTGCTACTGTAGGAGCATATTCGAGGCATGAAATATGGAAAAAAGGCTTTTCCAACATATCTTTATCGGTGATGTTTTCTCCAGACAATTTCATTAAGAAGTTTTTTTTAGATCAACTCAGAATTTTATTAGAAGGAGAGACTTTCCAAGAAGGAAAACATCTCAAGGTCAAAAGACCTTAAACAACGATTACAGGGGAGCTCTCGACAATGGAGCTTAAAGACAAAAGCCTTTAAAACCAAGAAGAGTAGTCCCCAAAAAACAGAAAACACCAAAACAAACAAGATAAGTAGGAATGCAGCCCACAAGTAAACAACCAAAGAACAAAACTAGATACTACACCTCGTACTACTTCAGACTTGAAAGCTATACATGCGAGCCACAACACTTGAACTTGTTTTATCTACGACGGTGAAATAGAACAAATGATCCCAATTTCTGAAACAGAACCATCAGAATCTCTTCCGATTGAAGAGACAATACGCACAATTGATACCCACTTCTTTATGTCCATATGTGCTGCTCTAAGGCTTGTAACATTGAGCCATATGATGACGAGTCACAAACTCAACATATCCTTTACATTGACAACACAATATTTCCATCAGTTCATAACATATGTACATCCAGTACCAGAGAACGATACCAGGACATCACCAGTGAACCCCGCAACAACGAGAAACCCACTAGTCACACCATCCCCAACCTTCACATTCACTTCACAGATCCAAAAACCAATTGTCTGACCACGGATGCGCTGGATATGAAATTGAAAATTAAGCCCAGCATAACAGATGGCTCTGGCTCCAACCTGACGGCTCAGTTGGCGACAAGCAAACTTGACCAGCGACCAGCCACCATATCAACCACCCACCAAGGAAAAGCACCCTGCAAACCACGACAATAGACACCCACACCGCTTGCATGCAACCTCTGGAGACCCCAGATACAACCTTGGCGAGACACAATGCCAGAGCAAACGACATCTCCACCACAATTGAGAAGCCACTGGCCAGCATATAGGCACCGAGACCAAACACATGGTGAACGGAATCTCAGTTGATCGTCGATGAGTTCGTCGGACCGCACAGCCACACCGAGAGCCCACACTTGGCCAGTGAACACCTGTAACAAAAGCCAATCGAAAACAAAACGATGAGCCTTTGAACACAGGAGCTCGGACCAACGGCAACCCACAACTCCGACGACCAAAGACCACCAACAAACACTGCACGTCTTCACTACCACAAACGTTGGGAGCTGAAATGGATACAACACGCCACAACCCCACCAACGCCAAAACGCAAACATACAAGTGATAGAGGGGACGGGAAGAAAGGCCATCGACGACTTCTTTGGTCAAGACCAAGGGAGCCGCCGGCGGTGACGACTGGAAGAAAAGCTCTCTAGGGTTTTTCTCTGTACAATTTCAATGAGAAATAATTCTAAACATTTCGGAATTATAATCGCATACGTTTTTAAATTCTTGCAAACGTAAGTGTAGCCAATCAAAACGAGATTTAGGAAGTATCATTGTTTTTTGGTGGTCGTACATTTCCTTTAAATCTTTCCAAAGGATTGCGGGATCCTTAACCGTCAAATATTCAGTTTTCAATCCCTCATGGATATGATGACGGAGGAATATCATGGCCTTTACTTTATTTTGTTCAGACGATGTATTTTGTTCTTTTATGGTATCTCCAAGATTCATGGCATTGAGGTGGATTTCGGCATCAAGAATCCCAGCCAAATATTTTTTGTCGGAAATGTCTAAGGTATTGAACTCTACCTTTGTAAGGTTTGACATTGTAGAACTATAAAATGAATATAAACTGTATTAATTTCACACTATAAATGTGTGAATAAATGGTATATCAAATTCATTTCTATACATGATTAATGTTGTTTGCATATTGGAACTTCAGGTCCAAATGCTTCATTTTCAACAAACCTCAAATTTCAATATCAACAATAAAACACAAGTATATAGTAAACATCAAATTTCTGATGTGAAAGATCCAACGTTTCATTATCGATCACAGAGCATATTTATCGGAAGTTGTAAATGAATTTGTATTATCGAAAATGCTACTTTAGGAGCATACTAGATGTAGTGGTGGGCAAAAAAACCGAAACCGCTAAAACCAACCACCACCAACCAAAAACCGCACCGGAGAACCCGAAACCAGGATCACCGGCAGCATTTCCAGTGGAGAGACAACCAAACCGAAAGGTTAACGATTGGTTGTCGGTTCTTGAAACGTCAAACCATCGGTCAACCAACCAAATCGATATTGTTCATCATATACATATGGATTCATAATAGCCACTAATCTGATATAGATTAATGGCCTATGAGCACTCTTCTATGTCACACGGATTGGCAACATAGAATATGATGACTTATATGTACTTTTCTTTTGTTTTGGGGAATGTAGTAATATGTTTTGGCTTAAAATAGAAATCTTTGTATGGTTATTGGTATCCAAATTTGTACTTAGATGTAGTAAAGTGGTTGGTTGGTTAAAACCATTAACCAACCAATCAGTGAACTGGTTGGTTTCACTGTGAAGAATTGGTTTTTGGGTTGGGGATGGTTCCAAGATATGTCAAACTGGTAATATCGGGTTGGGTTCGTGAAAGAGTCCATTGGGTGGTTAACCACCCAATACCCACACCTAACTAGATGGAAGAAATATAAAGAAAAATATTTTTCATCGATTATAAAATAGTATGATGATGTTTGAAAATAGTTTCTTTGATTTATCCTACAAGGATCATCAATTTAGAACTCCAGATATTTATGTGAGCTTTAGGTCCCAATTTTCATTAATTTCACACATCTTGAACGACAGGTTCAAGAAACTCGTTTATTGACAATTATAGAACTTCATGTTCAAAATATCATGACTTGTGTAAACTCCACGCTACGCGTATCAAATATGCATAAACACGAAGTAAACATAAATAAACTTGCAGAAATAAATTATGTTTAAGTACTTACAAAAACTGAGCGGTCGTGCTGGTAACATGTCGTAAATGGAAAAACAATATTAAAGAGCACAAGAGAACATGAAGAGAATAAAATTGATAATTATATTGAGATATCTTCATATTTTACAATAGCCTCTATTTATAAGCTCATAACATGTACATGAGAATGCATAACCTTTTTTTTTTGAAACGGAGCCATCTAGGCATTTCATTTAAATTGAAGAAGAACACATAAAAGTGCATCCGATATAAAGAACCAGGACCACGAAAGAACAGACACAGAACGGGCCTCCCGCGCCAACTAATGGTTGTTATGTTCGATGTCCTAACTATATACTCGAGTTTGACATCCTCGAGAGTAGAAATAATAGAATGATATTCGTATAGAATACGTCTTACCGGGGAAAAAAGAGGGGTATTGCCCAGGATCAGGTTCACCACATATTGTGTGTCACATCTAATTACGATCTTGGTGTGTCCCTATGCCCGATTCCATTGGAGAGCCCGAAGAATGGGCATAGCTTCAGCGTATTCCGGGCCTAACTTGCCCGCTATGGTACCATTGCTCTTATATATAATAGAGCCTCTATCATTTATGTAAATCCAGCTTCACCCCATTTGCTCTGTTTCAGCAAAAACAATACCATCAATATTGATAGAGCACCATTCTCGCGGGGGAGGTGACCAACCCACCTCCCTTCTCAGTTTTGGACCTGGGGGTCCAGTCTTTAGCTTCGCATGTGCTTCCGCCCCGTTACAAAGTTGGCTACGAACCGTGGCATCTAAAGCTTTAGTTGTTTTCATAAACTGGTCCCACACATGACACAGCCTCATTTCTAGCTTTGCACAGCTCCCACAGGGTCATAACTATACGGGTTTTAATCGCCATATCCGATCCAGCCAAAATTTCTATCAACTAGGACTCGATAGTATGGTGTGGTAGTATTGGGGTTTGTAGCCCATGTTTTGACCAGACTTCCTTAGCAAATTACAATGGAGGAGCTGATGGGATGTGGTCTCCCGGTCAGCAGTGTAAACTAGGCAAACTTCCAGGATAGGGACATATTTTGTCCGAAGGTTTGCTGCCACTTGAAGAGTACCTGAAAGGGCTCACCATAAGAATACCTTTATACGGGGTTGGGTATCAAGATCCCATACCCCCATCCAGACCGAAACTCCTCCAGAAGGCTGCCACCTTCCATTTCCCCGAGCTAGAAGGCGATAACCCTCCTTACATGTGTAAATACCCCGGGTATTATGAGTCCGGTACCACTTATCCTTGCTCTCAGTCAGAGGTGGGGGAACCTGCAAAATGTCCTGAATAATAGTAGGTGGGAAGTGTTGGGCTAACTTAGCCTCATTCCAAGACTCCGCAGTAGATGACGTTAACTCCATCACCATCAATACATATTAATCTATACAGAAATAAGAAAATCAAAAACAAAAAAACTTGTAACATAAATATAAAAACCTCCATGAATTAAAGAGGTCATCCAACACATATTTTATAGGGTTAAATATCGAAACTTACTCTTAAGTATTGGTCACGAACACTACACTACCCACGTTTTCAAAATGAATACTACACTACCTTTAAGTATTGGTCACGCGATTTTGTTAGTAAAAATGGACGGAATTTTTCATTCCGTTTGTCATATGACCTCAAGTGTCATATAAAGGATGGTAAAATGACGTTTCCCCTTAATTATATGACCTCTACACATTTTATAAGGAACATTACCATTGTACCCTCGTTATAGTTACTTTAAAAATGTATAGAGGTCAAATACTTAGGGCAAAAAAACGTCATTTTACCATCCATTATATGACACTTGAGGTCATATGACTAACGGAATGGAAAATTCCGTCCATTTTTACTAATAAAATCGTGTGACCAATACTTAAAGGTAGTGTAGTGTTCATTTTGAAAACGTGGGTAGTGTAGTGTTCGTGACCAATACTTAAGAGTAAGTTTCGATATTTAACCCTATTTTATAACATGTATTAATATGTAGGAATGGAAATAGGGCGGCTTTGGCAATACCCGACCCCGACCCGAATCTCAAAACCTCTCCCGCCCCCGCTCCGAGCCCGACCTTATCCTGATCAAGCCCGAACTCGACTTCAGCCCGATCGGGTAGGTAATTACCCGACCCGCTCGATTTAATTGTCTATAAAAAAAAGTGAGAAGTTTTAATAAATATTAAACTAATAAAAACCCAAAAGAAATTGGGCCAAAAAAATAATTAACTAACAAATGAGTTCATTCAACAATGAAACTCAAGAACAAATATGAGTTGAAAGTGAAAAGAGAGGTCTCATTTTATAGAGGTAAGAAGATTTTTTTTTTTTGTGTATTGTGGGCGATGTGGGACTTGGGATGGTGTTTGGAATCATACGAGTTAGATATAATTATATACCAACAAAAGACTTAAAAACATAACATGCTTGTAGTTGAGTTGGTAGAACAGTATAATGCCAAGAGAGGTCTCGAGTTTGAGTCCTATTATTATCAATTTTGTTTTTATCATATGGGCTCAGTACTTTATATTTATAAACTACTAACATAAGGATGACACAAGTTGGTCTTGGATAAGTTGGTAAAATCCCATTTTACTAATAAATAGGTTATGGGTTCGAACCATGGCATGAAACTTTTTGACAAAAAAAATATACATGGGCCTACGCTGGACTTGGGCTTGGGCTTTCCCCGAGGCGGGGCTTATCAATCCTGGCCTTGGATCGGACCCGGTCAACGCCCCGATCCCCAACCCGATGATGAATATACTCAGCCCGTACCTGGCCCGGTCAGATCGGGGTAGCCGGGTCCCCGTCGGGTCTGGGTCGCATTGCCATCCCTATTAATATGTTATTTCCTTTTCCTTCCCTTTATATACTTCAACTGTTACTATTGTGTCCTAGACCCGAGCCCCCTGGGACACAAAGTAGAAAACGAACGTGTCTGGATCGAGATCTTTAACCACCACACCCATGCCGGCGCGACCTCATGCACGCGTGATGATTGACAGTAGAACCTCCTTCTGGGGAAGGTTGGGGGAGGCCAGACGGCCCACCATACCAAAACGGAGGCGTGCCAGAATCTGGGATCTGGTGGATTGTATGGCACCACGACCTCCATCTCCTCTTCCTCGGTGAGACAGAAGGCAGAAAAAGTGGCTTGGAGGTCCTCCCACCGACGACGGAAGAACAGGAGGAGCCGGAACCCTTACATGGGTTGCCACCGAATGAGAGGTCAGAACCCTAATGTTGGTCACCGTCCTCGAGACAAGCACATGAACCTAAGGCGAGTCCATGGAAGCCGACGGTGGTGCTTGATCAAGCACTTTGATCGGTCGGTCCTTCTTCGTCTTGGTCGGGAGTGCAGTCGGTATGGTCTCTCCTGGCGAGAAAACCACCAAGGTCTGGTCCTTCAACAATGGAGGTTGTAGGAGCTCGATGGAAGAGAACGGTAACATGATCGAGGGAAGAGACTTCGGACATCGTTTCTTCCTCTCCCTCACCGGTTTGACGAAACCCATAAAGGGCTTTGGGGGCATAAATAGCGGTGGGGAGATAAGTGAAGCACCTAAGAATGGGGACAACTCTAACAACAAACAACAACGATACGACCGTAGAAGGCAACACATACACGACAAAACTTGGGGTTGGTCTCACAAGTACCGAGTATATTAGATGTATTAAGATTGTCCTTATAATTCAACTGTTACTATTGTTTTAAAAGTTGATTATTAAATTAAAAAACCGTGATCTAAAAATTATGTAAATAAAATATCCTTGTAAAAAAAAAGCTGTCATTTTATCAGTCCCAAAACAAACAGTTGTGCTGATCACAAGTAGACGCAGTTTGTGCCCCCATTCTCCATTTCTCCTCCACTCTCCACTGTGTGAGCAAGTACAAAATGAAAATAAAAGTAAAAGGTGTTGGAGTTACAACACAGATTTCCAGCAACCGCACAAGTCCCCATTTTTCTCTCTGCTCTTAGTCTCCTTGCTCCTTGCCATTGCCAACACACTACAATCTCGTCTTCTCCGATTCCTTGGCGCGATCGAGGTACGTTTTGTTGTGCCTTGAGCGCTCACTGTTGCTCGTGTGAAATTGTAGCTGACGTGATTTGTTCGTGTGTTTAATTTGAGCTGTTAGGGTTTATGGTTGGCTTTATTTTGCTTGATTTAGTATTTCGATTTCTTCTCGTTAGCTTCTTCTGTATATGGGAACGATGGAGTTATTATTGCATCTCCAAATGAGAAGGAAACCAAAATTTTGGATTACTAATTGATAGGAAGCATTAAATTTTGGTGTATATATATATTTGTGTGTATGCACTTGTTATTTTTCTATATATGGCTGTGTTAAGTTTTAAGGTTGGTTGGTGCATTTTTTGCTTTCCTTTATTTGGTCAAGGTTGATTGATCTTGTTAATGGTTGAGCAAAATTATTTTCTTTTCACTGAAATTCTTTTTGTGGGACTCAGAGTGATTACTTAAATCATTCACTTTAGGTATGATTGGACCTCAAATATATAAGTATCTGGATTAGGAAATCGTATAAATTGAAGGTCTTGGTATCAAAGTTTCATTTTGTTTTAATGTTTTCTTTTTGTGGTGCATATTTTTCTATATTTTGTTCAAAGTGATTGCATAAATATATTTTAGGGGCTTATTTTTTGTATATATCTATTTTAGGTGCTTGGTAGGGGTATTGTCTGAGTTCAGAAATTCTTATGCTGTGAGGGATTTTGAAGATTGTACTGCTTGAGCTAGAAAAATGTTGGAAGGCGGTCCTAAATTCACTGTTGCAGTTGATCTGAATCATCATGATAACAATTATTATGATTTATCTCAAGGATTCTACCAGAAACTTGGGGAGGGGACCAACATGTCTATCGACAGTTTTGGCAGCTTGCAAACAAGTAATGGAGGAGGTTCTGTTGCAATGTCAATAGATAACAGCAGTGTTGGATCAAATGGTTCCAACACTCGCATTCTGAACCACCAAGGGCTGCGGCGGCGCGCCACTGACAACTTCTCTATTGCACACAGTGTTAATCGTCGAGGAAGAGTAACACATGCTTTGAGTGACGATGCCCTGGCTCAAGCTATGATGGATAGCAATTCCCCAACACAGGGGCTTGAAAACTTTTATGAGTGGACCATTGACTTGAGGAAGCTTAATATGGGACCACCTTTTGCTCAAGGAGCTTTCGGGAAGCTGTATAGAGGTACATACAATGGTGAGGATGTTGCTATCAAACTCTTGGAGCGGCCAGAACATGACCTAGAAAAAGCACAGTTGATGGAACAACAATTTCAACAGGAAGTTATGATGCTTGCAACCTTAAAGCATCCTAACATAGTTGGGTTTAGAGGTGCATGCCGGAAACCCATGGTATGGTGTATCGTTACAGAATATGCCAAAGGGGGCTCTGTTAGGCAGTTTCTGATGAAGCGGCAAAACCGAGCTGTTCCATTGAAATTGGCAGTCAAGCAGGCCTTGGATGTTGCAAGGGGGATGGCATATGTACATGGGCTTGGTCTGATTCACAGGGATTTAAAATCCGACAATCTATTGATTTCTGGGGACAAATCCATAAAGATCGCGGATTTTGGCGTGGCCCGTATTGAGGTGCAGACTGAAGGAATGACACCTGAGACAGGAACATATCGCTGGATGGCTCCGTAAGATTTTAATCCTTTAGCTTTACTATCTCAGTTCGCATGTTATTACTTTCTCATTTTGTTTAAACTGGATTTTTGTGCAATGTTACTTTGATCTCCTTGTTCTCGATATTGTATGATTGGTATAATTTAACATTGTTCTGTAACAAATTTCATGAGATGACAGGCCAAGTGCACTATGTAGGAGGGTCAGATAAATTTTATGTTGTTTTATAAATTGTAATGCACACGAGTCTTCAGAGCTTGTTTACCATCTACTCCCTATTAGAAGATCTGATCTACATTGGTGGCAGTCTGTAGTATTACTTCGAGCATTTAGTTAGTTCTACAAATGTACCATTATGATTTGATTTGATTTCTTCTGCAATATAAGCTGCAGTCTCTATGATCTTGGCATCTAGATATGTTAGTGATACAATTTGAAAGCTAGTGGTGTAATTTAGTTTGATTGAAGTGGAAGTCTGATAGCTAAAGTTCATGCACTGGTTGGGTTTAAATTAATGTAGACATCGATAACTATATGTTAATGACCCACAATACATGTATCTATGTGCATGTGTAAATTATGAACAAAATAATGTGCATTGATGAAGTTGTTCTAATTGCCTCTGCCAACTAGACCTGCCCTTCGTAAGTGTGAGTTAAGGTTTACAGTTCTGCTCTTGGAATTGTTAGAATGCATTTAATTCCTGGCTGAGATTGTGAATTAGATTTGTCTTTGGTAACTATAGTTTGCCAAGCCACGAGCAAATTTTGGTTTAATGATTCAACTCTTGCAAGGACTAGAAAAATGAGGTCATAAGTTTGAATTGCCTTGTGCCACTTGTGGGGTAAAGTATGTTAGGTTCATTTATCCCTAATTTGAAGGCAAAACTTAGTGATTTCTTTGCGTAAATCCTTCCTTCTTCGCACTGTAGGATACAGTTAACTTTGTAATTAAAATAATGAATCTAACGTGGGTGTAAAATATGTGAGCATAAAAGGCTATTTGAATTATATATCTTACCAAATCAACATTGCCAGCCAAACATCTACAAATAATCCTTGTTCTACTTGCATTGTGTCGGTAGAAAGGTAGGTCTTGAAACTTGGTCATGAACTAGGTTTCTTGTCGAACTGAATCTACTGTAGTGGTTGGTGTAGGACACATCATGTAATATTGTCACATATATGTCCACATATCACCAAACTGAACAAGCCTTTTATTTTGAAGTTTGGCACAATATTTTGGTAGAAAATTTGCAAAGATGATTTTGCGGTGAATGCGTCTATGGAATTTGTAGATATCTTGAATAGCAGGATAGGCTAGAAGATAGTGAATCCTTTGATCTTAAGAAATTATAAAAGAGGAATTTATCCAAGTGCCTGTAATGGTTAATCTCCAACCTCCATAATGTCTCACTGAGCATTTTTCTTAAATAACTACATGATATGACTAAAATATTTTAGTTGTCATTTCTACTGGACAATTGAAAACGAATTGATGATGTACTCATCTGTGGAAGTTTACCGCCTCGCTGATTAACTAAGCAACTTGTTTGTGAGAATCTGCTGAAAATATAATAGTTATATGATGTGTGAATGTGGAAATAGCTGAAGATCTCTACGAAAGGGGGAAGGGCAAGTAAATACTTCGCTGGATTATAATTTAGAAAAGAAGACACCACATCTTTGTAAGTTGAGAATGTAACAAAAACTCAAATTTTAATTCGTGTTTAGCCTTTTTTTAGAAGCCTTTTAGTCAAATTGGAGATTGATGAAAACTATCTTTAATGTTTTATGTCAAAGTTTCATGAGTATTGAAATCAGTTGAGGAAAATCAAATAAAATCAATGTTGGATGAGAAATGCCATTGTGATTGAATAGCTACGTAGAGTCGACCATACTAATGGGCATGTTAAAACTTTTCTTAATTACAAGTTGGTTGACGGAGCCTGAAGCCATGACTTGTCATAAACATGCTAAAATACTGAAATAGATAAATTAAAACTTTACTTAATTACAAGTTGGTTGACGGAGCCTGAATCCGTGACTTGTCATAAACATGCTAAAATACTGAAATAGATAAATGTAAGCAAGAAACGGATCAAGCAGGGTGCAGGTGAGTGAAAATCATTAAATTGTCTGGTTTAGAATCACAAATTACCATGCAGGCACGAGACGTTTCTAGAGAAATTTGTCTTGCTATTTATATTTTTGCTTTCTCTGTCAGAATGTCCTTTTTGAGATCCTGATCTTAAATTTCTCTTGACGTTTATCCTCATCCTAGCCGCCCTTGGTTACGTTACACCTTGGCTAACTGAATATAATTCAATATATATCTCCTTTGTCGTTTAGTTCATATTCTCTGAAATGCTTTCAATGAAAAGTTAGAATATAAAACTAAGTGCATGCGTTATGGAGTTGATTGGCTGTCTTCTCTGTCATTGATTTTCTTTTACAGATGGCGTGTGGATTAAAATGCTCACTACTTTTTTTTATTGTGATGATTATTATCTTGTCGTGTACTATGTTAGAGTACAACTGGAACCTGAGTGCACTGCAGAATATTTGTATAGGTAGTAGCATTAGTTATAATTTTCAGTCATTCCTGTCTTCCCTGCATCAATTATTTTTTTACTGTGACGTGTGGATCAAAATGCTCATTACATTTTGGGGTAGTCAGGAGATTATTTTGAGGGGAGCATTAATTATGATTTCACTCATGGATTGGGTTTAGCAGTAGACAAGGTGCCTAGTATGATTTACCTTTAAAGGCTCAAGCAAGAGTATATTTATTTAAAATCTTTTGTCTTCTAATTTTGGGTTATGACTTATTTTTTTCCTCTTGGGGGAGAAATAGAACTTGCCATCATGGGGAGGTTGTTTTAAGCTTTGCAGATCTTGTGCTTCTCTTATTGGTTTTGTTCAGTATGAATGAGAGATTGCTTATTTAATTGGGGTGTGCAGGGAGATGATCCAGCACAGGCCATACACGCAGAAGGTGGATGTGTATAGTTTTGGAATTGTTCTGTGGGAACTCCTCACAGGAATGCTTCCGTTTCAGAATATGACAGCGGTGCAGGCAGCATTTGCGGTTGTAAACAAGGGTGTCCGCCCAGTCGTCCCTAGGGATTGCTTGCCTGTTCTGGGCGGGATCATGACTCGGTGCTGGGATGCCAACCCAGACGTCAGGCCGCCGTTCCCCGAAATTGTGGACATGCTCGAGAAAGCCCAGTGTGATATCATGACAAATGTGCGCAAAGCCCGTTTCAGGTGCTGCATCTCCCGGCCTAGCACAGCCGACTGATTGTTGAAAAGGAGGAGCTGTGTTTGTGTGTATTTATCACACCCGTCCCAGTGTATTTAATTTCTTATTTCCTTCTTGATAAAGAAAAAAGGTAAGGGGACTTGTTTCTGTGTAAGGATTTATATTGTTGAATTAGTAACTAGCAGGGGAGATTCCATATGCCCTTCCTGCTAGCTCTATCAAACTGCACTGTTCATTTTTTTTTTTGTATCCCTTAGAAATGCAGTCATTCAATGGTTTCAACTTACGGAGCACATATTTTAGGGCTGAGAATTTACTGGTTTTGGCTGTTTCAAAATTCAGATTTTGATGGTTGGTTTTGATCTGGAACCCGAACTTAAATTGAAATTCAAGTGTTTGACCGGTTGGACGAGCAAATATTAGAGGTAGTTTCAAAAGCATGTACAATGGGTCAAATCGTATCATCAAACCATATGCTGATTGAGCAAAATAGTGGTTTGCAAGCCTTGAAATAAATTGTGTTCCACAGTGATACAAATCAGATTGAGAATCGTGCTGTGAGTGGATGCTGACTGGATGTTGAATTGATATTTTGTTGATTTTATTAAATTCTGTAATGAAACAGTAAATGTTATATAAAATTTAAATAAATTTGATAAAAAATAATGAATAATAACATAAATTAAAATAAATTTGACAAAATTAATATTGATTACATAAAGATTATTCAACGCCGAACAAAGACCACCAAGTACAAAAGTGTTGTATATATAAAGATTTATTCACTCGTCGTCGGAATGGTAATGCTCTCCAAATTGACATCATATGTGTTCAATAAGGACCCTTTGTAGTTGCTGATGGGTCTGAGCATTTGTGACACTGAGTCGAGCATCAAAGCGTTGTTGGTATTGCAAGTGATCTCCTTGGTATCATCATCCCGGTGGTGTCCAATTAGGCATTTCAGGAGCGGGGTCGAACAACAACTCGTCATCTCCTGCTTCGTACCGGTCACGTTCATCCTCTACAATCATGTTGTGTAGGATGATACAAGTTTGCATGATATTAACCAAAGTGTACTTGCTCCAAACACGAGCGGGACGGAAAATGATGTGCCACCGTGCTTGGATGACTCCGAAAGCCCGTTCAATATCTATATTAGCACCTTCTTGGACCTTAGCAAAAAACTTCTGTTTGCAAGTATAGGGATGACGAATAGACTTCACGAACCGACACCATGTTGGGTAAATGTCGTCCACCAAATATTAAGGTTGGTCGTACCGATGGCCGTTGATCTCGTACTCGACGACAAGCTCACGGCCATGAAAAACGTCGTGGAATAAGTGGTTTTGGTTGAGGATGTTGATGTCGTTGTTCAAGACACTCATCCGGAAAAAAACCATGCCAAATCCATAAATCACGGGACGCTACCGCTTCCAGCATAATGGTTGGATCCCTGTGGTGGTCTCCCCGGCCATTGGGTCCTTGCGATGCGGTTGAGCAATTCTTCCACTCCCAATGCATGCAGTCGAGACTCCCAACCATGCCAGGGAACCTTCGGTTGTACCCTTCTATGAGTAATCGGTTCAAGTCCTCTGGTGTGGGTGTACCCTCGTACTAATCCCTGAATACCTCAATGACGGTCTTGCAAAATCTGCATAAACATTCAAGTACTGTTCTTACCCCAATTTGTAGGGATTTTTCCAACGAACCGGTCGGTCACCCATAGGCAAGCATCCGTATTGCGGCGATGCATTTTTGGCGCGTTGATAACCCAAAGCGTCCCGCTTCCGAATGAAGTAATTGTCATGCTCCGCTACCTTGTCCATAACCCGTTGAAAAAGTGGTCGGCACATACGGAATCGACGCCTAAACATAGCGGGCCCATATGGGTTGATCATCAAAATAATCCTTCATGAGTTTCTCGTGAGCTTCGAGACGACCTCTATGAATCACATGTCGGGAATGTTCCCCACGTTCGATCCTCTCCCTAAGTGTGTTGATCTTTGGCATTGCTCTCTATATGCCTCTATCAACCCTTCGTCGGGCTCGTTCTTCAACTAAACATATTTCGGTTGCCAACTCCTCATACGATGGACCCTCATCGTCAGACATTTTGTATCGAAATGTAAGAGAGAAGTATGGTACAAAAATCATAGAGAAGTTGGAGAATGGTTGATGGTTTGAAAAATGGGGTTTTGGAGGGGTGATATTTATAGGGTTCAAATATGATTTACTGAATTAAAAAAAACTTATCGTTATTTTTCAGACGTTGCCAATGGTCGGAAATTTTTTTCTCGCCAAGGCCACGTGTCGCCATGCGATTGGTTGGCCGAGCAACTCGGTTCGCACGAACTGCGGCGCACGAAACCGGGGCGCGAGTCGCGTAATCAGCGCTCCACAACGCGCCGACCCGCAACTCATGAAACGCTAAAACGCGGTTCGGTTCACGGTATGTATAAGTTGGTTATAAAAATATAGGACAACTGAGAGCATGATCAGTGGTGGGCGTGTAGCACTAACATGCATTGTAAAATCGCCGAGTAAAACGTCGTGTATTTAACAATTTCAATGGAGATAATGGTTGTTTTTTGGCATGCGATGTTAAATTTATCGCCTATGAAAATCATAATCGACGATAATTTGGGCCTTATTTGAATGTGTTAACTAATAGAATTAAGCCTCTTTTATTATAATTAGCCTTCAATAGAATTATCTCGGAGGCTCTAACAAATCGACTTTAGGTCAAAAAAGACAATTCTACTATCCTCTTCTCCTCTCTACCCTAGCACCTCCTTGTTGCCCACCATGTCCACCACAGCCGACCACCATGCCTACCTCCCCATTGTCGCTGTCGTTTCTACAACCTGTGGGACTACCAGTATCTTGCACGTTTCAATCGCTAGGAGGGGAGGCTACAGGCGAGCCAGCCTCCATGGAAGCCTTGACCACACTGCCGCCTACGACCCTGCATATTAGCCCTGACCCATCGCTACTACTCCCGGTGCAGTCACCGCACGGAGCGATCTCAACCCTCCCCCACCGGCCTTCGACTCCCCGAGAAATCACTACCCGTCAATTGAGGGATGAGGAAGAGGATGCTGAACAACAGGCGAGGGCTCAACAACAGCCTCGCCAGGATCCATGAGAGTCCCAAGAGAAGGGAGGGGGTCCCTTCGGAGGCCTATCGTCCTAGGCCACGGGTGTCCGGTGTTGGGATGTCTCGGGATGACAGGAAGGGCAACGCATTATGTTTGAATGCTTTATTATTTTTATGTTCTTAGTTTGGAGTAGTTTGTTTGGATTTCTATTGATTTTTCTTGTTTTAGGTTAAATAAACTTGAAAATGTGGTAAGAGGTCATCCTCAATTTGTAGCTACGAGGAACATTACCATTTTCTATGGGTCCACGAGAGCCGAGTCGCCTACGGGAGGCTTGGACAATATTCTATGCCCAAGGCTTTGGCCCTCCTTTGTAATATTTTATTTTCATTAATACATGCCTCTATTTGTCGTTTCAAAAATTAAACCTCAGTAGAATTATTTTTAAAAATAAGGCGGGCTTATGTTTGGAGACTATGTTTGATTATTTTTCATTTTATTTCTGTATTTGAATTTCGGCTATTTTAATTTCCTCATCGTAGTTTAGAATGTAATCTCCATTTATTAAGTTTAATGAAATTTGAATTATGTTTAATTTTAGCAATTTTAAAAAATCACATTCATCCCACCTTTCTTGGTGCGATGTGGAGCGCCGATTATGCGACCAGCGGACCGCTAAAACGCGGTTCGGTGTGCGAAGCGTGACTCGCGCTACAGTATCGCGTGTCGCGGGTCGTGCGAACCGAGTCGCTCGACCAATCAATACGAGGGCGACACGTGGCATTAGGGGAGAGAAAAATCCGACCGTTGGCAACGACCGACAAAAAACGGTAAGATTTTTTTTTTAAAATTCAATAAATCTGATTTGAACCCTATAAAATTCACAAAGGTCGTCTCGAAGCCCACGACCAACTCATGAAGGATTATTTTTCCGAGCAACCCACGTATGGGCCCGTTATGTTTAGGCGTCGATTCCGTATGTGCTGACCACTTTTTTCAACGGGTGATGGACAAGGTAGTGGAGCATGACAATTACTTCATTAAGAAGCGGAACGATTTGGGACGCTTGGGGTTATCAACGCACCAAAAATGCACCGATGTGATACGGATGCTTGCGTATGGGTGCTCGGTCGATTCGTTGGACGAATCCCTACAAATTGGGGTAAGTACAATACTCGAATGTTTACGCAGATTTTGCAAGGCCGTCATTGAGGTATTCGGGGCTGAATATGAGCGTACACTCACACCGGATGACTTGAACCGATTACTCGTAGAAGGGTACAACCGAGGGTTCTCCGATATGGTTGGGAGTCTTGACTGCATGCATTGGGAGTGAAAGAATTTTCAAACCGCATCGCAAGGAGCCAATGGTCGGGGAGAGCACCACAAGGATCCCACCATTATGCTGGAAGTTGTAGTGTCGCGTGATTTATGGATTTGACATGCGTTTTTCGGGAGTACTGGCTCGAATAACGACATCAACGTCCTCAAAAACAACCACTTGTTCCACGACGTTTTTTTTTGGCCGGGAGCTTACCGTGGAGTACGAGATCAACGGATATCGATACGACCGACCTTATTATTTGGTGGACGGAATTTACCTATCATGGAGTCGGTTCGTGAAGTCTATTCGACATCCCTATACTCGCAAAGAGAAATTGTTTGCTAAAGTCCAAGAATGTGCTCGGAAATATATTGAACGGGCTTTCGGGGTCCTCCAAGCTCGGGGGCACATCATTTTCCGTCCCGCTCGTATTTGGAGCAAGTATACTTTAGCTGATATCATGCACACTTATATCATTGTACACAACATGATTGTAGAGGATGAACGCGACCGGTACGAAGCAGGAGATGACGAGTTGTTGTTCAACCCCCCTCCAGAAATGCCACAACGGACACCACCGGCATGATGACACCGAGGAGGGCCCTTGGCCTATCAAGCACTCTTGGATGCTCGACTCAGTGTCATATATGATTCCACCCACCGACAACTATAAAATAACCTTATTGAGCATATATGGGATCGATTTGGAGCGCATTACAATCTCAACGATGAGTGAAGAAATATTTTTATATGCAACATTTGTGTACTTGATGGTAGTATTCAGAAATGAACAAAATTTATTTCAATTTATGTCATTATTATTTATTTTTATCAAATTTATTTCAATTTTATATAATATATACTGTTTTAATAAAATTAATAAAATATCAATTCAACATCCCCTCACAACACAGTTCCCCATCTGGTTTGCACCATTGTAAAACACAGTTTATTTCAAGACATGCAAACCATTATTTTGCACGGTCAATTTACGGTTTCCGTTGCTAACATGTGTGACATATTCAATACCCTTCGCAAAATATTTATCATAGCTACTAAATATGGTAGTCACCTTAAAAACCAAATATAAAATATACAAATCCAGCGGATGATATAACATGTAATTTGTTATACTTAACACCATGTGGTGCCAGAATCCATTTTTACAACTATTATGAAGCTACAAATTGTAAAAAAAACGAATACCTTATGATACTGTTTTCAATTATTCCCATATCATTATATATTTATTACAAAAAAAATTACATATACGATTATTCTCTGACTTGCAACTAGAGAACCCCAGGCCGTCTAATTCCTTGCGTCTTTCACAAGGTTGGTAAATACCTTGTTTTGGTTGAAATTTAATGGAATTGTTGACCTTCCCGGAAAGCAAAAAAGAATGAACAAGCACCTTGGTATATATCTTTGTAAATTTGCACACAAATGCATGATTTTACATTTCGAAACCCGAACTAAAACGAAAAAGGCATCAGGCACATAAAGTACACTATCTCCACCACTGACAATGTACATCAACTCCTGAAACCAGACTTCAAAGAACTCCAAAAGCTCAATGATTATGTAGAGCTTGTTTAATAACTAGCACCGGATACATGCCAACTGATCTGTATGCGAAGATGACATAGGAGAGTACCTTGATTTTTGACGATTCTGCGATACCACCTTAGATGTTGTCAATATGCAAAAGATTCACTGTTTAAAAGAACGAGTTTCTCGAATTGGGGAAAGCTTTGGCACGGCCTCAGCCTACTTCTAAATGCTCCTACCAGGGAATACAGTTCTTGTTAACGGCCTCATTTCTTGCTTCCTTCGCCCATACTGGCTAAGAGAGCTTCTCTACCACTCTCTTCCAACTGTAAAGCAGGAAAAAAAATAATCATAAGTCATTTGGTTAAATGGAATCATATACAAGAGAAAGTTGCGGAGCTTACATCTGCTCCAGTTGTCAGGATTTTGCTATCTCCCAATTGGAGGTCTTGAGCAAAGCTATCAGAAATCTGATTCACTGAATCATCCGTATGAGAACCTGGAACATCTTTCACTGAGCTAGCATGTGGCTGTCTGGCCTTCAAGGTTCTCTCTCGCTCATCATAAAAATTAAAGTCATCTAAAATAGATGTGTGTGCATCATAATCCTTAAAAATTCTCAGCATCTCAATACCATGTTCAAGTTTCACCTGTCACAGAACAAAGCAGTGTCAGCTAAATGTAAGCTAGGGAGCACATAGACCAAGAGTTAATACCTCCTGTGAATCTCGGCTGTGTGTGACAGGCTTATTATCATTATTTTCGAGCAGTATATGGCGGAACCGATTGTTAGGGACATCTTTGATAATATGCCACTGGACAGGGAACTGTCCACTCCACCTATCTTGCAGCCAATAATTTGCATCTTTCTCAAAATTTACAGGCCCTACCATTTCGGCAACTCCACAGAACTGCCCACTACCATTGACCTGCAAAAATTAGTAATCAACAAGATATGGTTGTATGGGTTGTAGGAGATTCCGAAGTACAACACATGCAGCTTAAAATAGGTCAGCTACGAGCTTAAAGATATACCTATCAATCTGAATCGAACAAGAAAAAAATCACAGTTTTTTCCTAATGTTTATATTTAGTCTCTCTATTTGGCAACGTAAAACAGAGAAATGAAGGTGAAAGGATCTTCTCAGTTCATGTGTATTAAATACTGAGTGCAAAGGTAAGGACACTAACATAAAGCTCAAAAGCATATAGGCTGTAATCACAGATATTAACAACATTTCATATTGAAACATGCAACCATTTTTATTTAATTATTGGGCCATTCCGCAGGATGACCTAACGCATTTTACCACTAGACAAAAGCACATTGATGTTAGGAGCAACAGAAGATAGCAATAATGATGAATTGAACGCTGGTGATTACTAGATGATTTTGTTTTGCTGGGAAGTTAAAAGTTTAGATTATTACTTTAGGTTAAACAGAAATAGCACTCAACAAGACAGGTTGTAAAATAATATGTGATGGTCTCAGGAGGAGACATATGAGTGACCTCATCAAACTCTAAAGTTTTGAATGTATCAAAATGCTACAGAATGGAAAACAGTAATTGTCTTGCTAGGCATGAAGCTGCACCCTGAACCGCCCAAACAACCAATGCAGAAAGTAAAGAGAAAAATATGCAATACGGCAGAACCATGTCAAAAAGGACCCAACAACCATGACCAAGACAGACTTATAACCCTTAATCCTGATAATAAAACTCAAATGTCCAGCCCCACTCTGTATAGCATAATTGTAATAATTGTTTCGTACGGGCACCTTTTAATAGTCTAATTGGATCAAAGTTGCCAATTTTTCGGTCCTATCCATAAGATAAAGAAATACAAAGTACAAATGACATACCGAGAACAAGAGAAAAAGTGGGCAGATGCCATTCATCTCCTTTGCTTGATGATATGCAGCGTCCAGTTTTTTGTTTCCATGTGGTGTGCTAGCCCAAACATTATACTTGATACTTTTGTGAACATTATCTTCACTGAAAGACTTGATGATAAAAAACTTGGCTTTCTCATAATCAGTAACAAAATCTAACTGATTATACAACCCACTAACACCAGATAAAGAGCCCTGTTCAGATGTGCTCCTGACCTTCAACCTTGTGGCCCGTGGTCCTCGATTACGATCAACAGATATATCATTGGGAGCATTTGAAGTGTAAACAGAGTCTCTGTCACGTCTTCGACCCTTGTCAAGAACAAGTCGATTATGGTCATTACCTCCACCATATGAAATGGATGTACTACCAAGATGTGAGTTTTGATATAAGTTATTACTAGGATGATGTCCAGGGGAATTTCTTGATACCAATCCCTGCAATGATTTTTGCTGTTAAGAATTTTGTCTCAGGAATAACAAGTTAACATTTAAATCTTACATTGCAACAATATATTTGACTGCAAGGTTTTCCATTACAGATAAAATCACTCACATTTTTATGGTATCTCACGACAAACTATATTTTTAACACGCTTAAGACCTGTCAACTCTGTGATCTAGAATCTCCGCTATCCACTCACATTTGAAGTATTACTAATGCCCTTGCATCTTATCAACCCTATTTTCATTTTCCACTATTCTCATATGCTAAGCCCATTATTAATATCAACATCTTACAAGAACTATTTTCAAATAAATTAACTTCCAGGGTTATACTTGGAATAAATAGCTGACAAGTTGGCTAGATTTCTTCTAGCATTTATACAAGACATTATCATATTCCAAGTTTTAAGCAAACTGTCTGGAGAATTAAACACTAGGACCAACAAAATGGTAAACATTTATAATTAATTTACTTTTCTGTTGACTTCCCTTATATGAGATTTTGAAGTGGATAGTTATCATCTTTCTGTCAACCCCTTAAGAAAACGACATAACAATAGAAATACAACATTCACAAACACAAGAAAACAAACCTGTCCAATATTGTGCTCATATGATCCAAGTATGCCCATTGGTTGGGGGTACAAAGATGGAGATGCTAATGAACTAGAGACAGGATTAATGGGAAGGTTCCCTCCATACGACCCAAAATGTAACATGTAACCAGATCCTGGCCCAAAAAACATGTTGTCATTGCTACTACTTTCAGGTGTCATCAGCTCTGGAAAACCAGAAGAAACATGAGGCATATTCGGGGGAGCTGGTTGTGGGTAATAAGGCTGAGAGTAAGGCATTTTCTGTGCAGGGTATAGCTGGCCGTCTACCATCATAGAAGGTATAGGTGTAGCAACTGGAGGGTATTGTCCATATGCCATATCAGAATTGAAGCCATAACCAGAATGAAACATTAGAGACGGATTATCATAGTAGATGACCTAGGTACAAAGAAAACAAAAAATGTTATTATGAGCTTCAACCATGACATGAAACTCTAATAGGGATGGAAAAGTGGTATGTCTACTCACAGGAGACAAAGCGTGATAGCCATCAGCATTAATATAGTGAGGATATCCATCCCAGGTGCCAGTGCTGTTGTCATAACCTTTATACAATATAGGAGATGAAGAACATGCACATGAATAAACGTTGCAATTGTGAATTAAAAAATTCAAGTCGAGGATCAAGACACTAACCACCATAAGAAAAACTGTGGTCATGAGTAAAAACATGAAGGGGCTGGACAACGCTAATATCTCTGCCTGCATTTGAATATTCAAGTTGCTTTGGGATATCTCTTGCATGCCCCATGGTAGCGACATCCGCAGAAGGATTTGCTGAAACAATCCTTCCATCCTTGGGCAGAAGTGGCTGATAAGAGATTGAAAAATGAAGTGCATAAATGCAAAGAAAAACAATGGTTGAAAGAGATCAGCAACTACCTGCTCCATCAAATTATCCCGCTTAATGGGCCTTTCCCCTGCATCCAATAGGACACAATTTGGTAAAAATGAATATCCAAAGGAACTATATGGAAAGTGATGTAGGAAAAATATGTTAAACAATCGAGATCAATTAAAAATAAAATAAAATAGACTATGGATAGAACCAGTAGGATATCTGATAAAAATAAATCAGCTAAATTTACTAAATCAGCATTTAAATTTCTATAACCAAATTCTGACAGCTGAATCAAAAGCTGTGGGACAAAAAAAAAACTAATTTCTGAGTTCATACTCTATAAAAGTAAGAATTTTTTTTAAATCATTCAAAAGATAATGCTCAATGTATTCCCAAACTCCCATAGATCCCCCAAATGAACCCTAATGCGCACGGATAAGCAAAATCACAGTATGTTGAAATGCCAAGTTCAAAAAAAGCAATTCAATTGAACAAATAAATCACAAGAGAAACTCGTAAGTCAGAAAGCTGAAAATCCGATACAATGAAAAGCACAAAACCGATTTGCCTGCCTAAGTAAATCAACGCAACATTGTTCGGAAAGCATAAAAACAAACGTGAAATCAACAATTCCCATCAGAAGAAACAAATACAATTGAATTGGGTTTTGAAGTACCAGTAGGGACGATGCGATCTTGCTGGTTTAGGCCAGTGGCGTCCATGAATCGAATTCGGAGATCTGCGCCGAAACTGAACAGGAAAAGCGAATCTAGCAATAGAAGAAGAGAAACGGAGAAGAAATTGGGATCGAACGTCCTGGAATAAGAGGAGAGGGTTTTAGGTTTTACGTGAAATTTTCGATACGTATGATTTGACCTTTTAGTTTTCTCTTCCTTGCTTCAATGTTGGGCGGTTTACTTTTAAATTCATTGTTTTTATTTTGTACGGAGACCAGTGTAGGAACCATCTGAAAATACTAGATACTCAAAATAAAGGAAACATATCACATAAATATCAAGTTCATTTTAGGTGTAATGGTAAAACATATGGTCCATTGTGGCCGTGTTCACAACGTGTCATAGAACTCGTTCCGATAAGATATTGTAAGTTCAGTTGGATCGAATCAAAGTCAAGATACTGATGGCCTAAATAATAACAAGTATGTAAGAGGTTGGTGTCTATATGATGATCCATGAGAACAAAAAAGAACAAACACTTAAGAAACATAAAAAGAACGGGAGAGTATTTCATTCATCTTTCTTTGTTGTCTTACAATTGTGTTGAGTATGTAATACAAGAAGTTAGGAGCTAACAAGTGATGAGGGATTGCCACATAACCCTTTGCATGCAAGAAATGGTGTCATGTAAATTGTGGTGGCTACACATAGCATATACATGTCATTTCCACAATACCCCTTTTGGACACCACAATGTGCTCAAGTTCAGGTTGCCTCATTAAAAACCTCCTCAAGAAAATCTGGTGGGACAAAACCTGTAAGGATTAGAGTGCAGCACATAAAATGTGCTTGAAGTTGGGCTTGATGCTGCCTCGTTAAAAACCTTTCCAAGAAAACCCCTTGAGACAAAACTTGGATAAGGAAAAAAGAGTGCAGCACACAAAACTTGTCTTCCCCTAACTTCAAGCGGGCTACTTTGGTTGCTTGCTAAGGCGACGCATGCTGATTCTGTGCATTAGCCTCTCAAAGATAAAGGTCGGCAAAGCTTTAGTAAATAAATCAATCAGGTTCTCGTAGGACCGAATTTTCTTGACATCTATCTCATTACTTTTCTGGAGCTCATCAGTATAAAAGAACTTTGGGGGATGTGCTTGACCCTATCTCCTTTGATATAGCCTCATCTGACTTGAGAAATACACGCTGCATTGTCTTCATATATAACGGAAGGAGAGCTTGGCGGAGGAATGACAATTGAGCATAACACATGCTTGATAACGGATTGTAAGAATACACATTTTCGGCTAGCTTCATGTAGCGCTTGAATTTCCGAGTGGTTTGAGGATGTCACAACCAAAGTCTGCTTCGTAGAGCGCTAGGAGATGGTTGTTTCACTATAGGTGAAACATATCCAATCTGGGAGCGAGCTTTGTGAGGATCTGATAAATATCATGCGTCTGCATATCCAACCAGGCCAACGCTCCCCCTGGACTTATAATACAATAGCCCTAAATCTTTAGTTCCGCTTAGATAACGAAGTATATGCTTGATACCATTCCAATGTAGTCGAGTGGGTTCTGAACAGAACCTAGCAAGTACATTCACTATGAACGCTATATCAGGCCGCATACACTGTGCCAAATATAGCAAACCCTCGATAGTATTTAGATATGGTACTTCAGGACTAGGTATCTCTTCATCTGTTTCTTTAGGGCAGAATGGATCCCTCTTAGGATGTAAAGATCAGATGACCGTTGGAATAATAAGTGGA
Source organism: Erodium maritimum (assembly GCA_963921825.1). Classification (NCBI taxonomy): domain Eukaryota; kingdom Viridiplantae; phylum Streptophyta; class Magnoliopsida; order Geraniales; family Geraniaceae; genus Erodium; species Erodium maritimum. The sequence continues at coordinate 39,209,434 of OY997596.1, forward strand.
TGCGCATTATCCATACTAAAGCGCTTCAAGATCTTTTCAACATATGTAGATTGATGGATCAAAATGTCATCAGACAGATGCTTGAGCTGTAGCCCAAGACTATGACTAGTTTTCCCTAACTCTTTCATTTCAAATTCCCTTTTCAGATACTCTGTAGCTTTGAATATCTCCCCCGGAGTCCCAATCATATTTATGTCATCAACGTATACAGCTATAATGATAAAACCTGCGGTTGTTTTCTTAATGAACACACATGGACATATGACATTATTTTTATAGCCCTCTCTGGTAAGGTACTCACTAAGACGATGGTACCACATCCAATGCCTTGGAATTGTACTAAATTAAGATTTAGCAGCGCGACACTAGTTAACTTAGTTTGGTGGTGGTCCAATGATGATTTTGAGGCAGTAGCGCAGCAATGAGCGGAGGCAAAGTGGGATCGAAGGCGGAAGATCGGGGTTTAGGTTAGAATTCCAAAGTTCGTGGCGACGAAATCAGATGTAGGGTCCATGCACATTGGCCAGATCTCGGGTCAGGACTGGTGGGAGTTGGTTGTGGTGGGACTAAGGGATACACACTGGCTTGAGGAAAATACGACCAAACTAATTAGGTTCACATATGGCCGCTCATGTTACAACGTTATAGAGTCAGTTTGTGAGTGGTTCAACCCCTTTAGTCTATAGAATTTTTTTTTAACATTTTTACCCTTTTTTAATAAATTGACAAGTAATAAACATAAAAAAAAAAAGTAAGAATTTTCATTTCTTCCCTTTTCAAATGTATAAAGAATAAGAAAAGTAGGAGGTGAATCGGAGTTTTGATCTTTTTTTGGTATTAGTTAATTTTTAAATTTAAAATTGAGGTAATTACGTTTAGCTACATCTAACTATCATCGGCTATATCTTATGAAGTAGTAGATCTCTCTAGCTACATTCAAGTGCCTCTCTCGAGGAAACCCTAACCTTAGAAACCCTATGGAGCTCTATATCACCATCACCGACAAGTCTACATGTCCTGCTGGTCTTGTCTCATCGTCGCCTGCGATGCAGTTCTCGGCACTTCTTTCGCCCCCTCGCCCATCCTCAAACGTTGCGCCTCCCTTAAAGCCTCGATGTCGAAGGAGACAGAAGCAAACCCTATCCGAGCACGCGTCTTCGATTCCTCTTCCCCCACCGTCCGTCATTATATCGTCACCACCATCCATGGCTATCGTGCCTTTTTCTCCGGGGTTCTCTGTTCCGTTAGCAAGGCCACGAAGAGGTCGCCCGCTCAAAACCACATATGTTGCTTCATCTGCAAGCAACCTTCCGCCAAGGCTCCATGTGACGTTCCACCGCCATCAATTACCCTCAAATACGTCCTGACAACTATGGCTTTCAACGCCGCTCCACCGCCCACGTTTGTGCCTAGCATCACTCTGCCGCCACCGATTTCTTGTAGAAACGTCCCGTCCTTAGATCTCAAGTACACCTGTACACACAACAATTAAACGAAAAGGGGTGAGCTTACGCTCAGTAGGGAAAAATCGTAAACAACTTTAGCCTCCAAGTTTAATAATAAAACTGCTTTAGCTCGATGTCACAAAATGTTTAAAACTCTTAGACTAAAAGATATAAATAACAATAACAAGCAACGAGAACAAAAGCGCATTCTCAAGGATAACGATAACTCCCTAGAGACAAATAAGAAACATTATAATAAAATAGGAAACCATCACAACTGGAAACGAGTAAACACTAATAATCAATGAAAAGCTATGGAGTCAGTGTAATGAAATAGTATCGCGTTTTCAACGATAATAGTGACTTAAGAGATTCCATGAAAATACTATAATGAATCAAGACTCATTAAAATGGGAGCAATTAATATCACGCCAACCACTCGCTTTCTCAAGCCTCCGATCCATGGATAGATTCTGGGATCACATCGGTTCTCATATTTCGATCCACCAGAGTATCCATATCATATCAGATTTTCCCTCGGTCTAGAGGAGGCACATTCGTCGGGGCACCGGAAACAATCCCAAATGGGCGCTTATCATCGGGATTCCCAGAAATGCCTCCAAAGGACCATATGTCATAGGGAACCAAGGTGGTGCTCCACTGGGACGCACGCCCTTGGGTGAAACCTCAGTAACCATCTCTCATGAAATAATCCACTCAATATCCCGCAGGATCTGCCGAGCTCTCAGGCTCCAATAACCACTCAATAATCACTCAATATCCCGTAAGATCTGTCGAGCCCTTATGCCCCTCACATCACTCAATTAACCACTCCATAATCACTCAATATCCACTGCCTCTGTCAAACTCCAACCACCACAACGGCATCGGATTACCCCCCCCCCCCCCCCCCGGTGTAGTACCGAGCCAAACACACAAACAAACAAACAAACATACATTTCAAGAATAAGAATAAAGGGAACAAGCATAAACATTCATCCATCAATCAACACTCATCGAAACACACTTTCATCACAACGAAGACATACAATACCGTTCCACACTTACCGTATACTTACCTGTCACGAACCATCGGTACATCGATCACCTGATTGTACCCCTTGGCACAACCAGTCATACTCGATCATCCGTTCAAACCACAATTAATCACCACTCAATCAATCAACCAATTAATCAAGCATTCAAGTCCATCCTTCAACATTCAAGCATACATTCGATCTAGTTTCATTAGACTCTTGATTATCCTAATAACTAGCAACCAAGCATGTGAACCTAGCACCCAACTAATCCGAGAGCTCATCAAAGCTTCTCTACCAGTAAACCAAAACCCAAGTATTGAAAGCAAGTTACACTAGTTATTCTCATCCTAAGCATGCATTCTAGACATTCCGGTTATTAGTAATTGAAAGACATTTATTCTAGTTATTTGCATCCTATATGCAATTCTAGAACCTTTCCGATTTTATTAACCTAATAGGCATACTAGTATTGAAATACTCGAGTAGTTAGGACTTTCCCTACCTTGTGGTCTTCCTCTAAATACTCTGCTGAAAGTCGATCAGCTTCTCCTCCGTTCTTCACACGGGTTCCGGAGTGGTCTTCGTCTTCTCGGGCGAAGTCCAATCTGGTTTTTAACAGTTAAAACTTGCATTCAGAACCGACACAGTCTAAATAACAGCAAATCGATCTTTAACTCGAACGGGCCAAAAGCGGGATTAAACGACGAGTCGGGCTCGAGTACCCGAACCCCGAACACAGAACCCGGTGCACGTTTTCCGAGGCATGAATCCCATTTCCCGGATCCCGAGGCACGAGTTTTGAAGCACAAGTCCCGACGTACGTTTTCGAGGCACCGTTCGAAATCAATTTAAAACCAAACTGATTTAGCCTCTTAATGATTTAAGTCTGAAATACTATTAAATCCTTTTTCTGTTCGTTTCAAAACTCTTTGATTCAAGTCCAGATTTGCTCCAAAACCGTCTTAACTCCGAACTAAATTTAACTCTTTTTCATCCTTTTCAGTTTTCATCTTAAAAACCTTTCATTTAAAACTGATATTCCTTTTTATTATGACTGATTTTCGTTTCAAATTCTTTTCAAATCACCTTTGATTTTGCTTTACTTTCCTTTTGAAAAAAAAAGATTTTCTTTAACATTTTTGTTCCAATTTCGTTTCCACAAGCTCAGATCCAAGGAGATTCGGTTTTCAATAGCGCTCAGATCCAAAAGAAGTTCAAAACAAACAACAACAAAAACGAAAGGGAAGAGGGGGGGTTTTGGTCAGAAACCGGCCACCGGCGGTGACAAACTAGTCGGGCCACATGGGGTAACGCTTACCGAGGGAAAGACGTCGACGAGACGACGGCTTCTCGGGTGTCGGTGGAGGTCGTAGACGAGGAGGAGGCTCGGTACGAGATGGGGCAGATCTGAGAGAGGGAGGTCGGTGGTGTGCGCTCGTCTGACGGAGAACGGTGTAAGAGGGGATCGGGGCGGCGCCGGCGAGGGGAGAGAGAAGGTGAGAGGTGGCGGCGTGAGGGTTACGGGCTCTCGCCTGAACGGGAGGCGACGGTCGGGCTTGAGGTGGTCGGTGACTGGCTGGGTTTGGACGGGGAAGATGAAGGGAAGGTGGAGAGATGGAGAGAGAGGCGGGGGAGGATGGAGAAGGGGCGGCCGAGGACACGAAGAGGGGGCTGGTGGCGTGAGGTTCGGCGAAGGAGGGAGATGAAGGAGAGAGATCAAACGCGTGGGAGAGATGGAGTTGCGCGACTCTAATGGGAAATTAGGGTTTCATACCCAACACTCTGCTTTTAAAAAAGACACTACAGGCAGGCTTGGGCCCTAAAACCGGGCCTGAAATGGCTGAGTGGCCCAAGGATAACAGGGCGGGCTGACTTGGCCGGGCCTTCGGGTTTGGTCGGGTCAGCCCCTTTACCCTTTTTTTTTATTTCGATTCAAAATTCAAACTCGTTCCCAACCTCGACGTTGATATTTAATAATTTAAATATTTAATTTTTTTTCCGGTCTTTACAGACGGCATCCATGGTCGAGCCGTGGAGGGAGTAATTGAAGGCACTTTGTGATGGGGTTGTGATCCCTAATGTGGCGCGGGTTCCTGTGATCCCAACCTTGCTTAATACGCCTATGGGCATGGTTCATCGTCGTCGGGTGTTCAAGCCATGGGAAGTAGGTTCTGCTTTAGGGAAAACGGCCTCACCGGACTCTCTTGAGTCTAGCATGGCTAGTCTCCAAAACGACTTCTCTTCGTGTTTACTGGAGGAGGAGGAGGAGGAGTTGGAGGTCCTGCTCTCGTACTCTCCAATGAGCCCTTCGGTTATGGACCGCCAACAATTTTCCATGATGGGCAAGTTTTGGACTTCGAAGCCTCCCTGGAAGGAATAACTACTCCGGATCATCACCAAAGCACAGGCAGATATGCGGAGAGCTTGGTGATTAAGGACATAGGCCCCATATTTTTCGGGTTCTATTTTGAGTCAGATGAGGCTCGTGCTTGGGTCCGGGGTAACAAGCCATGGTGCTTCGATGGGCGGCCACTCTTACTAGGTGTACCTAAGGGCACCTTGCCTCGAGGAAGGGGTCCAATTGTATCCTCGAGTACTGTACCTAACGGTACAAGTCCTCGGGGCGACATCTAGGCCGGGAAATTCGACCCCAACTAGAAAACTTGATGGCCGGCCAACTCTCTGGTAGCCAGAAAACCGAAGTTTCAGATCCGCTTAGGCACAGAGATAGAGTTGGAGCTGGAATTATAGTTAGAGCTGGAGTCGGTGCTGGGGAGTGAAGAGAGGGTCTGTTGGTGAACCCTGAGATGATCAGGTGAGGGTTGGTAAGAAGCCCCGTCAAGAGGAATATTAGGATTCTTTGGCTTCAAGGACTGGCTCCGGGAGGGGTCCTTGGTGAAAGTCATGCCTCCTACAACTGATGCAGTTCAAGTTCGGTCGCTTTGCCACCCAGATGCAGCGTTTAGGCACTACATTGAGCGGGATTCTAGTTTCGTTATCCAACCCCCCTACCTTCCTTCATGCCTATGTGGCGTCTCAATATCGTTGTTAACTGTTATATTGTCATAAGAACTGCGAAAAATTATGTTCTCTGTTTGTTCTTCTTTAGTGGCCGAGAATATTATTCATGACGCACTCGTTTGTAGTTGATTTCAAATTTAATAAAATTGCACTTTTTAGTTATTCTTTTGTGGCCGAGAATATTATTCATGACGCACTCGTTTGTAGTTGATTTCAAATTTAATAAAATTGCACTTTTGAGTTAAATAAACTATCATCGATTATTATTTAACTACACCTAATATTATTTTTTTCTGAGAGATACCTTAACTTCCAAATTTTCACTTTATTACAATTCATTAGTTTTTACACTTTTTTCTTCTAATAGAACCCTAACTTTCAGATTTTTACATTTTCCTACCCCTTTTTTTAAAGTTAGGGTATCTCTCACATGAAAAAAAAAGGTCCAAAACCTAACGAATTGTAATGAAGTGTAAAAACTTTGAAAATTAAAGTATCTTTCAGACGAAAAATAGAGAATTAAGTATAAGTGATAATCGATGATAGTCAGGTGAAGGTAAACATAATCACCCTTTAAAATTTTAAGGATAAAATCATCCATTTAGAGCAAAATGCAACAAAAACAAATGCATAGTACTTTTAGAGCATGTATAATGTTGAGACTCACTAAGGGGTTCAGGTCTGAAACTTATATACTGACTTTGCAGAATAGTTAGTGTGAACCCCTTGATTTAAACCGTGTTTAACAATGGTGAGACTCACTAAGGGACTCATGTTCTGAGTGGATGCTGATTGGATGTTGAATTCATATTTTGCTGAATTTATTAATTCCGATTTAAAACAATAAAATGCTAAAGAAAGTTGAAATAAATCTAACAAAATTAATTATAATAAAATAAATCAACTAGATGAAATGGAACTTCTAATTTTATTCATCCCCAAATAATACAACCCAAAACACATTTTTGCAAGACAATTGTTACATAGAAAAAATATCTGTCACTCGTCGTTTGATCGATAATACGCTCTAAACTAATCCCGTATGTGCTCAACAAGGTCCTCTTTGAGTTTTCGGTGGGTGAGATCATTTTTCACATTGAGTTGACTGATCAAGCGTTGTTGGTAGGACAAGGGCCCTTCCTAGTGCCATCGTTCATGTGGTGTCCAATCTGTTATTTCCGAAGGGGATCGTAATACAAGTCCTCGTCTCCTGATTCGTACCGGTTGTGTTCATCCTCTACAACTATGTTGTGTAGAATGATACAAGTGTGCATGATATCAGCCAAAGTCTTCCTGCTCCAAATACTAACGGGTCAGGTAATTAAGTTCCATCGTGCTTGGAGGACTTTAAAAGCACGTTCAATATCTTTCCGACAACCTTCTTGAACTTTAACAAAAAAAATTGTTTGTGTGTAGTGGGATGGCGAATCGACTTCACGAAATGAGTTCATGATGGATAAATGTCGTCAACTAAATAATAATTTCGGTCGTAGCGATACCCACTGATCTCGTACTCCACGGTAAAGTCACGACCTTCAAAATTGTCTTCGAATAAGTGACCAACGTTCAGGACGTTGATGTTATTGTTCGAGCCAGCCACCCAAAAAAACGAATGTCAAATCCACAAATCACGGAATGCTACAACTTCCAACATAACGGTTGGATCCTCGTGATGATCTCCTCGGCCATAGGTTCCTTGCAATGCGATTGGAAAATTCTTCCACCACCAATACATGCAGTAAAGACTCTCAATCATGTCGGAGAACCCTTGGTTGTATCCTGATTCGAGTAATCGGGTCAAGTCCTCCGTTGTTGGATTATGCTCATACTCATCCATGAAAACCTCAACAACGGCCTTGCAAAACCGGCGTAAACATTCGAGTATGGTACTTACCCCGAGTCGCAAGGATTCGTCCAATGAATCGGCCGATCACTCATACGCTAGCATTCGTATTACGGCGGTGCATTTTTGGTGCGTTGATAACACCAAGCGTCCGACAGCGTCCCGCTTCTAAACGAACTAATCGTCATGCTCTGCTACGTTGTCCATCACCTGTTGAAAAAGTGGTCGGCACATACGGAATCTACACCTAAACATATTGGGCCCATACGTGGGGTTCTCGATAAAATAATCCTGCATCAGTCGGTCTTGGGCTTCGAGACAACGTCTGTTAATCTGTCGTCGGGAAGGTTCCCCACTTTCGGTCCTTTGGTTTAGTGTGTTGATTATTAGCATTTCTCTCTCTATCATTCTATCAGCCCTACGCCAGATTCGTTGTTGTATTGCACGAATGTTGGCTACCAACTCCTCTATTGATGAAGCCTCGTCGTCAGACACTTTTGATTGAAATTTGTGAGAGAAATATGGGGTTTTGAGAGGGAAAGTTGAGAAAAATATTGGTAGTTTGATGAATGGGAGGGGGTGTATTTATAGATAGGAAAACTATGATTATTTTAGGTTACAATATGATTTTTTTTTGAAAAAAAAACTATCCGTTTATGACCGTTGGGGTCAATAGTCGTTTTTCCCACCGAGGCGCTATGTGGCAGCCAACCATTAGTTGGCACGCGACTCATGGGTCGCGACCCACAACCCACGAAAGTGAGTCGCAAATCGGAATTCATGGTTCCGAACCGAGCAAGTCGCATGCCACAACATGCGATTCGCGACTTCGACCCACTAAAGCGTAGGTCGCACATTGTACACACTCTTATACAGTTATCAAACGTGTATGTCTTACAAAAACTGAATACCTCATCATATTCTTTTTAGGGATAATTGTCAAAACATGCACTTATGTTGTCCACAAACGAAATAGTGCACAATGTTTTGTCCACGTCGTCTGGCTACCCCTATGAATCGTCCACACACTTTTGTTAGAAAAGTGTAACGACAGAACCTGAATTGACAATTTTGCCCTTTTGGTTTTAAATTCAAAAATAAGAATTTCGTCCAAAAAAATGAGTGGCTAAGGATTGTTAGGGCAATTTCGTCCAAAAAAAATTTCAGACACAAGCACATGATAGCACGTGAGGCTATATATTCGAATATTCTGTTAATTTTACTGACAGAAGTGCGTGGACGATTCATAAGGGTAGCCAGACGACGTGGACGAAACATTGTGCACTATTTCGTTTGTGGACGAAACATAAGTGCATGTTTTGACAATTATCCCTTCTTTTTATACAGCGTGCGACTTGTTCGATTCCGACTCACTAAAACTAAAACATAGGTCGCGCTCTTATACAATTATCAAACAGGTACGTCTTGCAAAAAAAAAACTGAATAACCTCATCATATTTTTTTTAATTATATCATAAGTCAGTGACGTAAATACAAAACATCCTTTCAAAAAGAAAAAGAAACCGCAGAACTGCGAAAATAGCAATCATGAGTAAACTGAAGTGAATAGAAATTTTATTTGAGAAGTTCTTCTAAATCACTCTAGAACCTTGATCCAAGTAACTTCGGCCCGTTTATTGTCTCCTTGAATTGACTCGCACATAACATGATTATCATTACATGACATACACGTATTGCAATAAAAAAAATGGTATAATCTCAATCATGACTCCTCCTACCAGTATAGAAATGTCTATAGTCGAGACACTGTCCCTCCCCGTAAATAGTTGAGGCACTCGGTTCTTGATGATGCATTTTGATAGACAGTGAAAGCATCTTCCCATCTCTAGTTCTCTCCACCTTTTCACTAAAAGTAACAAATAGGCAAAGATTTAATTAAAAAAACACTGGAAAATAGGCAATATGCATTTAGGAACAAGTTATAAGCCAACCTACCTAAAGGGACGCTTATTTTGGAATGGAGAGCATTAAACATGCAATCAACTATAAGAGCATCAAGATAGGTACAATTGCTGATGAAAAAAAAAATCATGATCACCCACCAATCCATCAACATGGATTTTGGCTATTGAGTCTCAGGCTCTCGGTCTTAACCAACCTCGAGCAGGGGCAGGGTTTTGGTACTACCATTGTTGATTCTCCTTCACCCTCCCAGTGTTAACTTGAGACACTGACATCAATAACTTAGGGATTCGGATACCCCATTATGGTAGAGCATCATGAATTGGCTAGCTCTTTATCGTAATATTATAACAACAAATCAAATATCAACAGACTCGATTTGGTTTTCCATGGTACCTTTGCTAGTGACGCCCCACTGTCTCAATGATTTTTGACACCTTTGCATTTAATCCTGGAAGGATCTTAAGTAACTGTACCACAGCATTATACAAGTTAGTGACAGCCACAGGTGGAGAGTGAGTTGCATTAGATAGGAAAATCAAGTTAAATGAAAGTGATTCGGATTACTAGTGCATGACACACATTTTGTTTGGAACTCATCACAAACAAGGAATCATAATTAAGTTTTCATTAGATCCATGGTGAAATGGACAAAGTAGAATAAACACAATCACATTGAAAATTGTAAGCCATCTATACTCCCAATACTCAGTAACCAATTTCACAAGTATAATTAATAAGTCTCCTGATGAAATTGAAATGAGAAACCTTAGCTACACAGAATATGGGTGGGACAACCCTTCTCAATCTACAGGTCTGGCATTTTTATTAGCAAGCATTCACTACCAAGCAGCAGGAATGGTAAGGGTACAAAAATAACCAAACAAAGCATTTTGAAACTTCAATTCAACTTAAAGGTGAGGAGAAATGAATCCAATCATACTGCACTCTTCTACGGGCTGCAACTTAGTTAATCAGATCAATTTAGTTATGGTTTGTTGGATTTACAACCAGATCAACCCCCACCTACATCCAACAACTCAATTTTCCTTCAGATAAACATCAGAAAGCAAAATTTTCTACAGTACATTCTAAGAGTTCAAAAATAAACTCAGAAGTCACTATAAAAAAACAGAATGCCTAGCTTTTAATAAATCATCTATTGTTATAATTCAAGTTGGGTAAAAGAACAGGAAAGGACACAAAATCTAAAAATGCTCCAATATATATGTGTGAACAAACAGGTAGGACCTAAAGGCAACTACCAGATAGATTGATCGCAATTGTCATAATCACCAAGAAAATTGACCTGGCTATGAAATTGAAACGAGAAGCCTTAGCCCATATTGTTTTTACTTGAAGTTTTTTACTATCCACCAACTTTCACAAACGTTTACAGGATGCTGCTAGAAATACATCCTATAGTTATTAAACATGCCAATATATGGAAACATGATCTCAGTTAGTCCTCACATAATCCTAAACACATCCCATGTGCCAAAAATGTTAGCATACAACCATATATTCTCTCTTTTGACGACAGAAAAGGTATAAGAAAATGTTGAGGAAAGCTTCAGTAAGGATCTATGTGATGTGTACTGACTGACATGCAGCTTTTTCTTTCTCACTATATATACTGCAAGATATAATTTGCACAATAGAGCACATCAGTGGCATACTTCGTATATCTTGGTAAACAAAAGAAAGTGATAGTAATCATGTTAATGCTTAATATTAGTTCACTCTGGTGTATTTTGATGGGTAAGTATTACCGTTTCATGTTTTTCTTCTATTAGTAATTAAGAACAGGTGTAAAACTTACCCAAATCCTCACATAACCCTCTATCAGAAAAGGGAAAGTGGCAACAAATATGATCAGAGCAACCTCATCAACCTCAAGGCCGTAATGCTCAAGAACTAACTCTGACAGAGCCTCCCAACCAAGCGATGAATGATACCTATGAACACAATTTATATAAGAAAATTGAGTTACAAGACCAAAAAACGATGACAAATAAAAGCGATCTTCACTCTCATAAAAATAAGTATTACCCCATAATAAGTTCTGTAGCACCCAAAATAAAAAATGCCTTTGCAACATCCGAAGTATTTTTTATTAATTTAAAGCTTGTAAACTTCAGCAAAGCTACCTGCAAGTGGAGAAAAAAAAGTTGTTGGCGAAATATGGAACTTATTCTTCATAAACTTGAGCGGAACTACACAGGAGCCTTTATGCAGAGTAGACATATGCAGTAGTCATCAAACAGAGCTTCTGCTTTGAAGTGATAGTACATTTAAGCATCGAAGTTTGATAAGTACAAGCTGCTTAATTCCCTTTTTCAAGGGCTTGACAAGGTTATGAAAAATTCCCTGTCTTAGTTTTCAACAAGGATATGAACAAAAAAAATGCATAGAAGATAAGAGAGTGTAGAAAAAGAATGGTGCAAACTCACTTTACTTTGATTGAAGTACAAGAGAAGAAATAGTGAGATCCCAAACACCATATCTGACCATATATTGGCGAATGCTCTACGGTTTTCTAGCCTCAGTTCATCTCGCAATTCTAAACTGTTCAAAACAACAGAAACAAGAGCAATAAGATTATGATTTATAGACCTAACTTATGGGAGAAAATTATTCTTAACGAGAAAAAATGCTTTCAAGGAAAGGCTCCCCTTCTAATAGCATATCAAGGTACAGCACATCTAAATGCATGGTATTATGCTTTGAGAACTTCTATTTTTGATAGATAACTGCTTTGTTAAAAGGAAAAAGAATAAGACAGATGTAATTCCAAAGTGTATGTTTGGTAGTAATTGAAACTGAAATGAATTTCCAATGAAGTACAACATAAGTGATCAGAGCACAAATGACATCAAGCAAAAATATGTTGGATACTTGAGGTTAAAATGAGTGCATGGAAAACAATGGATCCAACAGCCTCTCGTTACCCTTTCTAGTTCTTGAAAGAGGATATAATTATATGCTTATCCCATAGTTATTAATGTCCCACAAGGTGCAAACTCCTTTTGGAGCCATGGCACGAGGGGCACGCCTTTTGATGGAAAGACACATAAGTGTATTGAAGTAAGAAAAACTAACAGTAAATTTTCTTATAGTAATATCCTCATTCCAAGAAAAATTAATGTTTTCATGCTTAAAGATAAAGCAAGAGTGACATTTTCATGCTAAAAATAAAACTCTAAATATCATATTTTTTGAAATGGTAGCAGGGAACTCTCAAATTTTGAATATCAGGTCTCGCGAAACAGAAAATTGCTTGATTTTTTCCCTTTTGAGATGGCTGGAACTGTCGTATAGAAAGATCTCTTTTTTTGCACGTAACCATATACCAGCACGCATATTTAAGCCCAACTTTATTTCATTCAGAACCCTAAAAGGAATAACTTAAAAGACGGGATTTACATTCAAATAAAAGACCTCATAGAACTAATTGTGCTTAATGCTTATGGCGCACAATCCGAAAGCACCATGCCATGAGCCTTGGCGTGCCATTGATATCCATAATTAATACTATAAAAGCTCCTAAGGCATAGAATTTCAACATCAGTTGCTCTTATTTCTCCTGTTCTTCTAAGGAATATATTCCAAAATAGTCTGTACCATCACAAATGTACCAAATTAGTCCAAGAACTTCCAAATGTTCCTATTTAGCCCTAAGCTTTACAAAATTATTCCAATTTAGTTATAAACTTTGAAAAGCTTTTAAAATTTATCCATGTATAGTTTACGCCATGTCAGCAGCAAGTCTATATATACAGCCTAAAGTGGATTTTTTTTGCGAAATTTAGGACTGAGTCAGAATAGCCCTACAAATTTAAAGACTAAATCAGAACTGTTGATAATTCATAGACTAAGACTACATAGGAACAATTTTTGCAAAGTTTAGGACTAAATTGAACATATGTAAGTTCAGTGACCACTGTGGTACATTTGGGATAGAACAATGACTATTTGGGAACATTTACCTTGTCCTAAGGATCATTAGGTGTTATCTTGTTAACATAAATGACAATTTCTTGAAGTCTCATCATCAACTGACTAAACAAAACAATCAAAATAAATTGCAATGAAGTAGAAGATAAGCAAATTAAGCATACCGAAGATCAGTAAACTTACGCTTTTTCCCGTAATTCCAACCAAACCTCCTCATCAGAAAGAGGAGGAGATTTACCTATCTCTACCTCAAACCGAAATCTAGCTCTCTCAGCTTTTAATTCCCTAACAATTTCAAGCTTTTGATACTTTCTGACATCAAGCACCTCTGCAGCAAGTGGTACAAGTTTAACGTATCTGTTCAGTGCATAAAAGAGCAAATTTTCATCAACTATTACGCCTCAACGATTAGCAAATCCCGAACAGAAACATAAAAAAGTGAATAGTCAACTACACGTGAGCTATGCAAATAACTTGTGTATCTTATAGAGTATTTATGGCTAGCATTCACCACAAATAGGAGAACATTACATCTAACTTAAAAGTAAAATAAATAAGAGAACCCACAATACATGTATGCAAGTAGAGAAGTGTAAAGAGCAAGAGACGGTGTAATTGACATTTTCCTACAAGGGTTTGGATTTGAATAAGTCAATTAAAGACTAAACAGCAGAGCCCCAAAGATTACCTGTCTAAAAAAGGCATGAGAACATAGTCATGAACTACAAAATCCAAGGCCCATGGTATAATTATCAACATTGCCAAAAATTTAGCCTGTAACAAGAAACATGGATATGGCTTAGAAAGTCAAATCACAAAAAAATACCCACTTTGTTCCAAAATAAGTGTCCTTTCTTTATTTGGAGCTCCCAGCAGAAGTGTCAATTTTCCTTTTAAGGAAGTAAATAATGCAGGTACAAGTTATATATTTTAAATCCATTGACCTAGCAGTGAGAGCAGATAAAACATTGTACGAAAGTGGAACACTAACTCCATTAATCTTTATCTTTTGTCAAAAATCAAATATGACACTTATTTTGGAACAAGATAAGTATATAATATACATATGCAAATTATCCAACATACAAATGAAAACGATAGACTTATGACTGCAATGTGACCAGAATTCAAGACATCACAAATCTTTTCATGATTCATGTAAACCATCCACCTATCTATGAGTATGGAATATTATTCCTCTTTAAACAAAAAAAGCAACACGGTTATAAAAATCCTAATAAATTTGGGTTTTTAGAATGGCTTTATTTGCAGTGTATATGGCTACTAACTGTGAATAACCAATGAAAAATGTCAGACAATGCATAAGAAAAGGAGTAAATTGATTTTTTGGCAGTTAATGTGATCCAATTCTACAACAGAGCCAAATTATTAAAAATCAAGCAATGGCTGTCAATATTTTATAAAGACATTCACCGTTACGAACTTATCCAATATTCACAAAGTACCTTTCAGAATATGAACGAGTTATTTCAACCTAAAGAAGTCTTACTGGAAGAATCTAAAGTTTAAAAATTACAAGAACTTCCTCTTAAAATGTGGATGAGTAAATAGGCCTGGGCTGTTGTGCAATGAAGAGTTTATTACCAGGCATAAATTTTGACTTCACAAGAATATATTTTATTGCTTCCTATTATGAGCTGCATTTTAAAACTGTTTTTTTTCTCCATTAAATAGATTGCACATAAAATCTCAAACAATGCCAAATTAGTAATGAAAAAAATATTAGCACCTTCAGTCATGCCTAGGCTAGACATAGAAGGGTTTGCTCTAAATTTACCATAATACCTCCCTCCAGCGTACCTTAAAATGAAAATTTCATGTGATAAAGATAGATTGCTACCATGCGGCAAGTATAAAATATACTTACCGAACTAAAAGAGGCATACCGAGAAACACGATCTTCATATAGAATCTCTTCACTTTCCCGGCCAAAGACTGCATCCTTCACCACTTCAGCCAACCCCTCCACGCGCACTATCTCATCAGGATCCGAAAGAACATCCTCCCCCAATTCCTCAACTTTCTCATTCCAATCTTGCTCCCACGAGGAGGTAGTACCGACACCATCACTCCCATCCCCAAGCCAGTCCTCCCACCTCCGACTCTCCTCCTTCTTCATATCTTCCTGAGCTTCCCTCAGCTCCACTATTGCCTCAGCCCTCCTCTTCCATGCCTCGTAATTCTCCTCCTCGGATGCCTCGTCATCATACAAACTCTGAAACACATCCTCCATCTCTTCACCATCCTTGGACCCGAACCAATTCCCATCCTCATCAAATAATAACCTCTGCCACCAAGTTCTTTTCCAATTCTTGGCATAAGCAACCAATCCACCCAGCTTGCGGCGCCGTTTACAGTTCAACTGGACCACAAATTTGGACCGATTCCGAGACAAACATGAATTTGGGGACAACTTACGGTAATTAAATACTATGCTGTCACTTAAAACCGTAGACGAGATCATTGAGAACATGTATATAACCCCACATTTTCAGCTTCGCAGATTGTTGAAATGCTCCAAATTCTGCGCAAATCCGCTTCCGAAAACACAAAAAATAACACATCATTTTTTCTACTCAATTTCTGATCAGTACAGTAAAATGAAAAGATAAAGCAAGAATCCAAGTAGCATAGCACAGATACATACAAATTAGTGCTAGATTCTGCAGAGGAGCTGTAGTTACTTGGAAACCCTGAGGAAGACATGCGACGCGCAACAGAAAGGAGAGATGAAAGGTAGACGAAGAGTAGCGTGGAGCGGAGCGAAGTGGATAACGGTTTCTAGCGGAATAGAAAAAAATACGAAAGATTAAATAAAAACCCTATTGTCTTGTTGTAACTACAATTCTGCCCCTCCTCTGCCTCACCAAAATCCTTCGCGTGGATGGATTTATAATGGTGGATGGCGTTACAGCAAATTGAAAATATATGGTACAAGATCGTTGAAATTTGATTAATTTTTATACTTATTTGTATCTAAATTCGAAAATATATAATTTAAGATGTCATTTTTAAAATACATTTTTATCCGAAAAACTAATGCACAAAAAAGATGTGTGGGTTTCGGGACGAAAACCTCAAGTCACTAAACCAACAATAAGATCTGAAATAGATGAACTTAGACAGATACAAAATGAACAACGGTCAGCAATGCCATCTATTGTCCACAATCTTTCACTCACTTTTCTTTTAGATACAAAATTAAATAAAATCCCAAAGACATATATTTGATTGAGTTTGATCAGATAAATTTGATAAGATTTGAAAAAAAAAATTGAGGAATGCATATGTGGTTAATTTGGTGATGTCTTGGTTAGAGCATCAATAACGTTAACGGTCAGAAAATTGTGGTAAGGCTATTGTTATAATATTAAATTAATATTTTCAGTCTTCAACTCAGCACCCCTGCAATGCTAACTTGTTCGTGCTGACTGTTCGTGATATTTTTCTTCACAAATTTCTCCCCGTCGGCTGTGAGCTTACCACCAGCACTAATTAAATATTATGTTGTCAGAGTAAGAGGCTAGCATTGTGAATGCTCTTACCAAGGTGCAAACCAACATGATTTTTTAAAGACTTGATTAAAAATATGACTCGACTAAGAAGGTGACGTGTGAAAAAAAAACAAATAATATTGTTAAGATAGATGCACTTATTTAATGCTACATTTAAAAAGGTTTTAGACCTTTCACAATACTATCGAATATGTGTCTGATTCTGTCGTCGAATCGTACGGCTTAAAGATTTTTACCGTCGACTTTTCGTCGCAGAGTCGGTGCGGCGTCGAATTTACGAAATTGTGTATTCGAAGTCGATGAATCTGTATACTCTGACGCCGGCCCATTCGACGGATTCGGACCCAGTTGAATCGGGCCCAACGAAACCCTGATTAACGCATGGCGACGAAATTGAAGTCGGAATTTATTACTGGCTTTAAATATCGAAGCATAGAAGCTTCTTCTTCACGAATCCTCTACAACTCCAGCAATACCGGTGTTTCTCCGACCTTCTTCCTCAAGTCTTCGGCGAATCAGCAGACTGATATTCCTTTCCCGTCGTTTCTCCAGGTTGTTTTCCAACGGCGTCGTTTCTCCGAACGGTCAAAGGCATCGACGTTGCTCTGATTTTGTTCCAGTGCAGGAGTTTCTCCGACCGGTTAATAGTCTTCGTGTTTCTCCCCCACTCACCTCCGTCACATCTATTTCCTGTTGGGGAAATGGTCGGTTCCAAACACCTCAAATACCTACCGGGATTCAACATGTCCCGTGACGTTTCGCCACCGTAAAGCGGTGTCGAGGATTGTGAAGACGAGTACCCATGCCGAGGAAGCCAGGAGTGGGACTACATCCCAGATTCACAACATTACTTCAACGACTAGGGGAGAGGTTCTAGGCCCGAGAGCTGGAGGAATACGTCCCGAGCCGTCGGAGCAAGAGATATTGTCGGCAACCCCTGTGTTTCACCGCTACAACGAGAACTTGGGTTCAGCATCACCATTCCTTAGTGGGATGACGTACGATCCCAATGACTTGGGAAACCAGGTCGGGCTCGAACTATATCGGGATGGAAATCCATACAACCCAACGTCTAAGACGCAAGTACCGTATCCGTGTCCCACCACCTCCTTCAATGAAGAAGGAGGCCGACCAACCTGCTCATGGCTGTCAGTACTGGAAATCTAGTCGGGTGGAGGAGACTGCATTGGTCTCTACATGGCTAAATGACTCCGAGAACTCGGAGCATGGGGCTGATCAGACAGCGGGTACATTTTAAGAGGCCATCCATTGTGAGTTTGTCTCAGCGACGGTCCAAACACATTGATCGTATCGATCGACAAAGAAATACAAGTAGTATTGGAGCGTAACTAACCGAAAGGTAAAGATGTTTCAAGGTTGTTGGTCAAAATTCAAGCACGTCTACCAATCCGGTGTATCAGATGACCAAATCACGGAGGATACAGAAAAGGACTACTTGGAGAGATACGGCCACGTCTTCGCTTTAAAGCATTCATGGCAGCTCGTGCGACACAAGCCATGCTGGTAACATCGTTTCAAGAACGAGTTCTCGACAAAAAACGGTGATTTCATCTGGATTGAGGATCGGCGCACACTGAGAACTCTCGGCATGAGCAACTCAATGTCTCAGATGGACATGATGGTTGCCGCTGCTGAAGATGCCGATGGTTCACGCCTAGGACCAGTCTGCGAGCACCGCTCTCAAGGTCGGAATACCGGAAAGGCTAGGATGGGGAAGGGAAAGGAGACGATCGAGAGTCCTACCGACGCCACATTAGCCGAGAGCTTGACGGTCATCGAGAAGGAGCGGTCGGCGCAGGTACCGACCCATGAATCCCTTATGCAGGAGTTCCGTTTACTCTAAGAGATGGATACCTCCCGCATGGAACCCGGGGATAAGGCAACCCATCATCTTTTTCTCCAGGGCATGGCCAAGAGGATTTCAAGGTTGGTCTGATAATAAATAGGGGTTGCTTCGCTTCAACTTTGGAAGTTTAGATGACATTTTCAATTGTTCGACAATGAATGTGTAATCTGAGATAGTTCGAAAACGGAAGGTTGAATATTCCAAATAATTATCCCCATATTTAAATCAAATAGATTAACCGAGACAAACATGGAAAAACATATAAAAATGTATTTTTCGACAATTCAATAAAAAATATATAGTTTTCGAATTTCTCAAGACAAAAAAAAGTGAATTCATGTGAAAAATCACGCATATCTACGTGGGGCTCTCAACTATGGAGCTCTCACCAATCGGCCCTAATTCTTCACAACGAGAGTGTTGTTCTGCTCTACAGACATCCTTTTGGTCATCTACCAAAAATTCACCACCACATCTACCTCCTCATCCATATACTCCAACGTCTTTATTCTGGATCCCCTCTCGGTACGGCCGGAGGAAGTGACCAAAGGCGGACCGTTCTCCTCCTCCTACTCATTCAGTGATCACTCATTCGCCACCAGCACTGCCACCTCCGCCTCCTCTACCGCGAGCCTGGTTACCTATCAATGGTAGATTTGTTGTGGTATCACATCTCATCTACCGTCCTCCGATCATCCAAGCTCATCGAAGGCCCGACCCAGGGCCTGGCGTTGAGATTGTAGTAGACCCAATCACTTGAGGCGTTTGTGTAGGGCCACTCTAACCCCATCCACTGGATAGGGACATTGACGCCCCGATCGGGTTCAGGGAAAGCGGAATCTACAACTGATCATGTCGGTAGAAGCCGGTGTAAACTCAACGACGGTGGGATGTCGTCGTGGATCAATGAAAAGAGCTCCTACATTTTTTTGATCAGCGAAAACATATTTAAATTAATCTCTTCCGAGGAAGAAAAGATTACACAAAAGCAACCACACTAACGATTGCAAGCAGTTAATTCTTCCCAACAGTACAAAACAAATGAATGCAAATACTCAAACCCCAAGCTAGAAGATGAAGTCCTTTGCCAATGAGAAGTAGTCAGTGATTGTAGCAGCAGCAAAGTAAAAGAAGTCATCAGTAGTGATTTGGAGCTCCAAATCAGAAATTTCCAAGGCACCCAGAGTAAGAAGCTGCTGCAGAGTAGTAAAGAATGGGGGTAGTTCTTTCCCCAAAGAGATTAGAGAAGGCTGAGGTATAGGTTGGGCTTGGGGGTGTTGAGAACATGCAACCGATTTGCAAGCCGCAAAGCAGTCAACAGAGGGAAGAACCAAGCTAGAGAAGAAGCAAAGGAGAAGAGACGGAATCGTCTCAGACCCGGCCCGAGAGAGCCCAAGAAGAAGCAAAAAAAAGGGTCGCCACAGACCCGCGCCAAGACCGCGCCTGACAGAACCGCATTCGAACCTGCAAACGCTACCAAACCCAACCTGAATCACGCAAGGCCCAATCCGGCCCACAACCAGGACGAGCCCACGAAGCCCAAGCTGGTAACACGACAAGGACGGCCTGAAAAAATCCGCAACCACCAAACCCCACCCTGACCTAGCACGGACATCAAGCAACCAGATGCCGACTGGACTTCAACGGAGCGACGACTGCCCGATCCGCAACGATCACAGCCAGGAGAGGCCACTGAAAGTCGTCCCACGACGGAAAAGAAGACAGACGCCGGAGAAGACTTCGTCAAAGTCAGGAAACTCACCTGAGAAGGAGCGAGCTTCCCGGCCGGAGGCGGCGATGACTACCCGAGAACAACAAGGAGAGGCGGAGACCTTACAGGCAGTCACCAGATCTGGGATGGACGAGTCCCAAGAGACCAGACCCGGCCAAACCCCTCTTTGTCGATGAAGTGACATGCCAGCGACAATCAGAGACATTGGAGGCCGTTGAAAGGCGTCCCACGCTGGAAAAGAGGCATGTCACCAGAGAAGACACCAAACGAAGACAGAGGAGAGGCCAGATCGATCAAAACTCCAGTGAGACTGACCTGGCGAGTGGAGGAAGGAGCGAGACCAGATCGGGAACCAACGCAATGAATCCGGCGAAGTTAACATCAGACGGGGTAAAGGGGGGAAAGGGGGAAGAGGGGAGAGGGGTTGCCGTCGTCAACCGGCCGGCTATGGAGGCCAACTAGTCGGCGGCGGCCAAAGATGAAGAAGAAAGTAGGGTTTTCTTTGTAGAGAGAGGTAGAAGCGTTTTCTTTGTATAGTTATTGTTTACTTCCTCTTTGAAAAGAGCTCCTACTCATCCACACAACCAGACAAGGTTTGCGATGCAGCCTTGCCGGGTCCAATGAGTATGTGTATTAGTAACAAGGTGTGTTTGGAGACGTACAACCCGCCCTGTCAGTGTCACAGTATTCTCGGCCCCAAACATCTCCTTTTTCCTGGTGTTTTCTTTAAATGCTCGGTATTCTCTAGATGTCTCAAAAAGATCTTCGCGCGAGAGATCAATGTGTTTCTTAGACACCACGAGTATTTTCAGGCCAAGTCAGAAAAAGAGCAACGTAAGCTACGACCATGCGCCATCATCCTACCCCTTCACTTTTATCCTACAATAGCCGGACATGTTAGTCATAGGATTCACGTCTCGAACTTATTGTATGAGACTTTGTCTAGCCCTTTTATTTCTTATCATTTTTGTTATTATATTATTCCACGTTATCTTCTGTATCAATAAATATCCATTTCCATAGCTAAAAAATAGACAAAATTAAAATTTAGCATCTTAAAACATTTTTTCCTATTCATTCTTGGGGGATTAACTAACCTTTTTTTATATTAACAAGCCAAAATAGGCCCAATCGTCTATCATTACGCTTAAACCCTCCTGTCGTCATCTACATTTCGGCCTGGTCCTCCAAACCCTCGTCACTGTCGAGGCCGATAGTCGGTATGAGTTGTTGAATCGGTTCCTTTTTCACGACGCGTTAGAGCATGTACATCAAGGGGAGCAATACGCAAGGAGCAGGGTGCAGATGCCTCTGCTGACTGGGATGAGTTGTGCTCATGCGCCTCTAAAACTAAGAGTGTTCCACATTAAGAGGAGCAGGTATGGGGATCATGCTCCTCTTGAAATGCTGACTGGATAATTAATTATGATTTTGCTGAATTTGTTAAATTCATAATTAATTTAAAAATAGTAAATATAAAATATAAAATTAATTAATAAATACATAAATTAAAAAAATACAAAACTAATTAATAAACTTGAAATTTCATTAATCCTCAAACATTACAATAATTCATTCATTAATAATAATGCTAAATAAAATACATAAATTTATTTTATAACAGCTTCAATTTATCTCTGAAGCTTCTCAACTTGTGTGAAATATACAGACAACATTTTCGCGTGATTCACCTGTTGTTCCTTGGTCAAGCCAGTCGTGTCCACGCGTTGCAGCTCTTTAATTTCTTGCATATATTTATCGACTTTGGCGTCTAGAGTGATAGTAAGCTTCGCCTTCTCTCACCTTGCATTGTATATTTGGGCGATGGTCGCTGCTTTATCTAAGAGAGCCTTCCCCCTTACTCTTCACGGCCTTGTTGCCAATAGGGCACTGTTGTTCATGTGGAGTGGAAATTGAGGAACTCCTGCCAGTTGGGGAACTTGAGACAATTGGGGAACTTGGGCCAATTGAAAATTTTGGGCCTTCGGATGGTTGGTCGTCAGCACCGATATGTGTAACATTTTCATCGTCGGTGGGAAGTGAGCTAGGGGGTTGTGTTGTAACTGTCGGACTCATTCAAGCGTCATCGTACACACCCGCCAAGGCCTTCCTCTGCCCAGAACTTGTCATCGTGTTCCAACGGCTGGATCCAATTATGGAGCTTGAAAATCTTCGGATTGTTTTTACCTACGATATGAATCTGATAGAGTTCCATGACCCGCTCCCTGTACCTTTCTTCGTTCCAGCCGCTATGAGCTTCAGCCTTCTCCTTCCTCAGCAGTGTGATATATCGCCTCACTCTTGATGCACATTTGTAAAATGGCTCTTGACGACTTGGACTGAAAAATCTTCGTCTCTGAATTTCACAGCTCTGACGAATCTTTTGGTCATAGTGGACCAAAACGTGTTCCCATCTTGAGAGGTCCCCCTGATGGGATCTTTTGTTGTGCGTTGCCAGGCAGCTATCAGGAGCATGTCCACCGAAGGGGGCCACTTGGTTCTCATGTCTGGGACCGCCCTGGTCCTCGATCCAACGGATGATGAAGTAGACGACAAGCAGGTTCCGGAGCTGCCACCGACATGTTGTTGTTATTGGGAGAAAAAGTTTCCCACAAGACGGTAAGGGTCGGACATTGGTGGTCGGAATAGTTGTGGGAAAGGGGGGATGTTTGTCCCATTTGATTGGACGGTTGTCCCATTTAATTGGCTGGTGGTCCCATTAGACCTACGTCAACATTAAATATGTAATTAAAATTTAACATACATAATTAAAATTTGAATTAAAATTTAACATACATAATTAACATCTTAATTAAAATTTAAAATACATACTTCAAAATTTAATTACAATTTAACATACATAATTAACAATTTAATTAAAATTTAACATGCATAATTAAAAATTAAATAAAATGCATTTGTAATCAAAATTAATTAAGTATAGTACTTTGGTTCCAACCGGCTTGCATGTATTGGTTGAAAGCATCAGCGGGCCAACCACCGGTTTGGGTGAAACCGGTTTGTAAATATTGTTGGTAGTTGTCGGGTAGATTGGTGTTCGGATTTTCATTTGTATTGAGGTCTGGTCTGGCGGCGTGCATTGTCGTTGCTCCGGTGAGCTCGGCGGTGAAATCGAATCATCATTAAACATGGTGTAGATAGAAATGGTACTAAAAACTGAGAGAACTAAAATTGAGGGAGACTTGAGAGAATGTAGATAGAAATGGTGTGATTTTTATAAATGGGATGGGGGTATTTATAAGTGTTTTGTTTGTTTTTTATTTTATTAAAAAAATAGTCGTTACATTTGTTGTAACGGCTGAATTTTTTTACCCCATCGCCAAGCGTCAGTACGACAACAAAGGAGGGCGAGGCGCGAAGCAGAATTCTTCTCCGCGCTCCAGACCCTCCCATGCGAAGCTACGCCCCGACCCCCGCACCCCTCGTCAATAGCTCCCCACGAACCCCGGTGCAGATGCATCTTACTCCCGCCCCCCTAAGTGTCCCTCTTGGATGTGCATGCTCTTAGGGTCATAGGCGGACTTACGGGGACGTGCCCCCCCCCCCCCCCCTCACATTTTTTGAATTACTTTTTATTAATTATATATTCTAGTATTTTAATTGTTTTCTTTCAATTTTTTTAATTCTTCAATTGTATCCCTCCTCAAATTCTTATAATTTCATTTTCTTACTTATTTATTCTAATTTCTTCAACTATATCTCTCTTAAAATTTCAATTTCTTTTTTTTTGTAATTTTAATTACCTAAGGGAATTTTGATAAAATATGCTCTAAAACATGTCATATTCTTCTTGTATGCTCCTATACTTAAAATTTTGATATCTATGCTTTTTGTTATTTTCAAGACAAAAATACCCCTATTGAAACTTAAACAGTCACTTTTCATTTTACATTTGAACGTTACACAAAAGATAGCAAAACTATTTATCGTGGGGACAATACCTAATGCATCTCATATCAGGATCAAGTACACGACACACTGTCAAAAAATATATACGTCACACACGCCCCCCTACATTGCTGGATACTGTTTAGCTGACTTCATGAACATACGATGGGCGGAGATGACCCAACAACAATTTGAATTACAACTTATCAGCGCCACTGATTCTGGATTCAACTACCTCGTCCGCCTCCATTTCTGCAAGACTCAACCTCAAATCATGAAATCGAATCGGCGGTAGTTTAAACGTATACATCAATAATCAGACAACTATGGAGGCACTATGAGCGGCGGAAACGGAATTCCAGTGTACAAGGACTACGTCTTTTTAATCAGTTGCATAAACAGGCTTGATATGCATCCTTACGTTGATTTTCAGCCCGAACCAGAGTATTATGACGCCATGTTGCCAAGATTTAGTT
The DNA here is from genome assembly GCA_963921825.1 of Erodium maritimum. NCBI lineage: Eukaryota > Viridiplantae > Streptophyta > Magnoliopsida > Geraniales > Geraniaceae > Erodium > Erodium maritimum. The sequence continues at coordinate 39,234,183 of OY997596.1, forward strand.
TGAGTAATTTTGAAAGTAGTCTCGGACCAAACATTGTCGTTCAATTCTGTGTATTCCTTTTTTTTCTCTCTGATTTGGTGGAAAAGAGCCAGGTTTGTTGTTCTGGTACTAGGAAATAGGTAATTCGTCAACTAATTAGTTCAACTCCCGTATCTGTTTCTGCTTTGTATTTGTCTCTGTAATCTGCAGAGTTTTGATGGCGGTTTATGCAGAGAAGCGACAAACTCCATTGAAGGAAACACTGGTTCATACAATACCCAAATGGGTCTCGTCCACGAAGTACAGTTTTTGGGAACCACCACCGTCGAGACGAACGAATGCTCCTAATGTACGGTTGCTCTGTCATTGTTACAACGGCCTTACTTGTAACCTCCATATCGTCTCCAAATAGTGTTCATGGATCGAAGCATCCATGATCAACCCACTATTCATCTTCCCCGACGAGAACCTCTCCATCCAAATTCAGCAGTGCGAATTTGACATCGACCGTCTCGTTTCTCAACATATAAGCTTATTTTGTGACATCAATTTGATAACACCAATTTTCTTTCTGATTTGGGTAAAATTGATTACAGATGGAGAAAGTTAGGATCGAGATGGAAGAGAAGATGGAGATACAAGCAAGAGGGAGAATGGCGTTGTTGTTCATGGAGAACTAGTGTAAATCATAATTTACATGAACCCTAAATTGTGGGCATCACAATCAATCACAGAATAAATAAACAGAGAGGGTTTCAGGAATACCTCCATTCATGGTTGTGGATGCAGTTGTAGTAGATCTTGGTTGGGCATAAGGGACTTATATCCGGAACGTACTCAGATTGCCTACGTACTCCCAACATTATATGAGAGATCAAAGTCCACGTAGTTCGTCTTATGAACTTCAGTTTCTCTCCCCTTCCTATACATTCTTTTAGGTGTTTGTGTATTGTGTAGTACTTATGATGGAATAAGTTACATGTATTTATAGGTGGAGAGAGGACCAAGATTCCTTATTAGGGTTTCATTAGGATTCAATCTCTACCGTCCATCAAAGTAGAGATTGAATTAGGAAAGACTTCTCTACCAATCAATTGGTAATTACCATTAATTAGAATAGCACGTTTCCTAAAAGGGATGAGTTTCCAATTGACCACATAATAGGGAAGATAATAATTATATTTAATAACCCAATTAAATATATTCTAACAACTAGATGTGGCGCAACATGGCTAGGAGCAACGAGTTCACGACCAATGCTCTACAGACCAACCTCGAGCAAGTCTGGGACAACGCAGAGTCTTGTTATGGCGTGTGCAAGGCAGTAACAACAGCGGGTGGTGCCGGAGTTGTGGGAAAGAGAGTCGTAAAGGAAAAAAAAAACTAAAAGGGTGTTTTTGTCATAAAAATTATTTAAAGCATAGATATCAAATTTTAACTTATATAAGCATATAAAAAAATATAACACATTTTGAAGCATATTTTATCAAATTTCCCTTACCTAAACCAGTTAGTTTACCTAACTCTTTCTTATTTAAACTAGTGTTTACGATTTGAGATTATGAATTTTAATTTTTAGTTATTTTATAGAAGCTCGATATCACATCTTACAATAGTTAAGTACTAATTGTATTATGTAATATTCATATTTTTAATGCTATTATATGGGGTTAATTGATAAAAACTACCTTATATTTTGACCGCATCTTACAAAATTTAGAATATTCCGTTAAAATTTTGGACATGAACAATATATAAGGATAGTTTTTCGCATGTGAACAATACATATTGCATTTTTTAGCAACTAACCCTATTTTGCATATTATCTTAACATTATGTATTAACGTAAAAAAATATTTGGTGCCCCCACTCACTGAAAAAGTTGGCTCCGCCACTGCTTAGGGTTGAGGAAGAAGGAGAAGGCTAGAAGATGAAGCCGTTGGTGGGGGTGGGGATGGTGATGTCGAACAAAATGCAGAAGTCCGTAGTGGTGGCCGTGGACATACTTTCAAGTGTGTGTGTTCTTTTCAAAGAGATGAATGCTAGAGATGATAGTCTCAAGTCAACAACTAGCTTATACATTATATCATCAGGCCCGGGGACTTTGTCCTGTGGGAGTCTGGAGAGGTCTGTGTTGATTATTAGGATGGATACTTTGTGAAAATTGGTTGGAAAGGCCATTCCATGTTTACTTGTACTGGATTAGAGAGAAGAAGCCTGTTTTTTTTTCATCTACCATAGAATATTAAGCTCAACAAGTTCCATTCTGTTAAGACAACGGAGATCCTACCTACCCCCGTCAACTTAAGGTTTGATAATTATAACTTTATTTGCTTGGTAACATTATTACTAAAATGCCTAGAGTATTGTTAATTTGTGTATTTTGGAGTAGCATACAAATACAACTCTGTGGTTTAGAAAGATTATATCATCAATTGAATTACTACACATCATTGTGTGGAAATGTAGTTAAAACCACTGTTGGTGTCAGCACCCTATTCCTAAAATTTAAAAGTTATTTTTTCAAGCATCCATGCTATGGAAATAGGAGGAATTTAACAGAGATTCAGAAAGTGAAGTAGGAACTATCTTTTATATCTGTGGCATGTTATTTGATAATAGTCAGTGGCATTTTAGTGGCTAGTGTAGTATCATCTGCATACACAGGATTTAACATGTGGCTTAAGTAGAATCTTCAATGAATCTAATAGGACAAATAGCTACATGTTTATCCAAATCGGGACAACCGGCCCAATCAGAGTCTGTATAAGAGACCAGACCAGTGATGGGGGAAGAGTATAAGTGCAAGCCAAAGTGTGTCGTCCCCTGTAGATACCGAATGATGCGTTTCAGAGCACCCATGTGACTGACTCGCGGATCATGCATATGGAGGCACACCTGCTGAACAGCATATGAGATGTCCGGCTGTTGATCCAGATTCTGCTCTGTCTGTGCCCCAGCATCGCATGGTCACACGAAGCAGGTCTGGTATCTCCAAACCCAAAATCATCTTTGACCTTCACTCCACCTCATCCATATCACCCGTTCCCAAGAACCCGAAAGATGCTCTACTTGATCCTAATTGGAAACTCGCTATGACGGACGAGTTTAATGCTTTGATTGATAATAATGAGGTAAAAATCTTGAAAACATCAGATTTCTTGCCTAGGGGAAATGTCCAGACAAAATTAGTGAAGTCATCAAGAAGAACCAAATAATACTTATGTCCTGCAGAACTTAAAACAGGTGAAGTCCAAAGATCAGCATGCACAATATCAAATGGAGCAAATGTAACTGATAAAGAAGTTTTAAAGGTTAATCTGACATGTTTTCCAAGTACACAAGATTGACAAATAGACTTAAAATTGTTCGTACAAGGAATTATTTAGAACTACGCAATAACTCAAAAACTGGTGCTCCGGGGTGACCCAACCGAGAATGCCATATGTCCGGAGACAAAGTCGCAGATGCTGAAAAGGGAAATGACGAATGAGAAGAAAAAGTAGATGTAACGGGATACAAATCGCTTGTGCTATTGCATCTCAAAATCGGATGTCCCGTCGGAAAATCCTTCACAGAGAAACCAAGAGGGTCAAATTCTATCGAAGCATTATTATCCTTTACAAATCAGCGTACAGAAACTAAATTCTTAACCAGTTTAGGTGCATGAATAAAATTGTAAAGTTTGTAATTTGGGTGGGTAGGAAAAATAGATGTATGTCCATAACCACTAATAGGAATTTGATTTCATCACCCACAATAACAGAACGATTAATACTCGAATTAACATAAGAACGAAGGGTACCTTGATTCGCAGTCATATGAGACGAGGCTCCAGAATCCATATACCATTGCCCATCTGATACTTGTTGTAGTGATAAATTTTCCATAGCCTGAGAGATATCAGTAGGAACAGTTGTGTGGGCCTGAGGAGAGGCTGGTGGACGTGAGCCCAATAGACCTGGTTGAGGAGCAGGCCCGTGAGCCCACGTTGGCTGCTGTCCAGGACCCGTGGGATATGGGCATGGTGGGGGGTAGATGAGAGCCAGCCCAATACGGTTGTTGATCGGCTCAGGGAGAAGGCTGAGAAGAAGCCCAGGTCGGCGGCCCAGTCCAGCTTGGTGGCCCATTCCAACCAGAAGTAGATCCGGCCCATGATTGCTGCTGCCCATTCCAGTTTTGCGATGGAGGTCGAGTAGTATGGCGAGACTCAGAACCTCCACAGGAATTTTTAGAATTACGACCTCTGGTATTTAGGCGTCCCTGAGCAGGACCACGAGAACCCTTATCAGCTCCATCCTTAGTAGAATTAGGAGCTGCAGCAGAATTGGCATACAGGGCAACATTAGACGGAGATGCAAAAGCGGAGTTCTGTGATTGTTTCAGCTTGCGATTCTCCTCCAACACGAGCCGGGAACGTGCCTCATAGAACTGAGGGAGTGGTTCACTATGTTGAATTAATGTGGCTACATTGTCATATGCTTCTGACAATCCCGCAACTAGAGACGTTAGCAAAGTCATCTAATTTAATAGCAGAGAATTGATGTTCAAGATACACAATACGAGAATGTTTGTTATCTTGAAAGATCAATCGCAGTGAATTCCAAGTCTGAGCAGCAGTATTATCCGGTACGATAATGGTCTGGAGAAGGTCATTAGAGATCGTACCATATATCCATTGAAGGACTGTAGCGTCCAACCGATCCCAAATATCAGCCGGAACTTCGGATCGAGATGCAGCAGCGGAAGAGGTCTCCGGTGATGAGGTTGGAGCCGTGGCCTTGGCACCTTGCTGCTGCGTGTCTGTTTCATCTATGGAGGCAGTAGATTCTGTCGTGACAGCTGCTGAAGGTGATGGGGCAGCCGTGTGCAAAGGAGTCTCTGACAAAATATGGTGGAGGACTTCATAAACTCTGCAATGAATTTTAAAGAGTTCAGACCAAGAGGAATAATGCCCTTTGTCCATCTCTAATGTAATCGGAATATCGGCTCGTATATTAGTGACAGCAAGAGCAGGGTATTGTCGCAGATCAGCCATGGAGGAAGTAAGTCTGCGATGTGGAGATTGGAAAAGAAAGTGGCGGAAGCACAAAAAAAAAGAGAAAGTAGAGAGGTTTAACAGAGAAAGAGTTGCTCTGATACCATGAAGGCTTTTGGGATTTAAACCGTGACTTGTATATTTAATCAATTGGATATATGTATGCATTTACATTTACAGATAATGTAGAGTGGATTCAAATCTATACAAATATTTATCTGTAGAGTTTGATTTTATTCAAACTCTAATGTGCTATCTCTAACACAAATCAACAGTTATGACGACACTTATGAATCTTAGAATGGTTGGTTCCTAAATGTTTGACTGAGATTATTTTGACAATTTTATGAGCAGTAAATCTCAAAATGTGAAGCTGAGGTTCACACTAGAGATGCCTTGAAGTTCCGGAACCCAAACATGCATAGGAAAAGTTGATAGCTGTTCTAGATATGGGAATTGGTTGTCGACAAGAAAATGTCCCCAAACTTAGAATTCCTCTTTCGATGATATGGGACCAAGTAGATGATGTTGCTTTTGTATTGCTTGCAGGTGAAGATTTAATTAGGACATTCTGACAATCCGACAAGACTTTGGATCTAATTAAAGTTGCAAAATCTGAATGTTAGAATACCATTTACTCACTGCAACTCTTTTCTCCACTGAGATTGTATCACAAGGATCAAAGGCTCTGCTCCATATACCTTCTCCGGCACATGAGCCATTTATCCTCTTGTGGTGAAGTACCTTCACTGTCAGCCATGGTGATCAACCATTACAAGCTCAGGCACAAAATCAATGAAGACGTGCTTCTCCCAAACCGGTCCTTGAGTATATAACATGAACTCAAACACACTTACACACAACACTTGATCAACTATGTTTACACTCATAATGATATGCAGCAAATTGATTCATCTTCAATGACAACAAAAAACAACTCAAAAAACAGCTCAACACATAGATCACTGTTTGAAATTCTGACCTACAGTTACAAAACATAAAAGCTTAATATCCAAACAATCCTCTTCAAGACTAAAGTAATCACATACAATATGTCTGCTCAGTATCATTCAGCACATATGCATACCAGTTTAGATCCCAGCTTTAGCCTTCAAATATGAGCTCCTTTCAATGTCATCTGTCATGGAAAAATTCAGCTGTCCTTGAAGACAAGACAGTTCGGGAAAAATGAGCCAGAGGGCTTAGAATTCACATAACTAGCACCAGAAAGAGAGCAATGCCTGCAACTAAGCCCTGCGACGTCTGCATCTTCCCCACCCCCGAATAATATGGCTTGATCATTATCCCAAATCTACATGTTCCAAATGATGGGTTTGTTTTGGTGACTGTAGCAAGGCCCTTGAAATTGCATGCTTCATCAGCCTGATTATTTATTTGGTAGTAACTGTTAAATGCATACGATATGTTTAGCTTAGCGTCCAAACTACCACAGGATGTCCCGTAGCCAAGGCTGGTGCAGTCTGCAAGTCCACAAGCATAGCTCACACTGTCTGCTATTTCCGGACTATCTAGTTTGGCATTTCCCTTCAGCACACACCATTTCGGCTCTAGGTACTCTACACCTCTTGCTGGAGCTAGAGCTCCAGAATTTGTCGTACCCAGGTTGAGCGGGTATTTCGGGATTCCATCGTAAGTGAATATTCCCCAATGCCGTTCAAAATTCCCCGGCTGGATGCTCTTGGCATCCTCATCAATCAAACTGAACAAATATGCATCTATGGGCCCGGGTCTCATCGGGGTTCCTTTCCCGCCCGAAATATGAGACATGAATCCTTGATTAAACCGCTGGGCATATTGGACGTTAGCATTTTTGTCTCCATCAGTGGGCCACCCAATCTCCCCAACAATGATGGGCAAGTTTTCAAACCCGTTCTTCTTTAGTGCCCATGCCAGTGTGTCATAATTTGCATCAAACATGTTGTAATAGGAAGTCCCACCATCAACAAGAGGAGCGGAACTACCGTCAAAGAAGGCATACTCAACAGGGAAATTGGGATCGATGTACAGACTTATGAACGGGTAGATGTTCACAGTAAAAGGGGCGTTATTCTGAGCCAAGAACTTGACAATGTCAATCATGAGACCATGGATGTCAGCTCGGAAGTCACCGGTGGAAGGGCCACTACCCTCTGCGCTTGCATAAACATCAGCATTGAGAGGAACAGTGGCTTTTACTTGGTTGCTAAGACCGGCTTTATTCAAAGCAATCTGAATATTCTGGAGAGCAGGGAAGGTTGTTTTCAGGAAGGTGCCATTATAAGTTTCCAGGAAAGGTTCATTGCCAACAGCAACATATCTGTATGCACATAACATTGTAGAAAAATGTCAACTCGAAGGCAAAAAAAAATAAACTAGAATGACTTTTGTTAAGCATAATCATAACATGGACTACACAATATTAAGCGGAAGCAAATAAGAAAATTTTGGAGCAGAAACCATTAAGTTATATAACCACATTTCTAAGCATGTTCATATTGTTAATTTCCTACATATAATTTGCAAACAAACATGTTCAGAAAGAGACCTTTAGGTTAAGACACCAAGGGAACCAACAATTATGTAGGCGCTAATGAGCTGTGAGATTAAATGATTTAAATGCAAAGTATTAGTCATGAAATAAACACAACCTACAAACTATGGTTAATGATATGATTCAGAATAAATTAAATCAGCAAGTACTAGAAGACCTACACAGTGACCTTTGCATGACTTGGAGAAAGTCCATACAGCATGAGGACAATTATGGCTTCAAAGACATAAAAACAACTTAGATACTTCTATTGTATTTGTATCATTAACCAGCAAAAGAGGCCCCAATAATTGTTACTGGTTTGTTTTGCAGGGGAAGACATTGCAGCACAGGATAATCATTTGGAACCGAGTACCATGCACAAAATCATTGATGAAATCTAGCTTGTATCCAAAAATATACAGAGAACTCAACACAGGTGTTAAACCGAGAAAGCAAAAACAAACAATTTTAGGAGACAAGGAAGTGAAATAACTTGACTCCTTGTTCACAACTAACAAACAATTCAATCATATTGGCATTGAATCAGTGAAAAAACAAAAGTCGCTCTGGAAAGTGGTAGAGCAAACTGTCACAGGAAAATCTCAATGTGATTCCTCAAACATATGAACCAAAACCTCTTTTAATATCTTACCAAAAAGTAGCATATTGATGGTCAAGGAACACATAGTAATGCATAAAAGCTCATATTAGTGAAACATTCTAGACTTTGTACTGCAAAAAAAAAAACAGTTACGTTTGAATTTATGCTGAAAGATCGACTGTATCCCTGTAAGCAACTCAAGATATCCAAGTCATGTCGTTATAAATCTAGAAAGAGGGCAGGCAGGCATTGGTAATATGTTTGTCTCTAAGCAAAAAAAAATGAGGCCCTGAGCATGAGACTCCCACAAGTGTGTAAATGGAAACTATAATGACAAGTCTATGCACATCAAGTGAACCAGGAAAGCAACTCAAGATAGAAGAATATCTGGTAGTTGACACAGTTTAAACTTCCATCCCTACAAGCTTCAAAAATATAAGTAGCCCGAGTTATAACAGGAAAAAATATATATATTTGAATCAAATTCATCATTTAGTACACGCCTCATTCTTTCAACTCTTTCCATGAAATCCTGATTTAGGACAGTATCATCATAACTCTTTTTCTAATTCAGCATTTAAGTTAATACATTTACACCAGAGAGTTAGACAAGTAATCAAAGTACTTTGTATCAATACATAGGAACATATTGAAAGCAATAACAGCAGAGGTGGCAGTTAAGGAACTAATTAAGCACACCTGATATTGACATTATTGTTGGAAAGGTGAGTGGAAACATTTTTAGCAACCCAGGTCTCAGCAGCCTTCCTGCTGGTGGCCAGAGAATAAAGCTTATCATTTGGTATACCCACCATGACCTCGATTCCAGTCTTGCCTAGGGCTCTCAATGTGGCATAGTCGGCATCGAAAAGCTTAACCTTTTGGATCCCATTCTCCCTCAGCATCCTCACCACCACCTCAGGAGGCAGATTGTGTGTTGCCTGTGTCCCCCAGTTGGCCCCTATGCCATTCACTGACCAAACCATAGATAACACTGAAACTAACCCAATAACCAGAGAGAACCACCCCTTCATCTTCCCCAAATCTGCTACACAGCCCTCCTGACCTAAAGCTAACCAGCCCTTTGGTGGGCCCAGTAGCAAAAAGGAAGTGCCTTTGAGCTGAAACAAGACCTAAATATCAGCTCAAAAGTAGGAAGAGAAGGGACTTGAAAGAAAATCGATCTGAGAAAGATGTGCAAAACGGAAAAAGCAGCAGTCTTTAGAGTTGAAACTTGAAACCCACATCTAGAACAGAAGCAGAATCATATACTCATGACCATGAGACTGAGGTTTAGCAAAACACACACAAGAGCCAAAGAGAAGAAAAAGTAGCAAGTAGGTAGGGTGAATCTGGTCTACAGCTCAGGCAAGCATAAACCCAAAACAAAATAAGGAAAGAAACAATTTTGGGTTGATGGGCAAGGATAGAAAGTGAAGTAGGAGTTACAGCTCTAAATACAACCGACCAGATGGTATTGTACAAATCGAAACAAGCAAAAGCAAAGAGAAAGAAATATTTGTAGATAAAACAAGTGAAAGGGAAAGAAGTGAAGAAGCTTATGGATGGAGGTGTAGAGTAAGAGATGGCTGAAGAATCTGCCCTATCCAGCCACAACCAAAAAGCAGGGTATTGGGCAGAGAAACAGTGTTTATGTGTTGTGTTGATGATGTCTGGAAGCAGGGTGAGTGTGTGATGAGGTGGCCTTGTATTCTTTTTTGCACTTGTCTGGACGGAGACGTGACGTCGTTTTGTGTGCTTCTTTTTTGGGGGAAGGAATTAAGTTCGCTTTTTCTGTTGGGAATAGGTTGAAATTGAATGGGCCGATGGCCTGTTTTTGTTTTCCCCGGCTTTGGTTGGCTGCAACACTGTCTCGTCAAGCATTTATGTCATCGCCACCTCTGTATCATGGTGACCATCAAGCCCGATACACTTTGTTTTTCAGTGGGCCATTGCATACTTATGAGCCTATTTATTAACCTGATTGAAAACTACTGTCTAGTTGAAATTTGAACCTAATTATATGAAATAATTTGAATTTTGACTCTATTTTTGGATTTCAAATTTACTTGACTAAAATATGTGGAGCTAACAACCGAGTTTCTAAAATCTTGATCCCCTCTCTCCGTATGTTCTCTGTCGTGTTTTTTATATTCTTTTTTCTTTTTGAGGTTTGTGTTTATAACTGTTGATTTGCTCTTTTTTTTTCTTTTCCTCTCGTTGGAGTTTTATGAAGCATCATTCTCTTCCTATCTCTTTCTGTTCTTTGGCATCCCCACCTCTTTTCGGTTCTGTCTTGACCTCATAAATCTCTTCGTCATTGGAAAAATCTCCAGCTTCACCAACCTCCCTCACGAGGAACCAAACCCTCGACCTCGTCATCGTTGTTCCCGACCCCCTAAACTCCCATAGTCGCATCCTCAACTCATACCTTCGCCCTCTCTTGCAATATAGGACCCCCAACCAACATACAATGTGTTCCTTATTGGGGGAATACCCAGACTTACACCATTGTACTTCCACATTGCTCGTAGTTCAATCGTAAACATGCAAATGTATATATCATCGTTAGCAATAAAATTAAAATAGATTTATATTACTTATGTATTGGAGTAATATATCGATGTATGTTCTGATCTATGTCCACCATACGAATAGATAGAGATAGATCACACTCGATGGGTCCCTAGTCACAAAGTTTCACTAGAAGCTACTAGTATGAAAGATGACTCTTTATGTATTACGTTCTATTAGTCATTGGAATGTGATTCCGGAGTTTTATCGTAGATATCATGTGGGACATGATATTGGATGACATGACATGAATATATGTCATAGATCAAGTCATGAACGTATTCATTGTCGTAGATTGTCATGTATCCTTAGACAAATGAGTCTTTGTGATTACTATGCAGTAAACAACTGAGTTGACTTGAGCCCAACGTTGCCCGTGATAGAGTTTCCATAATAGCCAGGATTGGTTTGAGGACGGACTGCATGAGTGACATGAAAGACGGCTAAGGGATTTATCACTCATACTATGGTATGGAAAATATATTGGTTCTCGGCCGCTTGATCGAGAGTAACTGAAAGAATAGCATGACCATGCACACGATACTGGGTATCAAAGATTCAGTCATCTCACATATCAAGGAACAGTGATTGAGAATAATAAGGATGACGACTCTATGCCTTATCTCAATCAGATAAAAGGATAGTGACATAGACGAGTGAAAGGTTAAAATCGACAAGGTTGATTCGTTATGCAACGTTAGGCAATATTAAAGTCTCGTTAGTTGCCACTTATGTAGGATCAAGTAAAATGGGATTTTACGTTAATCTACCGACATGCCTAAACCTAAGGGTCACACCGGAGGATGAAACTCATTAATACATGGGAAAATTTCAGTATAATACCCTGCCAAACATTTAATTTCAGTATAATACCCTGGCATAAATATTTTGCACTTTCATATCTAAACCAAACATTTAATTTCAGTTTCATACCCAATCGTTATCTTTCTGTTAGTTTGGATGGAAAAAGTTAAAAAGACCATAATACCCCTAACTATTATTCAAATTTTCAAACTCATGCCATTGAACTCAGAACTTAAAAATAAGTGAAATTACAATAATACCCTCCATTGTTAGGGTATTAAAATGAAAATTTCAATATTTTTAAAATAAAATATGTTTTTTTATAAATTCAGTTTTTATTTATGAAAAATATTTTTTTTCTAAAATTCAGTTTATTTTTTAAAATCCAGTTTTTATTTTGAAAATTCAGTTTTTATTTTTTAAAATTAAAATTTTATTTTAAAAACTCAGTTTTTGTTTTTAAAATTCTTTTTTTTTTGAAAATTCAGTTTTTATTTTAAAAACTCAGCTTTTATTTAAAAAAATATGTATATGGCCAACATTAGTTTTTATTTTCTGAAAATTCAGTTTTATTCCTAAATCAGTTCATCTTTGGTTCATCAATTAGTTCTTCTCCTACAACACATCATCCTCTCTGACGTTGAACACCATCAAAAACCTAAAATGGAACTTTGATCTTTTGTTCAGTGACATTTTATAAGCGATTTGGGAGAAAAACAAATTTCTCCATCGACATCATCCACATCTCCCTCATCCACCCCAGCTAAAGAACAATCAAAACCCCAAATTTGGAAGAAATAATACAACTTTCTGGGAACAAATCTAAAGAACAATCAAAACCCCAAATTTAGAAGCAAAACCAAAAACCCAAATAACAATATGAAGAACAGTCAGATCTGAACAATTAGGGCAAAAAAAAAAATCAGCAATGAACAACACAAATTCAGTTATGGGAACAAAACCAAAAATCCTTCAAGATTCTTATGGGTGTTCGTGGGTCTCGGCCGGAAAGACACCGTCGTCGAGGGATGACTGCTCCACCGCCGTCGAGGGTCTTGCAACTGCTCCGGTGAGATTGTCACTCCCCAAATCCGGTTTTGAAAGCAAATTTAAACAAGATGTAACTCCAGAAATAGTTTAAAGTCAGCAATTCCGGTAACAAGAGTCAAATGCTCGAAATCCAAATAAAAAGAAGTTTAGTATAACGGAAATACGTCTCTAGACAACCCAAAACTATGACTCTCGCTAAGCTCCCAAGCTCCGAGACGTCCTCTAAACCAACTCACGATCAAAACCTGTAAAAACAGTAATGAAGGGGGTGAGCTTTCGCTTAGTAGGAAAAAGTAGTAAAGGGGATGAGCATGTCGCTCACCCCACGGATACCCGTCCAAATATGGCATACTAGTAAAGCAACGACAACTAACGAAAACAACAAGAAAGCACGTAATCACAATCACAATCATAACCATAACATCGTTTGATCACGCCACTTACCCAATCACCACACTTAACGTGTGAAATCAACCCTGCTCAACATATCGTACCGGAACACACAACATCAGTCTAGATATCGTCCCGGAACACTCAGCATCGGGGTACACATCATCCTAAACATATCATACCGGAACACACAGCATCACCTTAGATATCTTCCCGTAGCACGGGGTACAAAGTATATCGGAACACACAGTATCGGCCAAGATATCATACCAGAACACCTAGCCTCGGAACATATCTAGCCGAACACACATCAACGGCCTAGATATCGTCCCGGAACACCAGCCTCGGCCTAGATGTCCTATACCGGAACACACAACATCGGTATAGACATCATACATGAACACCTAGCCTCGGAGTACAACGTACGCCGGAACACCATCCTCGGCCTAGATATCATATACCGGAACACACAACGTCGGTATAAATACCATACCGGAACACCTAGCCTCGGAACATATCTAGCCGGAACACACATCATCGGCCTAGATATCGGACCGGAACACCCAAGCTTAGTTCATGAACTCCCAACAAAACCCATGACTTAAAGTTCATCAAAAGGGGGTTTAGTTGAGTGCTTACCTTAAGAAAAGAGTAGAGGATGATAAATAAGAAAGTTTGGGGAAGTTTTGGTGGTACAAATCAAAGGAAACCAAGCTTCTTCTTCTCTTCAATGGAGCTCCACCCTCTCTCTCTCTCTCTAGTAATTTTCGGCCAAGGTAGAAGAATATGAGCTGAAATTGTTCACATGTGGCCTTTAACCTAAAATAGAAATGTCCAATTTGTCCTTTAGCCCCCTTCCTTTTTTTGTCCAAAAGTGGGGACAAAAGGGTCTTTTTCTCACCCCTTTCTTCTCCTTCAAGACTTATGGACATGTGTCCATGTGGGGTCCACCTCCACTCACAATTATCCCAACCCAATTAAATTAATTCGATAAAACCCTAATTCGACCCTGTTTGACCCGAATTTGACTTTTTCGAGAAGTACTTATTTGAAAGGAAATGACCCAACTAAGCTAACTGTAACGACGGATAAGCATTTTGGGTCCCGGATAGGTCCCGAATGACTCCCGGAGTCGTCGGTTGACTTTTTCAGTGAGTAGTCAACTCTTCCAGATTTTCACCGGTTCGACCGGTGTTGACCGGGGGCGGTTCTTACAGAGATATTGTCTGACCAACCCTCGTCGCGCACGACCTAGAACTTGGAGATCGAGCTTGGAATCAAAGCAGAGGGGTGGATGAAGCAGATGTGGAGAAGAAGCTGAGATGCAGAGAAGAGGTAGATTGTGAAATTTGTATATGTATTTTACGTATTTTAGGTAAATATTAATTAAATTAAAAAAAACTGATTTTTATGTAATTTTAAATAAAAATCTGAATTTTTGAAAATAAAAATAATTTTTATAAACGAAAACTGAATTTATAAAAAATAAACTGAATTTTTGAAAATAAAAATAATTTTCATAAATAAAAACTGAATTTATATAAAAAATTATTTTATTTTAAAAATAGTGAAATTTTCATTTTAATACCCTAACAATGGAGGGTATTATTGTCATTTCACTTATTTTTAAGTTTTGAGTTCACTAGCATGAGTTTCAAAATTTGAGTAATAGTTAGGGGTATTATGGTCTTTTTAACTTTTTCCATCCAAACTAACAGAAAATTAACGGTTAGGTATGAAACTGAAAGTAAATGTTTGGTTTAGGTATGAAAGTGCAAAAAAAATTATGCCAGGGTATTATACTGAAATTAAATGTTTGGCAGGGTATTATACTGAATTTTTCCCTTAATTCATTTATGGAGAATGGCTAAAAGGGAAATGTCTCGGGACATGACTAAAACTAGGTTTTAGGTCATGTGCCCGTAAGTATTTAGGACACTGTGGATCGAGACAAGGCTTGGAATATGGGAGATGTGGAGGTGTTGAGCGCGTCACGGGATCTCGTTAGAATTGGCCACGGGCCATTTCCGTTAGGCCCATGGGCGGCCTATGACACCAAAGACCCATGGAACTAATTAATTAAGTCTTGATTAATTAGTACTAAGTAAGCAAGATTAGATTAAGGTGTTGGTGATTCACCACCAACTCCCATCCAATCTACACCATGCTTACCACCATACTTGTCCTATTTACGCCATGCTTGTCCTATACTTTTAGTTTATTATGATGATGGGATTTACTTGATTCAAGTCATCTTTGTCAACATAATAAGACAAGACATAAAAAAATAGCAAGACAACTTCTCCCTCCTTCCCCAAAAGTTTTTGTAATGACATTGTTTTCTTCCATTTGTTGTGTTCTTGAGTCCTCAAGCTCAAGAACTATGTACCTTTGATTCCTTGGAGGACACGTAGGTATCTTAGAGACTAAAGCCAAATGATTCTTTACCCGGTGTTCATCTATTGAGGAACAAAAAGAAAAAAATGTACAAATTTTTTCTGAACAAATTTTGTCCAACCAGCCACTTTCAAAACCCCGATCGGAGGTTCATCCAAGTTCCGATGAAGCTTATTTTTGGAATGAATTCTCTCCACATATAGGTATTCAAAGTGGACAGTGGAATTTGTATTTCGACGGTTCTTTATTCAGATACACAAGCTGTAAGTTGAGCCACTTCAACAATTGAGATCGGCGTCGTACCAGGCATCAGATCAATCCCGAACTCAACCTCGCGCATAGGCGTCAATCCTGATAACTCCTCCAGGAACACATCCGGGAACTCGCAGACTATCCTCAGCAACTCTCGACTCTGCTCGGTCGCAACTTCCTCTCCCACAGACAACGCTGAGAGTAGAACTCCCCTCCTGCAGCCCAGTACACACGTGACACTTGTGTCGCCCGAGTGCACCGTCACCTGTCGCCGATAACAGTCAATGGTCGCCTCGTACCTCGATAGCCAGTCCATCCCCAAGATAACGTTGAACGCCGTCATGTTCAACATAAGCAAATCACCAACAAAAGGGTGGTCAGCCACTCTGATCTCACATGCACGACACACGCTACTCAAAACTACGTCTCCCGTAACAGGGGTGTCAAGGCATAAGGGTCTGTCCAAGGGCTCTACTCTTACTCCTAATGACTCAGTAAGGGAAGTAGAAATGAAGGAATGCGATGCACCAGTATCAAACAGAAACGATTCCCATAAATGGTAAAGCAGACACATACCCTGAACAGTCTCCCGACCGGGATGGTGTCCCTCATATCGGCGATCGTTGATGGCATAAGCTCTGCCCTGTGAAGTCCGTGGTCCCTTCCTCGGTGGCGGTGGAGGAAGGGCCACCTACTGAGCAGTCCTCTGCTGCTGCCTAGGTGCTGGCACGCTCGCAGCTGGTCGTGTGGGTCTCGACGGTTGCATCTATCGCTGCCGAAACTGGGGTGACTGCCCAGGGTGCGACTGTTGCGGTCAATGCGTTGTCATCTCTCTGCCTGATGAGGGGCACTACATCACCATGTGCCCAAACTGTCCACAACCGAAACACCGACGCTCTCTACTGCTCGGCCTCCCCACTGATCTGGTCTGGCTGTTAGCGGGGAGAGCTGCAGTGCTCGCGTCCCACGGGCAATCCCTGCTTAGTTGTCCCTGTCGATGGTAGAGGTAACACTCTGGTCCCACCTCGGACGCTGCCGATCCCACTGAAGCTACTGGTCCCATCGATCTCGACCCACTAAACTGTTGCTGAGGTCGGAAAGATCCAACAGTCCTCTATCGCCTCGAGTCCCTCATCTCCAACGGTCCCAGAAAACCGCTCGGTCTCGGACGACTCTCCCTGGATCTGGCGGTCTCGCTGAGGCGCCGCTCCACGGCCAGTGCCTGATCCACCAGCTCGGTGTACACCCGAGTCCTCATGGCGGCAAGTCGATCATGGATCGGAGCGTTGAGTCCCTCCTCGAACCGTCTGCACCGGTTCTCCTCAGCCGCCACCATCTCTGGGGTGAACCTGGACAGCGCTGTGAATCTAGACTCGTACTCCGATACGGTCCGCATGCCCTATCACAGTTCCAGGAACTGCTGATGTCGATCATCTTGAGCGGACGCTGGGAAAAACTGATCCAAGAATACACCTCTGAAACGTTCATAATCATCCCCGACCCGCTCCTCCACGCGTTCCCAACAATGGAAAGTGTCGCCTCTCAACTGATGAGCTGCAAAGGACACTCTCATGTGTCTATCTGTGATGCTGGAGGTGTTCAGGTTCCGGGTGACCTGTTGCAACCACCTCCCAGCCACGTCGTGGTCGGGCTCCCCGGTGAAAGTAGGCGTACCCAGCTTGATGAAGTCCATCAGCGCATGGGCTATGTAACCATCAGCCGGACTCGGCCTCACAACTGTGGTAGCTGCAGGTGCGGTCTCTCTCTGGGCGATGGCTGCAACAAATCCCTACATAGTGCGGGTCAGCTCGTCTAGAGCAGTCGCCGTGGTCCTCCTCGCCACTGGCGTAACTCTGGACGGATGCCCCAATGATCCGGCATCACTCCTCTCGGACTCCTCCGTGGCCAATCCCCGGGCACTCTCTGCCTCTACCGGCTCAGTCTGCTCTGTGACTGGCGGGGCTCTGGACGGAACTCCCGATGGTCCAGCGCCACTCCTCGCGGGTCCTTCCGTGTCCGCTGCTTGGACACTGTCTGCCCCTGCCACCTCAATGGCAGGTGGCTGTCCTCGACCTCTAGCTGGTCGACTCCGGGTACCTCATGGAACATAAACACGCGTCATGCGATCCATTCACTGCATGGTCACACGCACAGGTTCAGTGTCTCAACAACTCTTAAAAGGGTGACTCACTCAAGACACTAACGTTCACACATGAGCAGCAAAAACTTAAACAATTCTGTAAATACTTTAGTTTACTCTTAGTAGTAGTAATAGTAGTAGAAGTACAAACACCGCACACTAGTGCGTCACACAAAACCTACCACACAATCGCATAGAGGACCAAACAAGTCTCACAATTCAATCACATAATCACTCAAGTACAACAAGCAACGTAACAAGCTTACACGCAACCAACCGGTCTACAATTTCACATCGCAGATCAATTCCACACCGTCTCAACCCTACTCAGTATCACAGGTTGTAAAAACTTATTCTTGTAGCAAAATAGTATATGTTGATATCATATCGTTACAACCCGGTTCAGACTTCCCCGAACTACGTTGCAACCACCTGACATCCCCACTTTCATGATTTACTGTAGACAAATCATAATAGGACATACACTCCAATTTTACTGGAAAACTTCAATATTTCTGTTTGAAAACTTGGTAAACCATCCGCACACGCGGGACATCAAAGTCAAATCCAGAATTTGCATTCAACAAGCAGCATACCAAAAGCAGTCACAGCATGCAATTACTGACCTCAACTATTTGATAAACCAACCAACTGACGCGCGACTCTCCTATCGACCCAACTACCCACCTAATGACGTACGGTCCGAGGTTTTGAAAAACAAAATGAAACCAGGCTCTGATACCAAATTGTCACACCCCAAATCCGGTCTTGACCGGACACGAGACGCGAACTAAGAAAATAAAAGATTAATGGCTTGAAAGACATAATAAGTTAAAAAAAAAACTGTTTCAATAACTAATAATAATAAATCTAAACCAAAACAATTACAAGTCTTGAAATAGAAAGTACATCTCTAATAACAAATCAAAACAACTCCCGGACTCTCGCTAGCCCCAAGCTCCGCGATGTCCTCTAATCCAAAACGTGCTCGAAACTTGAGGTGACAAGATGAGGGGTGAGCTTGACGCTCAGTAGGAAAATACAGTAACACTTGCCCCAATAAAGTAGTAAAAGCACGTTTCCAAACTAACGTTTAACAATTCAAAAGAGAAAGACAATAACGAGACATGTAACCCAAAGTAAGCAACCTTCACTTTACTCTACCACAAACTATCCCGTAAATCCCTGTCCAGAACTCTTTCACGACCGACTCACGGATAGCCCAAAAACGACACTTCCAATTACACGGGAAACCACACACATGAAACACATCATCAAACAATCACAAACAAGTCATTTGCAGTCACACACAACTCGTAACAATTGCACGGTCTCGGGAGCAACCCGCTCGGCCCGGCGTAGCCGCACACAACTTCCCCAACACACAATCGGGATAGGCGGTCGACATCATCGCGGAACACAGCGTCTTACTGATACACGGAAGGCATGGAAATCGCCTCTTCGCGGAACAACCTCATCGCGGACACAACGTTTTACCGATACACGGAAGGCGGGGAAATCGCCTCTTCGCGGCACAACCTCATCCCGGAACAACACAGCGTTTTACCGAGTGCTAGTCGGAAGGTAGGGAAACCACCTCTTCGCGGGACACATAGTTTTACCGACTCCAGGTCGGAAGGTAGGGAAACCACCTTTCTCATGTAACCAAAGCACCCACAATCACAATCACACTCACAAAACCAACACGCACTTACCATCACTTACCGACAACACACTCAACGTGGTAACCCCACTGGCTTAGCCGGTATCCATTCCCCAATGCCCACAATTCAACAGGTCATAAAAATATAAACAAACCAATCAAGTCACTCATATGCATCACTAAGTTCACCTCTACTCGTTTTCATGTTCGTTATTTATTAACCGTTTAAACAACACAAAGCACACAATCAAACACAATCAACAAACAATCCTACAGGCGCGACATGGCCTGATTCTACCAGCACGGCATACCAACACCTACGGCACGACATGGCTCGTAGGTGGTTCACAATTTATAAGGCTACCCTAGTTAATCACACCCTATATGCGAGCTAGTTATTTATCCGGTTATTAGGTTTCCCTATATGCATTCTAATACAACCGTAAAAGAGTGAGTATCGAGGTATTTCCCTACCTCTCAAACTCTATCTGGATCTCCTAGCTGCTGACGTCCGGGTCTACCTCCGGTCTTCTCCACGATCGAGGTCAAAGCCTGATTTAACAAGTAAGGGTGGTAATCATTCCCGGTCCAGTCCATAACAGTCCTCTAGTTTTATCAGTTAAGTCCTTTAACTTTTCCACTTTAAGTCCTTTAAATTCTCCCATTTAAATTAATTAAATAATTAAATAAACTTTCTGACCCGACCCCGACCCTAGTCCGACCCGGATCCGACCCGAATCCGAAAACCGGATCAAAATCTAATCCGAATCCAAGTCCAGACCCGAACCTAACCCGAGCCCGACCCAGACTCGGATCCAGAATCAACCCAGACCCAAGTCCAGGACCGGCCCAGATCCAAGTACAGGCTCGACCCAGATTTAAGTCCAGGCCCGAGGCGCAATCTAAGCTGGATCCCAAGGCCCGTGTCTCCTCCTGGCCCAAGCCTGGTTCGTGTCTCGTCCTGGTCTGAGCTGGGAACGGAGACGGGCGAGGCTAGGTTTCCGGCGAGCTGAGGATGGGGAAGAGGCGGGCTAGGGCTGGTTTTCAACGGCGGCAGCGGCGTCAGGGAAACTCGGAGGGACGAGGGGTGGTTGTTGGTGGGAATCCAGGGCTCCTCCTTCCCATATCTGATGGCGTGTGAGGTTCGCCGGCGTGGGAGCAGCAGATCTGGAGCTCGGGAACTCCGGCGTGTCTCTTCCACCGAGCTCGGCCAAATCGAGCTCGCGCACGCACGATTCTCAGGAAAAGACAGAAGGGGAAGGTGAGTCGGGCCGGATTGATGGCTCACCTGCAATGGGTTTCATGTTGTCGGTACGACGTGGCTCGAAACAGGAACGGAGACGGCGGTGGCGCTGGTGAGGTTCAATTTCTGATACGGGCATGTGGCGACGGGGTTTCGGTATCGGTCTGGTGTCGTGGTGGTTCGATTTGGGACCGGGAGAAGGGTCGCCGGCGATGAGATGTCGAGAGAGAGAGAGAGAGAGGAAGCGAGAGAGATCGAGAGGAAGGAGAGCGAGAGGAAGACGATGCGTCTCGGGAAGCGTGCGTGGAATGAGAGGGATCGACACTATAGCTAGGGTTAGGGAAAATGGGTTGGGCTTGGCGTGGGGCTTGGGCTTAGCGAGCTGGGCCGCGCGGGTGTGGGCTCAACGAGCTGGGCCTGGTCCTTAGCTGGGCCTGGCCTGTTTCCCTTCCCTTTTTTTTGAATCCAGCCCAAAATTTCAACCCGTTTTCCAACCAACGACGTTCCAAATTAATAATTTAAATATTAATTCTTTTAACCGGGGCGGTCTTTACATTGTCTCTCAATCTCATCCCAAGATGACAATTGTGTGACTTAGGCCTTGATGTCAACTTTTATGGTCGTTATGCTCATGTTTCTGTGCAGCTTCCAAATGACGGGAAGGATCTATGGGACGGGTCGTAAGTCAAGTAACATGTTTGATCTCACCTATTTGAATATTCCCTCTTCGTCATCCTCAAATAAATATGGTGTTGTGGTCTCCGCTGATCTCTGGCATTCATATCTTGGTCATGTCTCTTCTCAGCATTTACATTATCCAATTTCTAATGGCTTGTTAGGTTCTGTTTCTATTAAATTTGGTGAATGTGTGTCTTGTAAGCTTGGCAAACATCATGCATTTTCATTTTCTAATAATGACTCTATTTAAGCTGCACCATTTGATCTCATTCATTCTGAATTATGGGGACCATCTCCTACTCTTACAATGGGTGGTGCATGTTATTTTGTCATTTTTGTTGATGATCATACTCGGTTTACTTGGATTTATTTAATGAATCATAAATAATATATAACTAGGGTTTACTCTAATTTTTCTAGTAAGGTTCAAACTCAGTTCTCGAAAGTTATTAAAACCTTTTGTATCGATAATGGCACGGAGTACAAAGAAACTTATTTTCTTTATCTTATCGTCGTGAATGTCACTATTCTGAAAATATCTTGTCCAGGTACATCTCAAAAAAATGGTTGAGTTGAGCGTAAACATCGTCACATCCTTGACACCGTTCGAACCTTGATGATCTCTGCCAAATTTCCTGAGCGTTGTTGGGGTGAAGCTGCCCTCACGGTTGTCTATACTATCAACATAGTCCTATCTCCGGTCATAGGTAACAAAACTCCTTATGATTGTCTTTATGGTTGCTCACCTTCATACGGTTTTCTTTGGGTATTTGGGTGTGTCTGTCTTGTTTAGTTGCAACCGCGTGTACCAACTTAGATCCACATTATTGTCTTTGTTATTTCATAGGATATGGGATTGAGCATAAATGGTATAGATATTGGGATCCTCTATCCAAACGTCTTCACATCTCTCAGCATGCCACCTTTGATATGGAGAAATAGAAAATAACAACTGATAAATGCAACACAGTGGAATCGATTCTCCCACACCTGTGCAAACCTAATAGAAAACCAACAAACATTGCAAATCACGAAATACAATGCACACAGTATTTTAACGTGGAAAACATTCTCAAGACGAGAAGTAAAAACCATGGGACCCTCTAGGACTCTTAATCATCCAATATCAATAATAACGGGTAAACCGTCTCTCTACACAAACTATATGCATACACAATATCTCAACACAACCTAGTGTTGGAACTAGCAATAAAGCACAAGAAAGAAGAAGAGAAATCTCACCAACTTGGTGGCATAACTTTTAGCTCGTGTATCTGAAAAACGAACCATCAAAAACCAAATTCTAGCGTTCACCTTGAATACCTATATGTGGAGAACATTCACTCCAAAAATCAGCATCATCGGACCTTGGATGAACCTCCGATCGGGCTCTTGAAAGTGGCTAGTTGGACATAACTTGGGCAGAAAATTATGCTCTTCTTTTTCTCTTTGCTTCTCTTTCTCTCAACAATGGAGGCACCTCTCACACTTAGATATGATTCCAAATGGCTTCATAACACTAGGAACCTTAGCGCATCCATTTGGCCTTAAGTTATCCCAAATTGGCTTTGGGCTTTTCCATTTAATGAAACAAGCCCAATAACCTTCTGGGAGCACAATATGTTTTCTAATCAATGTCCCCTTTCCATATATCTACATCCACTTCATCTCAAATCCTGACATTAATTTGTTTCTTGATGATAATGAGGGATCCTCTTCTAAGATGACTCTTGTAGGTGACTTCACTCCTCCAACTCTAACTATGGACCACATCCCACTAGAAGATCTTATATAATTATCTCGTCCTTAACGCCATACCAAACTCACATCCCATCTTCAAGACTATCAAGTAACCCTACCAAATACTTCTCGATTTGCATCCACTAATGAGCGTCGTACATATCGCGACACATGCACAAATACTTTGTTGCAACAAGAAATGTCTGAGGAATTACAAGCACTGCAAAAGACTCATACATGGAAAATTGTTCCCTCACCTAAGGGTAAATCAGCAGTCAGTTGTAAATGGGTCTACGGGTTAAAACTCGAGCATATGGTAGCATAGAGCGCTACAAAGCTTGATTAGTTGCACGAGGTTTCACATAGAACTCTGGAATTGACTGCGAGGATACGTTTGCTCCAGTTACCAAACTCACTTCTATTCAGAGTCTACTGATTGTCGCAACAAGGGATCTTTTCCAAATAGATGTGGAAAAAACTTCTCAATGGAGAGCTTGAAGAAGAAGTCTACATGCAACCGCCTCCTTGCTATGAGCACCATCTAAACACAGTATTCCTTCTAAAGAAGGCTCTATATGGACTCACACAAGCTTTATGAGCGTGGTTCTCTAAATTTAGTAGCATTATGACTGAACTCAGGTTGACCTCTATTCCTCATTATATTACCCTATTTTTCAAGAAAACCTCTATAGGACATATTTTGTGTATGATTTATGTGGATGACATGATTATTACTGGTGATGATACTTCAAGTATCTCGAATCTCAAGCGTCGTCTCAACCAACAATTCGAGATGAAGAATAGTGATTCTCTCATATACTTTCTCGATTTGGAGATCTAATCAAAATCATATGGATATCACTTATCTCAAGCCAAGTATGTCGCCGATCTTATCTCTCAAGCTGGGTTGATTGACACTAAAATTGCTTCTACCCCAATTGAGGCAAATGTCAAGCTCCCTCCTTCAGATGGAAAAGTACTCCAAGATGCTACACTTTACTGATAATTAATTGTCCGTCTTATCTATCTCATTGTCACTCGGCCAAACATTGCATATGCAGCCCACATTGTTAGTTAGTTCATGTGCGCTCCTCGCACTACATATTATGAGGTCGTCTTTTGGATTCAAGGATTGTATTTTTCGTTCAAGGATTGTATTTTTCGTTCAACTCACCATTAGATCTGCAAGCCCATTCAAATGCTGATTGGGCAGAAGATCCCACTAATCGATGATCCACAACAGGCTATTGTTTCTTTCTTGGAACCTCACTTATCTCGTGGAGAGGTAAGAAACAGGCAATTATTGCTCGTTCCAACACAAAAGCAGAATATCGAGCTCTTGTTGATACTACTTTTGAGTTGTTATGGCTTATATAGTTGTTACATGACATGAGTGTTGTTCACAAGTCTGCTACTCTTATTCATTGTGACAATCAAAGTGCTATCCAAATTCCTCACAATGATGTGTTTCATGAGTGCACCAAACAAATAGAGTATGATTATCATTTCACACATCATCTTACTCAAGGCACTATCACTTTTCAATTTGTCTTCTTTGGTGATCAGAATGCTGCTATCTCTATGAAGTCGCTGATTCCCAGACCATTACATCGCTTAGTAAGCAAACTCAGTTTGGTTTCTATACCACCAATTTTATTTTGAGGGGCGTGTTAAAATTAGTGACCAACTCCTCCTGTCTTCCATAATTTCTCTTACCAACTTTGTCACTAGCTCTATAGTATAATTCACAATCTAGCTCACAACCTCTCTGTTTTCCTTGATATTTACGCTAATCTTCGTTTATATATATTGTTCCAATATAATCTATTTTATCAAATCGATATACAATTGCAATCCATATTTTTAATTGTTATTATCTTAGCCTGGTTTTTTCCGTTTTCTTAACATAAACTTTGATTTCCAGTTATTCCTTTTTGTTCGAGACACTTAAAAAATTCATATTACACTTCAGTAAATAGTAAAATATTCAAAATCATGTCATTAAATTTTAATAATTTAAAAATAGTGAAATGACAATAATACCTTTCATTACCTTTCTAATTTTCAAATCATGTTATTAGATAATTTATTTTTATTAATACTAATTTTTAGTAATCATTAATATTAATTAGATTTATTATTTTAACATTAATATATTATTTAATCTTACCATTAATCTTTAATAATACCTTGGAACATTGGATGTTGAAGTTAAGCCTGATGGGAAAGATCATTTAATTTATTTACCATCTCTGCTTTTGGATCTCAGTGTCTCATGTACTTCGTCGAACCGTGGGAAGCTACATCGTTATTTGCACGTAGGTTGGTTTTAGGGTTCCTATGAGCGTGTTGAGGTTTAGGTCTTCATAGAGAGAGGTTATGGTGAAGCAAGAGGAACACGGTAGAAGGATTTATAAAGGTGATATGTTGATCACTAATAATCATCGAAATATTTTTGTTCTTTCGATTCATGTGAAAGATGTAACGTTCAACTTTCGAATAGGATCACAATTTATAGTGGTCTCACATTATTCATACATTGATGACAACTCGGATATCTGATCGATTAACGTAGGCGACCCGTCATTAATATTGATTTGTTTCCTCTAAATTTATACCAACCACTTTCACTCACAAACCCTAACCAACATTGCATGTTTGATCAAAAATACCGTTCTAGTCTCTTCAACCTAAAAATCCTACTATCACAATATGAATTTTTTTGTTCTTTCCTTACTTTGAAGGCTAGATCATTAGTTGACACTAAGCATGTCACGCCCCAATTTCAGCGAATCGAACTCGGGACGCGAACTTTTAAAACATGAATGCTTAAAACCTGTTTTGAATAAAAGCTTTGACATTTCCATTTATTTACCAAAATAATAGTAGTATTTACAATACAAAAACGTCCCAACAAGTGGACAAGGTACACATCCGTCACTAGACTCAACAAAAGTAAAGACCAGACTCCGCTCCAAGCTCCATGAACTTCGAGAGCTCACCTAGTCCGTCCCACGAACAGTACCTGTAGGAAAAGCAGCTAGGGGTGAGCGTTCGCTCACCACCACGGATAACAGACTGACTACGGCATAATTAGCAGACAAAGCCAGTAACACTAAAACCAAACCCAACACTGGGACTATAGTCCCCAACTCAAGTACCCAACTGACCCACAACCCGTTACCTTCCTCAACAGACTCAACACTCGATAACACAATGTAGACCCGACACAACTATCGACGACCTCCTCCAAGGACACGACAGAAAGACTACACAACGCCAAACAAGATCACAAAGGATCGCACACCAAACAAGATCACAAAGGATCGCATACCAGCTGCTCAGTAACCTCTCCCACTCACACGAACACGGATCATGCTAGCCAAAGAATGCTTACAACCTGTGATACTCAAACTCGGACCAGGCCAGCCAAAGAATGCTTGCAACCTGTGTTACTCAAACTCGGACCAGGCCAGCCAAAGAATGCTTGCAACCTGTGTTACTCAAACTCGTGTCAGGCCAGCCAAAGAATGCTTGCAACCCGTTGATACTCAAACTTGGTCAGGCCAGCCAAAGAATGCTTGCAACCTACCGGGATCCGCAATCACAATCACACGCAAATTCATCAACCAGTAACAACACAAGTTCAACACTCACAGGCACTCATGGCCACCAAGACACCAACAGTAAAACTCGAACTCAACAGCCCCACAGGCACTCACGGCCTCCCAAGACACACCGATAGTAAGACACGGACTCAACAATCCCACAGGCACTCACGGCCTCCCAAGACACCAACCATAAGACACGCTTGCAGCTTACCGAGACTCTAACTCGTAAGCCAGCTAAAGGAAGCTTGCAACCCCCCCGAGACTCTAACTCGGTCAGGCCAGCCAAAGACACCATCCTTAGTACACGGGCCCTCAAGGCTACCCAAAACACCAATTTAAATAGACGGGCTCTCATGGCCACCCAAACTCAATCAATAAATAATACGGGCTCTCAAGGCCACCCAAAACTCGATAATAAAAATACGGGCTCTCAAGACCACCCAAACTCAATCAATAAATAATACGGGCTCTCAAGGCCACCCAAAACTCGATAATAAAATACGGGCTCTCAAGACCACCCAAACTCAATCAATAAATAATACGGGCTCTCAAGGCCACCCAAAACTCGATAATAAAATACGGGCTCTCAAGACCACCCAAACTCAATCAATAAATAATACGGGCTCTCAAGGCCACCCAAAACTCGATAATAAAATACGGGCTCTCAAGGCCACCCAAACTCAATCAATAAATAATACGGGCTCTCAAGGCCACCCAGAACTCGATAATAAAATACGGGCTCTCAAGGCCACTCAAGACACCAAATAAGCAATCAACCTCCGGCTTAACCAAGCCTCCAACAGTCCTAACATCAACAGTTTCACAATCAACCTCCGGGCATGGTCATATGCCTCCAGTACTCCTAATATAGATAAGTTCACAAACAACCTCCGGGCATGGTCATATGCCTCCAGTAAAACAATTAGCGCTAAGTTCTCTGTTCCTACGACACTACTAAGTGTCACAAGCCTTTCCAATAATTACTAAGTCCCCGTAACATGCTTTTCTAATAAACGCTACAAACTCGTATCATGCTTTTCTAATATTTAAATAAACCTATTCAACCCACGACACCCCAGTGTCACATGCAATTCTACTGTTAACTTTCCCCAGTCCGGGCCGAGATCCGGCTACCTTTCCCTACCTCGTATATAATCCCAAAAGCGCTCCAACAACACCCGAAGTACACCCAGTCACTCGCCGAGCTTCCCTTTGCCTCGGTCCGTAGCACGATCTAAAAGAACACAAATTCAAAGTACTTTTAAACTAGTACGAATAAACCGAAAATTAACATACTTAACGCCCAAACGTAACCCCGACAATACCGATCACTCCCAAACTTCCCAATTACTCGATATTGTCGATAAAGGACCCGTAAAGGCCAGATTCGCCCGACATGGCGAATCTGCCCGGGTTTTGGTTAATTGCCTTCCGGGGCTCCAAAAGTTCCCGTTTTCGTTTCTACGGTCTTAGAATATTTCAAGGAACCCAACGCACTTGACGGAATTGAATTCCGACTTCTAAGTCAATTAATTAACGTTTAAAGTTTCCAAAACCCGTTAATTACAACTTCTCCAATTTAATTCCAAATTTCGATTCGATTAAGGATAAATGGTCCGGGGAACGTTTTAAACCACCCGAACGATAAAAACCGAGCACCCGCGCATGTGGGCCCCACCCACACTACTTGGCCGAGACCCTAGGGTTTAAGGGGAGGCTCGGCCACCATGTGGTGGCTGCTGCCAGCTCCGGCCAGCCACCACCCACGGTGGCCGGAGCTCCTCCCGAGCCTCCGGTCACCGGAAAACGTGAAATTAAACCCCCAAACACCTCTAAAACGTCTCCAACACCTCCCCCACACTCTACACAACCCTAAGCCTTATTTTATACTCAAACCCTAGCTTCCAAGAAAATAACCAAAACGAGAATCGATTCGGGTATTACCGTAGAGGAGAACGAGGGGAACGGGATTGCTCTTTGCTTTGACTCGATCCAAGGGATCGATCACAAACCCTAGCTCAACCTCCCTTCTTCTCTCTTCTTCTCCTTCTCCTTCTCTCTCTAAAACCTCTCTTCTTCTTTCTAATTTAAAACAACTAACATAAAAACCCAATTAAAACTCTTTTTTTTTCTTTTAAAACCCAAGTCTCGGCCAGCCCTTCTCCTCCATTCATTTTCCCCCCAAAACTAACACCACCACATTTAGGACATGTGTCAAGGTGGGTCCCACACCTTTTGGAAAATATCTAGTTAATATTTTCCAATCAGATTCGCGAAAATCGGACGTTTCGGGCCCCGAACGGGCACTTTTTCCCAAAAATTACGAAACTTGGCGGGCCACAAGGAAACGGCTCAACTAAGACCGCTGCGATGACGGTTAAGCTTTTCGGATCCAAAACGGTCCTCGAATGGACCAAAACGTCGCTCGGTTGACTTTTCCAGCGAAAAGTCAACATTTCTCAAATTGATCAGAAAGTTGCCCTGAGTCCCCCGTAACTCACTTTGGTCAATAACGGGGTCAACTTAAGTCCGGTATGACACTCGGGGTCATTTTAGGTTCATTAAGTGTCCGTCTTAAAATTTTTAAATTTTCCTGTTTTTCGCAGGTTTGACTGGCGTTGACCGGGAGTGGTTATTACAAAGCACCAACCCCATAGTTGAGTCATTCTTAACGAAGCAGCTCACGCCTCGGTGAAATCCAAAATATTGTTAAACGCAAGAACAAAGATGGTGAAATGATCTTTCCATCAGGCTTGACTTTAACACCCGGATGTTCGAGTGCAAGCTCGCTCAATACAATGAGAGCTTCGTTTATCCCCAATAGAAACATCTAGAGCAACATGAGAAGCATCTTCAATACATTCATGTGTTGAATAAATTTTACGAAATCTTGTATTAGCATTTTTTGGTTTACATTCCATGTCTAGAGATTGGCGATACAAACTTGTACACCACATTATGTTTTCCAGTTGTAAAAAAAAACACAATGCATGCATTTATATCCGATGTTTGATTGCGTTCACAAAAATACAATATATGCATTTATAACATGTATTTATCGACATTATCATACACTCTAAGTAACTATCGAATATTCTCGGATAATGTCAAAACGTTTCTTTTAACATTGTCTGAACAACATCTGATAATCCTCGTTATTAAAGTATCATCCAAAAATATAGGGGACATTTCAGCCAACACTGCCTGATAATCTCAATTCGAATATTCTTGGAAAATTTCAAGTAGGTTTTCTTTCGACAATGTCCAATATCGATGATCTTCGATGAGTATTGCTATCCCGAATTCTTAAAATTCCTTCTTACCATGTAATGAGAGGGAGAACAAGCCATAAGTTTCTAGATGGGTCAATTTATCAAGTGTTATAAAATCCTATACCATCCTTATGTGATAATAAATAGGGATAATATCACAAAGTTACACTTATGTTTCAAAAATAACAAACAAGTACCTTAAATTTATATTTTGCTCAAACTAGTCAACAACGTTAAATTTTTAACGGAAAAATGTGACATTTATGTTTCACGTGATAGTTTTTTTTTGTAAATGGCAAGACTACCTTTATGTTCGTTTTGAGAGTATGTTGAGTTAAATTCATCTTGTTATACCTTTATCTCCTCATCTCCTTGTTCTAAACCACTAGATTTCTTTATCCCATAGCATAAGCCATTCATACAGCTCCAAAACACAAAGTCCAAAAGGTTTTCAATAGGTTCAACACCAGCCCACTTCTTCTTCCCATAATTTCAGCATGTCGCGTTCAATGTATAGATCAGGTTCAATATTTCATCAAATATTGAAGTGAGGCTGGTTCGGGTGTAATATCAGATGTATAGAGGAGGTCGGGTTCAACATAAGGTCATGGGCATAGGATTTAGGGTTTTAAAGTTTTTTTAGGGTTATACATGAGATTTGGGATATATGTGTAGATCTAGAACTAGTGAGATGAATATTTGAGTTTTTTGTGATGTTTTATTGAAAAGTATTGGTGATTGAAGTTGTGGTTTTGCATGGTTATTTTGGTCTCGCCTTTGATTTTGTCCGTATTTCGACCTATCATTTGCAATCGAAGAAGACATAAAAACATTAATAGTGGGAAGTGTTGTTGCCATTTTTAATCCTAGTTACAATTTTTTTTCAATTGTTGCCATTTTTATCCAATTAATCATATTTTATTTCTTATAGAAATATCATATTTAGGAAATAATCACGCAAAACTCACGAGGGTGAATTTTGGGAGTGATTTCATCGTTCTAATTGACTGAAATTAATTAAAGGAAAGGAAAAATAAGTTAAAAGGAAAAATATATATATATATATATATATATTATAATATGAATAAAAATTAGAAAACGAAAAAGTTAAAGATTTATAATTTTTTTAAAACTTGTGAAAATGAATAAAAGAAAATTAATTTCTTATTTTATAAAACTGAAAAAAAAACTTAATAAAAAATCAATTGAGACTTTTTTAAATAAGTAAAAAGAATTAGAAACAATAATTTGATGAAAATATTGAAATAGCGAAAATATTATAATATAAATAAGGGTAATTTTCACCTCAATACCCTAACTATTAATATTTTTCACCTCAATACCCTAACTATTTTTAGTGGCACCTCAATACCCTAGAATGCATTTTTTTTCACTTTAGTACCTACTGTTAGTTTCAGTCTATTTTCCATCCATTTTTCCATCCAAACACCTAAAAAGTCCATAATACCCCCAACTAACAATCAAAATTTCAAACTCATGCCATTGATTTTCAAAAATTATTTTCATTTATTTATTTTACGAAAATCTGTTTTTAATTTTAAAAAATTCAATATTTGATTTTTAAAAAACATTTTTTATTTTTAAAAATCAAATTTTATTTTTGAAAAATCAAATTTTATTTTAAAAATCATTTTTTAAAAAAATCAAATTTTCTTTTAAAATTTTAGTTTTTATTATAAAAAAATCAAGTTTTATTATAAAAAATCAAATTTTAATTTAAAAATATCAGTTTTTACTTTTAAAAATATCAGATTTTATTTTAAAATATCAGATTTTGATTTGTTTTCTATATTTTAATTTTTTTTTAACTTTATTGATTTAATTTACTTATTCTTTTTTATTTCAATTTGCTACCCAATCAGTAGATTTTTTTTTTTCATTTTGGTACCAAGAACAGCTTCTTCAACCTAGAACAAATCTACAAAAAAAATATGATTTTTCAAATATAAAATATGAATAATTAAAAAAGAGATGAGCAGCAATTGTCTCTAAACCAGATCTAGATCCGATCAAACCCTCCAGCTCTAAACCCATCTTCAATCTTCGCACGCTCTAAACCCAAACTCAAACCAATCTTTTATAAATAAAAACCTCCAGCTCCTTCTCCACAACCCCTCAATCCCAGACCCACAAAACCATCTCCACTGCAGCCTCCAAAAACCCCATCTCCGACGTCGTCTCCGCCGCCAAACCCTCTGATGTCTTCGCCGCCTACGACGGAGCCGACGAGGACAAGAAGGCGCGCGAGGAGTGCAGCGTGGTGGACATCTACGATGTGATGGGAAGGCTATTAAGAGTGAGAGAGGGGTTTGAAGGTTTAGTGGCAAAGAGGGGTTTGAAGGAATGAAGAAGTTGGGAGGTTGGAGAAGTTGGGAAGTTGGGAGGTTGAAGACGGAGGCGTGTAGGATAAAGAGAATGAGATGGGTAGGGTTTAGAGGAATAAGGTGTAGGAGATAAGTTTAGGTTAGATTTGTAGGTTAGATTAGATTAGTTTAGTTTAGCTTAAGTTATATTAGATTAGTTTAGTTTTAATTATTATTTTAATAATATATTTAGGAAAGGGTAATTTCGGAATTTTTTGAAAAGATAAGGTCATGTGCAAAGCACATGAATATTTTCCATCCAAAATGGATGGAAAATTGACGGTAGGTATCAAAGTGAAAAAAATGCATTCTAGGGTATTGAGGTGTCACTAAAAATAGTTAAGGTATTGAGGTGAAAAAAACTAGTAGTTAAGGTATTGAGGTGAAAATTACCCTATAAATAAAGATTATAAATTATAATTTAAAAAAAACAATGACAGATTTGAAAGTTAGATTATACGTAAGGGGTATTTTAGACTTTTTACATTTTTTAATGGAGAGTTGACACTGTTGACTAGTTTGAGCAAACTTTGAAGTTAAGGTAGCGTTTTGTTGTTTTTGTAAGTCAAGTGTAACTTTGTGAAATTCGAGGAAAGTTAAGAGTAGATTTGTGATATTATCCCTGATGAATTTTTTTATAAGCGATGTATGATTAAAACTTTGTAATTCGAGAAAAATTACAAAGAAGGGAGATTCAACCCTTTATAAAGGGGATCATCCAAAGACCTTTACAAAAACAACGAAACACGGCCCAAAGCCAAAAACCACCCGAGCAACAAAGCTCTACAAAACAAAAACCAAACGGGCCTTCAGTAAGGCCCAAACACCTAGACAATAGCAAGCCTAAGATCCCACTAAACATCAACCCAAAGAACTACTATGTAACCCTCCACAACAACCGACGGCAACCACCACCACCACAAGGATCCATGTAGCACCACTGAAATAAAACCACCTCCACCAAGAAACCCCACAACTCTTACTTACAATCGATCTGTCTTTAAACAAAGCCACAAGCAAAAATACCCTCTCAGTATACCAAACTGAGAAACCCGACCAAACTGATCAAAAAATAGAAGATCGGACGAGACAACACAAAAGAGCAGAGTTCCTAAAGGGGGTACCAGACCCCAAAGAGGCTATTGCATCAAACCGCAGAACAACGATACCACCAACCTAAAACTCCAAACTGAACAACCCCTAGAACCACGAGTACAAATAGCTAAACCGCCTATCCACCGCCAAAGCTGCAATTTGGAACAAGCTGTGACTCACTCAAGCACTACCCCGCTACTATGCAGAAGGTTCCCAACCTCCAAAAAGCCAACAAAATTTTTTGGAACCTTACCCAACCTTACCCTATTTCCCTATAGTCTCAGGTAGGTATACGTGAAATAGATAACTAAATTCCCCACCATCAACCTCCAAGCTAACATAGTTTCTTCTGGTCCACATAAAAACCGAACCCACGATCTTGATAGTCTGTAGTAAAAGCACTATCTCCTCCCATGTTGATAACACACCCTTAAAGCATTTCAAAACTCCATCACAGCCAGACTACTAGTTCAGTAGTTCAAACCAAACAAGTGAACAAGCACTTTAAACAAGCTAAAATAAAGCCCACATGTCCCACCCAGAACAACCACACTACCCAACCAATAAAAACTTCTTAGGTTACCAAACCACCCCTCGAGCAGCACTCCAACAACTCAATGAGGCATAAGGATTAACGCGGACTTCGGGGACAACAACAACCACACTTTCCCAACAACACACACCGGAGAAGAACACCAAAAGGTCGTCGATACCGCAAGCACTATCGCACAAACTAGCCAAAAAAGGTGCCCTGAAGCCAAACACCACCTATACCCTTTCTGTGGAAGCCAAAAGCTTCAAAACATGATACGAACAGTAAAACACTAGCCATGGCGAGTCATGACCACAACCACTGAAAAGATTTGGACAAGGGAAAGTGAGGGTCACGGGTGAGAACCACCACCACACTATCAACCAGCTAACATCCACCCTCCCCTACGTGACAACTCAAGACCCTAATCCAGCTGTGTATTGACAACTTCAAACACCAAACAACACGGCAACGAAACCAGTAAAGAAGCCAAAAAACACGTGAATCAAGATCATGAACTATAACGAAAGGGTGGTCTGAACACCAAAGAGTTGTGCCAACGACCCAAAATAAACCAATCATACCACGAGAAACAGGCGGTAACCAATGGAGCAGCAAGATAGAAGAAGAAGAAGAAGAAGAAGAAGAAGAGGCAAGATGAAGTCCATCGGCGACTTCATGGCCGCAAGAGATGAGCCATTAAAGCCAACAATGGCGGCGAAAATGAAACTAGGGTTTTTGAGCAAGCTTTTTTTAGAGAGTAGGACTAAAAGTAATACAGAACTGTGGCTTATCCCTAATAAATATTACAGGCTCCACTTTAGGTTGAAGTTTTTTAGTCGTGGTGCTAAATACCCCTAAATGTGTGTCCCTTCCTTGAATATCCTCGAATCTTTCTATTTAGGAAGTTTTTTTAGAATACGAAGGAACTTTAATTGATAGAGGAATAATATAAATTGGATAGTACAATAGTAGAAATAAACTAACATGATGAGATAAAGTTTCGTTGATGGCCAAAACATTGATCACATGACTAAATGTCGAGATACCTAGGAGGAAGCTAGGGGTGGCTTCATATTCGAGCTATGATTGGCGTCGTGAATCCATGAGACTTTTCCCGTCTTGACTTGAACGATCATGCTATGTCGTTAGTCTTCCAATGAGTATGCTAGAGAAAGGAGGAGGTTGAATAGCAGAAGGTGTATGCTTCGTAATCGCTGAGATGTGGCTCCTCTTAGACTCCCCGATTTTCCCTAGGTGTCTCATTGCTAACCACGAGGCACCTAATCGTGCCTCACTGACACCCCATTGGGGCCAACCTCATTGGCATAATCAATATAGTGCAGAATGCCTTAGGTGGGGGTATCAGATCCATCTGACCTAGTAAAGGATAAGTACCATCAGGATCCTCCATCCGTTCACCAGGGGTGCCCGTGAAGACGGGTTCGAAGCTTGTCTTGATATTGACGATGATCGCCTCTCATGTGGTTCATGTAGGGACGGGTATCCACGGTGACACGAATCCGCAGCAACATGGTTGTTACCTGCGAACCTGCGATGATCGGCTTTTTCCCTTCTCCTCAAGTCCTCTAGTGGTCGGTTCACTAATCACACGGTCGTGATGGTGGATCAACCTCCACGAGTAGGATTTCATTAGACGGGAGCCCCGATCCTATATGGGTGATGTAGGTGGAATATGCTCTTCTTCTCGGATCCAATCGAGCCTCATGGGTTCGAAGCGATGAGCAGAGTAGTAACTAGTTGTGGGTCCTCGTCGGTAAGGGTGTAGCAGTGGTGAGGAAACATATCGTGCTCGGTTGGATCCCCAAGCCTTATCTCGCGCGACAACATCATGTGGCAGCCATTGGAGGACGAGTCTGTCCTCTTCCTCCGCGTAATACCTCCAGAGTGGTGCCAGTATCCGAGGGGCCATCATGAGTTGCAGATTCCCTAACGGGTAATGGGAAATCTTATTTGGAAGGAGGCGACGATGTGTAGTGAGAGTTGGGTGTCTTCTCGTGGTGTGATCCACGGTCCCCACCGCATTAGCTAGACTTTGGAGGATCGACGAAGAAGTAGTCGAGACGTAGTAGGGGTCATTGGGGGAGGCGACTGCAAGTGCATGGTGATCGGAATGAGGTGGAAGGCTAGAAATGTTTTTTTTGGGTGGGTGGGGGGGGGGGGTAGTGATTGAAAATGAAACCCTAAAGTCCGATCATTCTTATTTAGGAAGTGTTTTTAGAATATAAGAATTTCATTAGATAGAAATAAGAAGTACAGTTACAGACTAGAATAAACGAAATAAAAGGAAGAGACTTGAGTCCTAACCCATAGGTGCTAAACGCTAACCCTATAACAAGATACTTGGCTATTACAGGGATAAATGTTGGTGGACAGGCTCCACAAATGTGGTTATTCAACTGCAGCTCACAATACTCATTTCCTAACTCGATCTGAAAATGACCACGTCGGTTCATACAGGACGGTTGAGGGGGAAGGGGGAGCGAATATCCAGGGAGAACACCGGGGAAATGGGGAATCAAGGTGTTGGTCAAGGTTCGACCTTTGTAGGGCGAGGTGTGTATCCTCATACATACCATGTTGCTCGTCCATCGCCTCATTGGACCTAACAAGGTTGCGTAGCAAGCCTCGCCTGATTGTTGTAGCCAACAAGGGAACTTGTGCTTGGTCCTCGATAGTTCAACACTGTCACCAATTGACCATGTGTTGTTCCCATCGCTCTAAGGGGGAGTCCATCATCCTCCAGTGTCATCCATGTCCTCAAAATCGGTCATTGTTCCCATGCCACAAAGATACAGATCGATGGGCTGAAGGTTCTAAAAGAAAACGATATTTGGTCATCGTCGCCATCCTTATACCATATTTTTGTGTCACCAGTCCAACAGGGACTCCAACTTCATCAAAGGTCGGTCATACCTGCAGGATCGACCACCTCTTCAATTCCTTAAGGTACGGATCGAGGGGTTGAGGGGGGCTCATATAGAGGTCCAGATGGAGCTGGGTCAGATCTACGTCGTTGCTGGATCCTGTCTCATCCTTCCAGTGATATTGGTGGATCGTCGGTCGAGGTAGGCGGTTTAAATCCATGGTGAGGTTACCAATCGCCGACGTTCTCTAGTCCCGATCATTTCAAGGGATTCTCGATTAGAGGCACGATTGGGTATGGCAGGGGAGGAAATGATTGGGGTGATGGCAGCAACGTTGGTGACGTGGAAAGCGGCTCTCCAAAAGGCGGTGGCGACATGGGCAAAGGTGTCGAGGGTAGAGGCAGAGGTACCAACAGATACGGCGACGGAACGGGTGCAAGAAGCAGTTCCAATGCATCAGGACTTGTTATTTGCTCCTGAGAATCTCTCTCTAAATCCTTTCATTCTAACTCAACAAGATGGCAACAACCATGGTCCGATATTGTGATGGTGATAGGGATGGCGAAACGAAGTCATTGAAAGGAGGGCGGTGGATAAGGGTTGTAGGAGAAGGGAGAGAAAACAGTAAATCCTAATAGGTCACATCTATAGGTTTCTAGTTAAAACAAAGTAATGTTTGGTACTTAGAGCACGCACAACGGGTCGACCCTCGCCCCCGACCCGTGCGCGCGGTACGCAGCCCTCGGGCCGTCCCGATGTGGGCTGGAAAAAACGCGGTCCGCGGCCTTGAAACACGCGACCCTCGGTTCGGCCCTCGCCCCTCGATCGCGGTCCGGGCACGCGGCCCTCGCTCCTCGGCCCTGCCTGGCGTCCCTCCTATTGCGTGCCGACACGTAGCAAAGCCGACCGTTGTCAAACGGTCGGCAACGACTATAATTTTTTTTAATTAAATCAAAACAATTTAAACCCTATAAATACCTCAACCCCAACCTCATTTTTTTCACATCCATTCTCCAATTTCACTCTTTCATTCTCACTTTCTACTCTCTAATTTCCAAAATGTCTGACGATGATGTTATGTCCGACGTTGAGGTTCCGACATACGAGGAGCCGGCTGCCCGATTGCCGACGTATGAGGAGATGACAGCCCAACTGCCGACATATGAGGATATGAAAGCCCGAATGCGGCCAATTGAGCGACGACTCCGGCAGAGGATTGAGAGGAGCATGCAGAGAGCAATGCCAAGGATCGAGAGGGCCATCCGTGGGGAACCAATGCGACGAGAGATTAACAAAGGTCGTTCTGAAGCCCACAACCAATTGATGAGGAAATATTTTTTCGATCAACCCGTATATGGCCCTGATATGCTTAGGCGTCGGTTCCGTATGTGCAGACCACTTTTTCAACGGATTATGGACGCGGTCAAGGCTCACGATAGGTACTTCGTTCAGAGGCCCGACGCGGCCGGGCTTATCAACGGAACATAAGTGCACCGCCGCGATACGGATGCTTGCGTATGGGTCCTCGACCGATTCATTGGACGAAACTCTGCACATTGGGGTAAGCACCATACTTGAATGTTTACGTAAGTTTTGCAAGGTCGTCATTGAGGTATTCGGAGCCGAATATGAGCGTACACCCACACCGGCTGACATGCAACGCTTACTCCGAGAAGGGTACAGCCGAGGTTTTCCCGGAATGGCGGGGAGTCTTGACTGCACGCATTGGAAGTGGAAGAACTGCCCAACCGAAGACCAGGGAGCCCATGGACGGGGAAGTCACCACGGGGACAAGACGATTATGCTTGAAGTTGTAGCGTCCCGTGATTTATGGACTTGGCATGCGTTTTTCGGGATGGCTGGCTCGAACAACGATATCAACGTCCTCAACCACAGCCACTTATTCCAAGACGCTTACTATGACCGTGAGCTAGCTGTGGAGTACGAGATCAACGACCATCGGTACGACGGACCTTATTACTTGGTGGACGACATTTACCCAACATGGGCACGGTTCGTGAAGACTATTCGGCATCCCTACGAGCCCAAAGAGAAGTTGTTTTGCTAAATGCCAAGAAGGTGCTCGAAAAGATATTGAAAGGGCTTTTGGAGTACTTCAAGCAAGGTGGCACATCATTTCCCGTCCCGCTCGTTCTTAGAGCCCACACCTTTTGGATGATATCATGCACACTTGCATCATTCTACACAACATGATTGTAGAGGATGAGCGCGACCGGTACGAGTATGGGGATGAGGAGTTGTTGTACCAACAACCTCCAGAAATGCCGAATTGGACACCACCGGAACGATGGCACCACGGAGGGCTATTGGAATACCAGTAACGAGTTGCTTGTCAACAAAGTGTCATAAATCATGAGACCCACCATCAACTACAAAATGATCTTATGGAGCACTTATGGGGTCTATATGGAGCTGGTTTCCATGACGACGAGTAGTCGTTTGTGCTCTTGGAGCTGGTTTTTTGTGGGTTTTATTACAAAGGGATCAATAAAAGTTCAACTTGCTTTTTATTCGTGTTCAATTTTTTATTGTCATTAATTAATTTTTTCCAAAATTGTTTAAATTGTAAATAATTTAAACGGTTTCTGATAAAGAATTAAATAAAACAGCAAAATATCAATTAATAACAACTCAGCATCAAGTCAGCACATGGCCTCTCCATTGCAAAACACCCACTATTCTGCAGTCTCAGGGCCTCACTTTTGTCCAGTCAGCACAAGGGTCTCAGCCCTAGAGCCTCACTCAGTGCCTTTCTGTTGTACATGCTCTTAGGAAGCTAATCTTGCACGAGATATCGATAACATTTTTCTCATTAATTAGTTGTTATCAGTATGACATGTGTTGCCTTTCTGCATTCAATTAAGAATTTAAGAGTCAAGTGCAGTGTTTTTACCCAATTTGAAATGAGTTCTGCCCTTTTGAAATATGTTTATAACTACTTGTCCAGTTGTCCCCATCAACTCTATTGCTCATTCATTATTCCGTTTTTAGTTGTAGGCTGATCTCAATTCAGATCAAGTATATAGTTACCAACTGGCAAGGTTCTGTAAAGCTAATAAAACAATGGGATAATATCATAAAGTTACCTTTAACTTTCAGCCATTTTCATAAAGTTACACTTTACTTTGGTTTGTAACAAACTAATACCTTAACTTCAAATTTTGCTCAAAATAGTCAGACCGCGTTAACTTTCCATTCAAAAAAACATAAAAAGTCTAAAATACCCTTACTTGCAATCTAATTTCCAAATCTATGCCACTGTTTTTTTTAATTTTAATTTCTAATATTTATTCATTTTCTTTTTTAATACTATTTATTCATTTCTTTATTTTTTCTTCATATTAAATATTATTTTTATTTGTTTTTTAAAAAATAGTTTATATTTTCAAATATATATTTATATCAGATTTTAATTTTAAAATATTTCAAAAGCATATTTTTATAATTAATCATTATTATTATCTTATAAAATAATTTATTAATTATCATTAATTAAATCTTATTTATTTCTTATCTTTAATTTTTATTAATTTTTTCAATTTTTTTAGTTTGAAGTCAACCATACTTAGTACACGACCATTTTTTTTTTAATTTATTGATATTCCTTTACATAGGTAGTACACGATCAACAAATTCCTCCTTTCTTTTTGCATTCACAGTACACAAAGAACCAGAAACAATCTCAATGTTTCTCTGTTTCCTAAACCCCATGATCAAAACCAAAACCCAGAAATATCCTCATGATCTCTCTGTTTTGAACTCAAACCCTATTCTCCAAACGAAATCCCTAACCTAATCCATCTTTGTTTTGCTTCAACATCATAACTCCAACAATCCAGATCAGAGAACAAAAAATTGGTAATAGAAGTAGAAACAGAAAAAAACACAAATCGATCCGACCCAGTCCAGTGGTCGGAGAACCAAAATAGATGGCTGGAAATTTCTCATGAGATTTCACATTAGAGACACGGCGGCGATGCCATCTTCTGTACGTCGCCAGCGGCGGCGAGACCCACGAACATCTCCAATTACCTTGTCCTATGGTGCGAATCTGGTATGGTAGATGGGGGATGCAGCACGAGAAAGAACGAATTTGAGGACAGTACCAGAGAGTGGGTGTTTAGTAGACATGAGAATTGAATGCTATGAATGGGTTAAGAACATTAAGGTGTTTAGGCTTTGAATGGGGCAGAGCAATTTAGGGTTTGAGGATATTGAGGGTAGTTTAGGTATTTTCGAAAAAAATGACCATTTTCCGTTAAAAATTTAACGCCGTTGACTGTTTTGAGCATAAATGGAAGTTAAGGTACGATTTTGTTAACTTTTAAGGTTGAGGGTAAGTTTTTGAAAACAGCTGAATACTGAGGGTAGTTTTATGATATTATCCCTAAAACAATCTCACACGAAGATGAAGTAGGGCAGGGCAAATACCAGACTGGCTTCAAATCTATGAATCTCCAACTGCAGAGATAGGCAAACAAATATAGCCAAGGGTTTTGGTACAATAATATCTTGGTAAATCCTTCTACTCTGTTTGCCCAAAAAATTGAATAAAACAAAATTACAACACTCAAAACCAAAGTCAGCCTAAACACAGCGATGAATGTTCAAACTCAGTTTGTACTGGTTGGCTACGATACAAATCCCATTCTTTAAAACAAATTTTAACTTACCACATTTAACTCCAGATATATCCTTAAAAATATTACCTACTTCTCTTTGCCTTTTCTCTTACTTAGAGCTGCTTTAGTGTTTGCCCATTCTTTCAATGAAGCAGTACTCCGCATGAACAAGCATGTTTCACCAATTAAGCTATCATCTTGAGGTTTTGCCCTCAGTGTTGAGTCAAGTTTTTCCTCTGACACTGATGCAGGGGCCTCCGGATTGCCTGAGATGGTCTGCAACTTCTTCCCCGGTCCACTGTGGAGGACATTGAAACTAGGTAATGTGTCCATAGCTGCCACATCGGCAGAGAGGATTGATGCTTTCCCACCCTCTGGAGCTTTACGAGCATCTTTGATAGATTCACTTCTCCCCTGATCTGATAAATCACAATGTTTGCTGCCCGCAGAGTATGTGAGGTCCACATTCTTAGTTTCAAGTGACTCCTGCTTTTCAGAACTAATACCCGGTAAAATTTGTGACATGCTGAATGTAGTGTCGCTCTCACGAATCATTTCTGTCCACGAGGACTTCTTAAGCCATGCTGCACCTCTGCCTGACTTGTTTGAGCCTGTATCTTGCTTAGTAGGCTGAGAATCAACAACGGCCTCCTGTTTCAATAATACACCCGCTTCACCCTCCACTTTGTCATGGCCCTCTACTTTCTGGCTTTTGTTCTCAGTGGAGACTAGCACACTCATATGATCCGGTCTCTGCTGCTCTTTGTTAGCAGAATCAGGGCCAGGTAATACTTTTGAGTCACTGGAAGTACGGTTATCCTTATCGTCAACAAGATTTTCTGAGGAAAACTTTTGAGATTGTGAAAAATTAGAACTTAGTTGTTTGATACCTAATTCTGGTTCAATGGACTGAGCATCCAAAAGCATCTCAGACTCGTTGGACAGGTTTAAAATATTGCTCTTGCTTTCTGGGATAGCTGAAACATACTCGCCATTGTTGTTTAGTGTACTCACAAGTGACTTCCTCTTCTTTTTTGGAGACACTGTACCCCCTTTTTGAACCTTGGATGACTTCTGATGTGGATTATCTTTAGCAGAACCAACCCCGGGCAATATTTTTGACACACTGAAAGTAGTATTATCCCTATTCCCAATAAGTTCTTTCCATGAATTCTTTTGAGACCATGAATAATTGGTAGTTGATTGTTGGACGCCTAACTCAGGCTTTGAGGATTGAGCGCCCATATCAGACTCCTTGGACTGGTTTTGCATATTGCCTTTGCTTCCAGGTAAAGAAGAAACCATTTCCTGATCACCGGCTTGTCCTCTTGGAAGTGACTTTATCTTCTTTTCGGGAGTCACTAAATCCCTTTTCTGGACCTTGCGTGAATTCTCAGCTGACCAGTCTTTAGAGGCCTGTCTTTTATTGAATTTTAATTCCTGCATATATGGTAACATACAACAAGTAAGTTGGGCTACAGTATAAAGCATGCATAGGTTTTACGGATGATGAACATTAAGTCACACCTTATTTCTCGAGTTTCTTTCCTGTTCTAGAACTCCTACCAAAGTGGGTGTGCTAGATGTCACCATGTTCATAATAAGGTTATCTTCATCTGTCTCGGCGTCTGATTTGCTCTCATGTGATTGATTTTCCTCCTCGGCCAGCCCAGGTTCTGTGTCAACATTTGACTCACTTTCCCTCCTAAAAAGCTTGTTCATCACTGTGTTCATAATATCAAACTCCTCTTCATCTACCCCACCATTCTGAGCCAAAACAGATGTAGTATGCTTATCATCTTCAGTGTGGAAAGGGACAGCATGCTCTTCACAATCACAGAAATGCACCGGACAAGATGGTACTTGGACTCGTTGAAAACTGTATTTGTGCTTTCCAGTTCCACTAAATGGCAGTGATTTCATCTGCACCAAAATTATAATTATATGCATGAGGAAACAACCAGAATAATCCAATGCAATGATTTAAATAAGCAGTCGATCAAGATTTTTATG
Source organism: Erodium maritimum (assembly GCA_963921825.1). NCBI lineage: Eukaryota > Viridiplantae > Streptophyta > Magnoliopsida > Geraniales > Geraniaceae > Erodium > Erodium maritimum. The sequence continues at coordinate 39,277,703 of OY997596.1, forward strand.
TGATGTGATGAAAAAATAGACATGTTGGTCAGTAATGGCCAAATGACACACCCTGATCAACCCAGTAGCAGTGGAACACCCAAATTGGCGTCCTATACCATAGTTTTGGTGAACACATATCTCTACACTGAAAATAGTTTTTGGTTTGTTTTGATAAGTTCGTTGACCCAGGCACATAATTACAGGCCACATTTACATTAGTTATGCCCTAGGTTAATCTTACATGTATTAATTTTATCATTTGTTATTGATAAAATAGAGGCTTTACTATAATTTTATGTAATGATAATTATCTGAATAATTGACTCTTCCTAAGATCATCATGTATGTCTATTCATACATCCCTAGTCTTAACGATATACTAAGACTAGTATAATGTTAATTGATTACCATGCATAAGAGATATGAAGTCAAATCATAGGTACTATACCACAGAGATTGTCATAAGTTTTTCTCAGTAACGTAATATGGCTGAATTTCTTTGACCTTGAAATCATCATGGCTTTTTATATAGATGTTTTGTACCTTGACACAATCTAACATTATCTCTAACATTATAAATTAATTTTTGTTTTCCAATGCTCGTACGAACCCCAAAACCTTACGGTTTCACCAACAAAGTCAAATCGGAGAAAAAAGAAGGAGCTACACACGCGTTGCCTTAAACACATACCTTTCTAAGTCTAGGAAAGAACATCTGCAGCTGCTTCTTTTCTGATATGGGGAGTTTTTTGGAGGCTTTTTCGGGTGATGAAATACGTTTATCAGCATCGTTACCTTTACTAGGCTCACCTCTTGTAGTTTCACCAACTTCAACATCTTCAGCCCACTCTCGCCTTAGACGAGTAAGATAATCCTCTTTGGCCCTCTCGAGCCTCAGCTTCCCTCCTTTCCAAACACATCCATTATACTGAGGCAAACATACAACCACATGAGAAGCCAAATCCAACACATTATACGAAAATAATAATCACTAAGACTCACCTCAGCAACAAAACTAAGTGACTCTATAAAATGTAAAATGGCAATGCTTTTGAACTCGTTGGTAACTAAAACAGAGGCATGTCTTATACTCAACTACATAGACTCGGTTCTTCAAACTCCACAAAGAGCTATACAGTTGCGACAGAGCATAACCAAAATTTATTGGCTGCAGATCAGGCTACTGGCATACAATTTCTTGAGACACTTTTTTCTAGTTTCTATCAGAACTTGTTGATATTTTTTGGAATTGGTTTCAGAACCAGCCTCTGAATCACAACTAGAGTGAACCCTCTATTTTACTGATCATTGATCAATCAAACCAAAACTAGAGATTTCATCCTTCATTATTCTGCTGAACTTTTTCATTTAAATTTTCTTTTAATTCATTAGAAACATAATAATCACATTATTTTATCAAACACAGATATTGAATGAATTCTAATTGGATAATAAAGCTAATAATCGGTGAACAAAACATCGGGGCATTATAATCTTCTATACCATGCAAGTCAAAATCCAGAAGAAGCAAACAAAATATATAAGCAAATGCAAGTGTGGGAGAGCAGACCGTGCTGAAGAGCTTGGCGAGGGCCTTGTCCGAGTTGGGGACGAAGTCGATGTAGGCGAAGCTGCGACCTTTGGTCCTTATAATGTCGACGCTGTCAACCGTGGCGCCTATCGAAGACAGTATCTTCTGCAAATCAGCCTCCGTCACATGCTCTCCTAATCCTCCGACATGAATCCTCTCCTTTGCCAGTGCTGCTATTGAGCCACCTTCCGCTTCCGATTCCATCGCCAAACCCTCCTTTCCGCTGGCTATACTCGAACGCTGCTCCTACCGCTGATGGGCGGCGTCTAGGGTTGCTGGACTGGCGAAGAAGCTCTGCTTTTAGTGTTCGTGTGAGGAAGAATACGACCCAGCTGAAGCACGCACGTTTGATGTGCTTGCTCTATCACAGGCACTTTCGCTAGTGAATTGGGCCACCGCACCGTCTTCAGATCGGGTTGGGCCGAATCAGCACCAAAATTCACTGTTTAACTTTCGCATCTGGCCCACCACCGATTGTTCTTAAAGTATTCATTTTTTTTTACTAAAAAGTGCGTATATATTATAAATTATAGGGTAAACTTCTCTCACTACCATAAAAATACTTCCGTTTCGTATCAATATCCTAACCAAATTTTGTTGCACCTCACTACCCTAACGAAACTTTTAGTTGCATTTTCATACCCACCGTCAACTTGACATCCATTTTTGGATGGAAAATGATAAAAAGTCCAAAATACCCCTCACTAACACTAAAATTTTCAAAAGCATGCCATTGGTTTTTAAAAATTCTTTTTATTTATTTTATATAAATCCGTTTTTTATTTTAAAAAAATTAGTTTATTCTCAAAAAAATAAGATTTGATTTTTTATTTTTATTTTTAAAATTTTTTAAAAAAATCAGATTTTATTTTTAAAAAATCAATTTTTTTTAAAATCATATTTTATTTTTAAAAATCAATTTTTTTAAAAAAATCAAATTTATTGTAAAAAAAATTAGCTTTTATTTTTAAAAATCAAAATTTGTTTTTTTTAAATCAATTTTTATTTTAAAAACTCAGATTTTATTTTCAAAAAATCAGTTTTTTTAAAAACAGTTTTTTTTTTCTAAAGAAGGGACGTATTTAACAACTGCTTTTTTAAAAGTGATTTTTTGAAAATAAAATATGATTTTTTAAAATAAAATATGATTTTAAAAAATAAATTTTGATTTTTAAAAATAAAAACTAATTTTTGAAAATAAAAGCTAATTTTTTTAAAAAAATGATTTTTTAAAAATAAAATCTGATTTTTTAAAATAAAAGATAAATTTTAAAAAATTAAATCTGATTTTTTTGAAATAAATATTAATTTTTAAAAATAAAATCTGATTTAAAAAAAATGATTTATATAAAATAAATAAAAAGAATATTTGAAAACCAATGACATGCTTTTGAAAATTTGAGTGTTAGTGAGGGGTATTTTGGACTTTTTACAATTTTCCATCAAAAAATGGATGTCAAGTTGACGGCGGGTATGAAAGTGCAACTAAAAGTTTCATTAGGGTAGTGAGGTGCAACAAAGTTTGGTTAGGGTAGTGAGATGAAACGCAAGTATTTTTAGGGTAGTGAAATGAAGTTTACCCTAAATTAAAAAAAAAAAATTACATAAAGTTTTAAAAGGTCTTTTTATGAAGAAAAAAACTCTGAAACAGATGAACTGTGACAACCGGTGTTGGAAGAGCCATAAAAACAAACTGAAATGAAAACTAAATTATGACGAAATCAATGACTATTGCTCAAGGCCGTTTCCTAGAGCACTATATTCCTTTCGTTATTGACCCTACAAAGACGATGTCAGATAAAATAAAATAAACTCACTCGATTAGCTAGATCCATAATCGAGAGAGGGGTCGAGGAGGGTGCAGTGTGGAGGTCATGGAAGATGAGATTTCAGAGACGACGACGGCGGTTTCAAAGACGGAGGCGACGAATTTAGAGGGTACGGTGGTGCAGGCCAGGGAGAAGGACGTGCCGGTGGTAGTTTCAGCGACGACGGGGGTTGATCAGGAGAGATGACCCAATACAGGGGGACGCGGGGTTCCAAGGTGGTGAGATCAATCGATGTCGAAGTGAGCTAGACGAAAACCATCAGAATTGCGGGGGGGGGGGGGGGGGGGTGGGGCGAATAGGGTCGGGAGACACGTCGTTGGCGGAGGGAGGGAGCCAACATCGCGGTGGCTATAGGCGGATCGAAGGGAGCTAGTAGAACTCACATAAAAAGACGTAGGAGAGTAACGGTTTGTGAACTTCATCCAAACAAAATTGATGTCGAAAGCAGAACCACGGATTGCGAGTAGTAGGAGAGGATGCATGGCAGAAGCCATGGAAATAACCATGACTGACATGGCCTTAGGCGACGCTAAATCAGAAAGGTTTAACGAAGACTAGACCTTTAGAATAAATTATTCATCCTTCAATCTAACTAAAGCTGAAAAGTTGAAGTTAAAAAATAATAAAATAATAAAAAAACAATTTATTTATTTTACTTTGGTTGAAATGATTTTATTTATAATTCATGATTTAGGTAAAGCTGAAAAAATAAAATAACCATAAACATAAAAAAAGAAATCTTTATTTTATTGTAGAATCGAAACTTACAAGACACAAGTTATTTATTATCCAAACGGAAACTAAACATAGATTTGAAGACCTGAGAGATCGTTTCTACATGGGGAGTTCGTTACAATGTTGGAGCCACTTGGGATGGTCTTTAACGAGGTTCCACCATTCTAACTTGGTGAATACTGTACGCTCCTGGTAAGTTGATGCAACCAACGCTCTTACTTGGGCATCAGTTACACCGGTTGTCGAGCATGAAGTAGTTTGTGATGGTAATTAAAAGTGTTTTTAGGTTGATCCAGCGCTGCCACGTGTTGGCAACACATAGGTTGTCAATGGTTTGCGTTGCTTCCAACGCATACTACTTTTCACCAACAGTCATAAGCATCGGCTGAAACACGCGACGCTTAACTTCCCGACGCATGGAAAACGTCGTAGGTTTCAGTCACCAAAAATGTCGCGCCAACGATACTTTTGTTGGCGTTTTTTTTTCGTCAGCGTGTTTCAGCCTCATTTCGGTCGATGACTACGAATGCTGTTAAAGGGGATCATGTACTATGTGGGTAAAGTATCAGAATCCGTCTCGGATTAATGCAAAAAGAAATATGTACTTACAACTCATACATGATACATGCTTTTCTTATTATTTTTTTTTAAAATGCGAAGTTTTCCATTGAAACCTTTTAATTTGGGTAAATTTCATCTCATTATCCTAAATTTTTCGGATTCCATTTCTACTACCCTAGTTTTCTTCTCACCTAGTTACCCTAAAATTGAGTTTTTATCACTTTAGTACCCATCATTAACTTTTCATCCATTTTCAGATGGAAAATTATAATTTGTCTGAAATGACCCAAATAATTCTGAAAAATGTCGAAATTGCTCCTCAAATCATTCCCAAATCCATCTAACTTAGTCTATTGAATCAAACATAAATTGTTAGGAGGAAGAATTTGGGAATGATTTTAGGGACAATTTCGACATTTTTACAACTATTTGGGTCATGTGTCAAGCACATGACAATTTTCCGTCCAAAAATGGATGAAAAGTTAACGATGGGTACTAAAGTGATACAAACTCAATTTCAGAGTAGCGAGGTGAGAATTTTTTTAAGGTAGTGGAAATGGAATCCGAAAAGTTTAGGGTAGTGAGATGAAATTTACCCTTTTAATTTTGAAACCTTAAATCCCACATTATTTAACCCTAAAGCGTGTGAGTCTACAACATTAAAAATGTCATCTTTTGAGATCTTGTTGTTGCCATTGACAATGAATTTGCTAAAAACCAGCTTCAATTCAACAATTTAGAAGTCATAGTTAGAGGTGAAAAACGATATAGAGACGGTGAATGCGATGAGATTGGTAACTACAAAAAGGGAGGAGACAAAGGTTTATTTCTCATGAAAAGCGTTTGTAATGACTCATGATGTCAAATTGGGAAGATTGAAAATTAAAACATAAATAAAAGATGATGGGGGATAGGAAGTGCTCGAGGAAGATGTGATGATGTCATCCACATCGTTTTCCTTCATTTTCACCGTGTTAAAAAAAAACTCGAGAGTATCAAACTACCAAAACCAAAAAGTGTGCATAGATTAAGAGCTCGATGAAACTCATAACCCGGAGAGAAAAAAACTCGATCAACTTGATAGATCTTGTTAACTCACTTAATATTTCAAAATTTGAGCGAGTGTTAATCATAAGAGCATGTACATCGTTGTTGAAGCAATAATACTGATTCCAGAAGTTCGCGGAACTTCAACACTGTAGACGACCAATTTCACTATGTTCCGATGTCGATTCTCGAAGCAGGAACTAGAATCGTGGACACGATTCCTCTCTAGACATCAATTTGTGTCGGTCACAAAATTGTAATAATAAAAATATGAAAAACAATATAAAACAAGTTCTCTTATAAATTCCTCCACCTTCATTATATTACTTATTATTTCAAACCTAACACACACCATCACAATCTCGTCTAAATACGCCACTAAGCAAGACACAAAGGACAAAAATGATGAGGATAATAAAGCGTAGTTAATGTGACTATCGTTGTTTAGGTATATGTAATATGCAATATTTAATTAAGGTGTATCATCGGTTGTTTCCGTAATTGTAATATCTATTGTTTAATTAATGTTTACTATCAACTATTTCATAAATGTATACATTGTTTAAATTTTTTTTGAGCGAAAGTTTCAATTTTATAGAATTTATATTAGAACATTGATGTGCGCCAGGGAACATGCTCCCGGGTCACTAAGGTCAGACAGAAAGAGCAATGGCTCACTGAACCTTTTTCCACTAGAACCGCCAGAAACGGTATTTGAAAGCCATATAGGCAAGGACAAAATACGAAGAGGGGGAAGGGGGTACCAGAAATCCAGGATCTCAATAGTGGTGATGGTGGGAGGCAAAACATCTTCATGGGACCCCTCTCAGGGCCAGTCCCCGATGCTCATCCAGCCTCTCATTTCTCTTGGCGGGGCTGCTTCCCTTCCGTGACCTTCTCCTCTCGAGGTGCTCCAGCTGCTGACCTTTTGAGCGCTCCAGTGCCCTCTCCAGATACTCCAATGTGTGTCGGAGCTTCAGCCTCCTTCCCAGATCCTCGAGTGTTTCACCACCTAACTCACCAGAGAGCGATGGTGGGGTTCCCCAACCCGAGTTAGCATGAGACTGGCCGCTTTCAAGTCGGGTAGTACACCGAGTCCCTAGACCAGGAGGCACGAAGCATATGGAAACTCGAGGGCCCTATCTAGAGCCAAGGTCCCCTTAGGGGCGACGCCCTTGGGAGTATGCGACTGGTCAACCTCTCCCCAATCTGTCGCATATGCCTTGACCTTCTTATCCCTCTAGTACTCCAGTAGGTAGGAACCAAACTGCGGGGGGGCTTTGACTACCAACGTGCATTCCTTCAAATCATGGCAGAGCCGGCCACAATTGTAGCAGAAGCTCGAAAGCTTAGAGTAGGTAAGCTCAACGTGAATCGGCTCAGGGAACTCCTTGAACCGAAGGATCAGTCCCTTCCGGAGTGGCCTCTCGAGGAGGTGCCAGAACCGAACTTTGACAGTTCCGTCCCAACACAGGCCACATTGGTCACATGGGACATCCACACACGCTCCTAGAGCGCCCCCAATGGAGGTACCCATTTCCTTCGTCCTTACCAAAGGCAGTAGACCCCTTGCGTGCCCCCATAGTTGCACTCGGTCAAGAATAAGCATCTCTCGAACACATGGATCCAAATCACCGAGCAGCAGGGCCCAGCCGTCAAACCACCAGGGCTCATTACCTCGAACCCAGACCCCGAGCCTCTAAGGACCGGAAGTAAAAACCAAAGAGCCCCAGCCCCTAGGTCCTTGATCACGAGACTGTCAGCAGCCTTCCCCCACACGTTCTTAATGATACGTAGGAGAGTGTCCTTATGAGGGGTCGTTGAAGACCATAGTTTCCCCATCATCCCCCATTGCTGGCGGGCAATGGCCGTCGACGTTGCCCAAGAAGACGGGACCTGCACTTCGACCTCCGTTTCCTCTTCCAATGAACATGACGATAAGTCATCCTGAAGACCCTGAAGATCCGAGAACAGAGCAGTCGAGGGCGGGGCGACTTCCTCCGTATCCAAGTGGCGCGACTGATATAGCGCCATTCCTTTCGGAGTTGTAAGGCATGCTAGGATGAACAGTATCTTATCCTGATTGGGGAGGCACTGGCCTAACCCTAGAGCCACCACTGTCGTTCTAGGAAACTCCCCCATCGAAGCCTTCCCCTTGGCCATGTCTCACTGTAGTGGCGATGCCCTACTAAGGCTAGAGTCTGACGCCGTCACAACCCTAACCCATGCACCCGGGGTAAGAGGAATTAGGGTAGGCTCGTGACGCGAGGGTGAAGTAACCCTAGCTGTCTCACTACCATGGCAAGGACCTGACTGCGGCGTAACCCTAGGAGTAGTACCTATCTCCTTGACGACCGACCAGAAGTACTGGAAACACTTCATGTTTAACTTGTTTGTTCTCGGGGCCTTATCTTGGCCCATTTGGAAGATGTCTAGTATAATTTCCTTCATCCGTACCAAAGCTAGCAATACAATATTTTGGTTGTTCGAGAGACCATCCCAAACCTCTTGGGAGTGAAGCCATATCTGGGGAAGTAGTAGTAAACAACTCCTCAAAGTACTCTGAGACCAGTTTTTCATACAAGTATCTTGAGCTACGAAGACCTAGAACATTTTAATAAGATAAATCGGATCGACATAACATATTTTAACGTTTAGACAGGTCTAAGCACCTCTAGGCTAGAATTTTTATGACCTTTGGTATAAATGAATGTTGAGATGTGAATCATATAGAATGTTATAAATACTTCATACATGGATGGTAACTGGTAAATAAAACATCCCTCTAATCTTACTTGGCATTTTACTGTACTGTCCGCCGTTGAATAAATTCCTTTCCCATTGACTTTTTAATCATGTCTCATAAAAAGAAGGTCAATGTTTAAATGGGTCAAAATCTATGTAAATCCCAAAACTAGGAAGTGAAATAAATATCACAGAATTGTAATTATAAGTTCGAGACCGGAAGGTTCAAGGAAGCAACGTAACTACGAACAAGTCAATTATAAATATTAAGAAAAATTCTGGACCCCACACGGGATTAGGTCTTCTTCTTCGTCGACTATTTTATTACTCTTCAAAACAGAAAATCAACCCAAGACTCGAGACTATTTTTCTGCTATCCTTATCAGCTACCGATTCATATCTGAAAATCTCTGCAAAAATTCAACAATTTCTTCTAAATCCGCGTGGCACCCATTTGAATTTCTACATCCAGCACCTGTATAGCTTCAACCTGTTTCCACAGACACTCAATCCCTGTTCTGGGTCCTTGATTCTCATCTGATTTCACTTCTTTTCCTTTGAATTAGAGCCGGGATTGCAGAACAGCAGCACAAGAGATATTTATGAATTTTTGAGCTATGAGCAGCAAGCAAAGCACCAGCCTCCTTACCAAGATCAAGGTCTCTCTCTCTCTGCCAACCCCTCTTCTTTATTTTATCTGTTGGTATAATTATTATAAGCTGATCGAATTTCAGAGGGTCTATGTTTGAGTTTACTTTGATGGCTGTCTATTGGTTCCTATTCTAATTGGAATTAAGGGTTCCTAATTTCAGTTATAAATCCACTGTTTGATCCAAGACCTCGAAACAGGCTTTGTTGTAGAGACCAATCTGAATAATTTCTAGTTGGATTGTGCTTTAGTAAAAATTGATATATTGTGCTGATTTTGGTGGTTGTTTTTGAATTGAAGAATGCTGCTTGCCTTAGTTCATCGTCGCGGGACTCAGGTAAAGGGCGCAGTAAGAGTTCGAATGTGAAGGTGGCCCATGGGTTCCACTTAGTGGAGGGCAAGTCTGGCCATGATATGGAGGATTACCATGTCGCTGAATACAAGAAAAAGAACAGTCATGTTCTCGGATTATTTGCCATTTTTGACGGCCACCTAGGGGATCGCGTCCCAAGTTATTTGAAAGATAATCTTTTCAAAAACATCATTGAAGAGGTACCCTCATCACTTGTTACTCTGTCTTTTACATTATATTCTATACTTCCTTGTCAAGTTTCAATTATATTTCTACTTGTCATTCTCAATTATGTAACAGTTAACACAGAGGAATCGAATCAATGTATTACTCTTTTCATAAAAACCCATCATCATGCTATTCACCTAATTAAGTAGTATTTCCTAAATGGTAGCCAAATTGACCATTTTTGTGGTGCTTCATTGCATTTTTTTTTGCTTAATTTCTTATCTGGTTCCCCCTCTGATATATGCTCTATACAATGCAATACAGCCAAACTTCTGGGAAAACCCCGAGATGGCAATTAGGAATGCATATCACTCCACAGATAAGTTCATTTTGGAGAATGCTATGCAATTAGGACCGGGTGGCTCAACTGCGGTCACTGCGATTCTCATAGATGGCAAGGATTTATGGGTCGCAAATGTTGGCGACTCAAGAGCAGTTGTGAGTGAGAGGGGCACAGCCAATCAAGTTACAGTAGATCATGAGCCTCACATTGAACGAAGAAGGATTGAAAAGCAGGGTGGCTTTGTGACCACTCTTCCTGGTATATATTTGATTTTCTTCCTATTCAACTCAGTTACAGGGATTTCTTTCATCTCTACAACCAATAATAGGCAACCCTGTATGTACCCACATCACAACCTTAACATCTGCTTAAAAATGGATTCTTATTCAGGAGACGTACCACGGGTTAATGGCCAACTTGCAGTCGCTCGTGCTTTTGGCGATCAAAGCCTTAAAGCGCATCTAAGTTCTGAGCCTGATGTAAGGCATATTCCAATAAGCCCATCAATTGAATTCGTCATACTTGCAAGCGATGGATTGTGGAAGGTCAGTTGTTATCATAACTTACATGTGCTGCTGTCTTTAGTCTCTTCCTGCCATCGTCTTTTCCTTTTATCTCCATCTTATGTTACACACACTTAAACATTGATCTTCTTTTTAAGCAACATGCAATGAACTAGTCTTGTCATGCAATGAACTAGCACTTGATAATGCTATGGTAGTGTTTTACGTCGCCTGAGATGTTTGATGTTTTCCGGTATCTTACCTCTTTACATTATGCTTGTTCCCCCCCTTGTCAAGTAATCTTTGTATGTGCATTAGTGAAAGTCAAAGTGAAATATTGGGATTGCTCTGTTATGCAGGTTATGAAGAATCAAGAGGCAATCGATTTGGTGAAACCCATAAAAGATCCTCAAGCAGCAGCAAAGCGACTAACAACAGAAGCATTGGCAAGAAAGAGTAAAGATGACATATCGTGCATTGTGATTCGTTTCGGATAATGCCTCTTTCACATCTCTTGTCATATCCAACTCTCCAATTAGTATAGTAAATCAGATGTTATTTTTTGTTCAGAAGCTCTTATGTATAGTTTTCCTTAGATTTAGCCAAGTTGGAGATATAGCGTGGTGCATTTTTTTAAGCATGTATTGTACAATAAGAGAACATTTGAATTTGATGATCGTATAAAATACATAATTAGGCAAAGATGTGGTTGGCATGCCTTTTAAGTTGGATATCCTATGGTCATGTTGTGGATCTGATTCGTTTTGCTGAATCATGTATCTATAAGTTAGCATTATGTTATCGTAAGATTTGTAATTAGAACATCTTTGATGGTTTTAAATGGTTTTGAGATATGGGTTTTTTTTAGCATATAAGAGATCTTTATTAAATATCTGAACGAAGGATACGAATGAGGGTAGGCGAGAGCAAGCCCCCAGGCCTCGTAAGAATAGGCATAGAACATGCCTTGGTTAACCAGGTTTTGTTCGCTGATCTTTCTATAAACTTGATTTTAGAATTCTCGATTTGAGAGGGAAATAACTGAATATCGTGCATAATGTAACCTATTGGGGAGATGGGAGGCTTGGCCAGACGAATAAGTGTCAGCACATAAAGTGCGTTAGTGCGGATGATGATATTGGTCCATTGTTGTACTCGGGCCAATCCTAAAGTCATAGCAATTGCATATGTCTCGATAAGGGATGGATCCCACGTTCCATTACCAGCCTCCAAGACCACTCCGGAGTCAAATCGACATATGAGGCCCCATCTTGATATGCTGATATCCCGAAATACTACACCATCAATATTTTTTATTGGGGGGGGGGGGGGGGGGGGCGGGAGGTCCATATGATGCCACCTGGTGTCTATAGACTCCGCTTCGGCCTAGTCGGGTGCATCAGGGCCTCTTTCCAAACATGGATGTAACCCTTTCCCTTGATGGATAGAGCCGTAAGGGAGAGTTTATTCCAAGCTCATGCATTTCTAGCTTCCCAAATCTTTCATAACTAGATGTGAATAATGGGGGTTTGTGTTTTAGTTATGATTATACCAAGTTTGGTCCAATAGTCTTTAGTAAACGGACAATAAATGAATTGATGATCGAACGTCTCATAAATGAGACATTTATGGTTACAACATATAAGGCATAAAGGAGACATGGGAACAAAGCGGCGACATAAATTGTCGACCACTTGGAGACTACCTATCAGCATGTGTCATAAGAAGATGCGGATGCAGGGTTATACCTTCAATGTCCACATAGCCGACCAAATTGGAGGGTTGCCAAGGTTGGGGATCCCCTTAGGGCGTAGTGACCTATATCATGCTTTCGTGGAATACTGACCCTTGGGGTCATCCACCCAACACCATGTGTCTTTTGTTCGACTGATGGAAAGTGGGATGACCAAAATGGCCTTCTGGTCCTTTAAGGAGAAGGTCGCCTCTATAAGTGGGACATCCCAACGTTAGGGTGTTGTGATTAATGACTCTACTGTGGTGCCTTCAAATTTCGACAAAGTTGTATGAAGACTAGTATGATGTTGATTGGATCATGTTTTACTGCTCATACATATAAGATATGAAGTCAAATCATAGATACTACTTGGTGAAATAGTATTTGATGACCCAATGTGAGAATACTACATAGGAATTGTTATGAGTGTTTTTCAGTACCGTAATATGGTTTAAGTCCTTTGACCTTGTCGTCATCATGAATTTCTATATAGGTGGTTTTGTATTTTGACACAATTCAGCGTTGTCTTTAACCGAACAATAATAAAAATTGTTGTTGGGTACATAATCATCTATGTGAGAAATGTGAGTGACTGATAAAGAACTTGTCCCTCATGTAAATATGAGATAGATATCGTTGGGCCCTTAATAAGTGAGATTGTGGAAATGCTGGCCATGCGAATCGATAATAAGTTATCACGCACAATCTACTTAGAATCAAGAAACTGATGAACGAATAAAATAAGGATGACGATCATATGTCTTGTATTCGATCAAAATATCAAAGACAAATGGATTAAGATATTAACGGTAAAAGGTTAAATCGGATTAACGATCTGCATACAACTTCAGGAAGTCATAATGCCTTGGTAGAGGCCAATTATGACATGTGGACAAAACGGAGATTTCATACTCACTGCCAACGTTGAATGAGTCTACAAGATCACACACAATAGCAAGCCCAAATCGAATTGGACTTTAGAATCCCAATTAAATATATGTATAACTATATTATATTTGATATAATATAATTAAGGGTAAACTACAAATGCATACCCTGAAGTTGGCACGTTTAACCGATGATTACCCTGAAGTTCAAACACGACTGATGCATACACTGAAGTTACATCTTGTAACTAGAAACCCCTTCTGTCAGCTAAAATGACGAAAATAACCTCAGTGGTTTTTTTTAATTTCTTTAAAATAAAACTGAACTGATTTTTTTAAATAAAAATGAAGTCATTTAATAAGTAAATATATATATACAACAAAATTGATTTTAAAATAATTTTTTAAAAATAATTATTGAAGTGTGGTTGAGGGTATTTTCGTCATTTTAGCTGACAGAGGGGGTTCCAGTTACAAGTTGTAACTTCAGGGTATGCATCAGTAGTATTTGATCTTCAGGGTAATCATCGGTTAAACGTGCCAACTTCAGGATATGCATTTGTAGTTTATCCTATAATTAATCATATTCTCAGTTTTCTTTTATAATATAATTTAATTATATTATTATGATTATCTTATGAAGATAATAATAAATAAATATGTATGTATATATATATATATATTTCTTCAGATTCTAACTAATAAAAGGATTTGATATATATATACACACACATAGGGCAGCTATCCAGTAAAAACCACCCTTATTGTGCAAACTAAGAACCAATCTAAGCCACATGTTGCGGTCAAAGTGACGTCAGCAGAGCACGCGCGATGTTGACACGTGGCCGCTTCGCGCACGCCTCTGCCCGCGCGTGTGAGCGTGTTGACCACGCGCGCGCACAGTGCTGATCGTTTGCGCGCGCGGGTGTTGATAGTTTGGTATAAATGCAAACTATCAGCATTGTGCGCGCAAACGATCAACACTGTGCGCGCAAAACGATCAGCACTGTGCGCGCACGCACCAGCAGCGCGCGCGCCCACGTGTCAGCACCTGGTGAGTTCGTAGTTTACACGATAAGGTGCGGTGTTTTATATATTTATTGCCCACGTGTCAGCATCTGGTGCGCTCTGCTGACATATTTTGGGGGGATCCTATGTCTCAGATTGGTTTGTAGTTTGCACAATAAGGGGTGGTTTGTACCTGATACCAACTATATATATATATATATATATATGATTATTATCAGGCACAAACTTTATAACTTCGTCAGAATGTAGAACTATCAATCTGTGCCGTTGGATCGTAGATTTAAAGACTCAGATTTAATGCATATCTTTTTAATTAATGCATATCTTGTAATTGATTTCGTAATCAATCACCCCCTGAATTTCGGTGGTCGTCCGATCTGGTGGATCAATGACCCATATTAGTTCTACGTTCTTACTGAAAATAGGTTTGTACTTGATAGCCCATATATATATATATTTATTTTATTTTGAAATCAACCATTTTACAAATAAGTTTTGAATTTCAGAATTCAAATTTATTTACAAATTTGATTTCGAAATGGGTCTAGATTTTCTCCACGTTAACTTGTATTTCGTAATTTTATTTTGGATTTCGAAATCAGATGAATATATTACGTTTAGAGAAAGTGGTTCAGTTGTGAAAAACAGAGAAAAACCTATAGAGAAAACCTATAGAGAAAACCTAAAGAGGAAGAGATTGTGTTAGCACACATGTTTTGGCAATCGCTTGTTGGTGTGGATACCTGTAGAGGACGGATTCTTTTGGAGATGTCTAAACTTCTTAAAAGTAGAAGCGTTCTTGGTCCCCGTCTCCAACCATGCTCAAATCGAGAAAGGTAACAAACTTCCTTTAATTTTCATTTTGTTAGTTTATTCATAATTACATGGATCCTAAGGATTTTCTAGGGCTTTTAAATTTTCCGCTGCGTTTGTGGCACCCTAGAATCCTTCAAAAGGTCCACTCTACCCTATCATAGGCCTTACTCATGTCCAATTTTAGTGCCATGAATCCCATAAGACCTTTTTTTTTCCGACGAATGTAGTGGATAACTTCAAACAAGGCAAAATGTTGTCTTGAATGGAACCGCCCGGGACAAAGTCCCCCTGCGTTTGTGAGATGATGTTTGGAGTAGTCCTTTGAGACGGTTTGCAAGGACCTTTGACAAGATACAGAATATGGCGTTGCATAATGAGATCCGGCGGAGATCTGTAACCATTTTTGGCCCTAGTATTTTTGGGATAAGGACTATTGTCATGTTATTGATAACTTGTTCTAGTTCCCCTCCACTTACTACTTGCTGCTCAAAGGTTGTGATTGTCGGTTATAATGTATGCCAGTAGTTTTGGTAGAATTTCGTGTTAAGGTCGTCCGAACTTAGAGCCTTGTCTGGTCCCATTTGAAACACAGTCTGGGTCACTTCTTCCTCCGATATATGTACCGTTAATTTTTGATTCTGGTGTCTCGTAATCTTGGGGAGGATACAGAGGTTCATGGTAAGAAGGGAAGCCTTAGAGGTGGTAAATAAATTCTTGAAATATGTATAGAGGAGTTCATCCATACCCGACTCCCACGTAACTGTCTGCCCTTGATCATCATGTAGTGAATATATCTGATTAATCCGACAACAGAAGGATGCCAATACATGAAAGAATTTGGTATTTCTATCCCATTCAGTAAGCCAATGGTGGTCACACTCTACTTCACACTCCCTTATAGGGCTGTTCCAAGATCCTTGGATGAGCAGTCCACACTTTGGTTCTTGTGACCAATTGGATTGAAATCTGAATTTTGGTTTCTGGGACGTCTGAGTTGGTGGGGCCATCGTGAGTAGTAGTGGGTAGTGGTCAGAGGTTGTAGTACTCGTATTCTATAGGCGTATGGTTGGGTTTTTCCTCGACAAATCTCTCGAGACCAAAGCTCGATAAAACCTGGTTTCTGTCCTAGTCCTCTCATGTCGTCTGTGGAACCATGTAAAAGGGTTCCCCTCCATCGGGACATCAGTGACTCTGATATCTTCCAAGACTTCTAGTATTCGGTGATGAGGTCATGAGGATAGGGCCATCCTCCATATGTTTCATCTTGGGCCAAAATGACGTTGAAACCCACTAGTAGAATCCATTGTCTGGTATTTTATTGGGCCAGTCCTCTCAAGGTCGACTAAGTGTTCCGTCGGAGGCTCCTGTTCGTTTCGTCGTAGATCCCGGTTACCCATAGTGGTGTTTGCCTCGGTATAATTATCCATTTATCAATGTAGCGCTGGTCCTTTCCTAAGATGCTGACCTAAACGTTTGGTCCCCCCAAGAGGACTAAACCCCCTTTGTGTCCTTCTACGGGAGGGACCCATGCTCCATCCCGGAACCTTTAAATTCATGCAGAGGATTTCAATGTCATGTATCTGTTGCATGGTTTCAGATAGAAATAGAACCTCCAAACGGTGGGTATTAAGGGGAGTCTTTGGATGGTGCATGTGTTTCATGATTGCAACCCCCTAACAATTCCACGTTAGGATGCTTGTCGAGTTATCTTTCGGTAAGGCGTACCGGTCTCTCATCGGTCGAGAAGAGGACATTGAGCATGCTCGTGGTTGATCCCCCAAAGATGGAGGGGGGAGTGGAGGTGAATGCGTCATCTACATCCAAGCCTCCTGAGGCAGTAACAACAACTAGGACAATGGTGGCGGTTTGCTCGTGGTATCTAGTCGGATGAGAAAATCCCCCACTTGAAGATTCGATGATCGGTGTGTGATAGTGAGAGGATATGATGGGGACTGGGATGGCGGTCGGGGGATGATAATGATATCCCCAACCACAAAATGTATTGAGGCCGCCGACGAGGGCCGGCCAGAGGGCGGGGAAAAATTAGAGGGGGTATTATAAGGTACCTCGGGTTGTTGTGCATCTTAGCGAAAGGGATCTGGCCGGAGTAAGACGATTGCTCCGATGATGGCATCATTTAGGGGGTCGGAGAAGACAATAGTGGCGTTGGCTGCACAGGGGACGATGTTGGAGAGAGGACACACACTGATGGCGAGAAACTCGTCTGAACCCGATATTGGAGACGACAAAATAAACCAAGTTTAAAGGCGGCGATCGACGGTTGCACCACAATGGCTGTTGAGGTCGAGAATTCTATTGTAACCCTAGGTCGAACAATGTATCAAGGAGAGAGCATTTTTACTTACTACAGTTGAATCCGAGATATGGGTTTGATATAAGCTATTGTTTAAATTTGCCAAAGAGTTTTAAAATCGCAAAAGTTTCATCATTCCAAAATGGATCAGTATGTGCTAGTACACTCTTGTGTTCCAACTTTCTCCTATTATTATTCGGTAACTTTTTTTCTTTATTTTTAAAATTCGAGTTTGTATGATGAATGTGTGAAATGAAATTAGCAAATTGATGGAGTAACGTTAAATATAATACCTTGTCATGTTAAATATAGCTTTCAGCAAAGTACCATATGATGAAATAGTACATGGCATGATTAAGCAATTGTATTTTCTTACGTAATTAAAATAGAAGCTAAGGCTTCTTAATTAAGGGAAGAAAAGTAGCATATATATTATGGGGAGAGCAGCCTAAGGTCAAATGCAGGAGTACAGAATAAAATAAATCCCATTTTGATGATACAAATATAATCGTTTGGGGCATATCAACACTTGAATCCACCAAACCTGTAATATACAAATCTCAAAATAGCCACAACAATGAGAGGCAAAATGGGAAATGAAATGCAAAGCCTGAGTGTTACAAGTATGTATGTATAATCCCGAATCATCGGCATCCACTGCACAAACGTATAGCTAAGAGATTTGAGTTATGAGTGGTGATGTGGCAGTACTAACGCCGCAACCCTCTTCAATCCCGCGGATGCTTTCACCATATCTGCTTCCGAATGGCCGGCAGAAACAAACAATCTGATTCCTATAGGCAATCGGCATTTATCAAGTGTTGATCTTTTGGAAGTCGCTACAAAAACACCATCTTCTCTCAACACCTGCACGGTTATAGCAGAAGGATACAAGTGTTTCAGCAATACAACAGATAGAATACAAGTGTGTGCTGTGATTAACAGAAGAGCAAATAAAGTTTACTCGATCGGCTACGTCTTCTAGTAGCTGTTTCTCATTTTCTGTTGGATATTTTAGTTTCAGGAAAACAACCGGAGATTCTGGATGGCTGGCTATTGCAAGACCCTTCATATCTGACAATCCTGCAAATGCATAACCAAAAATGATAATCTTCTTCTTGTCAAAACCCGACAACAAGAGTTGTAGATAATATTTACACAGATTTCTACATTAACTCTGAAGCCACCATTATATGAAACAATGCATTACTATTGGTAGTAAGACTAGAGCATACCTTTCCATAATAAAGCAATATTTTCCTTGAGCTTTCTCGTCAGGCTGGGATTCTCTTCGAGGATATCAATTGCGGTAATTGCAGCACTCGCAAGATATGGAGGCAAAGACGCCGAGAACACATATCCAGAACTGCTCAATCGCTGCCAAACATTACCAACACATTAGTAATTCCAAATTTGAATAACCATTGCTGATGCATTGTATCATGCAGTACTACTAGCATACCTGGTGATCAACGACTCTGGCACTTCCAGTGCAGAATCCTCCTTCAGTGGCCAATGCATGTCCCATAGCAGCTGTTACAATATCTATCTTTTCGATCTGTGATAAATAGAGATCAAATTGCCAATGAAACCCAGATAGTCCACACACAGTACTACACCTCAATCACTTAAAGATGTGGGCTTTGTCGTCCAATTGGGAAAATTATTTCTTAAACATACCGGAACCCCATAGTATTCAGTAAGTCCTCGCCCTGAGCTGCCAATTACACCAAATGAGTTGCTCTCGTCCAATAAAACACGAAAACAATATTTCTCCTTCAATTTGATGATCTCATCTAGCGGTGCTATCTGCCCAGAATTCTGCACATTCAACCAATATATGTCCCAATCAACAACCACCTTCAGAAATCAGAAGAAGCAAAATAACTTCTACTATTTTCTTTCGGTCAACAATAGGAGAGCCACTTCATGGATTTAAAACTTGGAAGGTATAGGCAAGTCCCAATAACATTATGCTATCATTTACAGTCTGCTTGGTAGGATAGGGTTTAACAGAAATAAGCATGATAGGAATGTCTCTAGTGAGTGTCAGTGAGCCATGTACAAGGCACCACCTAGTTAAGCTAAGGATAGGCCAAATTCTAGGAGCTTGATTATTGTAAAGTCACTGTTAGATTACCTGGTACACACCCTCTACCACAATATATCGGCGCAACTTCTTAGCCCGTTTATTTTGTGCAGTAACTTTCTCCAGGGTACTTCGTAGAGATTCCATGTCATTGTGTTTGAAGTACACAATTGTGCTTCTAGAAAGATAAAGGCCATTTTGTATGCCCCAATGAACTCCTTCATCCCTATATACAAGGGTACAAACTCGTTACAAAATAATATGCCAATAAGGCAATAGCCAAATATGTCGTGTAACCTTAAGCTGCATCTGGATCTTAGAAAGGTTGAAAATATGAGAAACATATCACAATGCTAAGAGATAAAACTAAGTTGTTAAGTAACATTTCATTCTACTTCTCGTTTTAAAAATTACAAGAATATAGTGTCAGCTGAACATGGTCAAACTAGACTACATATACATTTATAACATGGAATCAGACATGAAGGCTAGTGCAACCCATTTCTTACCAGAAGTAATGAAGCTAGAGGAAAATCATTAAAATTTCAGTTTTCATGTTTGGTGATACAGATCATGAACTTTGTTTTAAAGCACGTGTTAGATGTTAAAATAAGACAAAGACCAGCTGATAAATTAGAACATTTGATTTGCCTTGCATAATCCAATTAGTTGCTTTTGCTAGAAGAACGCTAAAGCATCTCACACATGATTTGCATAGAATAGATGGATTCCCACGTTCTATAATTTTTGGTTAAGATGATCAGGTTTACGCATTCTTACACAACAATAACATCTCCCTTTTTGCAAAAGGCTGGAATTGCGCTGAACATTGTGGAAAGCCCATAGGAATATAGAATTGAATCTGGGGTTCCCAAAAACTTCGCAATTCTTGCCTCACAATCAAGGTGCACATCTGTAGAAGAGCATTAGCAGTTATTAGTATTGTGGTTATTCTCCTGATATCATAAAGCTTTAACCGCAATCAGCTCAAAGTTGGCTAAAAAATGAAGTCTAACCAATTGTTCCATAGAAACCACGAGGACCACATGAACCAACCCCATATTTTTCCAATGCTGTAGTACATGACTCCTATGAGAACATTGAAAAAAAATGGTGCACCAAAGTAAATCCAGTGTCATAAAAGTGAAACCAATTACTAGCATTAAAAGGTTGTCTTACAAGTAATTTCTCATGTCCAACCAATCCAAGATAATTTGCTGATGTGAAGTTCACAACTTCTTTGCCACTGATTACAGTATGAGTTCCTGCAGCACTGCACAAACAGCAAACCATGAGCAAATACTTTGAAGTTGTCTAGCGTAAAAGGAATGTAGATTTAGTGACCTCTCGATTGACTAGTTGGGTCATCCACCTAATAGGTTGGGTTTCCGAGTTAGATCGGGCTTTAACATCCTGAAGCAAACAATGAAATCTAATACTTGACACTTTATTTTCCTATTTGCTTGCATGTACAAGTAAATCAACTTAACAAAAGAACAAAAAGCTCTTGGCACAGCTGTAATATTTTGGATGGGTGCGAAAAGAAACAGTACAAAGATTGAAAATATTTTCTTTCAAACAAAAGGTGGAAACAGCAGGAGACGACAACATGATATGCAACATTTTGGCGGTGAGGGGGTGAGTACTGAAGAGTTCGATTGTGCGGTCTGCTTCCTGCAATATCGATAAAGTTTGAGCAGAGTAAGGCAACAAAGGAGGAACCCTGTTCCAACACTCCCTGGGTCAGCATTCGTTATTCCTCACGAAGAAGCTCTTCAAAGCAAACATTGAGAGAGGACACAAGAACCATATTCAGTAGTGAATACCGAAGTTTCAAACTTTACGTGAAGACCCATCATGAACAAGCTCGATTGACAGCTCAACATATTCCCTTGAACAGCCAACAATGAATCTAAAGCCACAACTAGAGATATATCCGTGTACTAGGACCAGGAAAGCCGAGTAGTACCCATGTTGAAGGTTGGAGCTATCCAACTCCAACTGAAACAGACGGGCCGAGTTATCCTGATAATAGACCCTTCGCAACTAACTCCACATATCCTTAGCCGTGCGATCAACTGATCCCACAGTATAGCTCTGACTCGTAGTAAATCTGGATTTCAAGATGCGAGGAAGCCAGAGCACAGAGCGGCACGTTTGACGATGGTGGCTAGGTGTCGCGACACACAATGTGCTAAGCTAGGACTTCAAAAATCTGAATGTGGACGTCAGAGACGAAGACAACGAGAACTGGAACTAGACGAGCGAGAACACGCATGCTCAGATACCACGCCAATCTCAGGAATTTACCTTTGTATTTGATGATTAAAGCATTGTACAAGGCACAATATATACTACACGAGGTGCACGGATTAGGAACTCGGGCCTAAACCCTAAATCCCATAGGATTGACATACATGACAAGAAAAAGAATTCATTCGAGATGGTGTTTGGATTCTTGTATTTGATTTGAAATTTATGATTTCGAATCTAACATTTGAAATATTATATTTTGATTATAATTCTAATCGGGAATCATGGTATTTCAAATGAGAGGAGACTGTTATCTTTTGAAATGTTTGGTTTTAGTCAAGTTTCTCTGTAACTTGGACTAGACTCGAATCTAAATCTAAATTTGTGGTTGTCCAAATAACTAAAGAAATCCAAATCAAATCCAGAATCCAGATTCCCAAACATACCATAAAATTAAACATAAATTAGCATGTGTGTATAATAACAAGATTCACCTTTCCAATACAGGAGGCTCAATTTGCATCTCTTCTGTAAGAGGAGGGATTAGAGGTTCTGGCCTCCACTCATCACAAAGCTCGTCTATTTCCTACGAATCATCAAGGACTCAGTAAAGTTAGGCTAAGACAGCAACATATAAACAGTATCGTATGTCAGGCAGCAAAAGCAGCTGAAAATCGTATATAACAATCCCAAACATTGACATAATACTCACACCTTCTCTGTTAATGGACGCTTAGGGGGCTTGTAACTCTTCTGAGATAGCAGATAAAGGATGGCCAACAGAAGGAGAACCTCCACAAACAAATGCCCTATTGACCATACACACAAGCTAAAAACTCAGAAGATTCTCAGCCAATATGCAAATATCATGAGCCAGGAAATAAATAACATATATATGACCAATGTCTATGAGTTCAGGAGAGGGTACCGCCAATGTGAACTCCAAAAACAACAGCTCTAGCAGAGGTAGCATCCAAGGCCAAAGTCATTCGATCTAGAGTAGCATTCACCATGTTCATAACAGTTGATGCCATTGTACTCAGCATCTCAATTTGGTCAGTAAAAATGGCCGCAGCCATCTCTGTAGATAGTGCACGAGCACTCCAAATACTCAGCTTCTTCTACAACTCAATCCTGGGACTCGTCAAATGTTGAAGCACCTTAAGTCAGATGCGAACTCTGACTTCACTGCAATCGAAGCAAAGATGGCATTTAAATGTACCATTCCCGCTGTTGATCAAAACCCACATCGTATAATCCGCAAATCATCAAAATAAACAATATTGGGGAGATTAATTTATCAGCAAAAAATCAATTAGGTATGAACTGTAGTAGTAGAGATAGAAGAAGAAAAGCAAAAACAGAGTCGAGCAGATCGAGACGACAGCGTACCAGTTCCCGAGCTTTGCAGAGGTGGGTGGGGATTGGGCGTGGAAGATCTGATTCAGAATTATGGGGTTGGAGTTGGTGAAGTATTGTATTGTCACATGGAAGAGAGAGGGGAAATTGAGGATGATGATGATGGCGGTGCAGATCCTGCTCTTCTCGTAACACCAGTTTGGCTGGAAACACAGTGATTCTTATTCCGGATGAATCCTGGCCACGGTGTAAGTTTAAATCGGACGGGCTTGTTTGCCCCATCAACCTCATTAGACAGCCGTATCCAAACATACAGGTAGAATGCTTGTGCGCACATGTGCGCTAGTTGTCTACTTTTCAGTTTTCACGGGGGGTGAATTCCGAGTCACTGAGGAATTGCATTACTGCAAATAGTGAATCATACGATATAAGACGTGTAAGCCATGAGTTTCAGATATGTGTTCCGATCGTCCGTAGATCGTCCGTAGGTCATCCGCGTTCATGCACCCGTAGAAATAATCTACTTTTAATCGCAAACACTAACTCACGACATTTCAACGATACGAAACAGGAAATGAAAAGTCCAAATGTAAACCAAGCTAATACAACCCAAATAAAACGAACTAAATCATAAAGCAGGCGAAAATAGAGTGCTCTGAATGCGGTTTTTCCGACACCTTCCAGCATCGGCAGTCTTAGGTCTGTGGGTATAGTCCATAGACGGACCCTCCCACCCCCGGCGGGTCTTCTCATTTTTCCGAAGGAGGCTGAAGCGCCTCCGTCTGCAGATCCTGGATTTCCTCCTCGTCCCTCAGCTGCTTTGCCCCCGTTTTTATGGACGAGGATGAAGACGCCCTTCGTGGATCTGCCACGACCAGCTCCGAACAGATCTGACGATTCTCCGCTATGCCGCGGGGACGCGAGGTAGTCTTCCCTGATTTAGTGTGAGACATCCGCGGGATCGGCCATGCCGGAGATTGGGATTGCTCCCGTGGACGAGGCTGCATCTCAAGTTGCATGACTTCCAACGAGAGTACCCCCGACATGGTGGGACCACGAGGGGTATCAGTCGACGGGGTGGCCCTCGGAGTCGCTGGATCCGGGAGGAAAGTCGGAGGGGAGGAGTACCTGTTCGGTAAAACGGTAGGAGGTTGAGACAGTACCTGAACAGTAGTAATCGGCGCTACAGGGAGGTCGGGAGCCATGGCTGCGGTGGTAGGTGGTTGTAGTGTCGCCGCCGACGATAAGATCAACCCTTTTAAGGTTCAAGCAACAACCTTATTTTGTTTCTCCGAGAGCTTTTCTAGGAGGTGAATTCTTAAAAGAGCTTTGTAGGCAAATTTATTTTGAAAAAAAAAATGTAAGAACCGCCCCCGATCGATCCCGGAAAATTTGGGGAAAGTTGACTTTCCGCCGAAAAAGTCAACCGATGACTCCGGGAGTCATTCGAGACCTTTCCAGGACCCAAAAGCTTAGTCGTCGTTACGGTTAGCTTAGTTGGGTCATTTCCCTTCAAATGATACCTTTTGTGAAAAAGTCAATGTCACGCCCCAAATCCGGTTTTGACCGGACTCAAGACGCAACTTAAAATAAATAATTAAAAAGGACAAATTAAAATAGGTAAATCTCAAAATATAATAATAAACCAAAACGGAAGATTCAACAGCTCATAAAACCAGTACATAAGGTATAGTTCAAAAATAACTGCACGTCTCTAGACCTACTAGACAAGACCCTCGCCAGCTCCCAAGCTCAGTTGTGTCCTGCTAGCACAAATCCCGTTCAACACCTGAAATACAACAAGTAAGGGGGTGAGCTTTCGCTCAGTAGAAAAAGTAGTTAAGGTAATGAACATCGGCTCACTACCACGAGTAACCATCCAATTAGGGCATACTAGTACAGCACAACTAATTGCCAAACCGGAGCTAATAACCAAACTTACAACACACTCAAACGACCGCTTTCACACAATAAAACATTAACCAAACAGCAAATGTATCACACACAAAAACAACCAGCACACGTCCCGTACCGCAGTCCCCGAACTCCGCCGACTGTACACAGGCCGACTCCATCAGATCATACCGGAAAATCATTGTATCATAACAGATTGCCCCTCGGTCCAAAGGAGACACATACCGTCGAGGCTACCGGAAACATCCCTAAGGGGACACATATCATCGGAGCTCTCGGAAATTTCCCCAAAGGACCATGGATCATCGGGGTAGAAACACGACACCTAGTGCCAAACACGACCCGTAGGCCCAATACGACCCGTAGGCCCAATACGACCTGTAGGCCCAATCACAACCGTCGGCCTAGATGTCCTACACTGGCATACCCCCTCGATGTAGGCATCGTACCGGAATACAACTCCTCTTGGAACACACATCAAGATAATATCACGCATCGTAATGCCACAGATCAAACACGGCTCACCAAGCCCAACCATCTTACCATAATTACACGACACGTCGGTCTATCACACACCCGACCATATCACACCCAATGATTCACATCATAACAGTCACGGCACACTTGCCCACACATAGCAACAACATGTTACACCGAATATAATATGCTTTGACCATTAATCGTATCGACACTAAGTCACACTGCATGCATCTCAATCACGATCAGGCATTTCAATCAGCACACAACCTAAGGCTCGACATGGTCATTCTACCAGCACGACAATTTCCCAGAATATTGAAAGCGGCTAAACTAGTGAATCACATCCTACATGTTACTAAGACTTGTCCGGTTATTTTATAATCGAAAGCAGTTATTCTAGTGAATCGCATCCTATATGCCAACTAGGACCTTTCCAGTTATTATTAAATACCTAACATGCATACTAGTAACTTTCCGTAATTAAACCAGTATCCGCTACTTTCCCTACCTCAAGAAGAAACAACAGCAACGTCTCCTAGCTGCTGACGTCCGGGCCTACCTCAGGTCTTCTTGGGCGAAGTCAAAGTCTGACTTTAACAGGTAAAGTTGATAATCAGTCCCGATACAGTCCCAAAGTCCTCTAATTATCAATTTAGTCCTTTAATCCTCCATTTTCAATTATTTAAGTTAATTAAATAATTAATTAAAACTGTCAACCCGGATCCGACTCGAATCCGACCCGGTCCAGAGTCCAGACCCGGCCTGACCCAGAACCGACCCGGACCCGGCCCCAAACCTGACCTAGACTCGGCTCCATACCCGAGTCAGGCCCGGTCCAGAACCCAGTCCAGAGACCTGGGCCTGGCCCAAGGCCTGTCTCCTGGCCCAAGGGTCACCCCAGCCTAAGGCCCGTCCTGGTATGCTTTTGGTCCGGCCCAAGGCTCAAGTCTTGGTCTTGTCTGAGCTAGAGACAAGGGAGGACGACGACTAGGGTTCCGGCCAGTCCCTAACGGCGGAGATGACGCCAAGGAGGCCCGTAGAACGCCCGACGAAGCTCGGGAGTGACGACGGAGCTCGGACCTGGTCTGGACGAGGACGGTGGTCGCTGGCGCGGCGTTAGAGACCTCCTCCGTCTCAGATCTGGCGAGCGCAAGCTCTCTCCGGCGTCGTTCCGGCTGACTCGTCCAAAACGAGCTCGGGAAGACGGGTTTTCAAGCGAGGCGAGGTCGGGGAAGAAGAAGAACGGGGCGAGGGAGGCACGAACCGTGCGATTTCTCCGTCGCTGGTGCGATTTGCGCTCGGGAGAGAAGAGCTAGGCCGAGAACTTCTGGCGGCGTGGTTCTGTCTCTGACACGTGCGTGGCGAAGGCGTTTCAGGGTCGGTCTCGTGTCGGCGCGGATCGATTCGAGGCCGGGAGAGAAAGGGACGGCGATGGCATGGGCGGCGTTGGTTGCGAGAGCGAAGGAGAGAGAGCGGAGAGAGGGAGATGGAACGTCTCGGGACGCGTGCGCGGCTGAGGAAGAAGAAGGTGAATAGGGTTCTGAGGGTTTGGGCTTCGCGTGGGCCGGGCTCACTCGCGCGTGGTACGGGCTTGGCCCGTGTCAGCGAACTGGGCCTGGTCCTCTGACCGGCTTAGTCTGGCCCAATGCTCATTTTTCTTTTTTTTTTCTTTTGCATTCGTTCCAATTTTCAACCCGTTTTCCAACCACGCCGTTTCAATTGACAATTTTAATATTTCAATTCTTTTAACCGAGGCGGTCTTTACAGTCAAACTCGGGTCAAACTAGGTCGATTTTGGAGTATTAGCGAATACAAATAATATAAGCGGAGATATTTTGGGTAGGAGTGGTCCCCACATGGACACATGTCCATGTTAGCTTGGAGGGAAAGAAAAGTGGGAGAAAAGACCAATTGGTCCCCACATATGGAGAAAATAGAGAGAGTGTGGCTAAAGGACGAAAGGGACTTTTCCACTTTGAGGATAAGACCACATGGGGCAAAAAATTTAGTATTATTCACACCTTGGCCGAACCCCATAGAGAGAAGAGAGAAGTTGGAGACTCCATTAAAGCTTGAAGAAGAAGCAAGAAAAAAGGAGAAACTTTGACTTGAATCTACCTCAAAACACCTCAAAAACACCACTTCCTTCTTCTATTCTCCATTTCTAAGGTAAATCATTAAACCAAATTCATTTTTATGAAGTTTGGGTTTATGGGTTTTGTAGAAAAAACTTGGAACTAGTTGGGATTGATGAGTTTTGAAGTCTTGTTGATTTAATTGGTGATTTATGAAGAGAAAGTAGAGTTTGATGATAGAAATCAACTACCCACCTTGGGTCTTGAAACTTCGAAGTGTTTAAGGTGGTTTTTGGAATGTTTTGAGCTTAACAATGGTGTTATGGAGAATCTAGAACTAGTTAGGAGCTTTTGGGAGAAAATAATTATTTTTCCGGCGACTGGAGGTTCGCCGGAGCTCTGGCCGGTCGCTAGAATCCGGTAACCGGAGGAGGGGATGACCGGCCAAGGTCGGCCACCCTTAGAACCGTGACCGGCCATGGTCGGCCTCACTTGGACCGTGACCGGCCGGTCCGGTCCAACCACCCACGGCCATGTGTGGCCGTGGGGCCCACATGACCGGGTTTTGGTGGTTTCTTAAATTGAACGGTCGTGAGTGAACCCCGAGACGATGTTTTCACACCCGGAACGAATTATAGATGTGATTCATAAAATTTCGGGAAAAACGCTTGGAAACTTTAATTACGAATTTAGAACGCTCGGACCTCATAATTTAATTTCGTCAAGTG
The DNA here is from genome assembly GCA_963921825.1 of Erodium maritimum. NCBI lineage: Eukaryota > Viridiplantae > Streptophyta > Magnoliopsida > Geraniales > Geraniaceae > Erodium > Erodium maritimum. The sequence continues at coordinate 39,305,887 of OY997596.1, forward strand.
CGTTGGAACAAGTAAATTAATTATGAATGTTAGACATGAACAGGGGAATTTCCAGAGTCCCGAGGGACGCTTTCCCGATTCCGGGCAAAATGGGCCTTCTGGGCCCATTTTGACAAGTTGAGCAATTGAGATTAGTTTGGATATTTCCCTCTTTAATCCACACTTGAATTAGCATTAACTCTTGTATTGCTTGGGGTCTTAGACATTGGACCCGAGCTTGGTGGAGGAGACTTTTGAACATCGTGAAGTGACTAAGCGTTTGGAAAGCGATAGAGGTAGGGAAAGTAACGAATACCGGTTTAATTGCGGAAATTTACTAGTATGACTATAGGTTGCGAATACTTGATATAATGATAGTATGCATGTAGGAAGTGAGGAACGAGTGAAATGAGGGATAGCTTATGAGCCATGTCGAGTCGTAAGTTTGGGAATTGGCGTGCTGTAGAAATGCATGTGGGCCATGTCGAGCCTTAGGATTCTGTGTTGATTGTGATGCCATGATCTACGATTGTGATGCTCGATGTGTGGTTTATCCGTTGTTAGATTGAGGATCATGATATGATATACTCGGTGTAGTATGTTGTTGTGTTTTGATAAGTGTGATTTGATTGATATGACGTGAACCAATGTGTGTGATATGATCGGGTGATTGATAGACCGATGTGATGTGTTGTGGTAAGTTGGCTCGGTTAGTATACCGTGGTTGAATTATGGCATTGTGATGCGTGAGATTCTCTTGATGTATGTTCCAAGACGAGGTGTGTTCCGGTGTGATACCTACAACGAGGGGGTACGTCGATGTAGTGTGGTATCTAGGCCGACGGTTTGGTCTCACGTACGCGGTCCCTCGGTGTGATTAGTTCCGGTACGAAACCTACATCGAGGGGGTATGCCGGTGTAGGGTGTCTAGGCCGAGGATGGTGTGATTCATACCCCGATGTAGTTCCGGGAAGACATCTAGGCCAATGTTGTATGATCTGGTATGATGTATTGTGATTGGTACCCCGATGTGTGTTCCAAAAAGATATCTAGGCCGATGCTATGTGTTCCGGTACGATATGATATGTCACGCCCCAAATCCGGTTTTGACCGGACTCGAGAAGTGAACTAAAATAATAAGTAAATAAAGCGATTTAAAAGAAATAAACTCTGAAATAATAATCCGGAAGAAGTAAAACTGATACAATGAATCAACAGCTCATCAAACCAACAATAAACGTTCAGTTCAAAAGATGGTACGTCTCTAGACCAGAATAGCCTAAGATCCTCTCTAGCTCCCTAGCTCCGAGAATCCCGCTAGACCACAACCCGCTAAAACCTGTAAAACAGTAAAGTAAGGGGTGAGCTTGACGCTCAGTAGGAAAAACCACAAAAATCACCTCTTTACGGATTTACGAAGAACGCAGCTCCAAGGTTTAAAATTAAGGTTTAATACAAGGGTTGATAAAAATCGATGCGGCACTTTATCCAATTTAAAACAATACTCAGTCTACCCGATCACTCACCAGACTAACAATCTCCAACCTTAACTCAACACTAGTCGCTATACCCAGTCTGTCACGCCCCAAATCCGGTTATCGCCCGGACTCGAGGCATGACGGGTAATAGAAGACGAATAAACAATAAAACAATATTTAAACCTTGAAAACCTCCAATAAGTACCTCAAACCATAAACTTTCAATACTATGGCTCGAATCCATCAAAACGTAGTCCAAAACATGAAATAACCCTCAGGGGTGTCACATGCAATTCTACCGTTAACTTTCCCTAGTTAGGGCCGAGATCCGGCTACTTTTCCCTACCTCGTGCGTGTTCTCCGAAAGCTAACCAACAAGCCCCGGCGTGATCTCGGTCACTCGCCTAGTTTTCCTTTCCCTCGGTCTGCAACACGATCTAAAAGAACACAATTTTAAGGCACTTTTAAACTCGCAGGAATAAACTGAAATTCAATAAACTCGACGCCCAAATGTAACCCCGACAATGTCGATCATTCCCAAACTTCCCAATTACTTGACATTGTCGATAATGGACCCGGAAAAGCCCGATTAGACCGACATGGCGAATCTGCCCGGGTTTTGGAAACGCCCTTCCGGGGCTCCGAAAATTCCCGTTTTGGTTTCTACGATCCTAAAATAATTCAAGGGTTCCAACGCAATCGAAGGAATCAATTTCCGACTTCCGAGCGATTTAATTCGCGTTTAAAGTTTCTAAACCCGCCATTTCCAATTTTCAACCAGACGGTGATGTACAAAAGAAAGATAACATATTCTCTTTTACCAAAAATAAAAGAATAAAACTCTTTAATGCCCTTAATCAAGAAATGAAGGTGGACTCAAGTGGTGTTCTTACTTTCCAGCTCAACCAAGTTAAATTGCTACTTCTCAAGACAAGAAAATGAAGCAATTTAATATTCTATTGTAGCAATTAAGAAAGAAGAAACTACCTTAATGCTTCTGTTGATTCCGTAGCACAACCACCAAAAAGAACACTTTTGTTCTTTCCTTGATACCACACGGTCCCACCTTTAGAGCTTAAGAACAAAGACTTTTGTTTTTGTAAATTGCAGCACAACACCAAAGGCCATTAAATGCTCTCAAAGCCAACAATCAAAGACCATGTGATTGGTCATCTCTCAACCAGATGATGTCTCCACTTAATGGATCCAACCAAGCTTTAATTATCCTCCTTAATTTCAGCAACAATAAATTCCAATCAAGACCATGAAGAAGTTCAGAAACTCACTTCCTTTCTTTCTCTTCTCCATTGCCACTAGCATCACCCAAATATTTAAGTCATCTTGTTCCTTTTGATGAGCCACCAAAACAAGAAGCAACAATAAACGGGAGAAGCTCAAGCCATCACAGCCGCCACCCACACCATGGAGTTGATGTCTTCTTCTTGCCTCCCTCTCTCTAAAAAACCAACTTTCCCCCTTTTTTGATGTATGGCCGAACCCTACCCCCCTCTCTCATCTTTATTCTTTTCAAAACACAATACACCATTTTATTTACACAACTAACCCTCAATCCCTTTCCTTTTATTTTAAAAACCACCCAACTATCAACTAATATTACCAAACTAACACCACCACTTGTATGACATGTGGCAAGCGGGTCCCACCGATTTTTGAAAATATCTTCTAACTATTTTTCAGTCAGATTCGCGAAATTCGGACGTTTCGGGACCCGAACGGGCACTTTTTCCAAGAAATTACGAAACTTCACGGGCTACAAGGAAATGGCTCAAATAAGACCGTTGCGACGACGGCTAAGCTTTTTGGATCCAAAACGGTCCTCGAATGGACCAAAACGTCGCTCGGTTGACTTTTCCGGCGAAAAGTCAACATTTCTCAAACTGGTCAGAAAGTTGCCCTGAGTCCCCCGGAACTCACTTTGGTCGATATCGGGGTCAACTTAAGTCTGGTATGACCCTCGGGGTCAAATTTAGGTTCGATTAAGTGTCTGTCTTAAAATTTTTAATTTTTTTTGTTTTTCGCAGGTTTGACTAGCGTTGACCAGGAGTGGTTATTATAACCTCAGTATGAGGGATATATCCCTTAGCCGTCTTTTGTTTCACTCAAGCAGTTCGTCCCTAAGCTAATCCCGACCGTTATGGAAACCTTATCACATGCAACGTTGGGCTCATGTCAAACTTAGGTCTTTACTGCATAGTAATTTAAAAGACTCATTAGTCTAAAGATACATGACAAGCTATGACAATGAATGTGTTCATGACTTGATTTAAGGAACATATTCATGTCGGTTCATCCAATATCATGTCCCACATGATATCTATGATCAGACTCCAGAATCACATTCCAATGACTAATAGAACGTAAGCCATCTTTCATACTAGTCGCTTGTAGCGAAGCTTTGTCAACTAGGGACTCATCGAGTGTGATCTATCTCGATCTATGGTTCTATTCGTATGGTGGGCATAGATCAGAACACACATCGATATATTACTCCAACACATGAGTGATACACAAAACCACTTTACTTTTATTTCTAACGATGATATATACATTTGGATATTTATGATTGAACTACAGGCACTAAGACTAACAACATGAACACGAGATGGAAGTTTTCTTCCGAATCATCGGCTACCCACCTCACTGGAGCATGCTCGGAGGTGGCGGAGGTGGACGAGGCAGCAGCCTTGGTCGCGGCCTATGGCATGACGGGACAACCATATGGGACTGAGGGAGTAGGTGTTGCAGAGTAGAACTCATTCTTATTCGAAAACACCATGGTGGCATTCACTCCAACACCAGAACGAGATCCATCCTCAAGGGGAGAAGCCTTCAGTACTACACCAGAGAAAACAGTACTACCAGAACAAGCTAAAACAAAGTATGCCTTTCTTGCAACACCATGTCTAGCTGGTACGACGGATCAACCAAGTCAAGGAGGAGTGGGCACGGTCTTTGTGTCCTCACCGACAAACGCCACTACGGATGCAGAGTTAGTGGGCGAGAAGGCTCATCGCCGCTACCGTAAGCTTGGCAATATCGATTCAATTAGTAGGAGAGAGCACTACAGTGGCGATGGCGATGACCGTCGATAGCAACTTACCATCTCGAGAAATCGCCGATTCAGACCCATTCAGGTTCGATGAGTTGTAAAAACGCCTCAGTTTGATTGAGAAATCCATGGACGCACCCAAGGCCTTGATGAACGAAACCCTGGTTATCAAGCTAAAGCACATGCTTGAGCATCTCTGTCGGACAATGTGCAAATGTGGGCTTGCGAACCATCTCGAGTCTATGGTCTTTCATCACAAGGTATGTGTTGGGTGAACAGTCACACCGTTCGTGTAGCCGAGCTTCGGGAATGAGAACGGGTTCGGGCGGCTCTGAAGCTTGCCCTAGACCTTGTGAATTTCATCTACGAGTTCAGTAATTATGTGGAGAATGGTGATGCTCATATTTTCTTAATGGAGCTGTTTCTCCAGATGATTGGTGATGGCGAGGTTGAGATTTCTGAATCAATTAAGCAAGTTGCGTATGCTAGAGCTCGGAGATGGAGGAACGTGTATCGTAGCTTGATCGGAAAGCTTTGTAGTTGGTCAACACAAGGTCTGATATCACCCACACAGTAGGGTATGTCAGTAGATTCATGGAGTCACCTAAAGTTGAGCATATGGCTGCAGTAAAGCATCTCCTTCACTACATAGCAAGAACCATTAACTTTGGTCGCCAGTATAAGAGGAAGAAAGATGAACTACAACTGACCGACAATAGTAATGCAGATATGGTCGGTGATCTTAACGACAGAAAGAGAACAACTCGCGTTATATTCTTTTTTGGGCACAATCTAGTCAGTTGGACGAGTACGAAGCAAAAGGTAGTCGCTTTATCAACTTGTGAAGCAGAATATATCGCACGCCTGCTCGGCAACTTGCTCGGAAAAAAGGCCGTTGTCGCCACACTCTACGTGGACAACAAATCAGCAATACAATTATGCATAAAATCTGGTCTTTCACGCCCGGAGCAAGCACATTGAGGTACATTATCATTTCACTAAGAAATGCGTCAGAGACGGCAAGATCGCCATCGAGTACATCAAGACCGATGATCAACTGGTGGACGTAATAACAAAATCACTTGGTAAGGTGAAATTTCAAGACCAACGCTTAAAGATTGACATCGATAACACACACGTAACTTAACGGAAAGATTGTTAGCAAATAACTTAGGCACGTGGGTGTCTTTTATTCTCAATAGCTCCAAAACCAACCAACATGTCTTTCCTTAAAAAAAAACAAGTAGCCACTGACTCACGTATATGCACAACTCGATTTCGTTTGGATAATATAAACAACAAAAATGTTTAAATTGGAATATATTTGTTTTGGAGATCACACTTACGTACACATATACGAGAGATGGAGGATTGTGTTATCATCATTAAATTAAACCAAGAATTAATAAATAAATATAGGTAGGAAGCAATATCCGGTAAGTCAAAAGCGTGTGGGAGAGAGAAGAGATGTTGAGTCAGATAAATATATAGCTGAGTCACAGCCATGTTAGCAAATTTTGTGGTAGGTGTTTGTGTTAATGTGTGGTCGTGGTCGTGGTGGAGGAGGTCCTCAGACTCTGAGTACGTTATGTTGCTTCTGATTCTGCAACGAGAAGATCTTGGTGTGGTGGTACCATGAAAGAGCTTTGACCATAACCTTAGTATATTCTAATGTATACCATATGTTGCTGCCCTCCACATTTTTCAGCCTATTCTAACTTTAACGACACAATATATAATATGTTTTAGATAGAATTGAATTCAAAATCTTCTAAAACGCTTGAGCCATGATCGCTAGGATGTCCCATCGTTTATTATTAGAATAATTTTTAATATAGTCAAGTAAACAATTTAAAATTCCATATAATTAACAAATAAATATGACATGAGTAATATATTTCTACATGGATATTCATGATATAAAAAGCACAATGCGGTCCAAAATCTTGTCGACATAATTAGTCGTTACTATTTTCTTAAGTGAATAATGACATGGAATACATGTCCACTTGGGTTAGCCTAATAGTAAAGAGCTTTTCACGTCTCACATCGTCTTTTTTTGGATTTGAATAAATGCATTTGTTGTGCGGATGGTGAGTTGGACTATTTTAAAATAAGATCGTCATGTAATAAAAAAAACATTGAGTACATATATTTGATGTTAGTGCCTTTGAAATTTTTTTATAAAACAGTTCATTTGTAACACATATATTCTGTAGTACAGAAGTTATGATTCAATAATAACAGAATTAACCAGCATAGTTTGTATTGTGTTTTACTTCTGAAGTTTTGTATATTTTCTAGTAGCTATGAGTTACTTTATAATTACATATAATATCTGAGATTAAAAAGGATAAATTTGATTCAAGTAGAATTCAAATCTGAGATGGATCGACCGTCAGAGAAGCGTCAAGTGGGCCGCGTGGGGACCACAATCTATTTGTGTTGAATAGGTTTTGGTTTTATGGTGAGGTCAGCCAAGAGCAAGACAATGGCACGGTTTTTTGTCGGTTTTGACAGTTTGCCACGTTAGGGACACGTGCTTCTCTTATCCCCTTGTCCGATACCTGAACTCTGGGTCCCACATCCCTTTTGACGGTTTACCGTTTTCTCGGGCCCACCACAAACCAACCGCACCAACCTCCTCCTGCCGACTCATTACCCATATAAACAATCTTAAATTTGACAAGATACCCCAGCTTTAGGGTATTTTATTAATAACTTTTGAATATACTAAAATAAAATACTTGAAAATTAAAATTATAATAGAATTTAGATTATTTTGTATTATGATTTTTTTTTTATCAAAATGGATAATTATAAATTTTTAACGGATGGGTGCATGCTTGTCACTATCTGAGTACTGAATCAACTTAAAACTGAAAGATGAAGTGCTGAACAGAAAAATAAAATTGCTCTTGATTTATGGGTTGCCTGGTGTACGGGACTGCTCTAGCGTCTGACGAAACTGATATAGTATTAGTCAAGCAGAAGGCACTGATCGAGCAGATGTAGTGATAGCGGTGGTGCTGCTGGTGGACTGTAAACTCCCCCGGGTTGTTAGCGTGTGTCGTCCTCCCTTGAATGATAGTTGTAGGGCTCCTAAACGCGTGATTGCTGACTTCCGAGCTGATAGGGAAGTTCCTTGTCGGCCTTTGGTGGAATCGCTGCCACCCTACGTCCAGAGGGGTGGTATAGCCGACCGACCCCCCCTCTGAACCATCTTTGACTCATTCCGCGAGGCAAGGGTGCTTAGCCCCCCCCCCCCCCCCCACCCCCGCTGTACGTGACGCTCCATCCGAGTGAGTAGAGCATCCAGATCCCGGCCCGAACCGGTTAGGGAATCTAGTCGGGTCTGATTCCGGACCTCTGCCCCGACCCGTACCCGAACAGCCTAACCACAGTCTCCTAGGCCCGCGCTCGCCCGCTAGCAACCTGTCCAGTTCCAGTCCAGCCCACGACTTCTCAGCTCTCTGCCCGATGTCCCACAAAATAGCCTAGATCATGTCAATACCAGGGCCCTTCTCGGACCTTGGAATCCACTCAGGCCTAGGACCCCGGGCCCATTTCTCAGCCACCCTAATTCTTCGGCCCAGGCTCGCATCCATCATGTCCGGTGTCTGCGAAACCCTAGCCGCCCTTGTTCTCTGTCTTCGGCGCCACGACACCTCCTCCACCACCGGCGTCATGTCCACCGATATTGTGATCGGTTGTAGGGCCCCCTCTTTCTCCCGTACCCCCTACTCCTCGATGTCGCCGTCCTAGGCATCGATCAACGCCGTGTTCCATCGGAACACCGCGCCTCGCGATATCCGGCCCATCGCTTGACCGTCCCGATCTCCGGTCTCCTTTCTCTACGAGGAGAAACTCACCGGATTGTCGCCGCTCAACTGTGGCGTCAGGGGAACTGTCTCCATGAGGGATTCATACTCCACTGAGAGAGAACGCCCCGCTGAGCCGCCGTCCCCCACCTGTAACGAAACTCCCTTAGGAGATGCCGCTGATCGCAAAACCCTTAGGAGAGGATTGCGTCTTCCACCAATGTTATGTCGATTGAAACCATCTCCATGTATGGATGTTGCTTCTAAAAAGGACAGCAACCCCATGGCTACGACCATGGCCGTATTCGTTCCTAAATTATATTTAACACTTTTAGATGTTGGATAGCTTATTATTCATGTATTATGATAATATATATTATCCATAATATTTATTATAAAAATAAAATATTTTTAAACTGTTTTCTTTTTGAAGAATTGTAGGATTATCATTCAGTATCAAAAGTCAGTAATCTTGATAAGGGATCTGAAAGACAGCTTACATCCCACACTACATTTGTCCATAAAAAAAGCATTTTCTAACTAGCTCATCGGTTATTTTGTTCACAGATATACATACATGAACTACTTTAACCCCATTTAAATCCCTTAATAACAACTTACAATCATCTATAATAGCCCCTAATGGGATAAATAATCTCTCCTCACTGTTAACTGGTATTACAACTCCTAAACACTTTGATTGAATGAAACAATTCCTCATACCTTTTATCAACCACTCATTGCAAAGCTGTTCTCACTAACAGGGCCTCTATGACTTTTGAGTCCCTAACCCCCAACCGAACCTTATAGTGTGCAAACTGAACCTCCCCTGTATCTCTGCATACCACTCCACTACCTCCATCCACCTCCCCTACCACTGCGCCATCATCATTTACTTTTCGTTGCTTCCTGGCTGGCCTCCTCCGGACTGTCTGGGTCGTACCCCTTGCTTCAAGACCTGTAGAAGGACAAATGTGTGCCTCCTTCCATCCTTCCAGCAACGGTACTATACTACGATAAATCCCCTCAACCGAGGGACTCTGACCATCCTAGACCCTCATGTTTTGAGTCTTCCATAAATTCCAACACCCAACTCCTACCAGCTGCGTCAACTTGTCCTGCTCCGTCTCCCAACTATCCTCCAACCAAGCTTTAAAAGATATAGCCGACCATATCGGAAGACCCGACACACGACTCCACACTGCCTTAGCCACCAAACATTGAATCAACGAGTGTTCAATAGTCTCCTCATCCCTACAACTGAGACAACCCACCACCACATCAACCTTGCATATCCTTAGGTTGACCTCCGTAGGAATAAAACTTGAAACTCTCCGCCACTAGAAGTGAGTAATCTTGGGAGGAACCTTCAGCTTCCAAAATCTTTTTCAAAACAAATCCTGCTCTATAGGCCTCCACCTTCCAGCCCTCAACTATAACGATATATAAACTTCATGAACAATATACAACCCATTCCTTATCTCATTCCAATACCAACCATCCTATTCAAGACTTGAATTCAATGGAACCTGTAAAATAGCATTCACGTAAGGACCTGCGAATCGACTCGTTATTAACTTCGTGTCCTATTCTCTCCGGCATGGTTTAAAAAGTCTGTCGACTGTTTGTATTTCCATATGGTCCAGCCCCTACTCAATAGTTCCCAAGTCCAAGATAACCCACGACCCCCCCCCCCCCCCCCCCCCTCAGGACCCACGTTTGTTGACCCGAGCCTATATGCCTCCTTAGACCGTCTTCAACCATATCCCTACCTACCAAAATGCTATTCCAAATTGGATTAGCCCCAACACTTTTAGTAGCATTAATAAAATCAGATCATGGATGATATCGAGACCTCAATATCCTAGCCATCAGGCTCTTCGGGTTACTTATTAGTCTCCAGCCTTGCTTCCCCAACATTGCCAGATTAAAATCAGTTAAGACTTTAAAACTCAATCCTCCCATGAGTTTATGATCACATAACTCTTCCCAACTCCTCCACCGGATCCCTTTCCCTGATATCCCATCATTTGACCACCAATACTCGTTCATCGATACTTCTATTTCATTGATCAACTTAGCAGGCAACGGAAACACACTCATAGCATAAGTAGGTAAAGCTTGAATGAATGACTTCAATAATACCTCTTTGCCGACCTTACTTAACGTAAATTGATCCTAACTTCTAAGACGTTGTAGTATATGCTCGTTAATGAAACGGAGGGCCATATACTTTCTTTGCCCAAAACCGTGGGTAAGCCCAGATAAGACCCACGTCTCTCACCGTTGGCATTTCTAGTATCTCCCCAATTCGTGTTCGAACATTCTCCTCCGTGTTCAGACTAAACAAAATGGTTGACTTATGATTATTTATCTTCTACCCAGAAGCGTCCTAAAAAAGACCCAACATATGTTTTCAATTTCTAGCTTCCCTTTCCGAAGCGTTCCCATAAAAGAAGCTATCATCTTCAAAAAAAGATGAGACACCAAGGGGGCGGTTCTCACTATCTTCATCCCATGTAGCAGGTCCCTCCGAGTAAAATCATCAATGAGTCTCGACAACCCCTCCGCATAAACAATAAACAAATACGGAGACAATTGATCCCCTTAATGAATTCCTCGACCAGGAATAACCGGCCCCATCATGCACCCCTCTGCCGTGATTCACAACCGTTATGTTTGAATACAATTCATAATCAAGTCCACCCATCTCCTATCAACCCCATTGAGATCATTACTCGTTCCTAATAAGCCCACTCAACTCTATTATATGTTGTATGCATGTCAACCTTAAGAGCCATACACCCCTTTTGGACTTTTATTTTCAACCTCTAAGCCTGCAAAGCACTCTCGAAATAATGATATTATCTGTGATCAAACAACTTTCAAAAATGCACAATGGGATTCAGATCTTAGACCCTGAAGCACACTGGTCATTCTCTTGGCAATCACATTCGTCACGACCTTATAAACAACATTATACAAAGCTATTGGTCTAAAATCTCCCATTTCTCTCGGAGTTCTCAACTTCCGAATCAGTACCATATTTGTATCATTTAATTAACTAGGCATCTTACTCGTCCGAAAGAACTCTTACATAAACTTCAGAATCCTATCTCCCACCACCAACCAAAACCGTTAATAAAAACCAAGATTAAACCTATCAGGTGTCGGGGCCTTTAAGGGATGCATGATGAAGACCGCCAACCCTACTTCCTCCATTTCTACCAATCGGAGAAGCTCAGAATTCTGCTACCCCAACACCACCTGCGACACCAGGCTACTGACTGACTGTCAGTCTCTCGTACTTAATACTTGAAACCTGTGGGGTTTAGAGAGGCAATCACCTCCACCCCCCTCCCTTCCAAATAGGAACCTTTCCTACTTCAGCACGAGATGGATTGTCATTCCTACTATGGTTCGTCCAGCTTCGGAAGGGCCAAGCTGAGACTAGTCTGGGGAGCAAGGCCCGAGAAGCCTACTCCATATATGTGTCGGTATCTTAGACGAGGGGTTCTACATCTGTACTAGGGCTGACAAAGCTAAGGGAGCGAAATCCAGAGGTATGGTCGGCCTTGTTTCAATGAGTGTCAGCGATCTAAGATTACGTCTTACCACTAGTTCTAGTCGCGACCTATGTCTGGTCGGAATGGGCTCCGACCAGTCCCTACTAATCCCTGCTTTGATATGTTGGATTTCCGGGGCCATGAGGAAGAGGTTAAACCGGAATGGGCCCGACGGTTGATTGAGATCCATGCTTCGAAATTCCTTCTCCTGGTGGCCTATGCAGCCACAATAGAAACAAAAGACTAGAAGGTGGGTGTATTGGAGTAGTACCAGGATTGACGTATCGTGGTTTGCTATGGTTATACGGGCACATCGACGAAGAGGTGTTGCCATATCCTTCCAAAATCGGACGCAAAGGACGCCACCCCCACTCCATACTTGCGTCATACGTTCGGACATCCAGGAAACCACCCATCGATTCCCCAAGCCGCCAGCCAGTTTCCCGCGTAATGTCATCCCAAGGTAGGTCGGATACTAGTGCCCACAACTTAATGAGAAAAAACAAGAGGGTAGCCGTATTAACCCTTGGTATGAGGTCCTCTAGAGTGAGTGGTGCATGCGGTCTAATGAGCATAAATTTGTCATATACTCATATCTAATTTGATTAGTTTTCCCTATATTTTTATCTTGTTTGTGCCTAGTTTTTATATTCTTAGATTTCATTAATTACTATTCAATACCTCATTAATTGTTGGTACTTTTCAAATATTCTAAATATATTTATGATTAGTCTTGTTTTGTAGGCCGCGCAAAAAAAAAATATTAACACAAAAATGCGGTCAATCGGAGCACTATTGGAGCGAGGATAGGCGAGAGAAGTTCAGAGTTAAAAGTGAAAAAGGATGAGATCCGGTGTGATGCAGCGTAGATGTTACCATGCGCGTGCAGATCCACCAGCCACACGATGCGCTGACCCCACACGAGACCGATCTGAACCGTTTACCATACGTGGTTTGACCTTCGCTGATAGCCGTTGATTGTTTGACTGAGTAACTTGAAGGCTATGAAGTCCGGTTGCATGCTAAGGCTGTTGCTCTTGTCCGTACCAGATCCCGTCCACCAGACAGCATTTCTCAAACTCCATTTCACGTGATTCCAAAGCAGAGAATGCCATTTTTTTATGTCGTATCGTGTATATATATTAGGGAGTAGGATTTTGAGATAGATTTTTTAGGATAAAAAATTAATGAACATTTTTTTTATTTGTTGTTCTTCTTCTCTTCATTTGTTCTAGAGTGTTCTTCATTTTTTAGAGAAAATCTACCAGTTCATGCCATAGTTTTGACAGTCTAATGAAATTTCAAGCATCTATGAGCCTGCCACCATCTCAAATTTTTCCATTTTCATGTGTTGAAGATTTGTAGAGTTGTAGATGGTGGGTATGCAAGCTAGAGGATTTTTTGATTGGGTTTCTCAACCTAATCCTGGTTCTAATCTCTACTCTTCTCTAGTTTTATTGTAAAGTTAGGATTTTTAGATTGTTTGAGTAGGATTTGAATTCCATGATCATGGATTTGAATCCTTGGTCATGAGTCTTGTGTAAATGTTGAGTTCCTTTAAGTTGATGCATGGTTTTATGGTTAATGTGATGTTGGTGATGTTATTTGTATGATTTAGGGGTTTTTGAGCTTAAATAGTATGTTGTTACTTGTATGAGTATTTATCTATATTTAAGCTAATCGATGTTCAAGCATGATTTTCTTAAATTTGTGTTCAACTTTTCATGATTTTTGAACCTGATTTCATGTGCTAGCTATTTCATCTATTGGGTGTTCACATCTCTCGATTTTCTATTGACGAGATTGAAATATGTTAGGATGTGTTTTCTCGATTTTCTTGAATGTTTCAAGCCGACCGAAGGATTGGGAAATTTTTCCATGATTCTTGTGTGCGCTATGTAGATTGATGTTTGAAGCGATCCATGATTTGATCTAGTGTTAGACAAGATTTCACTTGTATAGATTTTACTTACGCTTGTGTATTACCAGAATATCGTGATCCAATGTTCTATGTAGTTTTACTTGATTACCGAAATCATCTTGATCGATGGTGTTTGGTTTTCAAGAAGTGAACTAGGTGTTGCTAAGTAGATTTGTCCAAGATTTAGAGTTTACTTATGCTTGTGTATTATCAGATTTTCGTGATTCATTGCTCTATTTAGTTCTCCTTGATGATCGATTCATTCGGTCGTTAGTTTGATTGAACAAGGCGTAACTAAGTATATTCGATAATTTATCTAGAGTCCACTCATGCTTATGTATTACCAGAGTCTCTTGATTCGATACTCTATTTAGTTCTACTTGATTTTTGGTGTTCATTTTTATTTTTGACATTCGGGAATTAGGAAGTGAACTAGGCATAACTGAATAGATTCGCCGAGTAGTGTAGCTATCTCTACTTATGGTAGTCGGTAGCGATAATGACATGCATTCGTTGTTGTCATTTCTTGTTCGAGGATTGATCGAGCTTTGCTCAAGATCATAAAACTATACCCTATTATTATTTCTTTTTCCGATGATTCGTGGTACGCATATCAGTCCGGGCAATGGTCTTGTGTCCTCTCCCCATGCCTAGTATGTGGTTGATTTCATGATACCGCATACATAGGAACCTAAGTGGTCTAAGACCATAAGGAAAACATTATTAGATTTAATCGAAAGTCATGTTTACTCGTACCGGTGACCGACTCCTTGTGTGAATCAAATACTATGTGTCTTAGGTAGCGTGTATTTCTAGACTTAAAACAACTTTTACTTTTCTGCTCTTTATTTTCCCTTCCGAGGATGTGGAAGTGACAGCCCATGTCCCTAAGTTTTAGCAAAATACTAGTGATACCTCTACTCGCTGTGGGATCGACTAGTACTTAGTCGTTTCTATGTTGCTTGATGATTGTGTCTTGATGCACGTAAAAAGAGGGATTTGACACTTAGTCTTCCATACGCATCACGATCTTTTTGTGCTTGTGACGTAAAGTAAAAACCTGAAATGCCCCAGCTGAGGTCCCTGGTGACCAAGCCTTCGTGCTGCCTACACATGGTCATTACTCTTTCCATAATATCCTGGTTATAGGGGTGGGTGGTGGAAAATCATCCGGCTAGACCGAGTTCTGTGTGTTCGCGGATGCACTCGGCCTCAGTGTTCTACGGGTTGTCGATGTTGGCATCCTCGTCCTCCTCCATCTAGAGACTATCAAAGTTGTCCTAGAGTGCTAGGAGTTCTTCCATTGGGGACCGACCCAGTTCGTGGGAGTCGAAGGTGGATCCTGGTGTTTGCATGGTGCAGTTGGGTTTGAAAATGGTCTGATCTCCCCGAGCACCTCCACTATCTTATACTCTAATCACAGATAGGTTTGAGGGGGGCTGATCCTTATTGTCTCCATCATCACTCATGGGAGAAGGTCCACCGGGACAAGGATTAGAGAAACATCTAGGGGCGTCAGCATACCCTATGGATGAGGAGGATATTTGGGAAACAGTGCAGGCGCTATGGATCCCAACCAAGTGGCAGTCGTGGGGACTAGGGATGTCATGAATGATGGCAGTGAAGACCGATTAACGATCGCAGAAGGAACGATGGAGGCAACCATTCCTGATCGATGATCACGATATAGGGTCTAGGGCGGGAGGGATAACGCTCAGAAGGTTATTAATACCGATCATTTTCCCTTCTTTTGGTACTAGAGTGGATTGATATGCTTCTGGCTTGGTGCTGGTACCATATAACCGAGATCACCTACCGTTAGGGGCACTTGAAGACCGGTGCAGAGAGTCGTGCGGGGACAAACCTGATCGGCGGTTGGTAGAATCGAGTTACCAGGATGATGTGGAGATGTGGGATCCATGAAGTAGAGGTGAAACACTGAACCCGGTGGTGGTGAGTAGCGATAGGAACGAGAGAAGTAGGCAACGACCATAGGTGTTGGCATTGAACCCCAGAGGCCGATTGTTGAAATTTCTAAGAAAGGTTTTGAGTTTTATTATCTACAAGATTAATATATTAAAGGAGATATGTTAAAATTATACATGCTCTTCAAATTTGTTTTTTTTGATAAGCTAAGATATTATTAAGCAAGTGTTCTACCAATCAGTAGAACAACACGAGAAAAATCCACAAAAGGGAACCTTTTTCTCCAACCAAAACAACTATACAAAGCTAAACAGAAAACAGAGAAACCAAGCAACAAAGTACCAAAAAGAAACGCCATACATGCCTATTTCCTACCAGGATCTAAGCAATTAAAGTGATTAGAAACCGGGACAGGGGTTAAAGCTTTTCCTGTCGGTTCAGGGTAAACCTCGTCCTTACTACTCTCGACGTCCTCCAGCATACGATGCGGATTGATCTGATTGAGCATCAAGGAGCCAAGGTCAACTGCCCTTTTCCAAACTTTCGTGGAATAACTCCACTCGCCCGAGCTATTCTTTTTAGCGATATTGACCGTGAAGCTCCCCGAATTGCTTTTATCAGCAGAAGTCTTGGCCCTTGTCTGATAAAAAACTACAGGAGGAGCAGGAGCAATTTTCTTTGACTGACATTTTTTTGGACGACCACGCCTCTTTAGTTCACCCCCCTAAAGTTAGGGGTTTAAATAAAGCATCCTTCCAAGGACTGCCTTAAACCCCGACAATCAGATTTGAAACATCTTGAGAGTCAAAAGTTGGATTCAGAGGGCTGAGCCCATGTACTTGGGTCGCCAAAATAGGTTCAGACTCCAGCAATTGGGCCTCCTCACCATCCTAATGGTCCTCAGGGTCGGCCCGACTGGTCTCTCAAAGCCCAAACACATCCCCGTCCTGCACAACGTCCTCGCGCATCTGAGCTCTTGAAGATTCGCTATCCAAATCCGTTGATTGAGAATCCTCTGCCAAATCTGCTGATGACCGCAAATTTTGGGGAATAACTTTCCCAATCTGCACAGAATCCGGCGCCAAATCGTGATCGTGCTCTGTTCCGGCGATCGTAGCTGGCTTGAGGCGTTTCAGAGCAACAAGTAGGACATGTCCGTTTAGCTTGAGTCCGTTGAAGGTTTGCACAGCCTGAGTAGCAGCCTCCGTCGTGGAAAACGATACGAGCTCAAAATAATTTCCCTTTCCGTTTGCACGGGTCAAAACAAAGCATGAGAGAATTTCTCCAAACGATCCAGAGCTATTGCGAATCTAGTCCTCAATCGTAGCGTACGGAAAATTGTAGATGAAAACCTCAATCGAGCTCAACCGACCCAGACGCGAATCATCCAAGGATGTTGAGTCTTTTGCTCCCTGAGAACGAGTCTAAGTCTCACCGGGAATGCCAGGCCCTTCATCTTCCACACCAACCAGCGACACTCTCACATATTTCCGGCACTTTAAAGGCTGCTTCGAATGCGTATCAGAAACGGATCGCTTCAGCTTTGCAGACGCACCATAATTCTTCGGCTTGCCGGACATAAGTTTGCTCTTTACCGGACGTGAGCCACCCTTTCTCTTCTCGATTGATACGGACATATTAATATTGATATAGTCTCGATAAAGAGAAACCAACCCCGAACAGAACGAGAGAAAAGTGAGAGGAGCCAATTTCACTGCAATCAAAAGTCCCCTCCGCTGGTGTATCACAACACCGGTCAATAACAATGGCTGCAGCAGAACCTCGCCGACCTGACCACGTCTTCCAACCGAGTGTCACGCCCCAAATCCAGGTTTGATCGGACTCGAGACGTGAGCTAAAATATGATAATAAATAAAAGCGACTTTAAACGAAATAAATCTCCACTAATAGTTTAAACCGATAACAAGAGTCAAGTTCGAGAACCAAGTAATAAAGAGTTTCATACAAAAAGAAAGTACGTCACTAGACCACCCAAAAACAAGGACTCTCGCCAGGCTCCCCAGCTCTGAGACGTCCTCTAAACCAACTCATGATCGAAACCTGTAAAACAGTAACGAAGGAGGTGTGCTTTCGCTCGGTAGGAAAAAGTAGTTAAGGGGATGAGCTATCCGCTCACCACCACGAGTAACCGTCCAATTATGGCATACTAGTAAAGCACAATAACTAACGAATCGACATCCTCACTTAATCGTACCTCGCGTGATCACATCACTCACCCAATCACCACACTACGTGTGTGAAATCAACCCTGCTCAACCATTATCAATTTCTCAACGTTCACACCCAACCCACATTTCAGAGAATCGCCGAGTAAATGCACACCGAAAGACAAAGCAATCACACAGGGATAAGGGCACATATCAATAGGGAGCACACAACGATAGCCCATTTTACCGACACTTAGTCGGAAGGCAGGCGCACCTTATCACGGAACCCGAACACATTTTACCGACACCTAGTCGGAAGGTAGGCGCACCTTATCACATAACCTGAGCACATTTTTACCGACCCCTAGTCGGTAGGCAGGCGTACCTTATCACATAACCTGAGCACAGTTTTACCGACACCTAGTAGGAAGGAAGGCGTACCTTATCACATAACCTGAGCACAGTTTTACCGACACCTAGTCGGAAGGCAGACGTACCTTATCACATAACCTTATCATCGGGTACACGTCCTACCAACATATCATGTCAAACATATCAAACCAACATATCATATTAACCTATCATGTCAACACATCATACCAACATATCATACCGGGACACACAACATCGGTCTATCAATCACCCGATCATATCACAAGACAGTAATTCAACGCCGAAACACACCACAGACTAATCATGACCAATCTATTACTCACACTAACATTCACCACGTTCTCATAGCATATCATGATCCTTAATTTTACAACGGACATACCGTATATCAAACATGACAAGCTGCTAGTCACAACAACGCAACCAACACGCAATCCTACGAGCCCAACCAGGGACCCACATGTGATGCTACAGCACAACAATTCCCACACCTACGGCACGACCTGGCCGCAAATGGTTCCATCTTTATATGACTACGCTAGTTATTCACATCCTACATGTGATTCTATATTATACCGAGAATTCATAACCTATATGCATACTAGTAACTTTCCGCAATTAAACCGGTATTCGCTACTTTTCCCTACCTCAACCGCTATCCAAACGCAAGAAATCAACAGGTCGCCTAGTAGCCTCCTCCGCCGTGCTCGGGAACAACGTCTAAGATCACAAGTAATACGAGAATTAATAATAACTCAGGGGTGGTTCAAAGAGAGAAATACCCAAACTAACCCTCAATTGTTCAACTTGTCAAAATGGGCCCAGAAGGCCCATTTTGCCCGGAATAGCGAAAACGTCCCTCGGACTCCGAAAATTTCCCTTTTTGTTGCTATCATTCCTAATTAAATTTACTTGTTCCAACACACTTGAAGGAATCAAATTCCGATGTCCGAGTGTTCTAATTTCGCAATTAAAGTTTCTAATCGCATTTTCCGAAATTTCACGAATTACTTCCATAATTCGTTCCGGGCATGATATTATCGACCCGAGGTTCATCTAAGACCACCCGAACATGACAAACTCGTTTCCCAGCCGAGTGAGCCCCACGGTCATACGTGGACCGTGGGTGGCCGGACCGGACCACCACCGTGTGCAGTGAGTGCCCAAGTGTCCCAGGCCTTTATACAGTGCAGTAGAATGTGAGCTCCATCCTCAAAATCCCAAGAGCAGTGAGGGCAGATTAGTTGTTGCAGAAAGAAATCCATGCCTCTTTATTCTAAGAAGCATTTAGAAGGGATTGCTTCTAAACAGGCAAGCCAAGAGAAGGCAGAGATTTTAGGAGGAACTCCAGGGATCCAAACCTTTGAGGCCCAATCAAAGGCAGAGTTTCCTTGTAAAGCAAGCAAGCCATAAAATTTAGTAACAGAGAAACCTTTAGCATCCCATTTCCAAGTTAGCTGATCA
Source organism: Erodium maritimum (assembly GCA_963921825.1). Taxonomy (NCBI): domain Eukaryota; kingdom Viridiplantae; phylum Streptophyta; class Magnoliopsida; order Geraniales; family Geraniaceae; genus Erodium; species Erodium maritimum. The sequence continues at coordinate 39,325,673 of OY997596.1, forward strand.
TCATTAAGAGATAATTGAATGAAGTCCAAGATTGCAGAGAGGAAACCCCATTCCTGAGCTTCCCTACCCAAAACATCTCTTCTCAAGTTTAAGCTCCAGACCCCATCTTCCCAGATGTCTGCTATGAGAGAATGTTTGGTGGTTGATAATGAATAAAGTCTAGGGAAGAGGGATTTAAGTGTAGCATCTCCCCACCAGAGATCATCCCAAAAATGAATTCTATTACCTCTCCCAAGCACCCAGATCAGGCCCTTATTTCCAAAGCAGTCAGCAAATCTCGGATCTCTTAAGAGTGTCATAAAATGAGAAAGGATGCTTGGTCTTCCTAATTCAGAAAATTTGTTTAGATCCCACTCATTAAGATTCCAACCCATTTTGGCACAAATAGTTTGCTTCCACAGTGAATTTTCATCTAGAGCAAACCTCCACCACCATTTTGCTAGGAGGGAGATATTCATAAGGTTTAGGTCTCTGATACCTAAACCCCCATCAGATTTTGCTTTGCAGTCTTGATTACAACCCACTTTGCAGAAGACCCTTGAAGGTGCATTTCCATGCCATAAGAACCTCCTTTGCCATTTTTCCATTTCCTTTAATACTGATTTAGGGGCTTTGAGAAGAGAGAAATAATAGAGTGGTAAGGCACTGAGAGTTGATTTAATGAGGGTAATTCTTCCTCCAAAGGATAGCATCTTTGCTTGCCAAAGTCCAAGACTTTTTTTGAATTTAGAGATGATAGGCTGCCAAGTAGAGACCCTCTTGGGGCTGGCACCCAGAGAGAAACCCAAATAGGGTAAAGGCAATGAACCAGTGTCACAGGAGAGTATACTTGCAAAAATCTCAATATCTTGTGATGGAAGGTTGAAAGGTATTAAGATGGATTTGCTGAAATTGACCTTGAGTCCATAGGCCAATCTAAATATCTTGAGTGCATTTTTCAGATTCTGGGCTGCATTGGATGTTGCTTTGATGAAGAATAAAGTGTCATCTGCAAATTGCAGATGAGAGATCAGTGGACCATTTATCCCTAGAGAGATACCTTGGAATTGTTCATGCAGTAACCCAGCTTTCATAACTTGGTTGAGCCCTTCTGCAACTAGAGAAAATAATAGTGGTGACAATGAACAACCTTGCCTTAAACCTCTGAGTAGCTTGAATTGTGGGGATGGTGAACCATTGATGAGAATGGAGACATGGGCTTTGAAGCAAGATATCATCCAGAGACTCCAGAGACTTCTAAAGCCCATTCTAGTGAGCAATTTCATGACATAAATCCAGTTGACATTATCAAATGCCTTCTCAAAGTCTGCTTTTAATAAGAGAGCATGAATTTTGGCTCTTCTGATCTGATCCAAGACCTCATTAGCCACAAGTACCCCATCTAAGATTTGTCTCCCAGCTAGGAAGCCAGTCTGCTCAAAGCCTACCAGTTGGTTGCTCACACCTTTTAATCTTGAGGCCAGTATTTTGGTGAGAATCTTGTAAGGCCCACCCATTAGGCTGATGGGTCTGTAGTCATCAAATGTTAAGGGTGTCTCATTCTTTGGTGTCAAAGTTATGAAGGAAGAATTTAGTGTCTTCCCCAATTGAACAGACATGTGGAAGTAGTGTAGGAAGTTCATCAAATCTACCTTGATGATAGGCCAACAAACCTGATAGAACCTGAGAGTAAAGCCATCAGGGCCAATTGCCTATTCTCCATGACAAACCATTATTGCTTTAAGTGTTTCTTCTTCAGAGAAGGGCCTCTCTAGGTCTTGTGATTGTTCAACTGTGATGGAATTGAAGCTCAAAAGATTTAGGTTGGTATGGTTAGTCATGGGGCCAGAGAATCTTGCTTCAAAATGAGAGGATGCAGCCTCTTTAATCAGAGTAGGATCTTGCAGCAGTGTGTCATCAACCAAGATTTGTGTAATTTTTTTCTTTACTCCTTGAAAATTTTCCACCCTATGGAAGAAACCATAGCCTTTAGCACCCTCATAGAACCATTTTTTCCTTACTTTTTGGCTCCATAATTTAGCACAATTTTGTCTTTCTGATGACTTCTGCTCTCAGACAGCCTCTATCAGCGCATTCAAGAGGAGTTAGATCTCTATCCTCTATCAGTGCATCAAGGTTATCCAGCTTTGTTGTAAGTTGAGCTATGTCTGTATCAAGATACCCAAACACTTGGGAATTCCATTCTTTGAGATGTTCCCTTAATAATTTGAGCTTCTTCCAGAGAATAATGTGTGGTTGGCCTGTGAGATGTAAAGCTTCCCAGAATTGCTCCACCAAATTATCGAATCTCCCATCTTCAATCCATATGTTGAGGAACTTAAAAGGTCTTGGACCCCAATCAACTTGTTCCTCAAAGAGCAAAATTGGTCTATGATCTGAGATGGACCTTGGCAAACATTTTTGAGTGAGATTATTGAATTTGGATATAAAATCAGAAGAAACCAAAAACCTATCCAGTCTTGAGGCTATGGAGCCAGTGCCAAACCAGGTGAATCTCCCCCCATATAAAGGTAAATCAATTAGAGCAAGTGTCACGCCCCGAATTCGGTAGAACCGAACCTGGAACGCGGACGGTAAAACAGTAAAACAATTTTCAAACATTTTAATAAACCGCTTAAAATCACCACTTTGGGTTAAACAAAATAATAGTTTACAACTGAAAACACGTCAAAAACAAGCGGACAAAACCAAAGCGTACGTCGCTAAACTCCCTAAAACCCAGACTCCCGCTCCCAGCTCTTCAAGCTTCGAGAGTTCCCCTAGTCCGTCTCGCGACCAGTACCTGTAGGAAAAGCAGCTAGGGGTGAGCGTTCGCTCACCACCACGGATACCAGACTGACTACAACATACTAGCAGAAATGCCGGAAACACCAACACAAACCGGGGACTACTATCCCCAAACTCAAATAACCCGACTGTCACACGACAACTGTTACTTTCCCCAACCAAACTAAACACCCGCACACGTAATGTAGACCCGACACCATAATGACGACCTCAACGAACACAACACAGAAGTGATCAAAATCACGCAAACCACAACCACAAGCCTCAACACTTTACCGATCACGCGCCGGAAGGTGCTACTCACCTGATGGGGACCACAGTCCTCTGCTCTTTACCGACCGCACACCGGAGAGTACGACACACCCCTCGGGCATAAATCTAGACTCAGCACTTTACCAATCACGCGCCGGAAGGTGCTACTCACCTACGGGGAACACATCCCTCTGCTCTTTACCGACCACACATTGGAGAGTACGACACACCCCTCGGGCAGAAATATACACTTAGCACTTCACCAATCACGCGCCGGAAGGTGCTACTCACCTACAGGGAACACATCCCTCTGCTCTTTACCGACCACGCACCGGAGAGTACGACACACCCCTCAGACACAGCTCTAACCTTAGCACTTTACCGATCATGCACCGGAAGGTGCTACTCACCTACGGGGAACACATCCCTCTGCTCTTTACCGACCGCGCACCGGAGAGTACGACACACCCCTCAGGCACAGCTCTAACCTTAGCACTTTACCAATCACGCGCTAGAAGGCGCTACTCACCTACGGGAACACATCCCTCTGCTCTTTACCGACCGCGCACTGGAGAGTACGACACACCCCTCGGGCATAGCTCAACAGTACCACCAGAACAATCACAGTCACAACCAAATGACACACAATCCCCGCAAAGGAAAGGAAAAGAATACGACAACACGACTAACTACCACTCGGCACGTTAGTCAACCAAATACAGGTTCACTCCCCACGGGCACTCATGGTCACCCACAAACACAAACAAACAGTAACATACGGGTTCAACACCCCAAAGGCACACATGGCCACCCCCGACACACCAGCACTAAAATACGGGTTCAACGCCCCAAAGGCATACATGGCCACCCACGACACACAAACAATAAAATACAAGTTCAACGCCCCAAAGGCACACATGGCCACCCACGACACACAAACAGTAAACACACGGGTCCAACACCCCAAAGGCACACCTGACCACCCACGACACACAAACGGTAAAAACACGGGTCCAACACCCCAAAGGCACACCTGACCACCCACGACACACAAACAGTAAAAATACGGGTTTAACTCCCCACGGGCACTCATGGCCACCCACAAACACAAACAAAAAAATACGGGTTCGACTCCCCACGGGCACTCATGGCCACCCACAAACACAAACAATTCAATCAACCTCCGGGCACAACCAAATGCCACCAGTATTTCTATTGTTCGATAAGTTCACTCATCCTACGACACTACTAAGTGTCACATGCATTTCTATTGTTCGATACGTTCACGTATCATAAGACACCACTAAGTGTCGCCTGCATTTCTAGTGTTCGTTAAACTTACTTATCCTACGACACCACTAGGTGTCACATGCATTTCTACTGTTAACTTTCCCTAGTCAAGGCCGAGATCCGGCTACTTTTCCCTACCTCGTAACGCTTTCCCAAAAGTCCACGCCCAAGCTCCGGCGTGCACCAGAATTACCCGCTTAGCCTCCTCTTTCCACGGTCGGCGACACGGTCTACAATGATTACAATTAACACACTTTTTAAATAAGTAGACAAAACCCGAATTTAATGAACTTAACGCTCGAACGTAACCCCGACAATGTCGATCACTCCCAAACTTCCCAATTACTCGACATTGTCAATAATGGGCCCGGAAATGCCCGATTCGCCCGGCTCGGCGAATCTGCCCGGGATCGGAAAACGCCCTTCCGGGGCTCCGAAAATTCCCGTTTTCGTTTCTACGATCTTAGAATAATTCAAGGGTTCCAATGCAATCGACGGAATCAATTTCTGACTTCCGAGCGATTTAATTCGCGTTTAATGTTTCTAAACCCGAAATTTCCAACTTTCACAGTTTAATTCCATAATTCGTTCCGGGTGTGAAATATCGATTCGGGGATCGTCCAAAACCACCCGAACACGAAAAACCTGAGGCCCGGCCAAGTGGGCCCCACACGGCCACAAAGGGAAGATTTCCTTTTCACCCCAAAACGTTCCTAACGAACCCCAAACCTCAACCATTCATCTTTAAACCAAACTTAAACAAAACCCAACCTTAATCAAACCGTTTAAACTCAAACCCTAAAATTCAAACGTACCAAAACGAGAAAAGAATGGGTTTTCACCGTAGGAAATGACGAGGGGATGACGAATACACAAGAATTGAGACGATCCGTCGGTCGGATCATCGGGAAATCGACACAACTCTTCTATTTTCTCCTTCTTCTTCTTCTCTCTACTTTCTCTCTCCTTCTCTCCATTTTTCTGAAATTGCCGAGACACTCTCATCCATTCTTTTTTTATTTTGTTTTAAAACTACCAACTACCCCTTATTTACAAAACTACCATTCTCCTTTCCTTTTCTTTATTTTAAAAACCAACCACCAAATGTGTGACAAGTGTCAAGTGGTACCCAACCTTTAGAAAAATATCTTGGTGGATATTTTTCTGTCCGATTCGCGAAATTCGGCCGTTTCAGGCCCCGAACGGGCCCATTTTCCAAGAAACTACGAAATTTCACGAGCTACAAGGAAACGGCTCAACTAAGACCGCTGTAACGACGGCTAAGCTTTTTGGATCCAAAACGGGCCTCGAACGGACCAAAACGTCGCTCGGTTGATTTTTCCGGTAAAAAGTCAACCTTTCCCAAGTTGGTCAAAAAGTTGCCTTGAGTCCCCCAGAACTCACTTTGGTCGATCTCGGGGTCAACTTAAGTCCGATATGACCCTCGGGGTCAAATTTAGGTTCATTTAGGTGTCTGTCCCAAAATTTTAAATTTTTCCTGTTTTTCGCCGATTTGACTAGCGTTGACCGGGAGTGGTTCTTTTTTTTTGGATAAGCGATTTTTTTATTAAAAACAGGAATCCAACAGGAACCTGAAATACAAGAACAAAAAACAGGGAACTAAACAAACAGAAGAAAAACGCAGCCCCCGACATCAACGGCGCCTCCTTCTTCGCAGGCACGAAGCAGGCCTCGACTTCCACTGCTCAAACGAAACCTCAGGCAACAGATGCCCAGCTAACTTCAACAAGCTAAAAGAATGAGGCAAAAAGTTGCCGAACAGCTCCAACTCAGTCAACCACGAGCTCCGAAACTCCACTGCATTACGCTGCACCCAAACATACCAGCACACCGGGTAACACACCTTCATCCAACCCGAGTCACGGGGGCCGGACGACAACAAAAACCAACTCTCAAAAGCCCCCAAAAAGGATCCCGGTATTTCCCAAGGCAAAGACCACCAATCAAAAATCAACCCCCAAAATTTCCAAGTGAATTCGCAATGCAGAAATAAGTGATCTAAGTCCTCAAAGCAAGACTTACAAAAAATGCACAACATGGCATTCAGGGGGATACGACAACCCCTCTCCTCCAGAAAGGTCATAGTGGGAATCGCCGAGTGAAGGGCTAACCACATAAGCATGCAAAATTTGGGAGGCATCCCCTTCACCCATAAAACCGAAGCCCAACCAACCCTGTCAAAAGAAGGGGTGATCAACCTGTAGACCGCCCCTACAGAAAAACGCGGCCCTTTCACCCAAACCATCCTATCCTCGGAGTTTGACAAACACACCGAGGCCAGAAGCTCCTGAAGCGCCGTTTCCTTCCCCCTTTCCCAAATGAACAACGTTCTTCGGAACAACACCACCCAACACCCTTCTCTCCAATAGTCTTTTACCACAGCCTCCTGGTCTCGGGCAGCAACAAACAGGTGATTAAAACGGTACCTAAAGGCCTCATCCCCAAGCCAGACATCGTCCCAAAATCGGACCCTCTCTCCATTGCCCACCTTCCAATGAATACCTTGACCTCCAAACAAAGTCTGAAATCTGTGGTCGTTGCCAGACTAACAGTATGGCCGAACAAAGATGGATCATTCGGCTGATCAAGCCTCAGTAAATCCCAGTCTCGCGGGTCCCATTTGAACTTCACACATATAATCTGCTTCCATAAGGAGTCAGTCTCCTCCGCGAATCTCCAGAACCACTTTGCCAGTAGGCTCAAATTGACCTCCTCAAGCCGGCGCAGGCCTAACCCGCCCTCCGATCTAGGACGACAGACTTTATCCCATTTAACCTTATGAATCACCCTGCGTGCAACACTATGGGACCACAAAAAACGTCGCTGAAGTCTCTCCAGTTTCTGAATAACCGAACTAGGAGCCTTAAACAGGCTCATGTAGAAAACTGGCAGGGCCGCTAAGGTGGATTTCAAGAGAACCACACGGCCAGCAATGTTGAGATTCTTTTCTTTCCAGCCGTTCAAATACCGCCTTACTCTAACGAAAAACGGCTCCCAAAATTTCAGCCTCTTAGGCGACAGACCCAATTGAAAACCCAAGTACGGTAAAGGCAAATCACAAACTTCACACCCAGAATGTTAGAAATTACCTCAGCAGACAGAACATTCCCATTCAGTAAAACAGCTTTGGACTTGCCATAATTTATCTTCAACCCAGAGACCGACTGAAACAAGTCCAAAAGGTATTTCACATTCCTCAAACCCGCTTCCTCTCCCTTGATAAACAGAATGGTGTCATCCGGGAGTGGTTCTTACAGCAATAGTGTCTATGAGACCCTGGAAATTATTCATATCTCTGACAAACCCTCTAGAGGATGATCTTTCATCAGAAGATATTACAAAATTGAAGTCTCCAGCTAAGACCAAGAGTAAGGGAAGATTTTGAATATTCAATGCAGCAGCTAACTCTAGCCAGAGAGCTCTTCTTCCTGATCTTGAACAAGGGGCATAGATATTTGAGATGCAGCAAACTTCTCCAGTTGCTTTAAGAGAGCCAAACCAGATCATTGCCCCATTTAATTTTTGAATTCTTGTGAGGTTGAAGTAAGAGGTTTTCCAACACATAATGAGACCTCCAGATAGTCCAACAACTGGAATATAGTCCAATTCCCAGCCCCCATTCATACCACAGGATCTAAGGAAGCTGGAAGATGGGGAGAGTATTTTTGTTTCTTGTAAGAGCACCATTAAAGGATGTTGCTTGCGAATCACGTCACCCAGAGTCTTCCTCTTTTGTGAGGAAGAGAGTCCTCTCATGTTCCAAGAGAGGACATTCATCTTAGAAATCACTATAGATACAAACTGTTATACGAGAACATACATTTAACAGAAGTTAACCTTAAGTTAGAGAAGTACATAGATAACTAGTAAGACACACTAGTTTATAATGTAGATATATGAGTAATATTTACAATATGCATATTATAACACACACACACTTATAAATTATAACTCTGATACCATTATAAAATTATATAAATGCAGTTTAATAATCACATATTAACAACGTATACATAATACTGTAACTTTGATCCATTTTGTTTGTATAAATACCCCTTTTTCCAAAAAGTTCCTAACAAGCTCTAGATTCTCCGAAACTTCATTGTTAAGTTCTAAAATCTCAAAATTAACCTCAACAACTCCAAAAACTTCAAACCCAGAGTGGGTTTCAAGCAATTAACCACAAACCCAATTGATTTCCAACAACTCTTCCACTTTCTCTCCACAAACCCTCCATTTAACCAACAAAACCCTACACCCATAAAACCTAAGTCTTGTTCATGCACTTTCTACCAAACGCACAACTAGAAATTTAACAAAAGGGAAGTTAAGTGCTTGAATACCTTAGAGAATAGGTAGATGATGAAGAAAATGGAAGAAAATGAGGTTTTGGGGGTAGAAATCAAGTGAAATGAGTCATTTTTCTTCCTTCTTTTCCTTTCTTCTTCTTCAAGCTATGGAGTTTCTCTCTCTCTCTCTCTCTCTCTCTACTAGCTATGGTCGGCCAGCAATGAGAAAATGGGCTGAAGATTGCTCAAAAGAGGTCTTATCCTAAAGGTAGAAATGTCTCTTTCGTCCTTTAGCTCTCTCTCTCTCTCTCTCTTTTGTCCACAAGTGGGGACCAAATGGTCTTTTCTCACATTTTTCTTCCTTTCCAAGCCATCATGGACATGTGTCCATGTGGGGTCCACCTCTACCCAAAATATCTCAGCTCAAATTAAATTAATTCGTTAAGACCCCTAATTCGACCTAGTTTGACCCGGGTTTGACTTTTTCGCAAAAATAGTCATTTGAAAGGAAATGACCCAACTAAGCTAACCGTAACGACGGCTAAGCTTTTTGGGTCCCGGAAAGGTCCCGAATGACTCCCAGAGTCATCGATTGACTTTTCTCGAATTTTCCCGGTTCGACCGGGATCGACCAAGGGCGGTTCTTACAATCTACCCACTTAAAGAAATTTCGTCCGCGAAATTTAAAACGAACGTACCTCAAGGGTCGACAGACTTGGGTACTTCGTGCGAATCTCATCCTCACGCTCCCAAGTCGACTTTGCTCCGTGGTCCTCAACCGTTCACGATCCGCACGACCCCTCGATCGTCTCTCTCATAACCCAAGACTAATCAAGAGTCGACTCTTAACACTCACCTATGCCCCTCATGGGCCATTGACCCGACCTACCATACAATGCTTCGTACAGTGCCATCTTGTTACTGGCTTGGAAGCTTTATGGTAGTTGCACTCGACTAACTGTCTCCGGACTCCGTCGTGAGCTGCTCTCACCTCTACTGTGCAATCGTAGTGGTTGGGATAGTCCACGCAGGACGTTGGCGTTCGGCCCTCACTTGTTGACAAGTGATCCGCCTCGATATGAACTCCACACCCGCTCTCCGCATCCCGCTCCACCGGGAATGTCGCCTGATGTCGCGCTACCTCTCAGTGTTACCCGTCTACACCATAAGACGCGAATGATGTGACTCTCGCAACACGTCGTCTGTACCGCTACGCGGAAAGAACAATCCTCCTCGATCCGTTACATGCTCACAGCCTTCGGCGTCGCCACTGTTGGCACTTTTCTTCTAAAACTCTGTTGTATCGGCATTGAGTATCGGTTCTTCACCGTGACCCAGTCCAGCTCCCGGTGGTCTATACACATCATCAGCGCTCCACTCTTCTTCCTCACGAAGAGTGATGCGTTCTCCACGGCGATGTGCTCGGGCAGATAACCCCTTCTCTCGGGACTCTTCGAACTGACACTTCAGTTCGGTCAACTCTGCTGACGCAGACCTGTATGGCGCCACCGATGTCGGTGCTATCCCTGGCATCCGTTGATCCCAAACTCGACCTCGTGCCTGGCGGCAATCCAATCAACTCCTCAGGAAAGACCTGTAGGGAAAACGCACACTACTCGTGGCAATTGTCGGTTCGGCACGACCGCCACCTCCTCCTTTATGGACAACGCTGACAAGAGAACTCCGCTCCTACTGCCCAGTACGTACGTGACAGTCGTGTAGCCCAATCGCACTGCCACCGGTCGCCGGTAACAATCGATCGACGCCACGTGTCTCGAGAGCCAGTCCATCACCAGGATGACATCGAAAGCCGTCATGTTCAACACAAGAAGATCACCAAGAAGATCAACTACTCTAATCTCACACGCCCGTCACACACTCGTCAACCACATCACCTATAACCGGGGTGTCAAGACACAAAGGTCGCCTCAAAGGCTCTACTCTTAGGCTTGACTCCTCACCAAGGGTAGAAGAAAACAGAAGAGTGCAACGCCTGTGGGTTATGGGCCCACCACGCTTCCGCTGCGCCACTCTGATCTCATCGCCACTCGGCCACCTCCCCTGACCGGTCTGACTGCTTACTGGTACTGCTGCGGCCCTCCGCCGCTCGGGCACTCATCTGCGATGTCCCGGTTACCGACAATATAAACACACTGGCCCCCGTTTTAACGCGACGACCCCTACCGATGCTACTGATCCTATCTGCCTCAAACCTTCGTACATAGCCTATGGCCGAGAGAACCCTACGGTTCTCTACCTCCTTGGTTCTCGAGTCTCGTACGGTTCCGCAACACTGCTCGATCGCTGCCGAATCTCACGGACCCTCGCGGCCTCTCTACGAATTCGCTCCACTGTCGTCGTCGTACCCACTAGCTCAGACTACACCCGAATCCTCAGGGCGAGAACTCGATCCAAACTCTGGGCTCGACCCTCTCGAACCTCCTGCATCGGTTCGTCTCGACCGCCACCAAAACTGGTGCAACCGGGCCAACGCCGTAAGTATCCTCCGCACGGGTACACGCACATGCTCAGCTCTTAAGTTCGCATAAAGCTACGCGCCTAAGTCACTAGCGTTCACACATGTTTCACCAAGGTCGCACTCGAACCAAACAACATGCCACATTTTAGCACAATCATAACTAGTTTTAACATAACCAGAGAAACCCGCACACTAGTGTGCCACACAAAGTCAACCACACAGTTCAACAGTTTCAGACAAAAGCCACACAGTCCACAGTTCACGTTACACAACAACTACACAAAGTACAAACATCAACTTAGTTTCAAGGTTCTTAACACTTTCTCTTTCTAACATAACATTCCATGTTGACATCATGTCGTTACGACCCGATTCAGGCGTCCCTGAATTACGTTGTAACCACTTGACATCCCCCCATCACGTTCGACTACATGAGCTCCTATAGTCGAATCGTGATGGTACAAACACTTCATTTTTTGCAGAAATTTGGGCATGCCCCGTGTGGAAATTATACTAACCATCCGCTTACGCGGGACATTCAAATCACATCTTGCACAAGCACTCAACACAATCATAGCACACAACAAGTCATCGCAGCTATACACCTCGGGTCTCGGTAATTACACGATTACCACCCGGCCAAGTCAACACTCCGATCTTAACCGATCAGTCAACGGTCGAACACACATCAATCAATCAACACAGTCATAGGCACCACCCACAAGTGGTTCACCCAAAGCACACAACACCAGACGGACATTTCACCAAAACGAGACTCTCTTCGTCTCGGTTCTACGCGTATGACATCTCCGATTTTGCGTAACCGACTCACAGAAACCTAACGACTTAACTCTACCCACCTAATTGACGTACGATCCGAAGTTTTGAAAAACCGGGCTCTGATACCAAATTGTCACGCCCCAAATCCGGTTTTGACCGGACTCGAGACCTGAGCTAAAATATGATAATAAATAGGGTTATTTACGATAAGGTACCCTTATGTTTCGTCCACGAACGATAAGGTACCCTAATGAATTTTGTGTCCGATAAGGTACCATAATGATTCGTCCACGAACGATTTGGTTTTCTGCTGTTAAAAAACTAACAGACCAAAGTGAAAAGACCATTTTGCCCTTTATCATTTTAGTTGACTTTTGACTTAAGTGTTAAAAGACTGTTTTACCCTTTTATTAATTATTAATAAAATCATAAATGTCTTTATTAATTCTTATTTGTTTTACTTTTTAAAATTTTAATAATTTTAATTATTTTTTTTTATTTATATATAAAAAAAAACCAGACACTGTTCCAGCGTCTTCCCCGGCCATCTCCAACGCCGACAGACCCATCCTCCGCCGTCGTTCATCCCCGGCCACCCCCTCTCACCGCCGCCTCCACCTCCCTCTTCCACCTCACCTCCTTCGCCGCGATTTGAGGCTTCATCGTCTTCACTGAAGCTCTGAATCGCGATTCAGATATGACGATGAAGCCTCAAATCGTCAGATCTGAAACGCGATTCAGAGCTTCAGTGAAGCCTCAAATCGTGGCGAATGAGGTGAGGGGGAAGAGGGAGGTGGCGGAGGTGGGGGTGGCCGGGGACGACGACGGCGAGAGGGTGGCCGGAGACGACGCCGGAGAAGACGAACCAGTTCTGCTTTTTTTTTAAAAAATTAATTTTTTTAAAAAAATAAAACTGATTTTTTTATTTTTTGTATTTTTTTAAATATTTTAAATATTTTATTATTATTTTAAATAATTTAATTTTGAAATTTTAAAAAAATTAAATTTATTTATTTATTATATAAGTAAGGGTATAATGGTAATTTTGTCTATCAAATTTATAAGCTTAAAATATGAAAGGGTAAAATCGTCATTTCACACCCCACTTAACTGCAAATGTCTAAGTTAGGGGAATATTCCGTTAGTTTTTAACGGAATATGCCAATTTTAAACCAAATCGTGGACGAATGATTCGTGGACGAATCATTAGGGTACCTAATCGAACACAAAATTCATTAGGGTACCTTATCGTTCGTGGACGAAACATAAGGGTACCTTATCGTAAATAACCCTAATAAATAAAAGCGAATTTGAACGAAATAAATCTCCACTAATAGTTTAAACCGATAACAAGAGTCAAGTTCGAAAACCAAGTAATAAAGAGTTTCATACAAAAAGAAAGTACGTCATTAGACCACCAAAAAACAAGGACTCTCGCCAGGCTCCCCAGCTCTGAGACGTCCTCTAAACCAACTCATGACCGAAACCTGTAAAACAGTAACGAAGGGGGTGAGCTTTCGCTCTGTAGGAAAAAGTAGTTAAGGGGGTGAGCTATCCGCTCACCACCACGAGTAACCGTCCAATTATGGCATACTAGTAAAGCACAATAACTAACGAATCGAATAGTAATCACAATCACAACCATAATCATCCTCACTTAACCATACCTCGCGTGATCACATCACTTACCCAATCACCACACTACGCGTGTGAAATCAACCATGCTCAACCATTATCAATTTCTCAATGTTCACACCCAACCCACATTTTAGAGAATCACCGAGTAAATGCACACCGAAAGACGAAGCAATCACATAGCGATAAGGGCACACATCAATAGGGAGTACACATCGATAGCCCATTTTACCGACACTTAGTCGGAAGGTAGGCGCACATTATCACGAAACCCGAGCACATTTTACCGACACCTAGTCGGAAGGCAGGCGCACCTTATCACATAACCTGAGCACATTTTTACCGACACCTAGTCGGAAGGCAGGCGTACCATATCACATAACCTGAGCACATTTTTAACGACACTTAGTCGGAAGGCAGGCGTACCTTATCACTTAACCTTGAGCACATTTTTACCGACACCTAGTCGGAAGGTAGGCGTACCTTATCACACAACCTGAGCACATTTTTACTGACACCTAGTCGGAAGGAAGAAAGCTTGACAGAGCACTGACTAAACCAACAAAACTGAATCTGGCGATCTGCAACTCAACTCCGGCTGCTGTGACTCGTTTCCCACAACCCTGAAACTCGGATCGTGCTGAAACAACGCACACCAGACTGAAGATGAACAGAGGGACGACAGCCGATACTCTGATCCGGCGAACACAAACCAGATCTCTTTCCCCGATTCTGACCAAAACAAAGTTCACGAGAAGCGTTTACCTCACGAAGCTTGCCAACGATGGAATTTCCAAGATCAATCGCAAAGGGTTGCTTCAATCCCGATCCATGGCCAGGGAGCTTCACCGAGGACGAAACGCACCTGCTAAAATACCACCTCCTTCCAGAACTGGCCACCGTGAGCGCGACTCGCACGCCGTCTGAGGAGGCGACGTCGGCTACAAGTTTCTGAAAGAAAACCTAAGTCGTGCGCGTTCTGACAAATTCAATTATATATTAAGTCTGCATCAAGATAACATATGCTCTTAAAATTTCAATTAATTTTATTCCTTAATTATTATTTTATTTTATTATTATTTGAATTTCTTAATTCTAACTACATTCCACAAAATTTAATCTTATTTATATTATTATTTATGTTTTGTTATAAATTTAAGTTTTGAAGTAATTTTTTTATATAATTTCTATAGCTATGATAATGATCAAATATCACGACAGAGGAGAGAATATTTTATGTTATTAATACAATCATGAGTCGGTTAAAAAATCGAATGAGAAACCCGTGGATAAATGATAATATAATCGAATAAAATGAATTTTTTTATCGTATTAAAATTTTATTTTTTTAAATATATTCACGATATACGATAATAAGTAGTAATTCATTATATATAATAATATTTATAATATTAATTATATTATTTTAACATTATATGTTATTATAAAAAATGGTTAATTTCATCTCACAGCGCTAAAAATTCTTAAGTTGCATCACGTTACCCTGAAAATAGTTTGTGGCACCTCACTGTCCTATAAATTATTAAATTTCATCTCACTACCCTAAAAATATTAGGTGGCACCTCACTACCCTAACTATGAGTTAAAGAGCAGTTTTAGTACCTGTCGTTAATTTTCCATCCATTTTAGATGAAAAATGGTCATGTGCCTGACACATGACCCCAATTTTTTAACGGTAGGTACTAAAACTGAATGGAAAATGGATGGATGGAATCTAACGGTAGGTACTAAAACTGCTCCTTAACTCATAGTTGAGGTAGTGAGGTGCCACAAACTACTTTTAGGATAGTGAGGTAAAATTTACAATTTTTTAGGGTAGTGAAGTCACAATCTATTTTTAGGGTAACAAGATGAAATTAACCATAATAAAAAAGAATTGGTGTCCCCTGCTAAAAAAAGATAGATCGAAAAGTAGGGGATAGAGAATCTTAGTAAATGAATATCTCTTCCCTTTTTGTTTCGGAGAATCTAGTTTTTATTATCGCTTGACAGGTTTTTTTTTTTGAGAAGAACAGGTACTATTATTACTTGAAATATAAATAGGATGATGAGTACATAACTGTGCCCATCGTACAATATAGAAACCAACTACAGAACGTAAAGAAATAACAGAAATCTAAAAGTTGCTCAATGTATAGGGGCGGTTGAAGGGGGAATCTACGGCAGCGTTCAGGAAATCCATGAACACCGATACAACATACTTCTACCAAATGGCACTAGGCGAGCAAGCCGAGTGAAAGGGGAATACTGGTGGACCGCCATCTCCCCCGGTAAGTCAGCGTGCGTCGTCCTCCCTTGAATGATAATGTTAGGGCTCCTGAACGCGGGATTGCTGACACCGGACTGGTAGGGGAGACAGATATCGACTGTCGATGGTACCCTCGCCATCTATTCGCCAGGAAGGGGTCACAATCGACCACCCCCTTCCTGGGCCTCCTTGGACTCATTCCTGGAGGCGGGGGTGCTTGTGGCCCCCCGCCGCTGCTACCTGTGATCCCCCATCTGACGCCGTCGATCCCTCCGACTCCTCTGGCTCCTCCTCTCTTTCCAGCCGTTTCGTACCAGACAGCGTCGACCCAGTTTCCTTAGCCAGCCATGCCGAGGGGATGTCCTCCGTCCCTGTCTCATATGACGACTCCCGCCCAGAGCGTGGCGTTTGCCGAGCAGGTGGCGTGCCTGGGCCCTTTGGTTATCTGGGAACAATATTGTTTTTAACAATAGTGTGGGATCTTGTAAGGAATCCTTAATTAAAATTCAAAGTTCTTTCTTTCATTTTGGAATGGATTGTTAGAACTCTAATCAAATCCCTTATGAATCCAACACTTAGTCAAACAATCGGGATTTGAATATTAAAACAACATAGAAAACGTACCTGATGATTCCATGTCGATGATGAGAACAAGAATGGTTTTGGTCTTCCACAGATTAATCCCTTATGCTCTCCATGTGCTCTCACTCAATAGATGGGGATGGAGGAGAAAGAAAGACGACTGATTAATCTTGGGGACCAAACCCTAATACCTTTATATATAAAATCTGAATAAAGCCCATTACTCTAATCAGATTTACATTGGGTATCACACATTGCAAAGCCCATACTCATTAATGTTTTAAATTGGGTTTCCCAACTAGTAGCCCAACACGAATCATTGACCCAAAATATACTTGTCCAATTTGTAAGCCCACACGTTGGATTATAAAATAACCCAACAATCTCCCACTTGGGCTACAAATCGATTCCTAATGACAATTATATTTGAAAATTGTATGTGCGCACAAAATGGTCAATATTCTTAAAACATTCCCCCTTAGTCAATCTGGTCCATCTCCTGTACCAACATGAGACCAAAGCGGCCTTTGCTACAACAATCGTAACTAGACCCATCAATGATCACCATGCCAAATACATTCAATGACATAGATCAAGTATGGATGTGTGACTGGAAATTTCATGCAATGAGATATCATTCATGCCTATTTCCACTTGGTCCTTAATGCTTAAGAGAGATCAATATTTAGTCTTTCAAATCTTATGCTAAACCGCAATTGAAAGACAAAACATTCAGAGCAACAATGATAATAATATCATCAACTTTATTCTGTAGAATACTTAACAAGTACAATGTCATTCCGAATAGCAAACATAGGCAACAAACTCCCACTAAAACCGCATATCGTCAATTAAGACAACACACATATAAGCAGTATGCTCATGAAACACTTTAGGTGTCAAGCCGTTAGTTAGTGGGTCCGCTAGCATGTAGTTTGTTCTTATATGCTCAATAGACACTATCCTGCTCTGAACTCTTTCTTTAACAACCAGAAATCTGATGTCAATGTGTTTAGACTTTGACGAACTTTTGTTGTTATTCCAATACATGACTGCCAAAAGATTGTCACAACAAACCTTTAGAGGTCTTTCGATTCCATCCAGAACCCACAGCCCGGTGACAAAATTTCAAGCTATGAACCCGCAGAATTCATAGCTTGTTATGACAAAATTCATAACAAGCTATGAATTCTGCGCCATGATGGAAGGAGCTATAAGTGTCTGCTTAGCACTTCTCAAAGATATAGCTCCTCATGTCAACAGAAAAACATAACCAGAGGTGAATCTCCTAGTATCTTGACAACCCACAAGATCAGAATCAGAATATCCAATGATCTCCAAATTTTCCGACTTCCGATAGGTGAGCATGTATTCCTTTGTTCTCTTTAAGTACCTCATGACCCTTTTGGCTGCTTTCCAATGATCCATATCAAGGTCACTTAAGTATCTGTCCAACATGCCGACTATGTACGCCAAATCTGGATGAGTACATACCTAAGCATACATAAGACTCCCAACAGCCGAAGCATATGGAATCTTAAGCATTTCCTTTCTTTCTAATTCATTCTTGGGGCATTGTTTGAGACTAAACTTGTCTCCTTTAGCAACGGTAGTAACTCCTAGTGCACAATCTTTCATGCCAAACCTGGCAAGAACCCTTTTGATATAGTTCTTTTGTGATAACCCAAGAATACCAAGAGAGCGATCTCGGTGTATCTTGATTCCTAACACAAAAGTTGCATCACCAAGATCCTTCATTGAAAATGTTTTGTTAAAAAATCTCTTGGTTTCATGCAACATCCCTATATCTCTATTTGCCAACAAAATATCGTCGAGAGACAGCACTAGGAAGATGAATATACTCCCATGGAACTTATGATATACACAATTATCCATTGCATTGAACTCAAAGCCAGACGAGGTAATGATAGTATGAAACTTGTGATACCATTGACGGGAAACTTGCTTGAGACCATAGATGGACCTTTAGAGTTCACAAACCATAGGCTTTGGGTCACCTGATACAAAGTTTTCTGGTTGTGCCATATATATGTTTTCCTCAATTTCACCATTGAGAAAAGCCGTCTTTACATCCGTCTGATGCAGCTCCAAATCCAAATGAGCTACAAGTGCCATTATTGTCCTAAAAGAATTTTTCGATGATACTGGAGAGAAAGTTTCTTTATAGTCAATACCTTCCTTTTGAGTAAAACCTTTAGCAACCAGACACACTTTATACCTCTCAACGTTGCCCTTCGAATCCCGCTTGGTTTTAAATATCCATTTGCAACCAATGGGCTTCGCACCTTCATGCAACTTGACGAGTTTCCAAACACCATTATCATGCATAGATTTTATCTCATCATTCATAGCATCGATCCACTTTTGACATTTAACACTTTGTTTGACCTATTGGAAGTTGATTAGATCATCTTCCATTGTCCATGTGTCAAACTCGTGTTCCTGAAGGAATACAATGTAATCACTAGAGATTACACTCCTCCCGTCTCTAGTGGGTCACCTAAGTGGCTTGACCACGGAGTGGTAGAGGAGAATCCTCATTGTTGTCTTCTATTGTGTCTTGAACAATGTCAACATGTTGAACATTGTCTATAGCAACATCCGGTAGAGGAACGAATTCCTCTTCAAAGACAACACTCCTAAAACTCCCCCCTCAAACACAACATCCTCAAGAAATCTCGCATTTCCCGTTTCGAAAAAGGACTTAGTTGAGGGATCATAAAACTTAGAATCCCTCGACCGTTCATGATACCCAATAAAGTAGCAACTAACTGTTATGGAGTCCAGATTATAAGGTCTCGCCTCAACTGGACAACCCCAAATGTGCAAGTGCCTAATACTAGGCCTTTTTCATGTCCACAACTCATAAGGGGTTTTAGCTACCGCTTTAATACGTACTTTGTTCAGTATGTATACTGCAGTATTAATTGCCTCTCCCCAGAGTGATTCTGGTAAAGAAGAATGACTAATCATACTTCTCACTATGTCCTTAAGAGTTCTGTTTCGCCTCTCCGTGTCACCATTCATGCTAGGTTGCCCTTGCATGGTGTATTGCGGGACGATTCCGCACTCCTCCGGGAATTTGGCAAAGGGCAAGTATAATTGTGAACTTCCCACTGCAATTACCTTATATTTAATCCTCTTTCTTTTGTTGCCCATTGAGGTCATTGCAACATGAGCACTTTCAGTCTTTTCACGCTTCAACCTATCCTCTTCTTGCACAAAATGAGAAATGAGCTCATTAAGAGTCCATTTGTCCTAATAAGTATTATAGCTAACTATAAACTGACCATAGTGTGCAGGATGTGAGATTAGGACCAAATGCACAAGCAAGTCATCAGACAAATCAAGCTTGAGCCCTTTAAGTTTTGAAGCGATGTTAGACATCTCCATAATGTACTCCCTTATGTTTCCTTTTCCTTTATACCTTATCTGGACAAGGTCAGCTAAAAGCTTACTTGTCTCAACCCTTTCGTTCTTTGCAAAACTACTTTCAATTTCATGAAGGAAACTCCTTATAGTGACCTCATTTGGGATACTGCCCCTAAATGTTTCTGGAACATTGCGTTGGATCATCATCAAACTTAGGCGATTTGAACACTCCCACTTCTCAAAGTTCACCTTATCCTAAGTGGAACTTTTATCCGTAAGAGAAGCAGGTTGTTCAAACCTTATCGCATAGTCTAGATCCACATAACCGAGAACTAACAGAATGTTCTCTTTATATCTCCTAAAGTTTGTGTTGTTAAGCACAAGAATTGAATTCATGTTGGCAATGATATTAGCAGAAGGTAGTAACTATCAATACAGAACAAATAAATACATAAGCTCAAACATTGAAAATCATGTTATAACACATTAAGAATAAGCAAACAATTCTCATGTGATACATAATTTTCAATCAACCGAAGTGATGGGCCCATACAACCAAGATACCTAGCACAACGTTAATGTCTATCTTTGGATAGAATCATTAATTCGTAAGTGGTACTCTTGCACGCAGAAATCAAGTGCTGACAATAAGTTCGGTCAAATAACATCCTTTCTTTGGGCCGGTATGTTATCCACATGAAAACTTTACAATCGTTACACACCATTCCCACACGTGTATTCATTGTTCGGCCAATCAATGACCTTCCTTTGGGCCGATGCATTGACCGCATGAACAATGAACACACACATCCCGTTATTCCAAAATAAATAAACCTACACACAAGAGGTTACTTTGGCAACTTTATGTGTTGATCTACTCATTTAAAATAGGGGACAAAAAATATATAAGTAAATGCCCAAATCGAAAATTTTGATATCATATTCATTGTTCGGCCAATCAATGACCTTCCTTTGGGCCGAGCATTGATCGCATGAACAACGAACACACACATCCCGCTATTTTAAAATAAATAAACCTCCACACAAGAGGTTACTTTGGCAACTTTATGTGTTGATCTACTCATTTAAAATAGGGTACAAAAAAATATATAAGTAAGTGCCCAAATCGAAATTTTTGATACTAAATATCAAAAAGCTTAAAAGATGTTTCAAACATTTATTTTAATCCATAAAATAAATTTCATGAATCAACCTTTTATATTAACCACAATAACTTTACCGTGAATATCATATAAATCAACATCAATCACACAGATACTGAATCCATTAAGCAAAAGATGCATCAATACATATAAATATATATATATATAGGATAACAATCAGGTACAAACTTGTATCTTTCGTCAGAACGTAGAACTATCAATTTGGGCCCTTGGATCGTAGAACTAATGGCCCAGATTTAATGCATATCTTTTAATATCTTTTTAATTAATGCAAATATTGTAATTGATTTCGTAATCAATCACCACCCCCCTAAATTTCGGTGACCATCCGATCTGAATAATCAATTGCCCAGATTAGTTCTACGTTCTGACCCAAAATAGGGTTTGTACTTGATTGTTCCCCTATATATATAGGGTAGCTATCCAGTAAAAACCATCCTTATTGTGCAAACTACGAACCAATCTAAGCCACAGGATGCGGTCAAAGTGACGTCAGTAGAGCGCGCGCGATGCTGACACGTGGCAGATTCGCACGCGCCTCTGCCCGCGCGCGTGAGCGTGTTGACCACGCGTGCGCACAGTGCTAATAGTTTGGCGCGCACAGTGCTAATAGTTTAGCACAGTGCCAAACTATTAGCACTGTGCCCCCAAACTATTAGCACTATGCGCGCCACGTGTCAGCACTGTGCACGCGCGTCCACGTGTCCGCACCTGGTGAGTTCGTAGTTTGCACAATAAGGGGTGGTTTGTATTTAATACCAACCATATATATATATATATAGGGGAACAATCAAGTACAAACCCTATTTCGGGTCAGAACGTAGAACTAATCTGAGCCATTGATTATCCAGATCGGATGACCACCGAAATTCAGAGGGGTGGGGTGGTGATTGATTACGAAATCAATTACAAGATATGCATTAATTAAAAAGATATTAAAAGATATGCATTAAATCTGGGCCATTAATTCTATGATCCAAGGGCCCAGATTGATAGTTCTACGTTATGACGAAAGATACAAGTTTGTACCTGATTGTTATCCTATATATATATATATATATATATATATATATATATATATATATATATATATATATATATATATATATATATATATATATATATACTAAACACTACATATATGACCGTATAAAACATGAAGCCGCACATGTATATTCAGCACCACAAGATTTAACCAATAAACCATTCAATCAAGCCATATATCACATCTTTTATGTATATATATATATATAGGGGAGATTTAAGGTACAACACAATCTTTAAATACGAAATACGACTTAATCCCAATTTTGGAATCGCATATTGCCCAAAGGCTGCGATTTTCGCATGGCTTATTTTTTTTATATTTTTTTCACCAAGTTTCTTATTTTGATCTTTCCCGCTTCGTTTCAACTCCGCTTTAATTTTTTCTTGCGCCAAAACTTTCTTTTTTCAAGATCTATCTATCAAGTAGCATATTGAATATGTTTTGAAGCAAAAAAAAAAACATGTACAAGCAAAAACACAAATCGTTAACCGTGCACTAATGTATGTTCTTGCAACTGCATTTGTATGAATAAGCTAATCTTAATGTATGTTTAAGCTAATCTTAATTTATTATCTTACACGTACAAAACATTCATACACATACAAATGAAAATAGTAAGAACATACATTAAGTTTAGCGTATACATACAACTGAAACAACATGCATTAAGGTTGGCTTACACATACAAATGAAAATGCCAAGAACATACATTTAAAATTGTATTAACATACATTAAGTTCAGCGTACATATATAACTGAAAATTAAAAAACATACATACAAAACATACATTAAGATTAGCTTATTCATACAAATGCAGTTGCAAGAACATACATTAGTGTACGGTTAACAAATTGTGTTTTTGCTTGTACATGTTCTTTTTTGCTTCAAACCATATTCAATATGCTACTTGATAGATAGATCTTGAAAAAGGAAAGTTATTGGCGCAAGAAAAAATTAATTCGGAGTTGAAACGAAGCGGGAAAGATCAAAATAAGAAACTTAGTGATAAAAAAATTAAAAAAAATCAGCCATGCGATTTGCGATTCCAAGACTGGGATTGAGTCGTATTTTGCACAAAATTGACCAAGTCGTACCTGAATGTTATCCTATATATATATAGCAACCATGATTACTGCATGTGCACCGTGTGTTAAACAACATTTGTCACGCCCCAATTTCAGTAAACCGAACTCGGGACGCGAACATTTAAAATAATAAAACATTTTGAAACCATTTTCATTAAACCACTTTAAAAACACTATTTGTTCAACAAAATAATAATTACAACTTAAAACACGTCCCAACAAGTGGACAAAAGTATGGTATCCGT
Source organism: Erodium maritimum (assembly GCA_963921825.1). Lineage (NCBI taxonomy): Eukaryota > Viridiplantae > Streptophyta > Magnoliopsida > Geraniales > Geraniaceae > Erodium > Erodium maritimum. The sequence continues at coordinate 39,349,013 of OY997596.1, forward strand.
CGCTAGACTCAAAATAAACCTAGAATCCCGCTCCTAACTCTTCAAGCTTCAGAAGCTCACCTGGTCCAACCTGCGACCGGTACCTGTAGAAAAAGCAGCTAGGGGTGAGCGTTCGCTCACCACCACGGATAACAGACTGACTACGGCATAATTAGCAGACGAAGCCGATAACACCAAAAACAAAGTCAACGCTGGGGAACACTGTTCCCAACCCAAGTACTCTGACTGAACAATACACCCACAGTTACCTTCCTTGACCAACTCATTACCCTGACACGTAAAGTAAACCCGACACAACGATCACGACCTCTTCCAAGGACTCAAAAGACCACCACGCAACACCAAACAAGATCACAAAGGATCGCACACCAAACAAGATCACAAAGGATCGCAAACCAGCTGCCAACTACTCAGTGCCAAGAACGCTCACGCCCTCCCGAGACCCTAACTCGGTCAGGCCAACCCAAGAATGTTTGCAACTTACCGAGACTCTAACTCGTAAGCCAACCGGAGAATGCTTGCAACTTACCGAGACTCTAACTCGTAAGCCAACCAAAGAATGCTTGCAACTTACCGAGACTCTAACTCGTAAGCCAGCCAAAGAATGCTCACAAACCCAAACCACACACGTGCGGCCAGGACCCCTTTATTGGCGGGCGGGCTCCCTACCCCGTCTAAACATGCAGACGCGTGTGCTCGTGGACCCCCGTTTCGTGAAGCGGGCCCCCAACCTCAGGTAACCCCAAACACAATCACAATCACAATCACAATCACAATCACAATAACAATCACAATAACAATCACGAGCAAGTTCAACAACACAGGTTCAACACTCACATGCACTCACGGCCTCCCAAGACACACCAACAGTAAAACACGGACTCAACAGCCCCACAGGCACTCACGGCCTCCCAAGACACACCAACAGTAAATCACAGACTCAACAGCCCCACAGGCACTCACGGCCTCCCAAGACACACCAACAGTAAAACACGGACTCAACAGCCCCACAACCACTCACGACCTCCCGAGACACACCAACAGTAAAACACGGACTCAACAGCCCCACAGGCACTCACGGCCACTCAAACCACCAACAGTAAAGACACGGGTTCACAACCCCACGGGCACTCATGGCCACCCAAAACACCAAAGGTAAAGACACGGGTTCAACAACCCCACGGGCACTCACGGCCACCCAAAACTCAACAATAATACACGCTTGCAACTTACCTAGACTCTAACTCGTAAGCCAGCCAAAGAACGCTCGCAACCTCCCGAGACTCTAACTCGGTCAGGCCAGCCCAACCCCAACAGTAAAGTACGGGCTCTCATGGCCACCCAAACACAAATAATAACACGGGCTCTCATGGCCACCCAAGACTCAACAATAATAGCACGGGCTCTCAAGGCCACCCAAGACACCAAATAAACAAACAACCTCCGGCTTAACCAAAGCCCCCAACAGTCCTAATATCAACAGTTTCTCAATTAACCTACGGGCATGGTCATATGCCTCCAGTACTCCTAATATCGATAAGTTCACAAACAACCTCCGGGCATGGTCATATGCCTCCTTTAATTCTAATAACGCTAAGTTCTCTATTCCTACGACACTACTAAGTGTCACATGCTTTTCTCATAAACGCTACGATCCCGTATCATGCTTTTCTAATATTTAAAATAAACCTACTCAACCCACGACACCCCGGTGTCACATGCAATTCTACTATTAACTTTCCCTAGTCAGGGCCGAGATCCGGCTACTTTTCCCTACCTCTCGACGAAACCACAACAGTGTCTCCTAGCAGTTGACGACCGGGCCAACGCCGTCTTCCAGGGCGAAGTCCGCGTCTGGGTGTAACTCCGGTTTTCTCTTGGATCGAAGTCGCACTCTAAATTCAACACGAAGTCACAAATTAATAACGGTTCCACCGTTAAGTTAAAGATTACGATTAGTCCAGTTTAACTCCGTCAGTTGTCTTTTAAACTCGAGCGGGCTAAAAGCGGGATCACGACGAATCGGGTTCGAGCACTCGAGCCCCGAGCACAGAACTCGAGGCATAGGTCCCGGGGTACGGGTCCCAAGGTCCGATCCGACGCTCCCGTTTTTGTCTCGTTCACAGTCTAATTAACAGTCCGGTTTTTCAAAAGTCCCAACGTTCCAGATTCGTTCACAATTCCGATTAACGACCCTTTTTTTTCAAAACAAAACGGTTTTTGTTTCAAATTAAGTTCCTTTTATTTCAAATCTGTTTCTGTTCCGATATTTTGAGTCCAAAATGAATTAAGTTCGGTTTTTGAACAACCGTCCCGAAATCCCGTTTAACAAATTAGATTCAATGCTTTGTTGTTTCAAAAAATCAACTCCAAACAACCAGATCCCAGTTCTTGTTTCCACACGAACCGATTCAACAGAAGTTTGAAAAAGGGAAAATAAAGGTTCGGTTTTCGAACCGGCCGGCCGCCGGCGAGGGCGGTGTCGGCCGGGGCCTAAATGTAGAGAAAGGGACGGTGGAGTCGGCGAAAAACGGCGGGACACGGCGGCTTCGCGCCCGTGTCAGATCTGGACAGACCCGAGGAGAAGGGAGGTCGGGGATGACGGCGGTTCGGGAGATCTGAGGAGGCGGAGGCTACGACGCCGAGAGGGAGGCGGCGGAGGTGTGCACGGAGGAGGGGTTTACGGCGGTCGTGGTCGGGAAAGAGACGGCGGTGGGAGCTCGGATCTGGTGAAGATCGACTCCATCGCCGGCGAACCCGAAATGCTCACGGGGAGGGACGGCGAGCTCGGAGAAACCAGGTCGGCTAGGGGGTCTGTGGTGGTCGGAAAAGACGTGAGGGAGGCTGGAAGCTCGGATCTGAGAGTGGGAGGGCTCTGGTGAGGGACGACCGGAGAGCTTGACATGACGGGGAAAGAAGAGATAGGCGGCGGGGTTTCTGTCGCACGGTGAGGAGAAGGGTAGAGGGAGCGAGGCTGAGTGTCGGAGAAGAGAGGCGAGAGGGAGACGGCGCACCAGAGAGGGGAGAGTCGAGGGGTCGGGGACGACACTGACGAAGGAGGAAGATGAAGAAGGGGGGAGCTCGAAGTGAGGCTGCGAAAATTAGGGTTTCAATCCCTAATTTTCGACTTTTATACCCAAGCCCTCAACTGGCTTGGGCCTCTGGCATGGATCGGGCCAGCCGGGATTGGGCCTCCGCGCTGGGCCTGGTCCAAACCTGAACCTCTTTCATTTTTTTTTTGACTTTTCCCTTTGACCCACTTGTTTACAAAAGCTTACCTCCAAGTTTCGAATTTCAGTTTACTATTCTTTTAAAACGAAGTGGGTTTTACAATCTACCCCCCTTAAGCGAATTTCGTCCTCGAAATTTAAAACAAACGCGTTCTACTTGACCGTATCTCGGGGAACGTCCGCGTAGACTCCCAGTATTTTGTCCCTCAAGCAAAACGGAACACCTAATCCAGTTAGTCGATGCCGGAAAACCTCCGTCGATAGAGACGTCGCAACGACACCCGCAGCTTAGTTGGGCTCCCCTATGCCGGAACCGTCCGTCGGTATAGGTATCGCACCAGACAAAACTCACGTCGTCCTTAAAATGGATTCAACCTGCCGCCACTTCTCCTCGGCTACTCACTCGTTTAACCACGTAATGCACTCCCAACAACAAAAGAAGTCCACGCCCCGCTACTCAGACGATCGCCATCGAACTCCAAACGGTTTACAAGTCGAAACACCCACAGTACCACAAAACTGAAGACATTACAAGTACAAGTCCCTCGGGCTCCGAACGGCTTGGATACCACGCGCGTACCTCAACCTCGCGCTTCCGTGTCAACTCTGCGCGGTCCTCAATCGTCCACGATCACGCGACCCTTCAGTCGCTTCTCAAGTAATTCGGGACCACACTTTAAATCTCAAGTGTGCCCTTCTTAGGCAAAAGCCCGACCTACTATCCAACGCTTCGTGCGGTGCCAAATGCTACTGGCCTGAAAGCGCTGGGGTAGTCGTACTCGGTGATTTGTTTCTGGATACCTAGTGAGGTGCTCCCACTTCTACCATACACAAGTGTACATCAAATAGAAGAATGCGATGACTGTGGGTTATGGGCCCACCACGCTTCCGCTGCGCCACTCTGATCTCAACGTCGCTCGATCACCTCTCTTGATCGGGCTGACGGCTTACTAGTGTTGTTGCGGCCCTCCGCTGATAATATCCTGCCAGCCCCCAGAAGCTACGGATTTCGAAAACGTTCGTGGGCCGCGCCCACTTCAAAACCGCATCGATCTCCACCGGATCGACCAAACTACTGTCACAAGACTCACGTGACCGAGGACCCTTACCTAGCGAGCCAAAACTCGCACTTCTCTAGGTTAGCGTGTGGCCGATGCGTGCGCAACGGGGTCAGGACACCCCTCAGATGTTCCTCATGCGTCGCCTCGTTCTACGAGTAGGTCACGATGTCGTCTACAAACACCACCACAAACAGATCTAAGAACGGCCGGATTATACTGTTCATCAGATCCATGAACGCTGCAGGTGCGTTCGTCAGTCCAAAGGCATCACCAATAACTCGTAATGCCTATAGCGTGTCCGGAATGCAGTCTTTGCGACGTCTCCCTCTCGGACTCGCAACTGGTAATATCCGGATCGCAGATCGATCTTCGAGAAACACGTCGACCCTCTCAACTGGTCGAACAAGTCATCAACTCTCAGCATCGGGTATCGGTTGTTTACCGTAACCCGGTTCAGTTTCAGGTAGTCCATACACATCCGAAGCCCTCCACTCCTCTTCTTCACGAAGAATGCTGGCGCTCCCCACGACGATGTGCTCGGACGAATGACCCCTTCTCTTGACGCTCCTCAAGCTGACGCTTCAGCCCGGTCAACTCTACTGGCGCGAACCTATGAGGCGCCATCGATATCGCTACCGTTCCCGGTACCAGGTCAATCCCGAACTCCACCTCACGAACTGGTGGCAACCCGCTCAATTCCTTAGGGAAGACCTCGTGGAACTCGCACGCCTCTCGCGGTAACTCTCGGCTCTGCACGGCTGATACTTCCTTCACTGCGGACAAGTCGACAGGAGAACTCCGCTCCCACTGTCCAGAATACACGAACCTTTCGTGTTGCCCGTTGACACCGTCACTAGTCGTCTGTGACAGTCGATATTGGCTCGGTACTTCGGTAGCCAATCTATTCCCAAGATTACGTTAAAGGTTGACATTTCGTAAGTATCCTTCCCTCGGATACAAGCACAAGTTCAATCGCTGTCGATCCTCACGGATCCTCGAAGTCTCTCTAAGACCTCGCTCCACTGTCGTCGTCGAGCCTACCAGCTCCGAACATACCCGATCCTCGGGGTGAGGACTCGATCCAGCATCAGGGATCTTGAGCCCTCTCTCGAACCTCCTGTATCAGCTCGCTTCTCCAACTTCGCAGGCACGACAGAACATAGTCAACACCACACCACCACCAACCGGCGTGTCCCGACGCAGGGGTGGGCTCAACGGCTCTAAACTCAGCACAACTCGACGAACCAAACGAGTGCGACGCCCCGTTACCCATTAAAATTGACGCCCAAATCGGAGACCGAACACCCACTCCATTACTCACCCCAGTAAGGTCCAGTGCAACCCTCACACGATCCTGTATGCATTTACTTATAACTTTCCGCAACCAAACCAGTGTTCGCTACTCGTCCCTTGCGGAAAAGTAGTAAAGGGGATGAGCGTTATACTCACCTCCACGGACACCCGTTCGATTATGGCATACTAGTAACGCACTAAAGAATTACCGATCCAACCAGGGCATCCACTACCTCAAAACCAGATGTCAAACGTCACACTACTCACGCTAATAACACCTCAAGACGGGGATCATGCTCTCAACTAAGCAAACACTATTGCTCACACTAACAATACCCCCATAACCCGATCACATAAGGAACCCTCAAATACACCGCACAAACGTGCACCAAGTCACGCAAACACAACGCGACAACCGCGTAAACAAGACGGTGAAAAAGACAGGGGTCACGGACCCGTGACAGACCCCGTCACAGTTGGGGTCACGGTGCCGTGAAAAAGGCCCTAAAATGGCCAAAACCCTCTGATCCGTCACGGATCCGTGACAGGATCCGTGACTCTCGCGCAGGCCAGTTTTCCAAAAACGCCTTAAACTTGACCCTTACTCCTTTTTAACCTCAAAGAGAAACCTTGGACGACGCACACACTCGACCAACAACTCAACAACCCACGTACAACAACTTAAGACTAAACACAAGTCTCCCAACCTCAATCATAAGCCAACACGGCCAAACGACAACAACAACAACAACGACAACGACACCCGCCCATCGGGCCAACCAAAGTCGAACCACGCCCACCGGGCCAACCAAAACCAAACATACGCCCACATGGCCAATCAAGTTTAAAACACGCCAACAGGGTCAACAATTTTTAAAACTTTCACCTTTTCAACTTAAAACCTCATTTCTTGACATCACGTAGTTACAACCCGGTCCAGGCGTCCCCGAACTACGTTGTACCGACTTGACATCAACACCGTCACGTTCGACTACAGGAGCGCTCCTGAGTCGACCCGCGACAGTTTAAAAACATTTCACGCAATCACACACAATCAGTATGCCAGCAACAAAATACTGCAACATACGCACAAACAGAAACAAGACTCAAGACATGACGGGTCTACACTGACTCGACTCTCCCACCTAATTGATGGACAGTCCGAGGTGTGAAACCTCGAGCTCTGATACCAAGCTGTCACGCCCCAATTTCAGTAAATCGAACTCGGGACGCGAACATTTAAAATAATAAAACATTTTGAAACCATTTTCATTAAACCACTTTAAAAACACCATTTGTTCAACAAAATAATAATTACAACTTAAAACACGTCCCAACAAGTGGACAAAAGTATGGTATCCGTCGCTAGACTAAAAAAAACCCAGAATCCCGCTCCTAACTCTTCAAGCTTCAGAAGCTCACCTGGTCCAACCTGCGACCGATACCTGTAGGAAAAGCAGCTAAGGGTGAGCGTTCGCTCACCACCACGCATAACAGACTGACTACGACATAATTAGCAGACAAAGCCGATAACACCAAAAACAAAGTCAACACCGGGGAACAATGTCCCCAACCCAAGTACTCTGACTGAACAATACACCCACAGTTACCTTCCTTGACCAACTCATTACCCTGACACGTAAAGTAGACCCGACACAACGATCACGACCTCTTCCAAGGACTCAAAAGACCACCACGCAACACCAAACAAGATCACAAAGGATCGCACACCAAACAAGATCACAAAGGATCGCAAACCAGCTGCCAACTGCTCAGTGCCAAGAACGCTCACGCCCTCCCGAGACTCTAACTCGGTCAGGCCAACCCAAGAATGCTTGCAACTTACCGAGACTCTAACTCGTAGGCCAGCCGGAGAATGCTTGCAACTTACCGAGACTCTAACTCGTAAGCCAGCCAAAGAATGCTTGCAACTTACCGAGACTCTAACTCGTAAGCCAGCCAAAGAATGCTCACAAACCCAAACCACACACGCGCGACCAGGACCCCTTTATTGGCGGGCGGGCCCCCTACCCTGTCTGAACATGCAGACGCGTGTGCTCGTGGACCCCCGTTTCATGAAGCGTGCCCCCAACCTCAGGTAACCCCAAACACAATCACAATCACAATCACAATCACAATCACAATCACAATCACAAGCAAGTTCAACAACCAGTAACAACACATGTTCAACACTCACAGGCACTCATGGCCACCAAGACACCAACAGTAAAACACGGACTCAACAGCCCCACAGGCACTCACGGCCTCCCAAGACACACCAACAGTAAAAAACGGACTCAACAGCCCCACAGGCACTCACGGCCTCCCAAGACACACCAACAGTAAAACACGAACTCAACACCCCCACAGGCACTCACGGCCACTCAAACCACCAACAGTAAAGACACGGGTTCACAACCCCACGGGCACTCATGGCCACCCAAAACACCAAAGGTAAAGACACGGGTTCAACAACCCCACGGGCACTCACGGCCACCCAAAACTCAACAATAATACACGCTCACAACTTACCGAGACTCTAACTCGTAAGCCAGCCAAAGAACGCTCGCAACCTCCCGAGACTCTAACTCGGTCAGGCCAGCCCAACCCCAACAGTAAAGTACGGGCTCTCATGGTCACCCAAACACAAATAATAACACGGGCTCTCATGGCCACCCAAGACTCAACAATAATAGCACGGGCTCTCAAGGCCGCCCAAGACACCAAATAAACAAACAACCTCCGGCTTAACCAAAGCCTCCAACAGTCCTAATATCAACAGTTTCTCAATCAACCTACGAGCATGGTCATATGCCTCCAGTACTCCTAATATCGATAAGTTCACAAACAACCTCCGGGCATGGTCATATGCCTCCAGTAATTCTAATAACGCTAAGTTCTTTGTTCCTACGACACTACTAAGTGTCACATGCTTTTCTCATAAACGCTACAATCCCGTATCATGCTTTTCTACTATTTAAAATAAACCTACTCAACCCACGACACCCCGGTGTCACATGCAATTCTACTATTAACTTTCCCTAGTCAGGGTCGAGATCTGGCTACTTTTCCCTACCTCTCGACGAAACCACAGCAGCGTCTCATAGCAGCTGACGACCGGGCCAACGCCGTCTTCCAGGGCGAAGTCCGCGTCTGGGTGTAACTCCGGTTTTCTCTTCGATCGAAGTCGCACTCTAAATTTAACACGAAGTCACAAATTAATAACGGTTCCACCGTTAAGTTAAAGATTACGATTAGTCCAGTTTAACTCAGACAGTTGTCTTTTAAACTCGAGCGGGCTAAAAGCGGGATCACGACGAATCGGGTTCGAGCACTCGAGCCCCGAGCATAGAACTCGAGGCATAGGTCCCGGGGTACAGGTCCCAAGGTCCGATCCGACGCTCCCGTTTTTGTCTCGTTCACAGTCCGATTTTTCAAAAGTACCAACGTTCCAGATTCGTTCCCAATTCCGATTAACGACCCTTTTTTTTTCAAAACAGAACAGTTTTTGTTTCAAATTAAATTCCTTTTATTTCAAATCTGTTTCTGTTCCGATATTTTGAGTCCAAAATGAATTAAGTTCGGTTTTTGAACAACCGTCCCGAAATCCCGTTTAACAAATTAGATTCAATGCTTTGTTGTTTCAAAAAATCAACTCCAAACAACCAGATCCCAGTTCTTGTTTCCACACGAACCGATTCAACAGAAGTTCGAAAAAGGGAAAATAAAGGTTCGGTTTTCGAACCGGCCGGCCGCCGGCGAGGGCGGCGTCGGCCGGGGCCTAAACGTAGAGAAAGGGACGGTGGCGTCGGCGAAAAATGGCGGGACACGGCGGCTTCGCCCCCGTGTCAGATCTGGACGGACCCGAGGAGAAGGGAGGTCGGGAATGACGGCGGTTCGGGAGATCTGAGGAGGCGGAGGCTACGACGCCGAGAGGGAGGCGGCGGAGGTGTGCACGGAGGAGGGGTTTACGGCGGTTTTGGTCGGGAAAGAGACGGCGGCGGGAGTTCGGATCTGGTGAAGATCGACTCCATCACCGGCGAACCCAAAACGCTCACGGGGAGGGACGGCGAGCTCGGAGAAACCAGGTCGGCTGGGGGGTCTGTGGTGGTCGGAAAAGACGTGAGGGAGGCTGGAAGCTCGGATCTGAGAGATGGAGGGCTCTGGTGAGGGACGACCGACGAGCTTGACAGGACGGGGAGAAGAAGAGATAGGCGGCGTGGTTTCTGCCGCACGGTGAGGAGAAGGGTAGAGGGAGCGAGGCTGAGTGTCGGAGAAGAGAGGCGAGAGGGAGACGGCGCACCAGAGAGGGGAGAGACGAGGGGTCGGGGAAGGCACTGACGAAGGAGGAAGATGAAGAAGGGGGGAGCTCGAAGTGAAGCTGCGAAAATTAGGGTTTCAATCCCTAATTTTCGACTTTTATACCCAAGCCCTCAACTGGCTTGGGCCTCTGGCATGGATCGGGCCAGCCGGGATTGGGCCTCCGCGCTGGGCCTGGTCCAAGCCTGAACCTCTTTCATTTTTTTTTGACTTTTCCCTTTGACCCACTTGTTTACAAAATCTTACCTCCAAGTTTCGAATTTCAGTTTACTATTCTTTTAAAACGAAGTGGGTTTTACAACATTGAAAACAACAATCAAAGAGACATGTATGTATATACATACACAATAAGCAATACTTAAAGCCACAACTAATTCCTTGCATAAAACACACGATTATACATACATACACGGTAACAGTACATGTATGGAAAAGCTAAAGCCATACCGATTAAAGTAAAAGCATTTAACCCATACCGTATATGCAAAGCAACAACATGCTGTAAGCCAAACATGTAATATACACGGCTACGGAGATCAAGCTAACAAAGGCCAACAAAATTAAACCCCAAAAATTCGACTAAAGCATGGCTCTGATACTACTTGTTAGAACTCTAATCAAATCCTTTATGAATCCAACACTTAGTCAAACAATCGGGATTTGAATATTAAAACAACATAGAAAACGTACCTGATGATTCCATGTTGATGATGAGAACAATAATGGTTTTTGTCTTCCACAGATTAATCCCTTATGCTCTCCATGTGCTCTCACTTAATAGATGGGGGTGGAGGAGAAAGAAAGACGACTGATTAATCTTGGGGACCAAACCCTAATACCTTTATATATAAAATCTTAATAAAGCCCATTACTCTAATTAGATTTATATTGGGTATCACACATTGCAAAATCCATACTCATTAATGTTTTAAATTGAGTTTCCCAACTAGTAACCCAATACGAATCATTGACCCCAAATATACTTGTCCAATTTGTAAGCCCACACGTTGGATTATAACATAACCCAACATGGATAACTTATTTCAGACGTGAAGCCTTCTCGTTAGAGGCTCGGAGATCCAATGCTCAGTTCTGTATCAGAAGACGTAGGACGAAGAGAGACAAGAGGCTTGTCCAAACCGGTCATTCACCATATTCACGAAACAAGACCTCTTAACTACTCTTGTACCTAACGTATGATCTATGGATGATCCATCTCACCTCTATACATGCCTGCACTCTACTTTTCATCTCTAATGTTACATATACTGACCATGCACTCAGAGACAATGGTTTCAGTGGACAAGACATGTGGGTTAGGGTTTTGAATCGTCATGCCTACCCTACCCATGTTCTCTTGTCTCCATGCCTCATCCACAATATCTACTCAATCACTTACGCTTCTTCAAATCAAACATGTAATTTATGTGTGCATTAAAGTTAGATTTCATATATATACAAGACAGAAAGAATGCTAGAGTTGTAGATATAAATAGTTTTACATCATCATCAGATTAACATTTGTTGTCCTTATATCATTAAAGATTTAAATAACATCGACTTTTTTGTCATGAATTGGGTTCGTTTAATGGATGATTTTATTTATAAATTGATGCTTAATTTTCCCCTCAAAATCAGTTACAAGTTTTTTTATAAGCACAAAAAATTATTCAAAAAGAGACCCCTTTTTAAGTCAGAAAGGTTTAAAGGTCAAAGACCAAGATTGCGATTATAAAAAAACTCTAATACGTAAATCTAAAAGGTCGAGCCTTTTCCTTAAAAAAAACATCAATCCTCATTACCCCAGGTCAGACCAAACGTTCAAAAAGGATCGCAAACAACTTAAGTAGCTAAATTACGTTCAGCAAGCAACTTCTTCTTGGAAGCCAATTCGCGCACCTTAATCCACGCGTCAGACCCAGGAGACAAAGCTACGATACCAATTTCTCGATTAGAAACCTTTGACCTGGTAAAATGGAGGTAGGTCACAGTTAGCGAGGGAACTGGTTGTTTTTTCTTTTGAGGATGGCCTTTATGCGATTTAGGCTTCAAGAGAGCGTCCTTCCACGAACTCACTTGTTGATGGGCTTGAGACAGGACCCCGTCCTCGCCCGTTTAATTTGAAAAACCCAATAAAGGGACATCAGTCATCAATTCTGAAGCATTTCTCTCCATATCAGTTAAAGGATCTTGCGTTGTTTGACCCAGAACCAACCTAAAATCCATCCTCGGTCTAAGTTTTCACTTGAACTCATGGAGATATGCTCACGTGGAGGAACAGATGGACAAACAACAATACTAGGAAGAGAACCTTATCCAGCAAATCTGGTTAGGTTGTCGCCAAAACTAAATCTGCCACGGTTATGGTGTGATCCACGTTACTACCACAAATCAAAATAGAGGCTGGCCCTATAGAAACTTGGGCTTCGACACACTCTTGGCCCACAGACGAAGCGATCAACGAGTTCTCAAAGATCAATTTTAAGGCAATAGCATCTGAAAGATCACAACAAGTATCGTTATCCAAGATTTTCAACGATCACGTCATTGTAGAATCCACTGGAGTGACAACAAGCATTAAATTAAATTTTTGTACTCTCCACTATATGTCTTCTCTCTCGATTTAGGTATAGAATTTTTAGGATTTACCACAATAAACGGTGCGTCATTATCGTATGCATCCCCCATCTAACTGAGAGTTTCCCACTCTCCACCCTCTTCTCCGACTTCCTCTTATTTTCTTTATCTTTCACCTTTTTTTTTCTTCCGGATCTATCCTTGGGGTCGTACCCATACCACAGCCGCCGCCCATTTTTGTTCATACCCCGTCGTCGCTGAAGACCATCTAGTTATGGATTATGGTTGTCTCACTTCTCAGGGACGATGGCGAAGATGACTACATCATCGGGGTACCGGCGAGAGCAGTCCCGATTGTGAATAATAATAGGTACCGATTTTCTTTGGCCGGATGTCTACTCACCGAGAAGCGCTTCATCTTGAAGGTGTTGGGTGGTTTCATGGCAGCGACCTGGGACATCCAGGGTCTGGTGGTTCAACCCCTCACCAACCAGATCTTTAACTTCTTCCCATCTAGAGAATCGGTGATGGGGATTTGGACCGGGAGCCCAGGACTTTCCATAGGTCTGTTCTCCTTCTCATGCCTCTACCGCACTGCAAGCAATTGGGGACTCTAATTTTTTTTTGAAATGTGTGAATCTGGTTCTGGGCTTTCGACGTCCTAGTATAGGCCAGGACGTCCCAAGAGAGAACCTTCATTAACACAATATTGGGAGTGGAGGTGCCTCTTGGGAACCATTCCCGTCGTCGGGGCTAAGAGGTGTTCTTGTGGCTCAAGGTTGAGCTACATGCCACTGGCCCTTTCTGGCATCAAATCAGGTTCCGTTTTCAGGGGTTTCGGGAACCCGTTACGGTTCGGCTGCAGTACGAAAAGCTGCCAAATTTTTGTCTTTGGTGTGGGTTTTTTGGTCATACCAGTCACGACTGCACGATGGTCATCCCCGAGCTGGATCAAGCTCTTCTCTGGTATGATTTTTTCATTAGGGATCAATCGGAGCTCTAGGTACATGGTTGTCTCCATACGGACTAAGAAACGACCTCATGAGAAGCGACCCAGAAACTCGTGAAGGAAGTCGTCCCTCCCTCAAACCACAATCTTTCCTAAGGTTCCAATCTCCTTCTAAGGATCTTATTGTTGGAATTCTATGGATCAAACGCAGCGGAAATTAAATTTTTTTCCCTAGAATAGCCTCAGGATCCATGTAATTCCGAGTAAACCGACAAACAAAATTAAAGGAGAGATTACCTCTTTCAATTTTAGCTTGGTTTGAGACAGGGACCAACTTTCAGCTCGTATATCTCAGCGACGAACCGTTGGAATGAAAATCCCTCGGTCAGATTGAAGACCAATATGTGTAGAACATTCACCCCAAAAATCAGCAAGATCGGACCTCGGATGATCCTCCGATCGAGCTCTTTACAGTGGCTGGTCGGACAGAATCTGAGCAGAAAAATCTGGACAGATTTTTCTCTTCTTCTTGCAAACCAAGAACACTCGAAGCAAATAGGTTTGATGGATTAAGTGTGAGTTGAGACGTTTCCAAAAGGATCCGTCCTCTACCAGTATCCACACCAACAAGATATCCCAAATCGCTTATGTGCTAGCACAAAGGAAGAACACTTCTTCCTCTCTTTCTCTCTACTTGTTTTTCTCTCTACACTTTGAGAACTATTCTCAACTCAACCTTGAGAAAAATCTGATTTTTCTTCTCTCTCTTGCATGCCTATATAACCCAACATGACCACACTTATTTTATTTGGAAAAACCCAACACTTGGACTTCCAACTTGGACAAGTGTCTCACTTAGGTTTTGCATGCTTACTATTCCTAAACATGACTCCACTAAGTCATTTCAAGCAAGTCCAACTCTTGGACTTTCTTTTATGACAAGTGTCTTATTTAGGAGTAGTGGTCATGCAAAAATACCCTCTTTGAATTTCAAAAATTCAAGGGTCATTTTTGCATATTAATTGCCCAACATAATCTTTATTATATTGGCTATTCGAAAAACGAGTTTAATGAATAAATAAATATTATATCAAATATAATATATTATTTTATTCACTTAATGGACTTCCAAAGTCCAACACGATTTTGGGCTTGTTGTTAGGTGTGACCCTGCAGGCTCATACGACGTTCGACAGTGGGCCCGAAATCCTTGATTCGTCCACATGTCATAGTTGTCTTCTAGTAAAGCAATATGACTACCCAAACGTGTATGATGATCGTCAATGCGACTTAACCTTTACACGCTAATATGCTAACCCTTCTGTCAACGATATCTCGATCGAATAAGGCATAGGGCCGTCATCCTTATTTTATTCGATCGCTGTTTCTTGATCTTAAGTAGACTACCAGTGATAACTCTTTATCAATTCGCATGGCCATGCTTTTTCTGCGGTCTCACTTATCAAGGGGCCCAAACGATATCTCTCATATTTATATGAGTGACAAATCCCTTATCTGTCAACCATATCTCTCACATAGACACTTATGCACCCAATCACAGCCTTTATAATTGCCCGGTTAAAGACAACGTTTAACTGTGTCAAAGCACACAACCACCTATGTAGAAATCATGATGACTATAAGGTCAGAGGACTTAAGTCATATTACGGTACTGAGAAATACTCATGACAGTTCCTATGCACTATTCTCATAGTGGGTCATCCAATGTCATTTCCCTAAATGACATCTATGATTTGACTTCATATCCAATATGTATGATCAGTAAAACGTAATCATAAGCCAACATCATACTAGTCTTAGTATATCAGTAAGACCAGGGATCAAATGAATAATACTCTATTACTTCTAAGAGTTTTACTATCAGGTCCTCAACCCGATGATCTTAAGAAAGAGTATTGTTCACACTATTAACATTTCACAAATGATAATAGTAGTGCCGGTGTATTAATGAAATGATAATGCCGTCCATAATCACGATTGGCCTAGGGCAAAAAAACCAACACTTATAGGGTGAGTGGGAACCCGGGAAGCAGTTAGAATGGGAACGATGGGGCGGATGCGTCGTTGGGGATTGCACAGGTCACAATCTTGTCTAACACGTGCCAAGATGGCAATAGGCGCCTCTTCCACCATGCATTCTTCACCACCCTCGAGTGCTCCATACATCGTATCTAACAACCCTTGCCACTACCGCCAACGCCCATTGCACAACTCTAGATTCCCCTACTATTATTGTCGTCACCATCGCCACCATCTCCGTACTGCCACCATCACTACCTTCCTCACTTAATGAGAAGGTTTTTTTTCAAGAATCCCAACTTTCTTTGTCTCAAATGAGGAAGCTTGGGGGAACCTCAGAACTTCCTTCACCCCTTGGGTCGCGTCGATTCAAGAATGACAAAGACTTGACAATGGAATCAACTAAGAGGGCCCACGGTGTGAACGCCCGACTGAAGAAGAAGAAATATGGTTTTATGGACGTCGACCTAGGCCTAGAAAAGATCCAAGATTATCAGTGCTCAGGCTTAGCGGCGAGGTCTACCAAGAAGCCTCTTTGGGAGCCATTATTGGGGTTGTCGGGGTAGGATATGAGAAGAATTTCCCTCGCATCCCGATAAAGGCCGACTTGGTCGGGTCTTTTTTCTAGGTTAGGGGTAACCCTTGTAACCCTAGCAACTCAAAACAACCACCCGATGGAGTATTTAGCTCCTTGTTGCTTTATTGTTCTTGACGGTTTTGTTTCTAGAATGTATCATAGGTTGCCTACTAGGATTTTGTTTACTTGGCCTAGTATTTCAGTACACCTACTTTTAGTGATGGTTCCAAACTACTACCTCGTCCTTAAGTGTTTATCCCATATGATTTGTATTTGGATACTCGATAAATAAAGAAGTGGAACCATTTCATACAAAAATTACAAGTTAGAACTGATGTAATTTTTTTTTAAATCATCTCTGCAAAAAAAAAATTATGTATACAAAACATATATTATATTATATCATGTATACACAGAGTTAATTCTTGCAATTTTCTTTAAATAAAAAAATATGACATGTATCGACGTAATGTTACTATTCTTCTTTGTTGTCACATAATTGTTCCCTAATTACCGGTAAGAGCATCTTAAATAGTAAACAACTAGCTAGTCGTAGGAGGTAGTAGGAGAAGGAGGCTAAATTCCATTAGCTGCTTAAATTCCATTACCGGTAAGAGCATCTTCAATAGTAAACATTAGCTGCTACTACTAACTGGTGGTAGGGGCTAGTTGTTTGGGTGTTTTTGCAATTTTTAATAATTTCAAAACAACCCTAAAACAAACTACTTATTTTATTTATGCCAAATATGAAATATAAATCCTCACATTATATTACTGTAGTTGTGCTCGTCATCTCCATATTTAGGCCAAATGCTCGTTCGATATCCTTCTTTGTCGCCTCTTGGTTTCTAACAAAACACCTTTACTTTTTTGTTTGTGGAGCTGGTATTGTTTTCACAAATGCAGACCAAGGAGGATAAATTCCAACGGGTTGCGTATTATGTTTTGTTGACCTTAAACTCACCCAGTGGAGTAAAGGCTTGGACTGCTTGGGAAAACAATGTTGACCTATTCAGTAAGTTGATGTCATTGATGGAGCTTGATAATCTGAAAATTGTGTGCCATATCCACAAGTCTAGGGGATGCAATGACTTCTACCATGATTGTGGTGACATACTCGTGGTCTCTGCTTGAGAATTATGCAGCCCATGCCACCAGACAGTTCTTCCAATCCCAGTCCATACAGTCGATACTCCTTATCATCCCCGGGAAGCCGTGTACTTCGTTGATTTCTTGCAAATGGCGGACATCTTCCTCGGTCGATAATTGTAGATATGTTCGTTCGAAAATCTCGATGACGCCCAAGAAGAACTTCCTGACGCACTTTAAAGCACTGCCCTCTGTCATTCGCTAGTACTCGTCAACGTTAACTGTGAGTGTGCTCTTAGAGCATCCACAGCGCGTGCACCACCTCCCCGGACCACGAATCGCGGTTCGCGTTTTAGTGGTTCGCGATTCGTGGTTCGCACGTTGTGGCGTGCGTGATCCACGAATCGCGAACCACTAAACGCGCGTCGCAATTCAGAGCGCGAATCGCGACTCACAATTGTGCGTCGATGGTTCGCGAGCCATGAGTCGCAAACGCCCAATCACAGGGCGACATGTGGCAGGGTGACGGAAAAAAATTCGGACCGTTGGCAATGGTTCAAATTGCAACGATTATTTTTTAATTAAATTAAATACAAATTAAAACAACCAAAAATAATTTTTTCCCCACTTATAAATACCCCTTCCCTCATTCATCAAACCACACACACTTCTCCCAATTTCTTCTCAATTCTATCTCAACTCTCACTCTCAAATTATCCACTTTCTCTAAAAAAAGTCCCGATAAAAAAATGTTCGACAATTCGACTCAACCACCGTCCTCACCTGACAACCTAGACTACATACTAAACGCACCAGATAATTAGGTCAACATAACTCTGGTAGGCATCTTTCAAGAGATATTGAACACACCGGGAAACCCTCCGCCTTGCAACCCAGTTGCTGGTTCTTAGGACCTTTCCGCTTTCAATGCATTCATGAAACAACATCGGAACGCGGGTACATTCCAACAACATCGTCTTTAATTTCATTAATTTTTTTAAATTACATTATGTTGTCAAGTGCTTTCTATCATTTTATTATTTTATTATTTATGATGTTGAATACATTTAAATCCAGGTGCATTCCAACAACCGGCCAACCTCGTTGTATTTCGACCAATTACTTTCAATCCCGCGCGTTCTAACCCCTCTATCAACTACTACGGCTACCCCAGGGCCACCCAATACCACCAACAACACGTCCCCGACAGTAGCGGTACCCAGATGTCGTCTAGGTCGTCCTCCATTGGCCCGACAAAACGAAAGAAGCCGACAACGGATAGAAGAAGGAAATGGCTCCCCGAGGTGGACAACCTGCTCATTGAAATCTAGATATGCACAACCAAAGACCTCATAAAAGGCAACTCCCAAGATGGAAGTTCCTTCTAGGGCATAGTTTCCAAGTAGTTCTAGAAGGAGGGTAAGTTCAACCCTCTTGATTGGACCTTGAAAGGCATCAAGAGTCATTGGAACAGGTAGGCGCCTCGAGTGTGGAGGTTTGGAGAGACTCAAAGTTTGTTCCACACAGCGAATGGAACGAAGAAAGGTACAAATAAGAGACCAGAGACATTTACTGAGCCACAGCGAAGGAGCACGAGTCGAAGCATTTCAACCTCCATCATTGGATCGAGCCGTTGGATTACGAAAACAAGTTCTGGACGGAGGAAGGCACGATCAGGACTGTACGTTGACGATCGGACAAGGCCAAAAATAACAGCTCAACCCCACCCAATTCACTTCTCACCGATGATGAACATGTTACAGCTCTAGGTGATGAGTCTATACCTGGTGGGGTATCCTCCGATCCGATCGAGGGACCAAGTGCCCCAAGTGCCTATGGGAATGTACAAGAGCGCCCGATGAGTCAAAAGGTTGCGAAGAGGAAGGGGAAGGATGTGCAATACAAATTAGAAGTCATCACCCTAATCGACAAAGTCAAGACCGAGAAGGGAAAAGTCATTCTGATTCTAGACGATAAATTCGAGAGGTACTACACCGAATACAATAGAGTGGAGGAGAAGGACATGTCAGAGTTCGACGAGTAGCAGTTGATCAATCACGTGAAGCTGAAGTTTTTGTTGATGGCACAAGGCGAGAAGATCCAAGCTCACATTTCGAAGCTCCAATAAAATTGTACAACTTTTATTTAATTAATTAACGTATTATTTGATATTTGATTTTTTAATTTATTTAATTTATGAATGCATTCTAGTTAATTATTTTATTTCAATTTTTATTAATATTTAGTGTTTTAAATCAGAATTAAAAAAAATCAGCAAAAGAATAATTAATTCTCCAGTCAAGATCTACTCAGCATCTCTGTAAATCATGATTATCATACATGATCTTCACACTGTGGAACCATTGGCGGAACCAGGAATATAAATCAAGGTGTTCCGCCAACAATTATTAAATGTAATATAAAACAAATATAAACTACAATTACAAGAGAACTATATTATTTTGTTTTGTTATTTAACCATTCGTATGCATATACAATTATATGTTTTTTTTGATAAGCTAAAAATTTATTACACTAATGTTCTACAAGAAAATTAGAACAAAGCCCGGAAAGTGGTCCTCAAACAAGGACCTTTCCGCAGGCCATTACAGCTACAAGAGCAAAACAGATAGCAAAAACAAACCCAAGCAAGACAAAAACAAAAGACAAACTGCCGCCTACCCTGCTTGCGTCCTACCCGGGTTCAAGCACAGAAAACGATTAGAAACCAAAATAGGGGTTATAGCTTCAGAAAGACGTCCTTGGGCCTCAGCTTCGTCTATATCCTGTACGATACAAGGTGCTGCGTTTCGAACTAAAACATCACCCTGCTCTGCTCCACAAGACCCCAAACGTACTAGATCAGCATCGGTTCGCTATGAAGACGTTCCAACGAAATCAGCCCGAGCCTGTCCTAGCTTCTTACGACCTAGAGACGAAACCTCGGCACTAGACATGCGAGAGCGTGCCAAACTACAAACAAAATGTGTCCATTAGTCGTACCCATTAAAGGTCTCCACTGCCATGGACGCAGGTTCTGGTGACGAAAATGAAACACACCCAAAACGCTTTCCGCCCCTGTTCGGACGCTTCAAAACAGAGCATCCGGCAATCCGACAATTTATCCCAATCACAACGTGATTCTCAAGATATGATCCTTATATGTGATCCTTTTTTTATTGTACATGCTCTTAGTTCTCACCGATGAATCTCTCATATGATAATTCCATACAGGGCTTGGGATCGGGAATGACTTATGATATTGGGCTTAGGACGGGCCCATGTCCGAAAACAACTAGGGCTGACAGAAGAACTCAGGATCAATTTTTTCCATCTAAATTGTGAGCTTCCCTCATTTTTGCATTGACGTTCCTTCAACTTGAATCCTCAATTTTTTACTTGATTTCCCAATTTCGCTTCCCTAATTCTTTGCTTCATTTTCTTAGATTTTCCTCCCGAGTCATCATTTGATTGGTGAATTCGGACAAATCCGATTTCGTTTACCTCCGTTGAGGTCACACAATCAAACGCGCAATACAGACTTCAAAATTCCAGACCTCGACGCCGGACTTCTCACGGGAGCTGCTTCTGCTCTTACGACCGGCCATTGCTTCCGTTCCACCAATTTCCAGTAAGTTTCTGATTTCAATCGACAATATAGTATTTTGAGTAAATGGCTCTAACGCAACTTACATGCCAGGATTAGATCAACATCAACATGCTAAAAAGTTCTCAAATTGTCAAAACCCAGATAAGAATTTTAGTATAAATCATCTCAATATTCAAAATTTGAAACGTTGGTTTTGCTTTATTCTATTCTATTGCCATGATGCGAATCATGTTTTTCTCCCTGTTTAAGAACTATTTGTATTATCTGCAGGGGCGGAACCAAAGGGGTTTAGGGTGTTCCATGGAACACCCTAAAATTTTGAGAATCTAGTGATTATTGGGGCCTTAAGCGAGAATTTGATCAATAACTTTTTTTCTTATGAAAGAATATAATAGGATAATAAGTAAATTTGCTCATATAAAAAGATTATACTAGATGATATTGAGCAAATGAGCTTCAACGTCTTTTTATAACACTAAAAAAATATAAAATGGACGATGAATATTAGTTTCTAACAAGATAGTATCGATGGATAAGATATACCGTCTAGAATTCAATACAAAAATAAAAATATTTAAGGATTCACATTTATCCCTAAATAAGATGTATTCATGTCATGTTTGGATGTGATAGGTTCAAGATAATTCTAGAAAATTACACTAAATTATCTAGAATATATGTGACGTTGTGTATGCCTAGCTATTGTCATTATCTTCTATAAATTTTCACACTTAAAATAATTTTTAAATAGTAAATATGAGTTTTTAACTATGATCAATCAAATATAACCAAAAATAAGAAACCGGTCAGAATTTAGAATAACATTGCAAGATAGTAAGTAAGAATTTTTAAGAACTAAAGGTATTTAGTATTGAAATCCACCGTTTAACCGACAAAAACAAAATAGAACAAGCCCAACACATTCTCCTGGTTACCTCAGGATATATGTCTAACTTCATGTAATTGTTGTTACTCTCTAAAGATTAAAGACGCTTATAAACAAACTCGTTTTTATTGATCATTTTGATTTTGAACTCAAGAACCAAAAATAAATCATCATTCATGTTTATGGCCTCTGGTCTTTGCGCTTTGTTGAGCATCTTCATGTCAACGACTGAGAAACATCTCCATTCGCCAATGAGTGAATCATTTTCCTAGAATCTAAACAATACAACTTCATGTGATACATATATAAAGCCAACTCTACTTATTATCTTGATTAATTTGATTAATCATGAAATGAAACTTTCATAATACCTATTTTATTGCAATAAATTTGGAAGGGTTTCTCTTTCTCTTGACAACTTACTTTCTCATGTTATTTTGGTTTAAGTATTTCCGTAATAAAGTTGACAAATTATTTCTCATTCCTCAAACAAATACTATAGTGTGGTATATAGATATTCACACTTTTTTCTTTGCTTTTGTTCCATTCTTTTGTGTGATCCCTATTTAGTTCACTAATCACTGGTAAATTGAACTTGCATGTTTTGTTTCGTTAACGATAGTTTTCACTGCTAAATAAATACCCATAGAGCTGTTAGAACGTTCAACAATCAAGAAAATTTGTGTTTCTTTTGGATGAGAATTGTTTTTTTCTTCTAAAGAACAAATTTGATTCGAGATCAAAATTGGCACAATTAGTAATAAAATTTAATTTTAAAATTAGAAAACTAACATTTTCGTTTGATTTAGATTTGATCAAATAATAACAAGTCCTTAATTTTGTGTAGCCTTTTTTGATCCAAGGTCATAAACGGTTTATTATTTAATTTTATGAGGCTTTTTCGATATGAGGCCTTAAGCGGTTGCTTAACTCGCTTAAAGCTTGAGACGGCCCTGAGTGCTAGAGTAGAAGGCTTCTCAATAATTTTCCTTTTCGAATCTGGTTTGGGCTTCCGAACCTATTCATTATTAGGCTGGGCTTTTTTCCTATTCATTCGTATACGCAAAATAAACGAACATTCTTCCTTCCTGCGCGACTCAACGCTTTTCCATCGCCGGCAACAAGCTTTCCAATCGACGGCAGGCAAGCTCCATATTCTCCTCAGATTTTATTGATTCTTGTGATTTGAAATTTAACCTAGGATTTCTGAAACTAAATTTGCATACCTTAATTAGTTGGATGGTAACAAAATAGGACTAGATTTTTTTTCTTCTCATGGCTAAAGCATGAGCTTCGAGTTTGACTATGATATCACTGTTTGTGTTAAATATTGGGCTTAAAATTGTTGATTGATACTTAGAGTTGTTATAGGAGAGGTTTGTTGACAAGACATATTGGTCGTGAATAAATAAACTAATGTAATGATTTTGATTCGTAACAAGTCAGTTTGATCACAAGTTCATGAGTCTTATTGGGTTTGTTTTATCAGAATTTAATTTACTTCTTTAGAACATTTGGTTTGGTTTTTTCTTCACTAATGTTACTCTAGTTAGTTCCCAATTGGAATGAAAGGAAGGTGTTTGCTTAGAATTTATTGAAATATGGGATTCAGACTCAGTAAGTAAATAAATACAGTTCTTTATAAAAATTATATTTAGTTGATGTTTTTCTTCTTCTTAAGGTTATCATTGCATTGTCTACAAAAATTTGTAATTTGCAGTTGACTTTTGCTAAGGGTGTCAATACTTGTTTGATTTTTTTCTCTATATTTATTAACTGTCATGGCTACCCCTGAAATAAATTCCTAGTTCCGCCCCTGATTATCTGACGTATTGTATTCAATGAAATGCCGACAAGAAATATGGTTTCATGAGCTTTTGTAGCTGGAGAGTTTGTTGTCACCTTTCCTCATTATGCCAATGTTCAGACCTCTTATTTTAATTTTATAATCATTGGTTTTGCTTGCCACTATGATTGATGTTTAACAATGTGATAATCAATCTCATTCCTATTTGTTTGTTGAGGCTTTGGAAGAAAAGTTATGATAATTATGTTTTTTACCAGTGAGGTTTTATCCAAGTTTAATATGTTGGTTTTCTAGGCTACAAGTAAGTCATACGTGATTTCTTGTATGTTTATAACCACAGTTATTGCGCACATTATTGTTGATCTAGATGGTTTCCAAGTAGCTCACTTTCTGATTGCTCTATTGTGCTTATTTGTATCTTGTAAATTGATTTTGAGGCATTTGGCTCGTGTAATGTTGGCACATGTGATTCTTTCAAGACCTATGATATCATGCCCATCTTTACTCTAAATTTTTACTTGTCTCACACCTCATGGTAGGAAATCTTGAGCACATTATGCGGCTAGATGTGATGTTCTCTCCATCTATAGTGGTATATATTCCGTCGTAGATCTCAGTCTTTTTTTAAAAATCTCTTATTAGTTCCCCTCCACTACTATCATAGGTACTGTTCTGTTCAGCTGAATTTTTGCAGTCATATTTTGACAAATTATCTCCTTTCTAAAGGTCCTTTGACCTTTTCATTCAATGTCACGGGGTTGGTGGAGGAGGCACGAGCACCATCAATTGTATGATCCCATCAACACTATTCAAGTCTCTTTATATTATACGATTTGCATGTGGGAGGGAAGTGTTACAATACCAATAGACAAGTGAGCCCAAGAGTTTATTGTGTTGATTATGGTGAACCAGTAGTCTATTAGGTTACTTATGGTGTCTATTGAGTTAACTATGATGTCTCTTGACTGTCCATGTTTTCCTTGTATAAAGGCAGCCTCTACTTTGTATTGATGTGAGCCGAAGAGTTTATTGTGCTGATTATGGTGAATCCAATAGTCTATTGGGTTAATTATGGTGTCGATTGAGTTAACTATGACGTCTCTTCACTGTGCATGTTTTTCCTATATAGTGGCAACCTCTACTTTGTACTGATCAACAAGCAATAGTAATATTTCTTATTTCTAGTTTTACTTGGTATCGAATTATGGTTAGGAGGATTTCATACACTTTATGATTCTGCCCACTTGTTAGCCTTTGGTTCTAGCAAGTGGGCAGGGCATTGTTACTAAAAGATGGTCATTATTTACAAGCTTTTTTTTAGTTATTTCTATGTTCTTGGGCTACGTATGCATTGTTGTTAAGTTGAGAAGCAACTTTTCCGGATGTTCATTTCTGCTATGACCCACATGTAGATTTCCAGTCCTACATGTGAGAGGGAGGATTGAAATATTACAAATTATCAGTTCTTCGGGAACTACGAAATGTGAAAGGTAGTATTGGAATTAAAGCTTTGGTTCACATGCAAGTTTTGTTATGCTATATGGCTTGCACGTGAGGGGGAGGGTTAGAATACCAATAGAATAGTAAGTCCCAGAGTTCGTTATGTTAATTATAGTGAACCCAAGAGTCTATTTGTTTTATTATGGTGTCTATCGAGTTAATTATGATGTCTCTTGATTGTCCAGGTTTTTCCTAAATAAATGTAGCCTCTACTTTGTACTGATCATCAAGCAACAATAATATTTCTATTTCTCAAGTTTTACAAGCTCAAAGCATAAAGCTTATTAGGGAAATTTTATCCAATTTTCATATATGAGTTTACCTTTCAACGTTGAAGGTATTAATCGTATGACGATTGGTCTGTACAATAAGACACTTTGTATATATATGCAAGATTACTCAACCCGGTGGGGCCTTAATGTCCCCAATCCGTTCGGTTTCGTGATGAGATTCTGTTGTTGTTAGGGTGACAATGCCCCGCTGGTTTCGTCCTCGATATTTAGAAAAAGAAATTTAAAAAATATATTTTATCTGTTTCCCTAAGTAACCTTATCTGCCGGATTTTCTTTCTTGACTGCTTTAGTGCCTCCCTTCTGCTTGACTCCTTTCCTTCTGTCTCCGATGGGCGTCTCCGTCGTTCTATCATCTTCACTAGCTATCGTGGTGTTAATTTTGGTGGGTTTCCTGTTGCGGTGTTTTTTCAAGATATTTTGTGGTGCCCATTTTTGTTTATCAATTCATAGATGTCGGTTTTAGCCATCAGGTTTCTTATATTTGAATGGATCTTGTTTAGTTAGTGAGTATAAGAAGGGTTTAAAAAGCCTGTAGAATCTGAACTGGCCGCTCTCCCGCCTGGCGGTTCGGATGCTGGGTTGCCCAAGTTTCGAACTGCATCCATCTGGGCAGATGGCAGATCCAATACCATGGATCCGTAGATCACCAGATCCACCCGCCTATACATAGTATAAAATTCCAAATACATTATATCTTGGCCCAACCCGCTTCCAACACTTCTCAAACCCTAGGGTTTATCAAGTAGTTTTGTTTTTTATCAGCCTTTATCAAGTAGTTAATAGCATACCAAATGTTAGGCTTGTAAATATTTGGGATCCTAGTGATGAGATACACTCATGTGGATGCTGCAGAATTCTGAAAACATATCCATACGATTTTGTTGCCAATTTCGGTGGCATTGATTAGTATCGTACCCAACAGAAACAGTTCATGATGAGGCTTCAATGGTAATTGTGATTGATATTTTATTAATTCAGACACTTTCATGCTTTGGGATGAAGTAATGTTCAATTTTCTAGAACTGAGACCCCTGAGAACCTTTTCTTTCCGTTACAACCGAGGGAAGAATGGCAAACAAACAGGCAGAAGAATTAACCATTGATGCTTAGTATTATGTTTTCTTTGTGATGATAAATTATAACTTATTAGTCCCGTGATATGCATATTTTTCCTCAGAACAAATGAATTGATTGAATCTCTGACCAACTACTCTGTTATGACAGTTGAAATAGAAGATGCTGCCCAAAACTGCTCAAATCCGGCTTGTGAGGTCTCATCCAGAGGTTTATGAACCATGTGACGACTCATTTGTGTTAGTTGATGCCCTTCTGGCTGATCGGCCTTACCTCTTAAAGCATCGTCCAACATTGTGCATGGAAGTGGGTAGTGGTAGTGGTTATGTAATCACATCCTTGGCCCTCATGCTGGGGCAGGAGGCTTCAGGGATTCACTACATTGCTACAGACATTAACCAGCATGCATTGAGAGTGACGCGAGAGACAATGGAAGCACATGGCGTTCATGGTGAGGTGGTAGCTTCTGACATTGCATCAGGGCTGGAAAAGCGCCTGGCTGGATTAGTGGATGTATTGGTTGTGAACCCACCGTACGTGCCAACCCCTGAAGATGAAGTGGGTTGTGATGGAATTGCATCTGCTTGGGCAGGCGGGGAGAATGGGCGGAGGGTTATTGATAAGATATTGCCTGCTGCTGACAATCTTTTGTCGGGCAAGGGATGGTTGTACATGGTTGCCCTAACTGAAAACAACCCCTCAGAGATATGCCTCGAGATGAGAGCAAAGGGTTATGCTTCCAGAATACTTGTTCAGAGATCAACCGAGGAAGAGAGTCTCCATGTCATTAAGTTCTGGAGAGATTCTGATACTTAAGAAGAAGACAATGAAGCAAGCAAAGCCATTAGCCATGTTGGAGACAGTATTATTGTGGAGATGTTAAGCACATGTCAAATGGCCAGATGACCTGTAAAAGTTATTGGTCCCCATCCAAAATAATGCTTCTTGCAGTCTGTCTGATAATGATACTTTTTATTTGGATTACATCGTCACGAACCGTTGGTGCTGATTTCAATTAGTTTGAACATCTAGCTTGTTATTTTAAATCATATTCAGACTGAATACTTGGTTGCCTATGTTAGGAAGAGAAGCTCAAACAACAAAGTTGCAGTTGCAGTACAAGGGAGATTCTTGCTGATTTGAACTGGACATGAATGGACTAGTAAGTTATTCTGATTCATTTCTATGTTGATAAGGTTCAAACATCAGAAAATGAGATTTTTGTATCATGGAACAGTTGGTGTCAGTTGAAAGCTTCCTGGAATGAATCTGAATTTACTGATATGAAGATTCAAATAATGTAAATAAAGTATGAAACTTCACTGTCATGCATCACTGGTAGCTAAGACAACCACATCTCTCCCTCACACACACACAAACAAACTTGTAGTAATAATCAACAACTAGGACTTGGAGTATGCAAATCAAAACAATATAATAACAATATACTCTGTCTTTTGTTGAAGATTACAGAAAACACTGAGAGGAAGAAAATCTAAAGCTTCCTTAGACACTGTAGAACTAATAGTAATATCACACAAGCAATGAAGAACAATACAGAGAGACAAATCCTATGCACTTAGATGGATAAAGAATAACAAATAGACTGCACTTGTTTTATTTCAAGGTTTTGGTGCTTCTGCCTTTGGTTCCTCCACCACCGCTGCTTCTGGTGCTGGTGCTGGCTCGGCCTTGGCTGGCTCTGCGGTTTCAACCGCGACCTCTTCTTTCTTCTCTTCCTCAACTACTATCTCCCTCTCTGTTCCACTAGTTTCGGGCGCTTCTTTCTCTTCCACCACTATGAAAGTGGACACCTTTTCGAACACAAACAAGACTGGTCCTGAAACCATGTGTGCTCCGAACTTGGAAGATGCTTCCGATGCTGGTTTCGATCCTGGGAACTCTGTTCTCATCCAAAAAAAAAAGAAAAGAACAGGGCACTCAGCAAAACAAGTAATAAACTCAAAACCCAAAAATATTTATCAAACATACCGATCTTAGCAAGCTCGTCTAGGAACTTCTGAACCATAGCCGAGTGTTTCTTGAGTCCTGCCTCCTTGGGTTCCTTAACCAAAGCCTGCCTCACCAAAATGAAACAACAGCTTATTATGTTGCCACTTGTCATATGTTTTCTTCATGAACAACTAATCACAAACCTTGATTTCAACAGAGGAGGCTTCATATATTTCGAGCACTTTAGGGTGGAGCTCGCCCTTCTTCTCCTCAAACTCCTTGTTGATTTCCTCCTGAAACCATGAACAAAACAACAAACATCAGGAAAGCAGATTATACATATATATATATATATATATATATATATATAAACATGTTTTCTTTGAGAGAAACACAAACCTTGGATTCATCGAAGGACTTGGTAGCCTCAGCAGCAGCAGCCTTTTTGGGGCCGTTGGTCTTCTCGAACACCTTCTTGATCTTAGGAAGAACCTTGGATTTCCAGTAACCCATGTTTGTTTAAACTAAACAAGAGAGAAACAAAGCAGATTAATCAGACAAGAATAAAAATCCCATGTTTCTGATATATTCAAGTTAGTTGCTTACTTTGGTGCTAATAGTAATATCTGAGTGTGTCTTCTTCTCAGAAATTGTCTCTCCCGATTAAGGCTCATAATGCTAGAGACCTTGCCATCATCATATAGACATACCTGCCACCAAACTGCCCCTCTGGTTCTACCTATATTACCAAAACGCCCTCGCACCAATCATTGAGACCTCCCACCGGTGCAGGGGCAGAACGGGAAGGAAAAGTTGTGACAGCTGGATTGAGAGGTGGCAAATTTGATATGTGGGGCCGTCAAGTATCCTGATGCTGATCTGTAACAAATAACACAAACCTTTAAGCAACTTATTTTTCTTTCCATTAATTTTATTTGGTAATTGGGTCCCCCACGTGGCTTCGCTGGTTGGGGTGAAATTACAATGGAGCCATCAACGGTCAATAGGACAAAGGTTGATGCCATGTGGTCTCTCTTCTCAATGCATGCAGATAACAACACTGTAAGAAACAAGCAACGTGTCTTTGTTTCTTTGGTGGGGTTTTCATGGCTTTCTACTCGCATCTACAACGTTGGGTGGGTTAGCGGAGAACTATTGGCAATGAGCAATCGGTAACAAGGAGTAGACGGGGAGTTGGTGGGGAGCTCGTTGGCGGTGAAGATCGACGGTGAGCTCACCAACTCTTCTCAATGCCGACGGTAAGCAAAATTGTGGAAAACAACACTTACCATCAACTCTTTAGCACCTAATATTATAGGGTAGTGACTATTAAAATTGACGGTAAGCTAGCGGTGAAGCTCAAAAATTATATTTAGTCATCCCACCAGCACCTACCCCAGCTGTCGGCGGGGAGCTTTATAGATGCTCTCAGCTCAAGTACCCATTGCTATAGGTGATACATATGGAATACAGATCAAATTATGATACAATACTGATTCACCTCAAATTTTAACTTGTAATTTGTAAATGCATATAGATAGTAACATTGAAGACACTATTGTCTTTGTTTATTAGCTAGAGGGGTATTGTAGGTATTTTAAAGCTTTCATGCATGTTAGATTGAAAGGATTTGTTGAAAAAAATGAAGTTTGACTCATACAGCCACTTAAGTTATTTATCGAACGTTTCAAAAATAAAAAAGTTATTTATCGGTCAGTCAACAAATTGATATGTATAGATTTATGTTTGAAGATAATCATTTGTGAAGAAACAAATATTAAAAAATTTAATTTGTGACAACAACTTAAAACATCAATTTATCATACACCTTGATATGACAAGCAAGATGATAGTAACCCTTTGCTCAAACGGACCACTACCAATAGGGGTGGGAAAAAAAAACCGAAACCGCTAAAACCAACCACCACCAACTGCAAACCGCACCGAAAAACCCGAAACCAGAAAGTTAACGGTTGGTTGCGGGTTCTTGATGATCGAACCAGAAAGTTAACGGTTGGTTGTCGGTTCTTGAAACGCCAAACCATCGGTTAACCAACCAAACTGGTACTGTTCATTATATACATGTGACTTCATAATAACCACTGATCTGATATAGATGAATGACCCATGAGCACTCTTTTGTGATACACGGATTGCTAATATAGAATACGATGACTTATATGTAAATTTTCTTTTGTTTTAGAGAATATAGTAATATGCTTTGGCTTGAAATAGAAATATGTGTATGATTATTGATATCTAAATTTGTACTTACAGGTAGTAAAGTGGCTGGTTGGTTAAAACCACTAACCAACCGGTTAGTGAACTGGTTGGTTTCACTGTAAAAAATTGATTTATGGGTTGGGGCTGGTTCCAAAATATGTCAAACCGGTAACATCGGGTTGGATTCGTAAAAGGTTTCATTGGGTGGTTAACCACCCAATGCCCACCCCTGACTACCAAGTTGAAAGAAAATTTTATTGATTTTCTTTCTCTTTTCAAGCCTCTTTCCTATTGACCGTTGATTGAACAACTGGACAAGTGTTTTTGTTTTCTATCAGATACCAATCCTAATTTTATCAAAGAACTAAATGATTAAAATCATATGATACCAATATTTCTAAAAGTAATATTCCCAGTTTCTTCATTATGTGATTGATTTGATATCAATTTGGATAAACTATGAGATATTAAGAGACTAATTTCAACCGAACCCTAGAGAAGCACAACCTCCTCCCCCCTCCCCCTTCTTCTCCACCATTGAAGCTCCTGATTCAAAACGCTCCGTTGTCTTTGACGGGTTCACCCATTAATGGGTTCAACATTACCCTTGCTAGGGTTTTCGTTTACATCATTTTTTTCATCTTTTTGCCCGCCGCCCACCTTCGCAGGTCGCCGCCGCCCGCTCAAACCGTCCCACGACCTCGCTCTACCGATCCTGAGTCGTCGGTTTGGTCCCGAGCTAGTGCCAATGGCCACCGTGGCCTCCCTGTTGCCGTCCACAGGGGTCCGTGCTTCATGCACCACCGTCCATCTACAGCGGGCCAGTTTAGGGCTAATCCATCAACGGGGCACACCCTAGCCAACATGGCTCCGCTCCCTCGATGGATCTGGGATCCGGGAGGAGGGACAATAGGCTGGGGCCTGATTCCACGGCACCAGAAATCGGGACCCTCGATCCCGAACAAACCGTTGCGGGTCGAATCGATGATCCGTCTTCCGCACTACTTCGAAAGATCCGGGCGAATCAAGACGAAGAATTGACGATACCAGAACGCTCCAATGGCACGGGGCCCAGAAGAACTGGCATCGCAGATTTTGTAGTTTGCTATTTCGCTCGTGTGCTATTTTTTTATCCTGTTTTAGGTCGAATAAATTTTTGGCTAAATAGAGTTAGTATTTTGAGTATTAGTTTTTTTGAAATGTCGTTAAGCGGAACTCCTAAGTTCGGATCTACGAATCAAAGCGGACTATATTTATGGATCTATGAGCGCCTGATGGACTACGGTCGATCGGGACAAATATCTGGAATCTGAGACGATTATGTCCTACCTTGTAAGGTTACGGTTATAAAGTAATACAATACCTCTATACTCGTTTCAAAAAAAAAATTGGATAAACTATTATACTATATTTTATTGAGAACAATATAAATATGATAAAAAATATAAATCAATCGGATCCATGATCTGATTTAAAGTTCGGTTCCAATCAGTCATCAATAACCTCCGTTTAGTAAAAAAAAATGACATCCATTTGTTCAAAGTTTGATATGGCTAGTCTTTTTTTTTGGGGGAAAGGTGCAGTTTTCATTAATCAAGGTTTGTAATAACAAGTAAGTGCATCAAACACTCTCTGACCACGAAGAACAGATATAAAACAATTAAGTTCGTTATTCTTTTCATAACATAACCATACTTGACGGTATTGGATGGGGTGCCATAAAGGCGAAGCTAAGGAAAACTGACGAACATTGCTCAAGATATGGCCTGTAAACCGTTGAGTCTCCCGAAGGTGACACTTTTCTTCTGATGTAAAACCGAACTTGTGGTCGTCAGGGGTGAGGGAGGGAGGAAGCGGTTTAAGAGGCAACGACGATGATGGCGGCGACCAAGGAGACAGACGCAACGGTGGCAGCATCAACGAAAACCATCGGAGTTGCAAAGGTATTGCCGAACAGATTCAGGAGAGAAAAACCCTAAAAAATTCCCAGGAAGAGGCACAGGGGAGTAGTTGTTGAAAACAAATTCATAGAATGCGAGTAGGAGAAGAGGAGCCATGGCATAAACCATGGAAATAGCCATGACCGCCATGGCCTTAGGCGGCTAAGTCAGAGAGGTTGTGCTCTAGGGTTTTTTCTTTGGGAACTTTTTTGATATGCCTTGTCTTGATCAACCTTAAGAGATATGTTACCTATTATATGTATATATCAATTATTCTAATTTTACGTTCTCGGTATATTTGATATAAGAGCATTACTAGTGTGTGATGAAACAATGACGATTTGATCGAGAAATATATTTGGATTGTGGGCGAAATACTTTTCATTCGTTGAGTTGGTGTTGTAGTTGTTCGACAAACTCACGGTAGCTAATTTGTCACCCAATTCAAACGAATGGCATTTTAGTCACAAATTCACGAATATGCACCATGTGTAGGCTTTCTGGGAATAAAAATGTCACTGGAGACCAACGACTCTTTCGTCTTTACTGAAACTGTCTCATATATATGGTATAAATTCTTTCGCCCTTCTTCACATTTTCAACAAATACTTCTTCAAATGTCTATCTACTTCCACACCCCAAACATTTTCAACCTAATTCATTTTTATGCTAAAATATCTTACGACTTCGACCTACTTCCACCATATAATTGTATTACTAATTTTCAACCTTCAAATTCTCAAATATTTTATTCCTAACATTCAAATGTATCCTACCACTTTGTAATTGAGTGCTTCCAATTGTGAGGTGGTCGGTCTGTCATCTTCTCTAGTTTAGGCATTAGAGAGCTACCAGCCAAAGAAGAAGCGATCGACGACGACAAACCCACACCTCCTCCTCGATGAGTTCCTTATACATATTTACCACATTTCGTCCCTAGGCGAGCTCCATCATACACGCCTCAAAATGCATCAAGCACAACGCGAGCTCCATCACGCATTGTCTATGCCGGTCCTGACCCATCTCCAACTCTTGGTAGTCCTTGTTGTAAAATCCTCTGGACCAATGAGGAAGATCTACTTTCAAGTGCATAGATAAAAAATTCAACTGACCAAAGGAAGTCTGAGAAGTATCCAGTATGTCGTATATTTTGAATTCATCTACAAAAATCCCGATTCGACCATGATTTCATGTCGTAGCCAAAAGAAAATGAAAGACCACTTCTTGACGTGAATTAAAAATGTCAATTGTTTCAACTACGCTTACTTGAAGGACAATTGGGAATAGAGAAGTGGCGAGTTGGATGAGAAAGTGATGGAAAGGGTCAAAGATTCAAACATGGAGATATAGTGGAAGATGATGAAAAACCACTTTAAGTGGAGCGGTTGGACAACCTTGCATCGTGAAGGTCCTCAAGCACTTGTCAAGCAAACGAGAATGGACGAACCTAGGTCATATGTGAAGGTTTTCCCGTAGCCAATCCGATATTAAGCCTAATTACATTTTAACTCTATATTATACTACTGTATAAGGGACAACTAGGGTTCTTTTTTCCCCTAGGATTAAAGAGTAGTGCTTCATCTCCATAGTCATGTTAAGAAGTTGAGAGCATCAGATCGGCGCATGGTATGGATATACTAGAGGCATCGTACTTTCGAAACTAAATAGGATATTTTCTTCGTAACAAGTAAGTGTTTCATACAATTTTAACATTTATTTAGATGCAATAAAATAAAAAAAAACATGCAAATTACCTCAACTTTATCTTACATGAACTATAGTTGACCTTGAGCCTTGACAATTTTGCTTAAAATCGAACAATAAAGATAAGTTTTGATAATTATATATATATAATTTATAATTTATAATATCCAAAAACATACTACCTGCTTCAAGGAACGAATAATTTTGAGCGTTAAAAGAACTTCTAAATTCATACAAAATTATTTTTTCATGCACTAATACAGATTCAGAGTACAGTACAAATACGGGTATAGCTAAGATATCTTTAGTTATTATGGAAATGATATGAAATCTCACTACACCAGATTTTAATTTGGGCGACGAAAAATAAATGTAGTCGCCCAAGATAGTGACTTCTGCGACTACTTGGTTGTCACGTCGCGTAAGATGATGTACTTAAATTTACACCAACTCCATTTTTCCCCAAGTGCCCCACATTAACCCCATTCTTCTCTCCTCAAACCCATTTTTCTCAAATTTCTGCAAAAAAAACTATCTCCCACCCTCCCAAAATTCTTCTTCCCTAAAATATTTCATGTTTATGCTCGTTGTTGGCATCACTCCTTAAATCTTTGCTAGTTGTTGTGGTATGTTTTCTAACTCATTTTTCTTAATTAGTTTGTAAGACATTTGGAAAAAATATTAGGTTGGATTATTGTTATGTTAATTAGATTTATTATCTTTTTTCTATATGTTAGGAAATAATTAAGTATATATGTATAGATGTTACATAATTGAGCGTTGACTGGTTTGACTTTTCTCTCAAGTCTCCTTCGCGATCTAGGACAAAATTTTTTGACAACGACTACCTTTAGTATGCAAGGGATCCTCTCGTAATCAGTGCTGGCTGTAGAGGAGCAGAGCGAGTTTCATGGAGGTCGAGAGTTTGGTCTCGTTCGATAGGGCTCAATAGGCAGAGTCTTGGAGTGCGTTGCACCGACGATGGGCTTGGTCCAGGTCGACGATGGTTCTCAGGATGCATCATATTAGGTTGCAGACAAGAAGGCAAGGGACCCTCGGAGGTGGGGAGATCGGTCGGAGGATGGCGAAACCGAGAGGAAGAGACGCAACTCCTCCCGTGGGTGTTCGAGGTTGGAATCATGCACTAGTACGGCTCAGGAAATGTTGAAAGGGAAGGCTCTGACAGTCTCGTAGATTGTTGGTAGAGGAGCTTGGACAAGTCATGTTTTCACCTATGATGGCGTGGCTTGCTCGAGTTCGTATCGAGTCTGAAGAAGGTTGTCACCGGAAGTCGCCTTGGTCTTCGTTACTTCTAGTGCTAGTCCGGCTAGGAAGCTCCCTTGGAACTCGTCCACAAAGGTGGTTGGTGGCGAAGGTCCTCTTGGTGGTCCTAGAGTTGTGGTTGTTGACCCGGTGTTGGTGAGGAACAACGAGAGGTCTCGACCGAGGGTGGTTGTTATCAAACGCGATGAGCGAATCATTATGGGTAGCGGGGTTTTGTCGGTACCGAGTGCCTAATCCCGAACAACAAAGGCACCGGTGATGATCGAGCTCTCGTATACGGAGTTGTTCATCCCGAACTCGCATATGTGCTCGAAGCGAGTGAGGTGGTTACTACGGAGGAGGCGCAAGGCTAGACTGTTGTTCAGAGTAGGAGGTCAAAGAAGGTTAAAGCCAAGACTCGTAGGGCTTATCAAGGGCCAGGATCGTTGGCTCCCAACATTTATTTCAAATCTACCAAAGTCTACCTCGAAAGAACAACTATGGGCCTTTTTGGGATTGCCTTTATTGGATACTGATACTCACGTTAGCAGTCGTCGATAAATGTGGTTAGACACCGACCTCAACTCGTAATCTATAAGATTAATTACTATCAGTTTAACAGTGAACCTATATGGTCAAACACTTACGAGTTTTAATTGAGGTTTAAGATCATTTAATTTATTGTAAGATTTTTTTGAAATGATCTAATGACATTTTTTTATAAGCGAAAATATTTGTTAAGCAAACGTTCTACAAGACAGCAAAACGATGCAAAAAAACGATCCTAAAAAAAGGATCATTTTCTCAGACTATAACAATTACAAAGAGCAGAACGAACAAAATAAACCCAATCAGGGGAGCAAACACAAATCACGTCCTCCTATCCGGGTTTAAACACAAAAACCTATCCGGGTTTAAGCACAAAAACCGATTGGAAACCAAAACAGGGGATAGATCTTTTCCTGAAGCTGGTTCAGGGAAATCCCCATCCTCGACATCCTCCTCAACCTGCTTGAACTTGTCGAGGGCCAAGGAGCAAAAGTCGACAACCTTTTTCCCAATTTTCTTGGAATATCTCCAATCACACGAGCTATCCTTCTTTGCGACTTCAACAATGAATTTTCCTCCCTTGTCAACATATGTCGTAGCTCTTGTCCGATAAACAACAGCTGGGTGAGCAATCGCCTTCGATTGTCCCTTCTTTGGACGACCACATTTTTTTGGTTGAGCTGTAACAGTGCTCTGAAGAGACGACCATGCAATGACTGATAGAACATTGCTAAAAGCAATAACGGGGTCATCCTGCGTATCCAAACCCGAGCCCACTTGCTATCCAGGCCTCGAAAGTGAACATGGGCCTGACAAAACCCATTATCAAGTTCAACCCTCGGATCCACGGCCTTCACCTGGTCTTGCGTGTGGGTCACGAAAGGGATCATACTGTCCAGAATTGCAGGGATCTCGCTCAAATTTGTAGCAACTTCAGCTGGTGATCACGAACATGCTGCGGAATCTCTAGGAGTTAGAGAGTCCAGGATCTCCGGAGACGATTGCAAACCACGACGATAGTCCGATCTCTGTTCCGGCGAGAGCTCGACCGGAGACCACGACTAATGACATTTTTGTTATATTTTTTGCTAACACAAAAATATAATCAATATTGAAGTTCTTCAGTGACATCTAGGTCAACTTACAGATTGTACAAGTTTTTTCTTAGGCTCAATCAAGTTAATCCAGTTATATTTTGACCCAATCATATACTAAAGTATAAGAGTAAAATTAGGGATACGTACAATCATAACTTTTTTTCCAGCCTCTCTTTTCCCTAAATATTGAAGAATTGTTCTCTGTCTCTATAGCCATCTCAAAAAATTAAAAGTATCAGATCATTATTAGGTGTGAATACATTAGAGGTTTCGTACTTTCAGAATTAAATCATATATTGTCTTCATAACAAGAAAGTGATTCATACAATTTTATCGTTGATTTAGATGTAATAGATATAAGTTTGGATCAAATATATTTTATACCGCTGCATACATGTGATGTATTTCGATCCTTCATCATATTCATCGCCCATCTCTCCCTTATACTTCACCACCTTCAGTAGCACCCCCGACATCGAGAGTCCCACACATCCTGTTTAGACGAGCTTATCTTTCGCACACACCTAAAGTCGTCCAATAGGCTAAAATGTGACTAAGAAGAAAGAAATTGTCATATCGACAAATCTAATCAACCTTTACTTGAGGTCTCCAATATGATGTTGGAAATGGCTAGGGTGAACTATCAAGAAACCTTATTAATTAAGGTTTCAAATTCGGCAACAAATCAAGAACATTTTCCACATAATTAAGGAGGAAAAACACACAACTTGGTTCTCGATTAGTCGTGGACTAACTATTTTAAAACAAGTACGGGATAGTTTATTTGTATTTTAAAATTTTAATTCGTTGCAGTTTCAATTTTGTTTTTGAAATCGCCCAAATGATCTAATGTCGTTTGAATTTTGATAATATTTTCTCTAATCGTTAATTTATGAGTTTTTGTAGCCAATTTAAGATATGGGATAGCCTAATATTGCAGGGTATGGTTTTGGACAAGTAATTGAAAGATAAATAATGAAATTTGATGAGGTAATATTGATTGAACAAGAAAAAAAGATGTTGCTTAGCTCTGGTTGTGGTGGTTCTTGGGTTGTGTTGTAATTTCTCTTCATCTCCGGTTGTGGAGTTCTGGTGTTTGAGGTTCCTACAAGGAATGCAAAAAAAACTTGAGTGGGTTGAACGCGCCTCACACGCACCCCCTTTTCCAATTTAGGTCTTCAGTTTCCGTCTTGTTTCTGACCATTTCGCGCGGCTATTTGCAATGGAGGAGGTCAGGGCTTTATCTGCATTGGAGTTCCCGGCATCGTTGGGAACTTTTTCCGGTCAGTAATCGAAGAGTTTCCGCCTGCACCTGCGGCCCCGTTTCCAGTTTAGGTCAGCGATTTCGTTTCGAGCCGACTTGATTCCGACCTCTTCGCGGCCAGTTGCAATAGGGGAGGAGAGGGCTTTGTTTGCTATGGAGTTACCGACGTCGATGGTAATTATTTCCGATCAGTAATAGCTGCAAGAGTGTTTCTTCAACATCAACAGTGCAGTCCCCAGTAACACTATTCAAATCATATGTCACGAACCTTCATCATGTTCAGGACCTCCTCTAGGTTTTGAGGATCAGACAAGAGAAAAGGTGCAATCAGAGAACTTTTGGCAGGGCAGAAAACACAGGAGAAGTCTAGAGCATGACTTCAGGTCAGACTTTGGCAGGATATGGAGAAGGAGACTAGGGCCACCGGTTCATCATGATGGGGATAGAGGTTGGGGAAATGTGAGTCTAGGAGAGAAAGAACACTGGGCTTTCATCAGTAATGTTCCTCCAAACTCCTCATCACTTTGGCTAGAAGAGCAATTCAAGGAAGCAAGAGAGATCATGACTGTGGAAGCTCCTACAAAACCAAACCTAAGGGGAAGACATTTCACCTTCTTTAGATTCAGAAAAGAAGAAGGCCTTAAAAATGTGACAGAACGCTACAATGGTTGGCATCTCTGTGATTTCAAAATCTTTGTAACAGAAGCATGGAGGAAGAAACACATACCCTTTCAACAATCTTTGAACAATATGCAATGGAAGGAAACGACTCATAAAATGGAGGAGATCGTTCAAGCTACTAGTGGGATATGTCATCCTGATCATAAGCATATCATCCCTTCAGGCTCAGTGGTTACTTCTCACCTTCTCAAACTTCAGAGGTCACATGTTGCAATCTCACAGAGGAATCTACGTGCTCAAGCAATTTCAAGAGAGATGCCTTTGGAATGGGTTTCAGAGATTGAAGTAAGGGATTTAGGAAGTAGATGTGTTCTAATTACCTTCCCAGATGAAGAATTCGAAAGTTTAATGCTAAAGGAAAATACTAAATGGCTGGAAAACTGGGTTATTATCCTTCATGAAAGTCAGAAATGGTGCAAAAGAAGTGGAAGGTTTCATTGGGTGAAAATTCAAGGCACCCCTTTCATGGTTGGTGTGAGGAGCCCATAGAAACAGTATTGCAAGATGTTGGAGATCTAATCTACATTCATCCAGATTCAGTCAAAGGGCACAACTTGGAGCAGGCATATGTACTAATTCACACTTTAGGTATCAAAAACATCAGCAAGACTACAAATCTCAGACTTCAAGAGGTAAACTTTGAGATACTTATTTCTTCCACATAAAAAAACCTTCTTCCTCAATGGGAATTTGTGTCTCTTTCTTCCACCAACTCTGATGCTATTTCGTCTGAATCAAGTCAATTTTCTACACCCACAATAACCCCGAGAGAGTCTTCACCTCAAGCTACAAATCCTTTAAAAGTTGATGACATTGAAGTACAAGTTAAAATTAATACTGAGGCTACTCTTGTCAGTTCTGAAGAACAGATACTTATTGTTGAAAAGGAGAATTTTTAGGTTTTTAATACAAGTGAGAGTTTGATAGCTTTAAATTTGGAAGGAGGAACGAAAGGAATGTCTCTTGTCATAGAGACTGTTGAAGGGGCAGAAGTCAGCAACTTTCCTCCTCAAGAGTTATTGGTCACAGGAAGGAGCCTACAAAAAGCTGTAGTGAAGGATACTTTCGAATCACCTTCTTTAGATCCTAATAACAACCCTTCCACAGATGTGGAGTTATCTCAGACACAATTATTTTTCACTCCTAGAAGAGTCATCAAGAGGAGGAAGAGGTTCTGTTGATTGGGACCAACAATATCATTCCAGTGGGTAAGGATCCTCTCCTTGATCAGACAGTAGAAGTTGCAGGTGTTGTATCGGAAATAGATGGGGCAGGGGATTTATTGAGAAGAAAAGGGCCGAGGATAGATGTAATTCAAAAGGTCGACCTACTATTGAGAACATTTAGAATGAAGTCTTTTTGGAGGGAACTCAATCTCTCAATTTTGTTTTCTCTGGCAACAATAATAGCAATTGTCTCTTCTCTTCTTCTCAATCAAAAAACTCTACCATCAAAAGGAAATCAAAGAAACCACAAGTGTCTTATGTATATGATACAAGGTCAAGGAGAGGGAGAGAGACTCCTTTATTACATCTCTCAGATAAGAAGAAAAATGGAAGAATTACAAAAGCTCCATCATTTGAAGAAGTCAAGAGTCCCTAGGAGTATTGAAAGGCTATAGGTTGAAAAGCATTTGTGGCCGATGATTTGGTCATAGATCAGTTTGACAACCTTGAGGCAGAAATAAATCAAAGAGTAAACTTTGAAACTGATTTTGGAGATGACTTTGTTGATCTAGAAGGAGAGGAAGATGCTTGTCTGGATGAGATAGAATCTCAAGCTAGAGCTACTTGTGCCTAACTTTTGGGTTGTTGTTCTACCCTTGAACATGAGAGGATCAACCTGTTTTTCAGATGTTTTTCAGTTCGTTGGAAGCTTTTTTCCAGTTCTCTCTCTCTGTAGCTTTCAGCACGCCTGGTTTGTGACTTTGTTGGATGCTAGTACTCACACTGTTTGTTGGTTAATGGTTAGTGTTTTGTGCTTTGAACCGGAGGACCTGCAACCCTTTTTGGCCACTGCTGAGGCATGTTGTGGTGTTTTAAGTGATGTGTAGTCAGATTTTTGGCAGCTGGTTTTTTCTGCATATTATGGGTTTAAGTGACATCAATTGAGTTACTTCTGCTGGAGGTTCTTTGAAGCTTTGGTTGGTTTCTATTTTCTGCTATGGTAACTAGTTCCATCGGTTGGAGAAGTAGTGTTCTTCTTGGTGCTTGGTTTTTCTTTTTTGCTGTATAATTGGGTTGTTTTGGGTTGGTTTGGTTGGGAGTTTTGTTTGTTTTTGTTGCTGGGAATCAAGCTTTTTATTGTTAGGGGTAGCTTATAGGCTTATGCTTGGGTGGTTTTAAGGTTTAGGGTTGATATCTTTGGTGTACTTGAGAGTTTTATACTCTTGGCCTTTTCTTTATTTCAAAGAATTGGACCTTCAATAAAACATTTGCTGATAAAAAAAGGAATGCTTTTAAGATGTTTTTTGTTTCACTTCGCGCTCTTTACTTCAAAGAACCGGTAATTTAAATATGTCTTTGTCAATCAAAAAAGAAAAAGAATTAAAGAACACTTGTTCATACACATGCTCTACCAAGAAGAAATATTGATAGGTAGTATCATATTAGTTTCATGTCAAATCAAACTTGTTCCAAATAAACGACCCAATCGACATATAAAAGTGATTAGTGGATTGATACAATACTAATTCAGCAAAAATCACCAACCATGATCCTTGGAATTAAAAAGACAGACAAATTTGAGAAGAAAGCACAGCCATGGCAATGTGGATGGATAAAAAATCATTAATAGGGAAAGAAACATTAAACAAAGTGACGTAATATGGTGATTGAGTGCAAAACTCTCCTGTTAATGATAATGACCCTCTGCTTTTGTTGCATTTGATGCTTAACTAATCAAGCAACCGCAATGAATTTCATCCACATATTCGTATCCAACTTTTGATAATTTATTTTCCATCCTAACTCATCAAACACACTATTTCTTGCTTCGTTAAACCCCAACCATACCATTATTATTTCCACAAAAAAGAAAGTTATCGAGACTCACTTAAATAAATATCCAACCATGATCGAAATGGGCTGTTTTGGAGATTGAAGAATGATTAAAAAATCCCAAGTAATAAATGTAGCAACATAATATATCCTTGTAGTAGGTACAACAAGTGTTTCCTTGTCCTTAATGATTGATAGCATAAGACAATTAGGGGTAATCATAGACACTAATTAGCATCATTAATTAGGACACAGGCACTGGATATGACCTGTATATTTGTAGGATCTTTGGTTTTCTTGAGACAGATAAATTATAATTACAAGGTTAGGTTAATGTTGCATCACAATTTTGTTACAAAAGAAGTGATGGGTGTTGTGACGAATGTGGACATGAATTGGCTTGTATACACAGCTTGAAGCACAAACACTCTCTCGGAGCTACTTTGAATTAAAGATTAAGATCATTTCTGTGCTAGTTTCAATAGAGGACGTCAGACATTTGGGATCAATTCACACAACAAGTAACAAAATTTTGGAGAATCTATCTAGGAGTATGGGATCAACATTGACCAGACTCGAGAGGCTCCGGTGACAATTCAGCAGGCTTCACCCTTACATGAAAAAAATGTAACACTCGAGGAACTCTGTGGAGAAGCTGCTGAGT
The DNA here is from genome assembly GCA_963921825.1 of Erodium maritimum. Lineage (NCBI taxonomy): Eukaryota > Viridiplantae > Streptophyta > Magnoliopsida > Geraniales > Geraniaceae > Erodium > Erodium maritimum. The sequence goes on from OY997596.1 coordinate 39,391,656, forward strand.
CTAGAATGGCTTTACCAGAGAAGCAACTCATTCAACATCGATCTGCAGTTAATCCTTTACCAGAGTTACATCTTATACCAAAGAACGGTTTCAAGAGAAGAGGAAGAAGAAGCAAGCCCCTCTCTCCATCATCCTAAGAAAAAACTCAACAATATTCACCTGGAGGCCACACAAAGCATTTGGATGGGCAGAGGATGTTCTATGACAAATATTTTCAGCCCATCTCCTCAGACACAGACTCAACACCAACGTTCCATTGCACCTCCAATGGTCGAGAAGGCTCAAGGAGAATCTAGTAGACCCCCCATTTATGCTGAAACTCTAAAGGAGATACAAGCTCAGAAAGAATGCGTGCAAGGTTCTTCATCTCTTGGCTTTGAACATGTCAGGCCACATTACATGAGAAAAAGGACTGAAGCAGAGCACTTGTCAGTGAGTTCGGAAAGAATCAAATCTCACACTGCATTTTTGTATAGTGTACCACCCAATGTGTCTCCGGCTTGGCTTCAAAAGATCTTCAGGAACACTTGGGGATTTAGGAAGGCTCTGGTAGCACAAAGCCCAAACTCAAAAGGAAAATGGTATGACGTTGTTTATTTTCTCAGTAACTCAAGCTTGGAAGAGGCCATTACTACATTCAGTGGTCTAGTCTACTTGAATCACAAGCTGTTCATCACAAAAGCCCCCAATCCCATGTTCATTCAGAGAAAAGAGTTGATTTTGAGAAAAGCCTGCAAAAATAACCTTCCAAGACTTTATCCACTATGGATCAATAGTGTCATCACAAGACAAGCTATTAAGCATTCGCATCTTGCTGTCATTCATCTGATCTAACGGTGGAGGCAATTATGAGAGAGATCACTCTTCAAGGAGTGCTTGATGTGCAGCTGAAATATCTGGGCAACAATACTGTTCTGTAGCCTTGCCCTGATGAGCAATTTGGGGAAGAAATCCTAAGAGATAACAATACCTGGCTTTAACAATGGCTAATAGTCATTCCAAGGCAGGGACATCTTGCTGCAAAAGGATGAATTTTTTTTATAAGCTCGAAAAATTTATTGATAAGACCGGTTCCAATAATAGGAATCGGAATGCCCTAATTCAAGCAGAATCAGGGTAAAAGAGGTCAAAAGACCCGAACAACGCTTACACATGAGTTCTGCTAAGGGGGAACTACAAGGCAAACCTTGGCCCAAAAATAGAGAAACCTAAAAAATAGAAAAAGAAAACAAAAAAAACCAACAAAACTAATGAGCAGAATTCTTTCGAGCCTTATGAGACGCTTTCCATAAGGTCGAAACAGAAGGCGCTGCCTTGATGGCAGGTTCTCGAGAGCTGGCTCTCAACCGAGTAACCATAGTATAAGTAGGATGCCGGTTCTTACGAGGTTGGAGGAGGGCTTCCTTCCAAGGACTGCTCTCCTTCTCTTCCGCTTCAACCGAGGTCTCTGCAACAAGAGCACCCGATCCTTCCTCACACCCACTTTTCGTACTTGGAACATACATCGGTTGGGCTTCAGCTAAGCCCACAGTCTGATTCACTTAGGCCTTAAATTCCTGACCCAAGGTATCACCTCCTGAACCATCCAGGACATGGGCTGAATTTGGACAGCCCAACTCGCCACCCTTATCAGCTACGTCCGAACCTGAATCATGAGCTACAAGTATCTGCAAACACAGGGACTGTCGCAAATCACGACCCTAATTTTTAGCCAACAAATCTGCGACAGAAACACTAAGAACAGGGTGGGAATTCGAAAGTATGAGATCACGAAGATAACGCTGAAGATATTTGACAAGATCCACTTGAAAATTCTCAGGCGAACACACCGAACTCCGATCACCGTGCTTCTTCCCCAACTGAACTTGCCCCTGCCTAAACGAAAATTGAGCTTTTACACCTAACTCATCACTCAAAGTTGGAAACCCCGCACAACCATTAAAGCTTTGATTCTGCAATGTACTACTCTGTTTCACAACAAGGCTTTTTACAGGAAAAGGCTCCGGCTCAGGCCTAGAAAAGGTAAAAAATAACTTGAATCCCTTGAGCTTAAACCCATCATAAGCATAGATGGCCAATTGAGTTGACGCCAGTGATTTGAACTCAACAAAACCAAAACAACTACCACGTTTATTTGGCCTTTTCAGAGCAATTGCCGAGACGATGTCACCAAACTCCCCAAAACTCGACCGAATCCAATCATCCGAAGTACCATACGGTAAATTATAAACAAATAACTTTGTACCTGTGGATGTCGTTGAGTCAGAGACTTTCACAGCCTGTCAGCCACTGACTTGGCCGTTCCTATGCGTCGATGACCCTTCTGAACGCCAACAAAACCTTTCATCCCCAAGACTTTCCCACGAACAATCGCATCGGCATCCTTCGTCGCTGCAACGGACACCTTTGTTGCAACACCATGCTCGAGACGCCGACGTCTCTATTTCGAAGCCTTCTTCGTCTGACGATCCACGATCTCACAATACGAGGTATAAGAAGACAATAAAATTGAGTAGAACGATGAGAAATACATAGGATCCTTCCTCCTTCCCATAGCCATAACAAAAGGTAATCAAAATCCAACGAGGTTCTGATCACCGGCGAGAGACAAAGGGTTCATCTTCAGTTGTGTCAGAAAATGAGTGCAGCACCTTTGAATCGACTCTGTACCCAAAACCGGCTGATGCCGCGAAACTGCCGAGATCGCCTTCTACTGACAAACTACAAACGATCCTCGCATCCGGCTGGAACCACCACTACACGATGACGGATTTGGAGTCAGCCAGTCTTTCCTCTGAGCACAGATGATCTTCGTGACGACTCGCACTGGAATCGACGACCAGAGCAATGTCGAGAGGAAGACGACCGATCTGAAACCACGAAACCCCGCACAAACCCACACACGAGGACGAGGAGGTCACCGGCACACTCTCACTGGATGGAGAAGATGAAACGCCGTTCGCGACCAGCACAGAAGCTCTGACGGCAGCTCAATTGCGAAAACCTAGGAGGAAAATTTTGTTGGATGAAAATACAAGGAGTTCCTTATCAAGGGTGGTGTGAGGAATCCTTTTAAGCCTCTATTGCTGATCATGGAACCATCATCTACACTCATCCTATCTCAAAAGCAGGTATGTTGATTGATATTGCCTATGTTTTAGTTCATACTCTCGCCCTAAAGGTTATATTAGAAGAAGTTACCATTTCTCTGGGAAGAAACAATTACAAAGTCTGGATCAGTACTATGGAAACCTGTTAAGTGCCACCAATAACTCCTCCAACAAGTTCAGATGGGTCCCTCTCAGAATCCTCTTCTCTATTAAAGTCACACTCTTCTGAATTGGGAGATCATATAACAACCCGTGAGGAACAAAATTCAGACAACCATTTTTCAGATTCCTTAGAAGCAGGAGGTTTAATTGGAGAGAATTTATTGTCAACATAAGCAATGCAATTAATTGAGGAGAATGTTTTGACATTTCAAGGAGTCTTAATCACTGAGAATGTGTCCATTATTCAAGCTCAACCAGTTCAAAAACCCCGAGACTTGGATTTTAATGCTCTTGAAGATCAAAGCACACATCCCTCTAATTCACAAGACATTATGGAATCTATTCCTTCGACCACCAAAGAGCTTTGTCTGGAAAATCAAATTGTTAAGGACACCTATGATATCAGTTCAAGGTTATTACAAATCAAGGAAATTTTTTCAGAAGAGTGCAATTAAGTCAGAAAAATTTATCTGTTTGCATTCAGATGAGGCCTAGATTGCTACAATACCTGTTTAGTCTATGGAAACTCAAGTAATCATAGATCCTGTTAGACAACTAGGCATTGTTTCTCTTCAGTTTAGTTCTGATCAGCAAGAATTCGAGGCTTAGTTACAACTCCATCCTGAGGCATTACTTATGTCTAAAGACCCAACATTGGATCTAGTCATCAACCAGGGTTTTGCCTCCAACCCAATCCCTCTACAATCACCTCGGAATTTTATATTACAGGAAAGTACAAGGGCAGATGAAAATTTAATGCTGGGTGTGGCCCAAGATAGCTCTACATTTGAAAAGATTACTCTTATTGCTTCTGAAAAGGAAAAAATAGAAAGGGATGTTTGTCTCTTGTCTACTCAAACCCTTGCACAAGTCAATCTAAATCTAGAGGATATTCAAAGTTGGAACTTTTTTGAAGCTTCCCTTCATTCTTCATCTCCAACCTCTCCTAAGCTGCTAAAGAAACAAATGCTAGAAGTTCTTGATTTTATGTGTCTCTCTATGGAGGAAAGAAATGAAAAGCATTCTCAAAAGAGTCTAAAGACATGTCCTAAAAAGAAAAAGGGAGGGAAAGGAAAAGATACTGCTCATTCTTATATTACAAGATCAAAAGCAAATGAGCCTTAAGCCCAATCTGAATCTGCTCAACCTATATCAAAACACTAAGTGCTGCAAGAAAAATCAGCTGTTGAAAAGGCTTGGAGTTTAGATAAGGCCATTGGTCTGAAGTCTAGAATTGCAGAAGGAGCCCTTCTACATCAGTCGAGTTGTTTGGAAAATATTGAAAATCAAAGGGTGGACCTTGAGGGGGTTCTGATGATGATTTTGAAGATCTAGCTAAAGAGTCAGATTGTTATTTATTGGTGAGCAACAAGCTCATCAATCTCTTCTCTATCTAATCCTATAAAATTCCTCTCATGGAACATGAGAGGTCTCTCCTCCAAGCAAAAAAGGAGGAGCTTGGGTAACATGATCTACAAGGAAAGTCCAAATTTTATACTACTTCAAGAAACTAAATTGGAATCCTTACCTGTAAATTTTCCTAGAATTTGTGGCTTGTGTTGGGGTTGGGATTTGACATCTATTGATTCAGTAGGCAACTCATGAGGAATTATATCTCTATGGAAAACAAAGGAATACATCATCTTTGACCTACAAAGAATAGATGGAGCCTTGATCTTGTTTGGTAAGTCTGTGCATTTAAATAGAGCTTGTTGTGTAGTAAATGTATATGGCCCAAGTTCTAAAATAATAAGGAAATTTTTGTGGAGAGAATTGGAAGACATATTAAAGGCCTTGAATTAGGAGACTCTCATTATCATTGGAGGTGACTTCAATACTATCTTGGAATTAGAAGAGAGATCATTACAAAGAGGCTCCAGATTAGATATGCTCAGTTTTCAAACCTTCATCAACAATCTCAGTCTAACAAATCTCCCTATGAGCGGAGGGAAATTCACTTGGTTTGGAGCTGGTTCTCAAGCCTCAAGATAGATAGATTCTTGGTATCAATGGAATTCTCAGCCATCCATAATTCACTCACTCAAGATTGTATCCCTAGAAACATCTCAGATCACAGACCTATTGTTCTCTTTGACAACAGAGTAGATTGGGGCCCAAGACCATTCAAGTTCCTTAACATTTAGTTTGAAGACAAAAGGTTTATGCCTGCTGTGTAAATTTTCTGGTCTTCATATCAAGTGTCAAGTATCCCCACTAATGTTCTATGGAAGAAGCTAAAGTTGTTGAAGGCTGGCCTCAAGAATTGGAACATTCAGGTCTTTGGAAATCTTGATACTCAAATCTCCCCATTGATTAAATCCTTTGATATTATTGATGCCATAGTACAGTCCAGGACTCTAACTTCCAAAGAATGTTGTGATAGAGGTGCCTACAAAACTGAGCTAATTCAAAAATACAAGCTCCTCTCTAAGTTATGAAGTCAGAAATCCAGAAAAAAGTGGTTCAATGAAGGGGATATAGGCTCCAAATACTTTCATACACTATCCAACCTTAATGGTGTCAAAGCTAAGATTTCTCAAATTATGTTCAATGAGGAATTACTATCACATCCCTCAAATATCAAGGAAGCTGCCACTGATCATTTTCATCAAAAATTTACTGTAAATCTCCCATATAATAGTGTTTATCTCAACAATCTCCCCTTCTCATCATTAACTCAAGAAAAAATCATTTTTTTGGAAAGGCAATTTCTAGAAGAGGAAGTCTTGCAAACTATAATGGCATGTAATTGAGATAAGGCTACATGCCCTGATGGGTTCACTCTCAAATTTTTCCAAAACTGTTGGCATATTATCAAAGAAGACCTAATGTTATTCATCCAATATTTTTATCAGACATGTCAAATTGGTAAGGGGATCAATTCCTCATTTATTACAATTGTTCCAAAAAATCAGGCTCCAATCTCCTTTGATGAGTTCAAACCAATCAGTCTTATGGGTGGTCTTTATAAAATAATATCCAAACTGCTATCCTTGAGGCTCAGTTCTGTCATAGGAGGCCCAGTAGGAGATGAGCAATCATGTTTAATAAAAGGAAGACAGATAATATATGGTATATATTGGTAGCCTCAGAAACAATCCAGTTCCTAAATAAATCAAAAATCAAGGCCATTATTTTCAAAGCTGATTTTGAGAAAGCCTTTGACAAAGTTAGCTGGAATTATATTCTCAATTTACTAACTAGGATGGGCTTCAGAATTGTATGGAGGCTGTGGATGATCTCATACTTCAAAGCAAGTATATTTGTGCTGATAAATGGCTCCCCTAGCCCTGAGTTCATTATGAGTAGAGGGCTAAGACAAGGGTGTGCCTTATCCCATTTAATCTTTGTTTTAGTTGCTGAGGGGCTTAATCAGATCACGAAGGCATGACTACATCATGATCTTTTCCAAGGAATTCAATTATCATCTCAAGGGCCAACCATCTCTCATCTATAATTTTGCAGATGATTCCATTTTCTTTCTCCAAGCTTCAGTTCAAAGTGCCTTGTGTCTAAAGGATGCACTATTTATGTTTCATCTAGCTTCAGGTCTAACAGTCAACTACAACAAATCAGTAGTAATTTTGTTGAATTTGTCTAATCAAGAGGATGAAGAAATACTATAGATACTTCAGTATGATCAAGGTTCCCTTCTAATGACTTATCTTGGCTTTCCCTTAGGCTTTAATCCAAAGAGAATTGCAACCTGGGATAGTATAATTTATAGATTCAAATAAGGATTGGGGTTATGGCAAGCAAAACTGTTATCTCTAGGGGGAAGAATCACTCTGTTAAAATCAACCTTGGGAGAACTCCCTCTATATTTATTCTCAGTTATTAAAGCCCGTAGAGTAATGATCAAAACTATGGTTAGTTGGCAGAGAAGATTTTTATGGCATGGTACCTCAATTGCAAGACCCTTCTGCAAAGTTAATTGGAAAATAGTGTGAAAACCTAAATTTGAAGGGGTGGGGGTTAGGAATAAAGGTGGTGGTGGAGATTTTCTCTTGAATGAGAACATAAACCTCCATTCGTCTTTGATGAATTTAGCTCTCCTTTAAAAGTGGTGGTGGAGATTTGCTCTTGAAAGAAATTCCATGTGGAAAGCTATTATTTGTGCTAAATATGTCTGGGAGGCTCATGAATGAGATCTCTCAATTTTCCTAGAGTTAGGAAGTCCAAGTTTTATGAAACACATTCATGATCTAAACCTAGACCATAGATTTGCTAAACTATTTGGGATTAAAGGGTTGTCATGGAATCTTGAATTTAGTGATATTATCCTTTTTTGGGAGGATTTCTGGTGGGGAGAGGCCCCATTTCAGAGCAACCCCAAGAGGAAGGACTGAAGATGAACGACAAGCTTTGTCAACTATTTTAAGTGGGGTACATCTAACTGATAAAAAAGACTCACTCTGTTGGGTGTGGGATGCTATGTTAGTCTTAGTGCCCGTAGTTCAATCCTAAATGTCCAAATGTATATATCATCGTTAGCAATAAAATTAAAGAGGCTTTATATTACTTATGTGTTGGAGTAATATATCGATGTGTGCTCTGATCTATGCCCACCATGCGAATAGAACCATAGATCGAGATAGATCACACTCGATGGGTCCCTAGTCAACAAAGCTTCACTAGAAGCGACTAGTATGAAAGATGGCTCTTTATGGCTTACGTTCTGTTAGTCATTGGAATGAGATTCCGGAGTCTGATCATAGATATCATGTGGGACATGATATTGGACGACCCGCCCTGAATATGTGCCATAGATTAAGTCATGAACATATTCAGTGTTGTAGCTTGTCATGTATCCTTAGACCAAGGAGTCTTTGTGATCGCTATGTAGTCAACAACTGAGTTTGACCTGAGCCTAACGTTGTCCGTAACAGGGCTTCCATAACGGCCAGGATTGGCTTGGGGACGGGCTACATGAGTGACACGAAAGGCGGCTAAATGATTTATCCCTCATACTGAGGTATGGGAAAGATATCGGTTCTCGGCCGCTTGATCGAGAGTGACTGAAAGAATAGCATGGCCATGCACATGATACTGGGTATCATATCTTCAGTCATCTCACATATCAAGGAACGGTGATTGAGAATAATAAGGATGACGGCTCTATGCCTTATCTCAATCAGGATATCGGAGATAAAAGGATAATGACAGGGATGACGGAAAGGTTAGAATCGACAGGGTCGATTCGTTATGCAGTGTCAGGCAATACTAAAGTCTCGTTAGTTGCCACTTAAATAGGATCAAGTAAAATGGGATTTTACGTTGATCTATTGACATGCATAAACCTAAGGGTCACACCGGAGGATGAAACTCATTGACACATTTATGGAGAATGGCCAAAAGGGAGTTGTCTCGGGACATGACCAAAACTGGGTTTTGGGTCATGTGCTCGTACGTGAATAGGACTTTACGGATCGAGACAAGGCTTGGAGTCTTGGGATTGATCGCGTCGGATAATGTTGGACATTTCCGGTATGGAAGGCTTGGAGGCGATGAGCGAATCACGGGACCTCGTTAGAAATGGCCACGGGCCATGTTCCAAGAGGCCCATGAAAGGCCCATGCAACCAAGGCCCATGGAACTAATTAATCAAGTCTTTATTAATTAGTACTAAGTAAGCAAGACAAAAATTAAGGTGTTGGTGATTCACCACCTAACCCAATCTTGTCTTGCCATACTTGTCCTATTTACACCTTACTTGACACCATACTTGTCCCATGCCTTTAGTTGGACAAGTATGGGTTTTGTTATGTTTAAGTCATCTTTTTTCAACATAACAAACACAAGACAAGAATAGGAAACACATTTTCTCTCCCTCTTCCATGGCCATTTCGGGTTTGGCTAGTTTCCTCCTCCATTTTTGTGTTCTTGAGTCCTCAAAGAGAAGAACTACGTGGCTTTGATTCCCATGTGGATACGTAGGCGTCTTGGAGACTCAAGCCAATCATTCGTTAACCGGTGTTCTTGTTTTGGTAAGAAATAGTGCTGAATTTTTCTCTTGTGAATCCATTCTTTGTTAGTTGTTTCATGGTTTAATCGTCTCTTGGTTTTCATTGATTTTCCGCTGCGAGTTGGTTCATCTCCAACCCTACCTCGAGACCCAACAGTGGTATCAGAGCCGTGCTACCTTCGGGATTCACAAGACGGTGTTCAAAGTTTCGGTTTTGCTTGAAAGTTTCGTTTTTGGCATGTTGTTTTGCTAAATTGTTTGATAACATGTTTTAAATTCTTGTTCATGGATTTAATGCATGTAAAATGAATTTTTGAAAATTATTCCAAATCTGGAAATTTTGAAATTTTTTTTGATTTTTCGGGTCTCGGGAGCGGGACTCTCGGGGAGCCGAAACCGGGACCGAACGGGGCTCCATTGGACGGAGCTAGGCCAAGCATGACCATTGGATGGTTGATATGCCAAGGCTAAACCGTTTTGTTAGTTATGACGAGTTTGGAACCGTCATGACGAACTCGAAGATCAAATGTTCAAAAGTTTGATTTTTGAACGGTTTCGATAAACCGAGCATCAAAAATTTTCGAAACTTGGCTATTAATTAAAACCGGAAAATCACATGATGTTTGATAACATGCTTGTTTGATAACACGATGTGTGATGTGATGTTGGCATGGTGTACATAATAGCCCCGAGCTCAATTTAATTATTTATCGCTTTTCACGGCCTGCGAGCCGTTAGAGTTAACGTGTAATTATTCTTTCAAGGTGTGGTCGTCGAACCACTTGTTTGTAATATTTATTTATTCCTGACCTGCGAGTCGTGTATTAAATTGTAATATTTTACTCAAGACGAAGAAAGGGCGAAAAGGTCATTTGGTGGCTTTTCGGGTGTTGGCATCGGCTTGGAGTCGGTGGAGCTCAAGAAGCTAGTGGGAGTTAGTTTAGGGGGCTATTATGTGCACATTTATCGCTTTATGCTTGGTTTAGTTTATGCATGATTAATTCTATGTGTTTTAGAATTGCATGCTTAACTTTATTTACCGAGCATATCACCTCACATGCAAAGATAAAATTGGAATTTTAATCCTTGTGTGTGAACCCTTAGAACCGTCATTGCATTGGATGTAGTTGACGGGTTCAAAGGAAGAATTACATTGGATGTAATTTGAGGCATCATTGCATTTGGAATGTAGTTGATGTGCTCATCGCATCTAGGATGTGCCAAAGTTTTGAACACAACTGGACAAGTAAAAGCGGGTCATGTCCGATACCTCCCAATCATCAACACCTTACTACCTCCCCGTCCTATGGGTGTCGTGCGCATTAGCGGAGCATCCATGGGGAAGCGGGGTAGTAGGTTTGGACGACATATGTGGGTGTCGTGCGCATTAGCGGAGCACCTACATAGTGACGAGCCATAGTTGAAAATTGGTGGACCCGACTACGATTCTCAGCCTGAGGTTGAGCTAGGGTAACAGATAGGGTAAGTCGTGTACATAAGTACATACCCTAGGCAGGAGTCACATTGGATGTGATTGGATGGAGTCCTACCTACATAGCTCGATTAAGTGGTGAGCATTAGTTCAGCTTAATCGAGTGAATCAAGGATCTTGGTTTCAGATTCTAAAGGTTTAGAATCGATTGTTGGTGTTTAAGCTTGATCTTCATAAAATTTATTCAGTTTACTGATTGAATTTTATCTGTTGTAGAATGACAAATTCAGCGAACATTAATAGTTTGTCATTAAAAACCATTCTTGACAGGGTCAAGCTAAATGGGACAAACTATTTGGACTGGTACAGAATTTTGAGGATAGTCCTCAAGTCTGAACGCAAAGAATATGTCCTTGACAAGGCTGTCTCTAAGACCATATCAGAGTTACATGAAGTGTCATTAATTGCTGAGAAGAATATCAGAGATCTGGGATCCAAGGATATTCTGATGGTCAACAAGGGAATTGGAAGTGGCAAGGGCGGGGCCTATGCGCACTTGGTAGGAAAGATGAGACACATGAGAATATCTGCTTCTACTGCCAATAGCCTGGTCATTGGAACCGAGATTACAGGAAGTTCACGGCTGATCTGAAGAAGGGCAGTGGGACCGCGCCTTCATCAAATAGCGTGGATGATCTGAAGAAGGGCAGTAGGACTGCGCCTTCATCAGGAAACCTGGATGATCTAAGGAAGGGCGGTGGGACCGTGCCTTCATCCGGTATTAACTCTATAGAGCTACATCTCTCTACTTCCAAAGATTCATGGGTATTAGATACCAGGACTGAATCTCACACATGCACTTATATATGGTGGCTGAAAGTAGGAGAGGTTTGGAAAGCACGAAGTGGACCTCAGAGTTGTGGCAACTGCTGTAGGATCCATGAGTCTTGCTTTGCCAAGAGGCCTTGTCTTAGTACTGTATAATGTATATTGCATACCTACTTTTAGTAGGAATATTATATCTGTATCCGTGTTTGACAAGGAAGGATATAATGTTAATATTGGAAATGGAGTTTTCAATGTTCTATGCAATGATATGTTTTATACCAGTACTGACTTGGTTAGAGGATTGTACATATTAGATATGGGTAACAATGCCTCAAGTTCTATATATTCCGTTAATACCAAGAGGTCTAAATCCAACGATTTAAACCTAACTCTGTTAAGGCACTGTCATTTAGGTCGCATAAACAAGAAGCACCTATCAGCATTTCAGAAGTGCGGACTTTCAGGTTCATTCGAATTCCATTCGATCGATAGGTGCAAGGTTTGTTTGATTGGCAAAATGACTAAAGTGCCCTTTTATCGATCGCGATGAAAGGGCGGGTGAATTATTGGGGCTGATACACTCGAATGTGTGTAGACCAATAAGTTCACTTGCCAGGAGGGGTTTTAGCTACTTTATCACATTTACTGATGATTACAGTAAATATGGTTATGTCTATTCGCTGAGACATAAGTCTGAAGCTTTTGATAAATTCAAAGAGTTTAAGACTAAAGTAGAAAACCAGCTCGACAAAGGTATTAAGGCACTTCGATTGGATCGAGGTGGACTATACTTGACCACAGAGTTATTAGATCATCTAAAAGAGAATGGGATCCTTTTGGAATGGACTCCTCCTGGGACACTGTAGATGAAAGGTGTATCCAAACGGAGAAATCGGACATTGTTAGACAATGGTCCGTTCCATTATTAGTTGGACTGATCTCCCAATCTCTTTCTGGGATTATGCTCTAGAGACGACCGCATTCATAGTGAATCGGGCTTCGACGAAGGGTGTGGAAGGGACACCATTTCAAAATGATATGGGATGATGCCCACTTTGTCCTTCCTAAAGATTTGTGGTTGCGAGGCTTATGTGAAACATTTTGTTTCGACTAAGCTCGAACCAAGATCTGAGATATGCACCTTCGTGTGGTATCCCAAAGCAACAAGGGGATACTACTTCTACAATCCCAGTGAGAACATGGTGTTCGTCGCATGGGGTGGGGTCTTTATGGAAAAGGAGTTTTGTTTCCAAAGACGTCATTGGGAGGACTGTGCATCTCGAAGAAATTCAGGATGGTACAGATCTGTCTAAACCAATTGGCAACCCAGTAGAAAGGAGCCAGAGATTGTCGTAGAGTAAGAACCAATTCGTGTTACAATTCCGGAAGGTCCAAGGCGATTTGAAAGGATCAATCTTCCACCTCCAATATATGGTATCCGGAGGTGACAATGAAGTCATGGTGGATCACGATGATCCAGCCACCTTTCAGGAAGTCGCGGATGGGCCCAACTCCGAGTTATGGCTGGGAGCCATGAGGGAGGAAATGCAATCCATGTCGGACAACCGAGTCTGGGAACCGGTTGATCCCATCAATGGTGTGAGGACCATCGGATGCAAATGGATCTTCAAGGTGAAGATGGACATGGATGGCAACCCTCTGACCTACAAAGCTCAACTGGTGGTGAAAGGTTATAGGCAGATCCAATGGATTGACTATGAGGAAACCTTCTCCCTAGTGGCTATGGTCAAAATCGATCCAAATTCTTCTTGACATAACTGCGTATTATAATTACGAGATATGGCAAGTGGATGTCAAAACCGCTTTCCTAAATGGAAATTTGACTGAGTACGTTTGTATGTCTCGGCCCAAAGGTTTTGACGATCCGAAGAATAAAGGAAAGATTTATAAGTTGTTGAAATCCATTTATGGATTGAAACGAACTTCTCGGAGTTGGATCTTTCGTTTTGATGAAGCTGTAATTGGATTTGGCTTAATCAAGAACGAGGATGAATCTTGCGTTTATAAGAAGGCTAGTGGGAGCAAGATTACCTTTCTGGTTCTCATTGAAAACGACATCCCAACCTTGCACGAGACTAAAGCTTGGTTGAGGAAGTGTTTTTCAATAAAGGACTTAGGCGGTGCTTCTTATATCTTAAGGATTAAGATATGTAGAGATCGCACCAAGAGGGTCTTGGATTTAATTCAGGGAACCTATGTGAACAAGGCATTGAGTAGGTTCTTAATGCTCGATTCAAAGAAAGGACTCTTACCCACTAGTCATGACATTCATCTCAGCAAGACTTAGTGTCCTAAGACACCTGATGAGCTGAAAAGGATGATGAGAATCCTATGCGCCTGGGGGTAGGATCGATCATATATGCCATGACATGTATGAGATCAGACGTCTCGTAAGCCTTATGTTGTACCAGTAGACATCATTCTAACCCGGGGGAAAGATGATGTTGAACTAGTCGTCGAAGGATGAGTAGACGCTAGTTTTCCAAGACAAATCCAGATGACTTTAGAAGTCAATCAGGATATGTGTTTACGCTGAATGGTAGAGCTTTAGCTGGGAGAGCGTAAAGCAAGATATCATTGTCGAATCTACGACAGAGGCCAAGTACATGGATGCTGCAGAGGCAGCTAAGGAGGCTATGTGGATTTGGAAATTCATGGCAGGGCTGGGTGTAATTAAAAACCAATCCATCCTGATGAATCCATCTTGCGACAACACAAGGGCCATTGCGCAAGCTAAAAGCCTAGATCGTATAACAAATCCAAACATGTACTGCGGCGTATCCACCTCATCAGATAAATACTGAACAGAGGTGAAGTGAAGATAACCGATATTGCAACAGATGATAACATAGCCAACCCTTTGACTAAGGCAGTGTCACTGCCTGAACATGTTAGACATGTAAAGTCGATGGGGACATATTGGAGTTTAGATTGGAACTAGGGCAAGTGGGAGATTGTTAGTCTTAGTGCCCGTAGTTCAATCCTAAATGTCCAAATGTATATATCATCGTTAGCAATAAAATTAAAGCGGCTTTATATTACTTATGTGTTGGAGTAATATATCGATGTGTGCTCTGATCTATGCCCACCATGCGAATAGAACCATAGATCGAGATAGATCACACTCGATGGGTCCCTAGTCAACAAAGCTTCACTAGAAGCGACTAGTATGAAGATGGCTCTTTATGGCTTACGTTCTGTTAGTCATTGGAATGAGATTCCGGAGTCTGATCATAGATATCATGTGGGACATGATATTGGACGACCCGCCCTGAATATGTGCCATAGATTAAGTCATGAACATATTCAGTGTTGTAGCTTGTCATGTATCCTTAGACCAAGGAGTCTTTGTGATCGCTATGTAGTCAACAACTGAGTTTGACCTGAGCCTAACGTTGTCCGTAATAGGGCTTCCATAACGGCCAGGATTGGCTTGGGGACGGGCTACATGAGTGACACGAAAGGCGGCTAAGGGATTTATCCCTCATACTGAGGTATGGGAAAGATATCGGTTCTCGGCCGCTTGATCGAGAGTGACTGAAAGAATAGCATGGCCATGCACATGATACTGGGTATCATATCTTCAGTCATCTCACATATCAAGGAACGGTGATTGAGAATAATAAGGATGACGACTCTATGCCTTATCTCAATCAGGATATCGGAGATAAAAGGATAATGACAGGGATGACGGAAAGGTTAGAATCGACAGGGTCGATTCGTTATGCAGTGTCAGGCAATACTAAAGTCTCGTTAGTTGCCACTTAAATAGGATCAAGTAAAATGGGATTTTACGTTGATCTATTGACATGCATAAACCTAAGGGTCACACCGGAGGATGAAACTCATTGACACATTTATGGAGAATGGCCAAAAGGGAGTTGTCTCGGGACATGACCAAAACTGGGTTTTGGGTCATGTGCTCGTACGTGAATAGGACTTTACGGATCGAGACAAGGCTTGGAGTCTTGGGATTGATCGCGTCGGATAATGTTGGACATTTCCGGTATGGAAGGCTTGGAGGCGATGAGCGAATCACGGGACCTCGTTAGAAATGGCCACGGGCCATGTTCCAAGAGGCCCATGAAAGGCCCATGCAACCAAGGCCCATGGAACTAATTAATCAAGTCTTGATTAATTAGTACTAAGTAAGCAAGACAAAGATTAAGGTGTTGGTGATTCACCACCTAACCCAATCTTGTCTTGCCATACTTGTCCTATTTACACCTTACTTGACACCATACTTGTCCCATGCCTTTAGTTGGACAAGTATGGGTTTTGTTATGTTTAAGTCATCTTTTTTCAACATAACAAACACAAGACAAGAATAGGAAACACATTTTCTCTCCCTCTTCCATGGCCATTTCGGGTTTGGCTAGTTTCCTCCTCCATTTTTGTGTTCTTGAGTCCTCAAAGAGAAGAACTACGTGGCTTTGATTCCCATGTGGATACGTAGGCGTCTTGGAGACTCAAGCCAATCATTCGTTAACCGGTGTTCTTGTTTTGGTAAGAAATAGTGCTGAATTTTTCTCTTGTGAATCCATTCTTTGTTAGTTGTTTCATGGTTTAATCGTCTCTTGGTTTTCATTGATTTTCCGCTGCGAGTTGGTTCATCTCCAACCCTACCTCGAGACCCAACATGCTAAAGGCTTCATAGTTAAAAGATTGTATAGTTTACTTCATCAGCAAGGCACCAATAATTCACAAGTACTTCCTTGGACCAAAATTCTATGGTCTGTCTCTATACCTCCAAAGATATCAGCATTTTGCTGGTTGGCTTGTTTAGATTCAATACCATCTTAGTGCTTCCTAGAAAAAAAGGGGACTCCCTCTCTCCTTAGAAGAAGTCACTTGTCATATTTGTAATTGGGAGTTTGAGGATGGTGCTCATGCTATATTGTATTGTCCTAAAGCTTGGTTGGTTTGGGGATTTTTCATATCCTGGTGGGGTGCTTCTTGGTTAATCCCAAGTACAGTCAAAGACTTATTTGTAAATTGGCCTTCAATATTACCTGCCAAATAAAAAAAAGACATGGAATAACATTGTTCAGGTTTTCTGTTGGCAATTATGGTTGGCCGGGAATACTGTATACTTCAAAGGCCATGTTCTATCAGGTGAAGAAAATTTCAATAAGGTTCTGCATCAGACTTATAGCTTGCAATGGTCAAAATTCAAAGACAAGAACCAATATTTTTCATTCCAAAACTGGTTGTCATCTCCAAGATCATGTTGTAACCTATTTAAAGTATCAAATCAATCCCTCCACCTCATTGGAAAAGTGATGCTCATCTCAGGTTCTAGTTCTAATCATTTGGGTTGGGGTTTTGGGACTGGCTGGTGAGTTTGGTAAGGATTTTTTGTGTGTTACTGGTTTGCTCTTGTGTGGGGGTAGTTTCTTAAGTTCCCCCTCTAAGTGTGTGGGTAATACTTTTTTTAGGTTGAGTGTTCTGTTTGTCTTTATTTTCTTCTTGTTGCTGTTTTGATTCTTGTACTGCTAGTCTTTCCCTCTATTGTGTTTTTGGGAGGCTAAATTACACATTCATGCTATTTATTCCAGGGTTAAATATCGAAACTTACTCTTAAGTATTGGTCACGAACACTACACTACCCACGTTTTCAAAATGAACACTACACTACCTTAAGTATTGGTCACACGATTTTTTTTTAGTAAAAATGGACGAAATTTTTCATTCCGTTAGTCATATGACCTCAAGTGTCATATAATGGATGGTAAAATGACGTTTTTTTGCCCTTAAGTATTTGACCTCTATACATTTTTAAGGAACAATAACAAGGGTACAATTGTAATGTTCCTTATAAAATGTGTAGATGTCATATAATTAAGGGGAAATGTCTACAATAATTCCTTAGCTCAATCCTCAACAATGCTACTAGCAGCAATCTTCTCTCCAGATCATACTACTTCATTGATAGTCTGCTGCTATGGGTTCCAAGCATGCCTTTTGCAGCAAGTAAAAGGAATATGATCATTTCAACCACCCCTTCACTACCCCTGTGTTTTGATGAATTATCTAGTGTTTTAGAGTGATGTTGATTCATGTTAGAACTGTAATACACTACCTCCATGTAACTCCTCTTTCCTCTCAAAAGAGGTTTAGTTTAAATATGCTTTTGCTGATAAAAAAACATGAATTGGCTTGTCAAAGTTGTTCTTCTTCTTCTTTTTCAATGCACAAAAAATAGATACATATAACTAAGAAACCATACTTGATTCAGTAATCTGTATCAGTATAATGTACAAAGTGCTAAGTACAAAGATATGTCTCTAGAAGCGAAACCTTTTGACTGTTAGTGTTAGAAGAAGGAAAAAAAAACAAGAGAGAGATGTAGTGACATTTTCTCTCCTGAAAAAAAAACTTATAGCGAGCTAATATGTACAGGCAAAGGAGAAAGTGTGTCTAATGTCAAAGGAGAGTTAATTTTGATTTGACAAAGGAGCTTCACGAGTTTGTAAATGCCCTAACAACGTCGTGTATTGGAGCTTGACAAACGGGGCGCTTGCCGCTGCTTCGTTGTAAGTGTTGTGCGCACTTGAGACATGTGCACATGTGTCCACATCTGCATACAAAACACAGAACAAGTGATCGTTTGTGTGTGAGCAAGTTGAAAACAATATTTACCTATACAGAAGTGAATCCACTTTGTTTTCTCTACAAACACGACAACTCGAAGAAGACCTCGTGCTTTTCTCCACAACTACAATAATAGTTGAATGTTCAATTATAATTTATATTTTAACATGGGATGTTAGAGAATTAAGTGTCTAGTTATAATATACCCACTTAGTTACCTTGTTGCTTAATGAAGGTTTGTAGTTGGAACTGCATGTCTACACAGCTCTTTATTGTGGTCCTTAGCTCGGACATCTCATGGTACATTTGCTCCATATGGGATTTCAAATCATATATCATCTCCATTTCCTGCAGGTGAAGCAGAGTTATTGGAGCCATGGTAGGGTGAAACAAAGTGGAAGAGCAAGTCTCACATTGTTTTTTGACTGATAGAAAGGTGGAGATTCTGTCATTGATGTTTCTTCTTCTCCTCCATCACTACTATTTTGTTCATGTGCATTTCTCTGCAAGTAAGACAACCTTATCTGTTCCATTGTACGTGGAGTTGTGTCCTCATCTAATTCCTCCTCTTTTTTTTGTATCTCATGGTGAGATACCATCAGCCTGTCCATTCTCTCCCAGAACCCGCTTCCCAAAAAGGATGATACTGGTTTTCTGTTGTGTTAGAATATAAAACTATAACTTGTTCCTGTTGTATTAGAATATAAAACTATAATATAATCCGGTTTCTTGATGGAATACCTTTTAATGAGTTGAGTGATCTCGTTGTCATTTGAAGTGTTGATGAGCATCTCCTTGTACCATTCTTGTCGGCGCCCTTCCCAAAAACTCCGTGGCCGAGATATGTCGTTGATCCAGTCCAAAGATGCCTCTTGTATTACTTCACTCTCATCGATAACCGATACTGATACATCTTCTTCTCCTAACCATAACACATCTTGATCAACGTCTTCGGTTGTTTGTGACACGCAGTGATGCACTGACAGGGTAATGGTTTCGGTTTCTACCACATCCTCGGTTTCTACAACATACTCGGATGTAACGGTCTCTTGTGTGTGTGAAACTGGAATGGGAATCACACTGAGTGCTCTTTCTTCCGGCACATCTACGGTCGTTTTTGACACTACTGCGGCTGTGACGATCTCTTGTAATTTGGATATGTTAGGGTGCGCCATGCTTCCTCTCCTCGTTTCACCTTCTTCGTAATTATCTTCTCTACTAGGTTGTTGGTGCTGCTCGTAAGCATTAGAGCTTCCTTCCTTGCGTTTAACAGAGCTTCTTGGATTAGCATTTTCATTTGACCCTGTATTCTTGTTAAATCTCTCCCTGGATTAAAGGAAACACTGATTATATTTTGCTTTTCAACTTGTAGCAAACTTTAAGAGTTATGTAACACCTGAGATGCTTGACGCTAGAGGAGGAAGAGGGTGGGAGATTTATGTTTACTGGTGGTAATGGGCTGAGAGATTGATCCTGACCCATCCTGCCACGCTGCATGGCTCTAAGCTTAAGCATTGACTGCACATAGGGAAAGAAACAAAACCAATATTAATGTGTCAGTAATACGCTATATATACATTGTATTCAAAGATCAATTCAACTAAAAATTTAAAGGATAGTTAAAAACTCAATCATAATTATATTCCAACAATATAATAGAAAGAGTCCAAGAGACCAGCCAGCCCTGACTTCTCTGTCCATCGATGTTTTTCCAATCTTTAACACCGTCAAGTTCATCCTCTTCCCAGCGAGAGCGGTGTCCATCGGGTTAGGGTTGGGGAGAGCCCTGAGCACCCGTCGAGGCTTACGTTTTTAGCGCCGCTTCCCCGATGAACATCAGGTTCGAGCTTCGTTTCCCCCCTTCATCGTTCCCTTTTATGTAGCGATTACCAGATGGTTTTGGGATCCGGGAGGTGGGACAATAAGATGTTGTACAGTTTCACAACACCCCAGGGCAAGTTAACCAACAATTCAAGACGACATAACGATGGATCCTTTTCGTGAAAAACATCCCAAATTGATCTGGAAAACATGATCTATCATGAGGTGTTCCAACAATCACCTATCTTCTCAACGATCCTTAAGGAACTTCGATCATGAATTGATTTACTGTTTCATACTTCAGTTTTTTTTGTACGCTCTACGTTGTTTAAGATGAAAATTAGACTTTTTTCTACAAGACCAAGCACACCAAAAACCCCTACTGGAATCTCATGCATATTCTAATACCCATGGTATAACGATAGATCAGAATTATTAATAAAACACCTATTTCTGAAAGAAAGAAAAAACAATATAATAGAGATTGGACCTGAATCCGAGTGCGGCCTCGGTGGGGAAACTTAGAGACAACATGACGGTCTTGTAATGCGTTGAGTTCAGCTCGGCGGGCACGTTCCATATTCATGAGCATGTCAGTGAAGGCTTGTCTCCCCCTAACAGGTCTTGGCGAGCTCATTAGGAGCCTTTGATCCGGGGTGCAGGGCGAGAAAGCGTCGTGTGGGGATGGTTCGTGATCGTGATCAGTTAGCCTCCGGATGATGTCTGCTACCCTCACCTTCTCCTTCTCCTTCTCCCCTTCATCCATATTCGGGGATCGAGCCGACGAGGGTTGTTGTTGAATCGAGTCCACAAACGAGTCCTGATCATTACTCCCCACGTCTGAGGCTGTACCAGAGGACTGATTTTCAAACCCGGAGCTGCTTCTGCTGGTGCACACAATTAGGTCGGCATTGGGGCTCTGGAGCTGTCGATGATTGAGCCTCGCCTCCCAAATCTGGACCAGCGAGGACGCCCCACAGTTCAAGGTTTTTCCCGACCCCTCGGACGCTGTCGGGGAGTTCTCGTTGCTGGCCGTCATTTCCGAACAAGGGGTTGTGGTAATAGGCGAGAAGATCTCTGCCTCCTTCTCCATCGTAGACACGATTTCTCGGGCTTGCTTGGTGGCCCAACAGTCGAGAACCCGTGCTCTTATTGTCGTCGGATACAGAAACACGGCCGTGGTCTCTAACGAGATGCTTGAGGTCCTTGTCGAAACTTGTGTTAGAGGACCCGTCGTTGTGATCTCTAAACCTGTTCCTCCGTTCGTCACTACGGTTGTGGTCCCTCAGGATGCAACCGAACGGGGTAGTGGATGCGACCTCAACGGTGTAGGCCATGGGAACGTGAAAAGTATCCTTTATTTTTACTTGTTTTTTTAATTTCAAGAAAAAGAAATCAAAGAGTGGTTAGAAGACGAGGATGAAGACTCCGATGATTGAAGAGAATGACAACCTCATGGCGGATTGATTCAAATCTCTCTTCTCCCTCCACTCTCAATCAATCCGCAGCTCTCTACAAATGTTAATGTTTATTTCCTTTTAGGAGGACGTAAAATAGAGCAATCCCATCATCGATCATCAATTATACACCACAAAATCCAAACACTTCAACCCATCTCTGCAACTACATTTCTTTTTTCCAGAGCTCTTTCTCTCTGTCTTTGTTCCACACATAGAGAACCCCCAAAAAATAGTTAGATGAAAATAGATGGAGAGAGAAATGTGGGTGTAAATAGTAGGAGGAACATGAGAGATCCTTACAAAAACAGAGGAAGCCGTTGGTCACGGAAAATAAGTAGCCAACTCCATAGACATTGGAATTTGACTGTTTAGTCATAAGGCTATCCACAATCGGGTCGAAACGGTTAGGTCTAGTTCCAGTCGAATGGGGGGAAAATAAAAAAAGGTGGGTCCAATTCGTGGGAAAAAGTGCGCTTAAATTATATTTATATTATTTGGGCCACGTGGCGATTCTTCATAGGAGAATCGGGCTTCGACTCGAATAGACGGTCGACAGATCCACAGACTCAGCTGGGTGTTGAATCGACGAAATTGTAAGTTTTGAGATTTTTTCCTAAAAAGGTGCCGAATCGACGACCCTATTCGACGCGCAAAAGCCTCCATTGTGGATAGTCTAAATGTACATAAGCAGGCCTCAAAATATCGTTTAACTTCATATAATCTGTCTCTTTTTCTAAACATTCTATCTTGTTCGAGTATGAATTAACACAATTTTTTGAGGATATCTATCATTATTCCAAGGAATCTCAATCTATCGGAAAGTTTTATATACATATTAGTATTTAAAATACCATATAGGTCCATTATGCACACATCAAGTCATTCACAAACTGATAGACTGATCAAATATCTGAAAGTGATCATATCCATCACTAGGAAATATATATCATCAAAATCGACCTCCGATAGTTGAGAAAACCCATGGACCACAAGTCTAGCCTTATATCGAGCGACTTTATTTTTCTCATTTAGGTTACTTGTAAACACCCACCTGTAACCAACAGGTTTAACACCGTTTGCTGTTTTGAAAATGGGCCCAAACACTTGGTGTTTCGGCAATGAAGCCAATTCCCTCTGAATTGCCTCTTCCCATTTTGGCCAATATCCATGTGACGGCATTTGTCAATGCTTTGAGCTGAAAATCAAATTTATCGATTACCTCATTAGTCACCGTGTAAGCAAAGATTTCATCAATAATAGCTGAGTTACAATCTCATGTGTCCTTTATATGTGAATAATTCATGTGGATCTTCTCATTACCTTTTTTTGTAACCCATCAAGAACATCAGACTCTTCCAGTCTTTCAAGAATGGTTGGTTCCCCTAGAACCAACTTTGGTAGTGAGGTTCTTTCATCCCTTTTATTTGTCTGACATTCTCGTTTCCAAGAAACTATGTCTTTTGATCCAATTGGTCTTCCACATTTTTGGCGTACACTAGAGGAATCGACATTTTCTTTTGCAGTATCACCAATGATCTTAATTTAGCTGGTACATTGATAGCTTCCATATAATATTTTTCTCATCTTTAATGTGTCTACAAATGCATCAGGCATTTCATTTACAGTATTATGCAAATGAAGTATCTTCTGTACTTCCATCTCACATTCGTGCGTACGTAGATCAAGATGAAACAAAGAACTTACTTCCAAAGCAAGTTCCTGTCTAACTTCAGGAGGCTTGTCTTTCACACCCAAATGTGATAACGTTGTCCCATCAAAATGAAAGTCTCCAACTCTTACAGTAAACATGTCATCTGTCAGGGACTCAAGATACCTGATAATCAAGGGTGAATCAATAACAACATAAACCTCCATTCGTCCTTGGAGTCCCATTTTTGTGTGTTTGAGAGGAGGGGGGGGGGGGGGGGGGGTGGGGTGCAATAGGCACTTGCATAGCACAACCAAAGGTTTTCAAAGGTGATATATCAGGTTCATGACCACACGCAAGTTGCATAGAAGAATATCGGTGATACGTACTAGGCCTCAACCGAATCAAAGATACAACATGTAATACACCACGTCCCTAAGAAGAAATATGTAATTGCGATTGCATTAAGTAATGTACGTGCAATTATCTATATACGTTTAATAAATGATTCTACTAAACCATTATGGGTATGGACATGTGCAACAAGATGTTCAACATCAATCCCTAAAGACATGAAATAATCATCAAACGTCCCCGACGTGAACTCACCAGCATTATCCAGACGGATAGACTCAATGGGATGATCAGGGAAATGCGCCAACAATTTACCAATGCAACATTTCGCGGTGAGGAGAAACACACATGAGACCATCTGCTGAATGCGTTTATCAGGACCATATAATAAGTAAATGGCCTGCTAGCTGGATGCATAGGCACTCATATATCTCCCGAATCCTTTGCAAGGATGATGGGGATTCAACATTAACCTTTTTCTGAGATGGTCAGACTATTAATTTTCCTTGAGAGCAAGCGGTACATCATGATATATCATTAGACATTAGGATTTTCTGGCCCTTTAACGAATGTCCATATGAGTTCTCAATAATCCTACATATCATTGTCAATCCCAGATGACCAAGACGATTTTGCAAAAGCATAAAAGCATTTGGATTAATGAACTTTTGATTCATTTTTTCTTAGGTTTCAATTGTTCTTATGTTTTTTTTTATAGATGATGTTTTTGTTTTATTAAACTTTTTACCTCAAGACGGGGAAAAAAGAGGGGACCCGATAAAGCTATCCCAAATAACCTTCAAAAGAGACTCCACCACAAACGATGTGAGAATCCTGCTAAGAGAGAAAAAACGAAGAAAGGGAACAAAAGCCAAATACAAAGAAATACTAGTCGATAGAAGGAGGAACATCGTCCTTAAACTCTATCTGCAGCATAGTCCCTGTAGCAAAAAAAGTGTCTCCAAGCTTCATTTTTACGCTGAGCCTCGAGCTTATGAGTTTCACTCATACAAAGTGAACGAGTCGTCACTCGGAAAGGCTGACGGGGTTTCTTTTTTCTTTTCCCTTTAACCTTTTGTATTGTTTCTGGTGACCAAACTGGAAAGTCTTGATCGAAACTTGACAACGAGTTATGGGAGGAAGACGCTAAAACCCGAGAGTCCGATTTGGGGGGAAAATTCTTCACCAAATCGGAACACGATGCAAGAGGGCGGACAAAAGTTGCAGGAGAGGGCCTAGTTCTTATGGTTATGTAATACAACACGATGATAGAACATAAAATCTCTCTAGTACCCGCTTTTCACCACGATCACCCCAAGTGATATGTAAAAAACTCAGTCTCATTTTCTCTAGTGGTCTCAACATGATATCCATTACCACCGATATCCTTAAAGCTAAGTCGATTTATCCTGGATCTACTAGCATGCAAGGCAATATGGATACACAATCTCGTTCGATTTTCCAATAACAAGGTGGCTCCCCCGTTGCCTTCAATCAGGTTCGTAGTACCCGAGATAGTATTAACACTTTTTTTGACCAACATGCAAAGTGTTGGTACCTTGCATACACGGGTGATGGTACCTTTTGGCTATGTGAGAATGGTCAACACGCGCTACAATGTGGTTCAAAGGCGCAGGAAAGTTTGCGTTTTTACAAAATTGTCACCGCGCGAAAAAAACCACGTGCACACATCTGGCGCGCTCTAATGACATCAACTCCCGTGCATATGCAGGATCCTGTGCGTTCTCAGTTTCCACAATAAGGGTTGTTTTTATTGGATACCACCCCTCATGTATACATTCTAAAGTCTGTTATTAGTCTCATTGTTTTGTAATTATAGTTTCAGTTTCCAAATATTATCGTTTCATTAGTTGTTGTTTGTTTATTATTTTTTATGTTTTGATTTGATAATAGTTATGATTCCTTTTATTTCATGTTAATTGACTAAGTCGGCGTTGGACGAATGATGATTCTTCTCCGTTAGTAGTTCAGCCACTTACTTTATAGCAAGAGGTTTCCCTTCTCCAACTAGTGACCGGTAAAGTTTAGAAGGTTCGTATGTAGTCGGGGCTCGGGAAGATGATTAAGCTCCCAATGGAGTGGCGACTTTGTATGTTGGCTTTTCCTCCAGCGCTAAGTCTGGCAATTAATCAGAGGAGATTGAAGAGTTAAGGGCTCGCATCGTTCAGATGGAGGAGTAAAACCTACAAAGGGAGGAAGCTATTCATAAGGAAATGGAGGCAGAAATAGCAGCACAAGTTAAAGTTGCGTTATAAGCCAATCGGGCTGAGATGAAGAAGGCATTCTTTGAAACAATGATGCACTCCTAATCAGCCGCTTCCCCGTCATCTACTGGCCCACCGGCCACACTCTCGTCGTCAACCCCCCATCGTAATTCCTTTAAAGTTATATTCAATATATTTTTTCTTAACTTATTCATTATATATGCTAATCATAAACTATGGAAAACTTTGTGAGGTTGTTGTATGTGGTGAACAATTATTGACTGTTTGTGTGTGTAGTAAATAAGTATTTCACTGTTTCTGTGTTCATTGACAACAAGATTACATAACATGATAAATATGCAGGTTAAATGCACGTTTCAGTTCAAGATTTCTAGATTTTTTGAATCAGACATGTAACTTGGCCAACGGATAATAACCGTGGCCCATGTGAGAAACTTCACCCACGTAATATATCCGTCGGTCTGGCATAAAAGCTAACCAACAGATAATTTTCGTGGGCCATGTGAGAAAGTTTACCAACGGATACTAGCCGTGGGTGAGGAAAAAATCTAGCTAACAGATACTTTACCTATGCCATGTGAGAAAGTTCATCAACGGATACTATTCGTGGGTGAGGAGAAAAAGCTAACCAACAGATACTTTTCGTGGGCCATGTGAGATAATTCACCAACGGATTCCATCCATGGGTGAGGTTATCTCTTACCCAACAGATATGTCGGGACGTCAAACAAATTCTTGGGCTACGAGACTATGGTGATGGATTTTACCCGACGCATGTATTTGTTGGTTAAGTATTTTTCCGAGGCAATGAATATGATCTGTTTCCCAAGAGTGATTCATTAGTAGTGTAAGATGGTCATAAAGGTTGTGCTCAGATATGTATACATTCATATGAAGAGTATGAGTGATTGTTAATGAGACCTTGTCATTTATGCTAGGAACATAAGTCAAATATCATTGGGCACCTCGAGGACTGAGGCTTGTAGAATAAAGCATAGTCATGTGAGTGAACAAAGAGTTGTCACTTACAATCTAAACTTGGGATCAAGAAACCAAAGACAAAACATAGAACAAGGATGATACTTCTATGCCTTGTGTTCACTCATGATATCACCAAAATGAAAAATAATAATAGTACACACGGTAATAGTTTTGAGAAGAGAAATGTCACAATTCATATGACTAGGGTAGTTATGGACCTTGCTAGGAGTTATCCATAACTTGTGAACGTCATGTAAACCTATAAGGCCCCACACGATTGAGTAAAGCTCACGACGAAATGAAACTTGAAAGTTCGACTTAAGTAAATAAGAGTAATTATATATGATATAAGTAGTCTATTTATTTGATTACTTATTCACATAATAATGTTGTTATTTGCATTTAATTATATATCTTGCATGATATTTATTTAAATGAAATACATTATTAAAATAAATAATATATGAGTTTAGAAAAAAATCATTATTTATAGCATAGTGATTTTCGGCCAACCTAATATATGTGTATATTTTGCTCTTCTATTTTAGCTAAAATAAGGAAAAGAAAAAGCCTAGTTAGACCTGAAAAAAGAAAACGAGACTCCTTTAGACTTCTTATTTTTAAGTTTCATAATTCTAATTGGTTTTGGTTTTGAGAAATCAAAATCCTATAGAGACCCACTTGGCCAAAAATTATAAGCACTATTATACAGATTTTCAGAAACCATACTATGGACAAGATAGAGAAATTCAAAGGCTATTAGCAAGCTTTTAGTTGTGGGAAGACTTTGCTTGTGTGGATAACGTTAGAGGGAAAACTACAAAAGGGTACTTTGACAAGTCTCTACCATAACCCAAAAGTCCCAGCTTTGAAGCAACAAGGCCAATATAAATTATTGCTCTACAAAAAGGTAATCTCTACTATATATAATGGTAGATTAGTATTCACATGATGCATGAAGTTATACAAATAGGATTATAGATATTTTGTTTCACCTTGTTTATGAAACATATAATCCAACAAAAGCTCCACAGTCTACTGGCCATGAAAGCCCCTCTCGGGCCCTCTCCACACTATGCATGCCACCCTACAACCCATGCCATCCTGGATCCGTCAGAGACGTCAAAAAACCAAGCAGAGCTTGTGCCACCAGCGATGTCGAAGACAACCTCCCTATCTCAAAAGAGGTCCCACTGCCATCGTGTGTCAGATCAGAACACAATCCCGTGAGGTAGCCCTGCCTGGCCACTCGTACTCTCGTAGTAGGAGAGGCTAGAGGAAAACTAGCTCTCACTACTAAAATCATATCCACCTCACGTTAAATGGAGAGATGAACCTGAGTAGGTGTATATATATATCGCTACAGTTTGAAGCCACCACCACCGCCTCTAAACAAGGACAAAGTGCCATTCCTACGAACCTTAAATTTCACTTAGAAAATAAAAGAGATGAGACACTATCCTCATTTTTAGACAACCCATAGTAGGATTATACCGAATCAGTCTAATGTCGGTCTAATTGGATGTTTTTCGTGGATTAGACCCCAAAATAGACCTTGAATAAACCATAAATAGACCATAAAGCCTAGTCCAATCTTCTATTGGTCATAGTGGCAATTAGACCCTGAATAGATTACGTGTAGCGTTTTGCTTGTTTTTATTGAAATATTGAGGGGTTGAATGTTAAATAAAGATGGACGACTATAAATGTTCTACTTGAATGTAAATTACAAGTATGAAAATGATTCGACTAAGGAAGCTCTGTTAAATCCTCTTTCGCTTCCCTAATTTTGTCGTTATTTAGTGGTATAAATCAGGTGTGATGTTGTACGTGTTGGTGTAATGCTCTGGTGGAATGTTGCTAGTGTTGTGTGATAGTATGGTAAACCTCACCAACATCCTGAAACTTAAATAACATAGATTAATACTTAAAGGCCTAGTACAAAGAGCAGAATTCAGTATTATCAAGAATCAATGAACAATATGTCATGGATCAAACGCAAAATGGCTGGGAAACGCGCTCTCCCTTCCAGGGCTTCTGAGTGGTCGCCGACCTCTAACACTATTTCCGGCCGATCAATCTCTATCCCTTCGCATAGAGAAATCGACAACCATGGTCCCTCTCTCGGATTTCCCAACCACAAGGTGTCTTCGTTGATTACCAGATTTGAATCGGCGCCTCTATCTATCGTCGTCACTCCTCCTGTCGGCGGCGGTCGTGCCTGTTCCCTTTCTCCTGCTATTTCGTCTCTAGTTACTAGCTGGCAAGAAGATCTTTGCAAGCTGTTTGTCACAAATCTTTCCTCCCTTACCAGAGAACCCTGGATTCATCGAATCTTTTCTGCTCATGGCTCCGTCAACGGTATCTTTCTCAGTCGAAGATCAATCTCTGTTAGTCGCCCGTTCTACTTCGTCCATGGGGCTTCTCCTACGAACTGTCAAAGAATGGCTTTGAATTTGAATGGAAAATGTTACGGTGGCAGAAAAATCTTCGTGGTTCCGGCTTAGTTGGATCCTTGTCACAAATCCAGATCGACTTGGAAACCCTCTGTCTCAATTGATGATTCGATTCCGAAGACCCCCCCCCCCCTCGTTGTTGAGGATTTGATTGGCAAAGCGTCTTCCAGCTATATTGGCATTGCCCATTCAACCCTCTCTTCTGCTCAACTCTTGGATGCCCTATTGGTTGCGGGTTTAACTCGCTTTGAGCTTCGGCAATAGAATCTCTATGATTAGCTCGTCTGAGAACGAGAATAATTGGAATATTCTCTCACCTTGGTTTGATATTGTTCGGTCCAGTGGAGAACTTCTAACCCAAGCTGGGTTTTTTCATTGGATCTCAATTTCAGGCCTTCCAATTCAGGGTTGGAGCTTTGATAATTTCATGAACATCGGGTATGGTTTAGGGACGGTTCTGCAGGCCATCCGTTTGGAATTTGAAAGCCTTTCATTTTGGTCCATAGCCAAGTTCGCCTTGCCCCAATGTAGAATTCCTTTCAGTTGAATGACATGTTGCTGAATCTCTGGGTGGATCCTGTTCCTGTAAGCTTTGTCCCTACGCCCAGTTCTTGCCCTCAACCAGCCAACTCGGACGTATCTGATTTTACTCCGGCGAGGTCCTCATCTCCATCTACTCCGACAGAGTTTCCTTCGCACGATAAGGGTGTTCAATTTTTGAAAAGAGATACAGATGAGGATTGTTCTCCCTTGTACAATAAGGGTTTAGACGACTATGAGGACTCCTTCCTGGGTTCGGGCTCTCTCGAGATTATCCCGGATTCAGTGGGATTATAATTCGTTCCTATCACACAGAAACCTCATGAATTGGGCCATTCTAAGTTGCGTGCAGCGCAAGCTTCATCCTCTGCTTTGGGTAAGAGACGTTCCCGCTCTTCTTCCAAACCCTTTCGGGTGTCAGGCCCTTCCAAGCTGCCATCTCCGGCCCCGAAAAACTGGAATCATGTAAAGAAGATCGGATATAAAGCCCTTGCTACAGGAGGAGATGTTTGGGAGCAGTTTGAAAACATTGAGGCCGAGCTCTCTGGTTATCATCAGCTAGAGGACGATGATCATTCCGATACTCCTGTTGATTCTGGTGGAGGCACTCTTGTTGTCTCTACCAATTCTCAATCTTTCTAAGGGCATGAAGCTCCTCTCCTGGAACGTGAGAGGAGCAAATTCTCCTCATAAGAGGAGAGACATTAGGTGTGTCATTCTTGGGCATCATCCGAATTTCGTGTTGTTGCAAGAGACAAAAATCAGTGATGTTAATGCTGATTTTCTCCGTGATTATGGCGTGTTTCAGGGGTGGGATGTGTGCTTTATCCCATCCGATGGTGCTTCAAGAGGGGTCTTGTCAGCTTGGAAGCTATTTTCTTTTCTTCTCACCTCATCTCGTCCAATTGGCTCTGCTCTGTTCTGGTCGGGCTCGCTTGTTTCATCAGGTTCCAATATCTCCATTTTGCATATCTATGGGCCTTCTTCTTCAACTGGTCTACGTGCCCTTTGGGACTTGTTTCTCATTGATAGAGACTCTTTTTGGGACATTCTCATTGCGGGAGGACATTTTAACTCCGTCTTGAACGCTGATGAACGCAGGAACTCTCAAACTTCAACTGCAGACTGTACTCTGTTTTCTGATTTTTTGCAGGGTATGGAGCTCTTGGATTTAAATCTTGTGGGCGCGAACTTCACCTTGTAAGAACAGCTCCCGATCAACGCCAGACAAATCGGCGGAAAAACAGGAAAATTTAAAATTTTGGGACAGACACCAAAATGAACCTAAAATTGACCCCGAGGGTCATATCGGACTTAAGTTGACCCCGATATCGACCAAAGTGAGATTTTGGGGACTCAGGGCAACTTTTTGACCAATTTGGGAAATGTTGACTTTTTGCCGGAAAAGTCAACCGAGCGACGTTTTGGTACATTCGAGGCCCGTTTTGGATCCAAAAAGCTTAGCCGTCGTTACAGCGGTCTTAGTTGGGCCGTTTCCTTGTAGCACGTGAAATTTCGTAAATTCTTGGAAAATGGGCCCGCGCGAGGCCCGAAACGACCGAATTTCGCGAATCGGGCGGAAAAATATCTACCAAGATATTTTTCTCAAGGTTGGGACCCACTTGACACTTGTCACACTTTTGGTGGTTGATAGTTTTTGAACAAAATAAAAGAAAAAAGAATGAGGGGTAGTTTTGTAAATAGGTGATGTGTTGGGTTTTTGAAACAAAATAAAAGGGAGATATGATGAGATGGTCGGCCATTTCAGAGAAAAAAGAAAGGGAAGAGAGAAAAAGTTGAGAGAAGGAGGAAAAGAGAAAAAGAGAAGGAGGAGTTAGGGTTTTGCGATTTCCCGACGATCCGACCGACCGATCGACTCAGCGACTGCGGATTCGAACTCCCCTCGTCATTCCCTACAGTGAGAACCCATCTTTTCTCGTTTTGGAACGTTTGAATTTTAGCGTTTGAGTTTAAATGGGTTGATTAAGGTTGGGTTAAGGATTGAGGTTCGTTAGGAACGTTTTGGGGCGAAAAGGAACATTTTTCGTTGTGGCCGTGTGGGGCCCTCTTGGTCTGGCCTCGGGTTTTTCGTGTTTGGGTAGTCTTGGACGATCCCCAAGTCGTTAATTCACACCCGGAACGAATTATGGAATTAAATTGTGAAAGTTGGAAATTTCGGGTTTAGAAACTTTAAACGCGAATTAAATTGCTCGGAAGTCGGAAATTGATTCCGTCGATTGCATTGGAACCCTTGAATTATTCTAAGATCGTAGAAACGAAAACGGGAATTTTCGGAGCCCCGGAAGGGCGTTTTCCAATCCCGGGCAGATTCGCCGAGCCGGGCGAATCGGGCCTTTCGGGGCCCATTGTTGACAATATCGAGTAATTGAGAAGTTTGGGAGTGATCGGCATTACCGGGGTTTCGTTTGGGCATCTAATTCTTTAAAATTCAGCTTTGCCTGCGAACTTAAAAAGTGTTTTAACTGTGTTCATATTAGATCGTGCCGCCGACCGCGGAAAGGGGAGGCTAGGCGAGTGATCGCGAGCACGCCGGAGCTTGGGCGTGGACTTTTGGGAAAGCGTTAAGAGGTAGGAAAAAGTAGCCGGATCTCGGCCTTGACTAGGGAAAGTTAAAAGTAGAAATGCATGTGACACTTAGTGGTATCGTATGATAAGTAAATTTATCGAACAATAGAAATGCAGGCGACACTTAGTGGTGTCGTAGGATACATGAACGTATTGAACAATAGAAATGCATGTGACACTTAGTAGTGTCGTAGGATAAGTGAACGTATCGAACATTAGAAATACTTGTGGCATTTGGTTGTGCCCGTAGGTTGATTGAATTGTTTGTGTTTGTGGGTGGCCATGAGTGCCTGTGGGGAGTTGAACCCGTATTGGTTGACTGACTTGCCGAGTGGTAGTTAGTCGTGTTGTCGTATTTTGTTTCTATTTGCGGGGTATTGTGTGTTATTTGGTTGTGACTGTGATTGTTCTGGTGATGACTGTTGAGCTATGCCCGTGGGTGTGTAGTACCCTCCGGTGCGCGGTCGGTAAAGTGCTGAGGGATGTGGTTCACGTCAGGTGCGTCGTACCTTTCGACGCGTGATCGGTAAAGTGCTGAGGTTAGAGCTGTGCCCGAGGGGTGTGTCGTACCCTCCAATGCGTGGTCGGTAAAGAGCAGAGGGTTGTGGTCCCCGTAGGTGTGTAGCACCTTCCGGTGCATGATTGGTAAAGTGTTGAGGTTGGATTTATGCCCGAGGGGTGTGTCGTACCCTCCGGTGCGCGGTCGGTAAAGAGCAGAGGGCTGTGGTCCCCATCAGGTGTGTAGCACCTTCCGGCGCATGATCGGTAAAGTGTTGAGGCTCGTGGTTGTGGTTTGTGTGACTTTGATCACTTCTGTGTTGTTGTGTTCTTTGAGGTCGTCATTACGGTGTCGGGTCTACATTACGGGTACGGGTGGTTAGATGGTTGGGGAAAGTAACAGTTTTTGTGTGACAGTCGGGTTATTTGAGTTTGGGGATGGTAGTCCCCGGTGTTTTGTCTGTTGTTGGTGTTCCGGCATTTTCTGCTAGTATGCCGTAGTCAGTCTGGTATCTGTGGTGGTCAGCGAACGCTCACCCCTAGCTGCTTTTCCTACAGAGACTGGTCGCGAGGCGGACTAGGGGAGCTCTCGAAGCTTGAAGAGCTGGGAGCGGAAGTCCGGGTTTTTAGGAGTTTAGCGACGTACGCTTTGGTTTTTGTCCGCTTGTTTTGGACGTATTTTAAGTTGTAAAATATTATTTTGATTAACTTAAGTGGTTATTTTAAGAGGTTTAATTAAAATGTCGGAAAATTGTTTTACTGTTTCACCGTTCGCGTTCCGAGTCCGGTTATAGCGAATTCGGGGCGTGACACACCTGGTACGGTGGAGGGTCCAAAGCATCCCGACTTGATCGATTTGTCGTCTTTCCCTCAGCTCTTACCATGTTCGGAGACTTAATTCAGCAAGGGCACCCGATGTCTCTCAGATCATCGTTCCCTGACGCTGGTTTCTTCTTTTGTCCATTGGGGCCCCAAACCTCAGAGATTTCTCAACGCTTCGATCGATCATAAGTATTTCCGATCGGATGTGCAGGTCTTTTGGGATTCCTATAGTTGTCAGGGCTCCGCGAGTTACTCTCTCTGGTTCAAGCTTCGCTGCTTGCGTGGTGATCTCCATCGCTGGAGCAGGGATGTGTTTAGTCGTACTGACCGTGAAGTTGAAGCTATGGAGGCCTAAATTGATTCTTTTGACATTTCCTTGGATGATCGAATTTTATCAAAAGTTGAATGTCTCTCTCAGTCCTTGCTTTGCGTTAACCTCATTCGCAAGCAAAAGGTCCTTGTGCGTATCTGGAGCCAAAAGGCTCACTTGAAGTGGAATAAGCATGGCGATGTCTGCTCGTTGTTTTATCACAAGATCGCGAATATTCGTGCTTCGAGGAATAAGATCACTCAAGTTTCAGTTGATTCAGTCATTTATTCTGATCCTGCAGAACACTTTAGCCTCCGCTTCACTAGGCCCATCTCTCGAGTGCCTCTTCCATTCCTCCCCTTTGATCGACTGTCAGGCTTTCAAGCCTCTTTTCTTGAGGAACCGTTTTCGTAGAAGGAGATCCTTGCTGCTATTTCAGATTGTGGTACAGAAAAGGCTCCGGGGCCAGATGGTGTTCTCGCTTGTTTTACAAAGTTTGTTGGGACACAATCAAGGCTGACTTGCTGAGATTTTTTTCGGACTTCCATGCTTCGGGGACCATAGGCAAGGGTCTCAATTCCACATTTCTCACTTTGATCTTGAAGCATCGGAACGCTGCCAGTTTCCAGGACTTTAGACCCATTAGTCTTATCTCAGGGCCTTACAAAATCCTAGCTAAGGTTCTTTCGAATCGGCTCTGTCAGGTTCTAGATGATATCATCAGTGATTCATAATCAGGTTTTGTTGCAGGCAAGCAACTGCTTGGCGGTGTCCTGATTGCTTCTAAGGTTATAAACTGGGTGCGTAGGTCCGTTGAGGAAGTGGTCGTTCTCAAACTGGACTTCGAAAAGGCATTTGACAAAGTTCATTGGGAGTATGTTGATGAAGTAATGGATGCTATGGACTTTGGGTCGAAATGGCGCTCTTGGATGGCTTACTGTTTCAAAGCTTTTGTGGTTGTTCTAGTGAATGGCTCTCCGAGTCATGACTTCCCCATCCTGAATGGTATTCGTCAGGGCTGCCCTCTCTCTCCTTTTATTTTCCCGATCCCTGCTGAAGGTCTTCATCAGGTCTTAGACAAGGGTATCAGTTTGGGAGATTTTTCGGGCATTCGGATAGGTCCATTGGGGCCGGTTATATCTCAATTGCAGTTCGCCGATGACACACTGCTTTTTGTGAAGGGTTCAGTTGATGATCTCCTAAGGCTTAAAAGCACTTTGTTTACTTTTCAGTTGAGTTCGGGGCTAAAAATTAATTTTGTTAAGTCCACAGCTATCCTCCTAAATGCAAGCTCTTGGACCCCGGAGTCGGTTGCCTCTTCTTTGGGTTGTTTGGTTGGATCCTTACCAATCGCGTATCTTGGTTTTAGTTTGGGCGCAAACCCCAAACGTCTCTCTTTTTGGGCTCCTATTATTCAGAAATTCAAGGATTCCCCCTCTCTTTGGAAAACTAAGGATCTATCTATGCCAGGCAGGTTAGTTTTGATAAAGTCTACTTTATCAGCTTTGCCTATTTTCTATATGTCCCTTTTCAGGGCGCCCAAAGGTGTTATTAGAGAATTGGAGTCTTGGAGAAGACACTTCTTTTGGCATAATAGGGCTCCCTCTAGAGTCTTTTGCAAAGTTCGTTGGTCCTCTGTTTGCAAACCCAAAAATGAGGGATGTCTTGGCATTTGAGGCTTGGAGAGGGTAAAACAAAACTTGTTAGCGAAGTGATTTTGGTGCTTTGCCACTGAAAAGGACTCTCTTTGGAAGCGAGTGTTGTGTGCTAAGTTTGGTTGGAACTTGTCTGAATGGGATCTTACTGCTTTGGACAAGCCTGGTTCCTCGTTCTTTTTTGGCCATGTTATGGATCTTTCTGATTCTCTGATCTTCAGACGTATGTTTGGGAACCAGAGTCTTCACTGGCGAGTTGGAGGTGGAGATCGTATACGTTTCTGGCAAGATGTGTGGCTCGGCGCTCTTGCTTTTCGCTATCGTTTTCCCAGACTTTATAGCATTTGTTTGGGAAATTGGTCTCGGATTGGCGAGGTTTGGCTGAATGGATCTTGGTTTATTGATTATCGTCGCTCTTTTATATTCACTTACGAGTGGGATGATTCAGCCTCGCTTATGGATTTATTGTCCACGACATGTTCACGTCACGGTTCCCCTGATTCGGTCATCTGGTCACAGAGGGATTATGGTTTCACTTCAGCATCAACTTATCTCTTGCTCGATGACTCGGTTCCCTCTCCTGTTCCTTGGGCGGGTTTTCTTTGGATTAAGAATCTCCCTCCCAAATATAGCTCTTTGGTTTGGTTACTGACTCATAACGTGGTTCCGACAAAATCTTTTCTGGAAGAGCGAGGTATGCGTATTTCTCTTAATCACATGTTTTGTTGCCTCTGTGGTTCTGTTTTTGAAGATGCTCCACACCTCTTCTTGCACTGTGTTTTTGCTTGGTCGCCGTGGTCCAAATTATACTCTTGGTGGTCAATCTTTTGGGTTGTACCGGTGGACTGTGTCTCATTGATCTCTGCTTGGAAAGGGTTGGGTAGGAGAAGTTGGTGGAGGATTTGGGTCAAGGTTGGCTATCTTTTTTTCTGGCATATCTGGCTGCTGAGGAATTCAGGTGTTTTCCGGCGTCAATCCGAGTCTGTGGACGCTGTTTTCAGCAAGCTTCAGCTTCATAGCTTCAGCATTTGCAGGATGGCTGGTGATCTTTTGGAGGATGCCAATCTTTCTCTTTGGTTGACTTCCCTTTCTTCTTGTTTTGTTGCTTCTGTTAAGAGATGATTTCCTCTCTCCTTTTGTCTTCTTTTCTTTGGAAGGATATTTTGGGGGTTTTTACCTCGAGCTTTGTAATTTATTATTTCAAATCCATGAATAAAACCATCATTTATCAAAAAAAAAATCAATGAACAATATGTTAGAGTAACCCTAGAATCCTCTTGGCCATGCCCTGGAGAAAAAGCTGATGGGTTGCCAAATCCTCTAGCTCCATAATGGAGGTATCCTTATCTTGTAGTAAGCGAAACTCCCACATAAGGGACTCATTGGCTAGTAGTTGCGTCGACTGCTCCTACTCGATGGTCCTCAAGCTCTCGGCTAATGCGGCGTGGGTAGGACTATCGGTCGTTTCTTTTCCCTTTCCCTTCCTAGCCTTTGCGGTATTCCGACCAATAGGGCGGCGCCCGTGGACTAGTCCTGGCCGTGGAACATCAACATCTTCAGCTGCGGCAGCGAGCATGTCTATTTGAGACATTGGGTTGCTCAGGTTAAGAGTTCTAGGTTTGCGCCAATCCTTAGTACCGATGAAGTCACCATTTGTCGTCGATAACGTGTTCTCGAAACGATGTTTCCAACATGACTTCTTTCTCACAAGCTACCACCAGTGCTTCCAAGTAAAGACGTGTTCGTATCTATCCAAGTAGTCCATCTGCGCATCCCCCGTGACCTAGTCATCAGATCTACCAGATTGGTAGATGTGCTTGAATTTAGATTAACAACCTTGGAACATATTAACCTTCCGGTTAGTTACGCTCCAATGCTGCTTGCATTTCCTCGCCGTCCGACCCTGTCCATGTGTTTGGATCATCCCTTGGACGAATTCCCGATGGATGGCGTCCCAAAATATAGCCGAAAACTGATCAGCCTCACGCTCCGAGTTCTCAGAGTTGTTCAGTCATGCTTTGACCAATATCGTCTCCTCCGCTCTTGTCTATTTTCGGTACAGACGGGTAGGAGACGATATGTCGGCCCCGTTTCCTCTAGAGGAGGTGGTGGTACACGGACACGGTACTTGTGTCTACGATGCAGAACTATAAGGACTGCCATCCCAGTATAGCCGCCACGCTCCCCGTTATAATCCGAGGCCATCCCCGTTTCCCAAGTCGTTGGCCATCAGACGTCATTCAACTGAGGAATGGCGATGTTGAACCCAAGTTGTCATGATTGCGGTTCAACACAGGGTTGTCGGTAATGTCCGTTGCTCCGACTTCGACGAGACGTATTCTTTTGGATCCTGGTTCCAATGCGTCTCCTTCCCGTCGTCCCAGTAATTATGCGAATCTGGCACGAAGTCCAACTCCTGGCTTCTTCCAAGTCGGTAATCGTCATGACTGTCCTCGGCACAACTATGTGGTGGTGAAATGTCAGCACTAATATTGAATCCGGGAGGTTATCGCAAGTGTTTGGAATCGATTGAGCTCGGAGACATGCCGAAGCAGCCAAAAAACACACGGAAACGGTGATGCTCTTGCCAACTCAGACAAACTCCTGCGTCGCAAAGTATGTCGGATAAACGGTAGGTACGCGACTACAGAATGGCTGAATCGCTGGTAAGTGGAGGAAGGAGATCGGAGAAACGCTGCACTAAGATGAAGTTGCAGAGGATTCGTGAAAAGGACGCTTCGGGTGTGTAATCTGCATTTTCGAAAATTCGACGATGACCCGACTTAATAATACAAATTCAACGTCGAGAATCGACTCGTCATACGACTCAACGACGCGTTGAGACACCGTTTCGTCGCGATTGTGGGTTGTTTTAGTTTAAGTAAATCAAATCCTTGATTTTATTCCGTTTGACTCGTGAGCACTCTTACCACAACCATGACGACATTCATGACCCTTAAAAATCTAACATGATGTCTCAGAGTACTCGATACTACTACTAATTTCTCACAGATTTTAGTATATGATTTAAAATTTAACATGTCTGCACACATGTACGGAACAACCCAGATAAACTTTATTATGAATATGTTTCAAAGATTCAATAGAAAAGAGAAAAAAGAATTCTTAGACAA
Organism: Erodium maritimum; assembly: GCA_963921825.1. Lineage (NCBI taxonomy): Eukaryota > Viridiplantae > Streptophyta > Magnoliopsida > Geraniales > Geraniaceae > Erodium > Erodium maritimum. The sequence continues at coordinate 39,430,279 of OY997596.1, forward strand.
TAAATGTAACATATAAATATTAAAAAGAAAAGCTTTGTTTAAACCTGTTTCGCTGGTCTACCTTATATGCCACTCATGATTAACTCATGAACAAGGCTACAACCACCATTTAGGAAATATTCCACAAAGTCAAGTCTCAAGCAGATTAAAAAACATTAAAAAAAAGTTAATCAACAAACAACATTAATCCCATGCAAGTTGACCCATGGAAGGACTTAAATTACGAAATACTCCACGAGGTGTCTGGTGCAGGATAGCCTCCACGAAATCAAAATCAAAATCAAAGTTAACACTCTCTCCACTGTTATTATCATTGTTGACATTTTGACAAGAACTAGGGTTGAAGATCTTTTCTTCTCTTGTGTGCTCAAGATTTCCATCCCACATGCAGTTCTTATCCAAGACCCCAAACCCGCAAGGAAAAGCATGCAAGCTTTGGTCTCTAGGGTTTTGGGAATCATAAGGTGGTGGTGGTGGTGCCAAAGTTGAGCTCGAGCTCATCCCATGCAATGACAAGGGGTTAGAAGAAACATCATTATTAACATACACTTTGCTGCTGTTTTTAACGTTGTTATGATGATGAGGAGGCCTAGGACTAGGAGAGAGGAGGTTGTGAGTGTTGGGGTCCAAACCTAGAGCAATGAGCTTCTTCTTGATGCAAGAGTTCCAGAAGTTCTTGACCTCGTTGTCTGTTCTCCCAGGAAGGTGCTTGGCTATTTGAGCCCACCTGTTCCCCAGTATTCTGTGCACCTCTATGATCGTCCTCTCTTCCTCTTCGGAGAACGACCCCTTCTTCAGATCCGGCCTTAGGTAATTTATCCACCTCAGCCTACAACTCTTCCCGCACCTCTCCAACCCTGTAATCGTTATCAAAGAATTTACGTGATTCGACAATCTGCCTGTCTGTACCTATTAAGACGGACAAGAAATGACAACAAAAGCAAAAATACAAGACCACGTGCTATATATGTATGCACCTGCTAGTTTGGGGACAGAGCTCCAGCTGCCATGGCCATGGATGGTGATGTGCCTAATGAGCTTATCATCTTCTTCCGGAGACCACAAGCCTCTCTTTACCTTCTGTTTGCTGCAACAATGATGGCCCATTACTTGCGCCTCTCTCCTCACTCAACACTACTAGTGTTAATGAAAGAGTAATGTGTGTGCTCTCCTTATAATACTCTCTTCACTCCATGTCAGGAAAAAAAAGTAAATCTTTTTATTTCGGCAATATTATATACAATTACCCTAATTAATTAAGGACAGTATACATATATGTATATAATACAAACGTGGTGTGTGAGATATATAACTTCGGTTGTACTCATTTAGAGGACCACTGGTCTCATCGAGTGTTTTGGTAACTTCCAAGGTTTGTCTTCCAAGGTTGCCATCAACTCCAATATTGTTTTCCATTTAACTAATACTGAACTGTTGAAATGACATAAAGATCTTTGCCTGAAAATGCACAAAAAGGGTGCATATTCATATACTACTTGGAGAATTAATTATTCAGCTACAGCCTAAAACCGATTCCCTTTTCTAAAAGTTATGTTAATCTTTATGTGGTCTTCTAAATGAGTGATCTTCTTTTTTTTATCCATATTCAAAGACAATATCCTCGTCTCAGATACACAACATTAGTAATGGCATTCATCATACCATGCAATTGGGTCAACAAAGAGAAAGAATCAAACTTAGAGCTTGTCTTTTGCCCATTCAAACTTTTTGCCTGCCGGCAAGGGTCTTTGTCCTTGATTTGGGATGCCTAGTAATGGATACAATATACATTTATAATTATTCAGTTAATTAGGGTCTATTTTTTTTAGTTGTATTGATCTCGAGCTAGTATGATGTTAGAGCCTGATTGTCTTGATAGCTTGTATCCTACAGAATAAGATTGATGTTTCAATCTAGCTTTTAAATGAGTAGTGTGGCAATTTGAGTTTCACATTACAAAAGTGTGAATCCGTTCATTACTTAAGTATTTTGTGATTTTCAACTATAAACTCGAGTTTTCAAGAGAGTTGAGCTTCACAACGTGTAAAAGATCTATAAATTTGTAAATACTATAATGTACATCTGCTTAAGGGAGAAGTGGATGGTTACGACATGTTCTTGGAGAGTAGGGACCTCTTGGATAGCGAGCAATGCACCATAGGACTAGTAGGTGCTCAACTGGTTTTCAAAACAACTCAACTCAGAAAGTCTTGAACGGCTTCTAGAGAGAGAGCCTCTCACCTCCCTCTAGAAACCCTAAAAACCCTTCCCCCCCAGAGCACACCGCCGCGGCTCCTCTTCCATGGAGGTCGTTGGCGGTCCTCACTTACCCTCTGCCGTCCTTTTCCTCCCCTGGTTCCATCCCCCTTTGCTTTCTAGACCCTCCTGTCTCCTTCTCTCCGTTCTTTTCCGATGAAGCGCGGTCACTTGGTTTCCTCGAAAACGGTGACATTGTAAGAACCACCCCCGGTCAATCCCGGTCGAACCGGTAAATTCTAAACAAGTTTGATTTTCGGCCAGAAAAGTCAACCGAAGACTCAGGAAGTCATTCGGGACCTTTCCGGGGCCCAATAAGCTTAGCCACTATCACGGTTGGCTTAGTTGGGCTGTTTCCTTTAGTTTGACTGTAGTTTTGTAACAATCAACTTTTGGTCAAACTTGGACTTTTTATCGACTTTTACCGAGCTAAAACAGACAACTGGAATTTAATTTAAAAGAAAGTGACTCCTACAATGCCACATGGCATTAGAGTCTTGGATGAGAAGAAAATGAGTTAAAAAGACCCTTTGACCCTCCCTAAAGCCTTAAAGTGGGTAGAACTTGAAAGGGCTTGTTGGTCATTTGACATTTAGGTCATTTAAGGCAATTGTTGGACACAATTCAGCCATTTTACTCTTGGTTGCAGATGAGTTTTGATAGAAGGAGAGAAAGAGAGAAGCTCTTAGCTTGAGCAAGAAGAAAGAGAGAAAAGAGAGGATTTTTGGCTCATCTCTCCACCATTTCACCTCCTCAAGCTTGCTAGCTTCATCTCCTACACATCCTAAAGGTATGGATGCTCTAAACTTCTCATTTCATCCACTTTCTATTTTGGGTTTTGTGGGTTTTTGGCTTGAACTTGAAGAACTAGCTCTAATGGTGGTTACTTGGAGAAGAAGTAGTGAAGATAGGTTGTTTTGTTTGTGTTTGATTGAAGTTTGATAAGACCCATTGAGGGTGTTGAAGTTTGAAGGTTTGGATGAACATTTTCGGAGTTAGAAGGAGTTGGAAATGGAGTTTTTGGTTTGATTTGAGTGAAATACGAGTTGGGGAAGAAAGGAGAAGGTGCTGGACTGGTTCGATACGGAACGTGACCCAGACCGGGCCATGTGCCGGCACGGCAGGCCGCACGGAACGGGCTAGGTACCGGCACGGTGCGCGACACGGAACGGACGAGAGTCCGGCACGGTACCTCACACGGTCCGTGTCAGACTCCGGGCCGGTGTGTCGCACGGTCCGTGCTGGTTACCGGGCCGGTCTGTGATACGGTCCGTGCCAGGTTCCGGCACGGCCAGTGACACGGTCCGGATGGCATTCCGGATCAGATCTCCAGAACCAAAACCCTTCCTTTTGAGTCCATTTCGATTTCTAGATCATTCCTTCGACTTTGTTTCTATTCTTGGGGACTGTTCTGTATTTTTGGGTGAGGAACACTCCTTGGGTTACTAATTTTGGTATTGTTGTGGTCCAAGACCGTGAGCACGGGCTCGGAAGGAGGAAAGGCCTTGGACCCGAGCTAGAGAGACGAAGACCACTCCGGAACCCGTGTGAAGAACGGAGGAGAGGCTAACCGACTTTACAACAGAGTTTATTAGAGGAAGACCACGAGGTAGGGAAAGTCCTAACTACTCGAGTATTTCAATACTAGTATGCCTATTAGGTTAATAAAATCGGAGAGGTCCTAGAATTGCATATAGGATGCGAATAACTAGAATAATCGTCTTTCAATTACTAATAACCGAAAGTGTCTAGTATGCATGCGTAGAATGTGAATAACTAGTGTAACTCGCTTTCAATACTTGGGAATTGTTTTACTGGTAGAGAGGTCGTGATGAGCCCTCGGATTAGTTGTATGTGTTTGCCTCACATGCTTGCTTGCTTAGTTATAGTTAATTTAAGAGTCTAGTTGAATCGTATACTTGAATGATTGATTGAATGTTTGCATGTTTGGTTGATTGATTGAATGTTTGAATAATTGAATGCTTGAACGGATGATCGAGTATGACTGATTGTGCCAAACGGTACGGTCAGGTGATCGATGGACCGGTGGTTCGTGATTGGTAAGTATAACGGTAAGTGTAAAGGGCTAATTGGATGTCTTTTGTGTGTTGTGGTGAAAGTGTGATTCGATAAGCGTCGGTTGGTTGACGTGTTATTGTGTGTGTCTCTTATTCTTGTTCTTAAGATGTTTGGTTGTTCGGTATGGTACTTACATCGGGGGGGGGGGGGTAATCCGGTGGTGTTATAGTTGTTGGTGTTTGGAGGAGCCTGCGGGCATTGGTTATTGGAGCATACGGGCATTGATTATTGGACCATGTGGGGCATTGGTTATTGGAGCCTGCGGGCATTGATTATTGGACCCTACGGGCCATTGGTTATTGGAGCCTGCGGGCATTGATTATTGGACCCTGCGGGGCATTGGTTATCGGAGCCTGCGGGCATTGGAGGTGGACCATGCGGGGCAATTGGATGGTTTACCCTGCGGGGAATGGTTACTTGTGGTTTCACCCAAGTGTATGCGTCCTGCGGGAGCACTGCCTTGGTTCCCTATGACATATGGTCCTTTGGAGGCATTTCCGAGAATCCCGACGATAAGCGCCCCTTGGGGATTGTTTCCTGTGCCCCGATGCATGTGCCTCCTCTGGACCGAGGGAAAATATGATATGATATGGATACTCTGGTGGATCGGAGTATGTGAACCGATGTGACACCAGAATCTATCCGTGGATCGGAGGCTTGAGAAAGCAAGTGGTTGGTGTGATATTACTTGCTCCCATTTTGGTAGACATGAAATATTTATAGCACTTTTCACGTAATCTTTTAAAGTTACTGTTATCTTTGAGAATGCGATACTATTCTTATTCACACTGATTCCTAGTATTTCATTGGTTGATAGTGTTTAATTGTAAATTGCGGTGCCATGCTAAGGCAGTTTTATTACTAACTGAAGGTTAGATTGTTTACGATTTTCCCTACTGAGCGCAAGCTCACCCCTATGGTTTTTCTTACTGTTTTTACAGGCATATATGATGTTTAGGGAGTTCGAGGCTTGGGAGCTTCTGGATGTTTTGAGGGTTATTCTAGAGATATGTCGGTCTTTTGTACTAAACACTATTTATCTCACACTTTATATTGAGCTTTGACTCATATTTGAGGTTTTTGGATTATTATATTATGAGAATTTGATGGAGTTTATTTGAACTTTTAAAGGATCTATTAATTGTTTATTATTTTCTATTATTAACTCAGGTCACGTCTCGATTCCGGTCAAAACCGGATTTGGGGCGTGACAATTTGGTATCAGAGCCTGGTTTCATTTGAAACAGGCTTCAATTTTGAACTTGTTTTCAAAACCTCGGACCAACGTCAATTAGGTGGGTAGAGTTAGGTGGTCTAAGTCGTTTTACTCAGTGACGCAAGTTGAAAACATTTGATGCGTAGAGTGGGAACGACACGTTTCTTGAGTGTTTCAATGGTTGCTTAAGTTTGAATCTCTTTAATATGATGGTTACATTGCTTGATTGGTATCCTTGCCTATTGGTTGTAAGTTACAATGATCGGTGAAGCCGAACGGCTGAGATCAGTATTGGGTTAACGAGCAATGATCGAGCCGTTATAAACTGGTTGTTGAGTAAATTATTTGTTAAGTGTGTTACCGTCGTGGTTGGTCGTTCCATGATTGATAAGGTTGAAGTGTTATCTTTTTGAAGTGTTGATTTATTGAAGTATTGACTTCTCGACTTATGGAAGGATTAAAATGTTAAAGTGTTGAATTGTTGGTTGTTGACTTGGTTAAGATGTTGACCGTTATTTAAAGAATTAAAGTTGAAATGATGATCCATTTGGATGGCAACTGAGTAAAGAGTAGAACCCGAGTATTCTTGCACTCTCGTTAACGGTGTTATGTACTGATTGTATTGTGTACTTTGCGGAGCATGAGAACTCTGTGTGCTGATTGTGTTTTATACTTTGCGGAGCATGAGAACTCTGTGTATTGAATACCTTGTGAAAATTAATTGGTAAATGTCCCGCGTAAGCGGAGGGTTAATGGAAAATACGAATAGGTCATGCCGAAATTTCCGTAGAACTGAAATGTTTGCACTATCACGGGGTGACTCAGGGGCGCCACTGTAGTCGAACGTGATGGTTGGATGTCAAGTGGTTACAACGAGATTCGGGGACACCTGAATCGGGTTGTGACGACGCGAGATCGACGTGAATGTTTTGATTAAAGATAAAGGGTTTGAGAAAAGAATGAGACTTACGAGAAAGAGATTAAGACTTTCCCTTTTCGAACTCGTTGCTTTGTGTTTTGAACCCCAAGTAATGGGAAAATACCCGACCGAGACGTTTACCGGTGTGGTATGTTGCTATTTGATTGTGTGAACTGTGCCTCATGTGGTAGTTGGTTGCATTACTTGCTTGATGTGTGAGACGCACAAGGTGCAGACTTCTTTGTCTATATAAGTATTATATACGACTTACTTACTTACCCTCGATCCAATTAGGATCCTTCGAGACGCATGAGAATATCCCTTTTGCTTAAATAGATTTGATTGCGTTAAACTGAGTTATGAACTGTACGTGTAACTGCAGCGATCCTACGAGATCTCTCGTGTTTACGTTCCGAGAGGTACCAGGAGCCGCCCAGCTGTGGGGCAGAGTCAGTCCACAGCCGTTGGACTGGCAGGGGCAACAGGTGCCCAGGGTGCTGCTCCCACAGAGCACCAGAGCTTTGAGGATGGACAGTCAGGGTCACCACCTAGAGCTACTCCAGTCGCAGAGCCCACTCAGGCGACCCCTATAGATGAGGTGGTTCGCGCAGTACTAGCAGCGCTCAGCAGGAGACCGCAGCACCGTCGTCAGAGCCCGTGCCTGCTACCGAGACAGTCGCTGTCGAGAGGCCAGGTCAAATGGATAGCTACACGGCCCAGGCTCTCCGGGATTTCCGTAGGTTGGGTACACCGACTTTTTCTGGGAGTGCTGACTCTGAGGCAGCAGCTATATGGTTGGAGCGGATTACTCGCAACCTTGGCACATCTGGAGTTTCTGAGGGACGTCTGAGAGTCTCTTTCTCCACCTTCCAGCTCGAGGGTGAGGCTTATTACTGGTGGCAGTCTGTGCAGACCAGAGTTGGTGAGGATTTTCAGCTTTTCAGTCGACTGTTCCTGGAGCAGTACTTTCCTCGATCGGTTCGAGATGATAGACACCAACAGTTCCTGGAGCTGCAGTAGAGAGGGATGATCGTCTCTGAGTATGCGGCGAGGTTCTTATCCTTGTCCCGCTTCACACCCGAGATGGTGCAGACTGAGGACAGTCGTTGTAGGCGGTTCGAGCGTGGGCTCATCCCTTCGATTGCAGATCGAATTATTGCTATGAGGACTGAGGAGTACTCTACATTGGTGGATCAGGCCTTAGCAGTAGAGATGCATTTTCGAGAGACCGCCAAGGTGCGGGATATCAGGCCGAGGCCGAGTAGCTTCCTCAGACCGTCCGAGGGACGTGACGTGAGGCGACAGAGGGTTTCTGGGTCTTTCCAGCCACAGTTTCAGCAGAGTGGCATGCGCAGAGGAGCAGCAGTGGCGTCAGTTGGCCTGCCCCGCTGGCACAGTTCTTCCCGGTGTGCAGAAAGCAGGGGCACTTAGCCCGAGACTGCCCGAGGAGTAGTGGACTCGTAGAGCAGCAGGTGGATCGCCCATATGGGTTTGGTGAGAGACAGCGGGCTGATGAGCGGATTTGTTACCAGTGCGGCCGATAGGGGCACATTTCTTTTATTTGTCCGAATCGGATTGGAGCTGCACCCCCACCGAGGCTCCAGCAGGCACAGCCTCGTCAGGCACCTCCCGGCCGACCACGACAGGCACAACAGCAGAGAGCTCCGTGTCAGGCGGCGGGAGCAGCAGCCCCGAGACACCAGGCTAGGCCTCGCCAATAGGTGGCACGACCACCACCACCGAGAGGAGGACCACCGGCATGGCAGTGCCGAGTTTATGCAGTCACAGATGCCAAAGCTGAGAGGCAGTACGCCGGCCATGAGGCTACACAGGGTACGTGTTTAGTTTTTAATTCGTGGGCGTCTTTTCTTTTCGACACTGGTGCATCCCATTCATTTATTTCTACTTCTTTTGCTCGTTCTTTGGGTTTGATGGTTGAGTTCCTTAGTAGACCATTGTGTCTTGAGAACCCAGTTACGGGGGAGGTAGTGTTGGATACTGTTTGCCGAGATTGTGAGGTCCGAGTGGAAGACTGCCCCTTCGTTGGTGACCTACTCATTCTGGAGATGACCGGCTTCGACGTAATCCTAGGGATGGACTAGCTTGCGAGGTATCGGGCGACGATCGATTGCCATCGACGTCAGGTGACGGTGAGGTCAGGTGACAAAGTTATTACTTGTGTTTTGGGTAGCAAGAGCGGAGTCCTTCTGTCCGCCTTGACTACGGGAGTCGAGACTGAGGTTGTGCAGGGTAGCAGAGACCTACCGAGAGTAGTGTGTGAGTTCCCCGATGTATTCCCGGAAGAACTATCAGGGTTACCGCCAACGCGCGAGATAGAGTTCTGGATCGACCTGATCCCAGGTACAACGCCGATCTCGATGACACCATATCGGTTTGCACCAGTTGAGTTAGTCGAGTTGAAGCGACAACTCGAAGAGCTGCAGGAGAGGGGTTTCATCCGCCCTAGTGTTTCTCCGTACGGAGCACCTGCCCCTTTTCGTGAAGAAGAAGGGTGGCGCATTTAGGATGTGCATCGATTACCAGAAGTTGAACCGGGTTACGGTGAAGAACCGTTATCCGATGCCGAGGATCGATGATCTGTTCGATCAACTGAGGGAAGCGACATGCTTCTCCAAGATTGATCTAAGATCAGGCTACTACCAGTTGAGGGTCCGAAAGGAGAATGTGGAGAAGACCGCATTCCGGACATGGTACAGACACTTTGAGTTCCTATTGATGTCGTTCGGATTGACGAACGCGCCAGTAGCCTTTATGGATTTGATGAATGGCATTTTCAGACCTTACCTGGACCGGTTTGTTGTAGTATTTGTTGACGACATCCTGATTTACTCGCCTAGTGAAGAGGCACATGAGGAGCACTTGAGGATAGTAGTGACTTTTTTACGTACTCATCAGCTGTACGGGAACCTAGAGAAGTGCGAGTTCTGGCTCGCAGAGGTGAAATTCCTCGGACATGTAGTGTCCCGAGATGGTATCCTAATCGATCCAGCAAAGGTCGATGCAGTTTCAAAGTGGGCGAGGCCCAAGAATGTGTTTGAGATCCGTAGCTTTCTGGGATTGGCAGGATATTATCGACGCTTTGTTCAGGACTTCTCACGTTTGGATGCACCTATGACAGCATTGACTCGCAAGGGAAAAGAGTTTCTTTGGACTATAAAGGCTCAATTGACTACCGCTCCAGTGTTGATTGTCCTGGAGCGAGGAGTAGGTTATGATGTGTATCGTGACGCCTCAGGCGAGGGACTAGGTTGTGTGTTGATGCAGTCCGGGAAGGTACTTGCTTATGGCTCGAGACAGTTGAAGGTACATGAGCGCAACTACCCGACCCACGATCTAGAGCTGGCAGCAGTGGTATTTGCTCTGAAGAGCTGGAGACACTATCTGTACGGTGAGCGTTTCAGAGTGTTCTCGGATCACAAGAGCCTCAAGTACATTTTCTCCCAGCGCGACCTGAACATGCGCCAAAGGCGATGGATGGAGTTACTTGAGGAGTACGACTTATAGCTACTCTATCATCCGGGTAAGGAGAATGTCGTCGCCGATGCTCTGAGTAGGAATTCGACTCATTGCGTTGCCAGCATGGATGTCCGAGAGTGGGACATGCTGGAGGAGTTGAGCTCATTCAGACTTGAGCTATAGAAGGTCACAAATGGTATGGCTTTGTGTGCATTAGTGGCTCAGCCCACGTTGGTTGCTCGAGTGTTGGAGGCACAGGCCGAGGATGCCGAGACGGCAAGGATTCGTGAGAGATTGGTAGGTGGTGTCGAGATCGAGGGTTGGGAGTTGAGTGTTGATCAGAGTCTCCGTTATAGAGGACGGTTGTTTGTGCCCCGAGGTTGTAGGGACACTGTGTTGAGAGAGTGTCATCACTCTCGTCTTGCTGTGCACCCCGGTGGCACCAAGATGTATAGAGACATCCGATGACAGTTCTGGTGGAGCGGTATGCGTAGAGCAGTCGCAGATTTTGTTTCAAGGTGTCTCACCTGTCAGCAGGTGAAGGCCGAGCATCAGCGTCCCGCCGGCTTACTACAGCCTTTACCGATCTCTGAGTGGAAGTGGGAGCCCGTTACCATGGATTTTGTATGTGGACTACCGAGGTCGGATAAAGGGCACGATGCGGTTTGGGTTGTAGTTGACCGACTGACCAAGTCGGCGCAATTTCTGGCCATGCGGATGACCGACACTGTTGATGTGTTGAGCCGGTTATACGTTAGAGAGATTATTCGCCTTCATGGAGTACCGGTGTCAGTTGTATCTGATAGGGATCCTCGTTTCACATCCAGGTTTTGGGAGAGCCTGCAGAAGGCGTTGGGGACTGAGGTACTACTGAGTACAGCTTACCACCCACAGACAGATGGACAGTCAGAGCGCACTATACAGATTCTGGAGGATATGCTTCGAGCTGTGTGCTAGACTTTTGGGGATCATGGGAGGATCACCTACCTTTAGCAGAGTTCGCTTACAACAACAGTTATCAGTCCAGCATTGGGATGGCACCATTTGAGGCTTTGTACGGAAGACCGTGTAGGTCGCCGGTGTGTTGGGCTGAGGTAGGGGACCAGAGTTTATTTGGGCCAGATATGGTCAGAGAGACGACCGAGATGGTTGCGTTGATTAGAGAGCGGTTGAAGACCGCACAGAGTCATCAGAAGAGCTATGCAGACAGGCGTCGCGGACCGCTTGAGTTCTCGATCGGAGACCACGTATTTCTGAGGGTGAGCCCGAAGAAGGGCCTACTGCGGTTCAACCGCAGCGGAGGTAAGCTGTGACCACGATTCATTGGACCCTTTGAGATCTTGGATAGAGTTGGAGCCGTAGCTTATCAGTTAGCATTGCCACCGCAGTTTGGGAGCGTGCATAACGTTTTCTGAGGATAACGTTTTCCATGTTATCGAGTGGGCAGACATCGAGGTAGCCGATGATGTATCTTATGAGGAGCAACCCGTCAGGATTGTAGATACGGGAGAGAAGCTCTTACGGAAGACTACTATCCATTTGGTACGAGTGCAGTGGAAGCACCAGGGGGTAGACTCGACCTGGGAGCGAGAGGACGAGATCTGGGAGAAGTACCCCCACCTGTTCGACCTTTGAAGTACATTGTTTTAATTTCGAGGACGAAATTCTTTTAAGGGGGGTAGATTGTAAGAACCACCCCCGGTCAATCCCGGTAAAACCGGTAAATTCTAAACAAGTTTGACTTTCGGCCGGAAAAGTCAACCGAAGACTCAGGAAGTCATTCGGCACCTTTCCGGGGCCCAATAAGCTTAGCCACTATCACGGTTGGCTTAGTTGGGCCGTTTCCTTCAGTTTGACTGTAATTTTGTAACGATCAACTTTTTATCGACTTTTACCGAGCTAAAACGGACGGCTGGAATTTAATTTAAAAGAAAGTGACTCCTACAATGCCACATGGCATTAGAGTCTTGGATGAGAAGAAAATGAGTTAAAAAGACCCTTTGACCCTCCCTAAATCCTTAAAGTGGATAAAACTTGAAAGGGCTTGTTGGTCATTTGACATTTAGGTCATTTAAGGCAATTGTTGGACACAATTCAGCCATTTTACTCTTGGTTGCAGCTGAGTTTTGATAGAAGGAGAGAAAGAGAGAAGCTCTTGACTTGAGCAAGAAGAAAGAGAGAAAAGAGAGGATTTTCGGCTCATCTCTCCACCATTTCACCTCCTCAAGCTTGCTAGCTTCATCTCCTACACATCCTAAAGGTATGGATGCTCTAAACTTCTCATTTCATCCACTTTCTATTTTGAGTTTTGTGGGTTTTTGGCTTGAACTTGAAGAACTAGCTCTAATGGTGGTCACTTGGAGAAGAAGTAGTGAAGATAGGTTGTTTTGTTTGTGTTTGATTGAAGTTTGATGAGACCCATTGAGGGTGTTGAAGTTTGAAGGTTTGGATGGACATTTTCGGAGTTAGAAGGAGTTGGAAATGGAGTTTTTGGTTTGATTTGAGTGAAATACGAGTTGGGGAAGAAAGGGGAAGGTGCTGGACTGGTTCGATACGGAACGTGACCCGGACCGGGTCATGTGCCGGCACGGCAGGCCGCACGGAACGGGCCAGGTACCGGCACGGTGCGCTGCACAGAACGGACGAGAGTCCGGCACGGTACCTCACACGGTCCGTGTCAGACTCCGGGCCGGTGTGTCGCACGGTCCGTGCTGGTTACCGGGCCGGTCTGTGATACGGTCCGTGCCAGGTTCTGGCACGGCCAGTGACACGGTCCGGATGGCATTCCGGATCAGATCTCCAGAACCAAAACCCTTCCTTTTGAGTCCATTTCGATTTCTAGATCATTCCTTCGACTTTGTTTCTATTCTTGGGGACTGTTCTGTATTTTTGGGTGAGGAACACTCCTTGGGTTACTAATTTTGGTATTGTTGTGGTCCAAGACCGTGAGCACAGGCTCGGAAGGAGGAAAGGCCTTGGACCCGAGCTAGAGAGACGAAGACCACTCCGGAACCCGTGTGAAGAACGGAGGAGAGGCTAACCGACTTTACAACAGAGTTTATTAGAGGAAGACCACGAGGTAGGGAAAGTCCTAACTACTCGAGTATTTCAATACTAGTATGCCTATTAGGTTAATAAAATCGGAAAGGTCCTAGAATTGCATATAGGATGCGAATAACTAGAATAATCGTCTTTCAATTACTAATAACGGGACGTGTCTAGTATGCATGCGTAGAATGTGAATAACTAGTGTAACTCGCTTTCAATACTTGGGAATTGTTTTACTGGTAAAGAGGTCATGATGAGCCATTGGATTAGTTGTATGTGTTTGCCTCACATGGTTGCTTGCTTAGTTATAGTTAATTTAAGAGTCTAGTTGAATCGTATACTTGAATGATTGATTGAATGTTTACATATTTGGTTGATTGATTGAATGTTTGAATAATTGAATGCTTGAACGGATGATCGAGTATGACTGATTGTGCCAAACGGTACGGTCAGGTGATCGATGGACCGGTGGTTCGTGATTGGTAAGTAAAATGGTAAGTGTAAAGGGCTAATTGGATGTCTTTTGTGTGTTGTGGTGAAAGTGTGTTTCGATAAGCGTCGGTTGGTTGACGTGTTATTGTGTGTGTCTCTTATTCTTGTTCTTAAGATGTTTGGTTGTTCGGTATGGTACTTACACTGGGGGGGGGGGTGTAATCCGGTGGTGTTATAGTCGTTGGTGTTTGGAGGAGCCTGCGGGCATTGGTTATTGGAGCATGCGGGCATTGATTATTGGACCATGCGGGGCATTGGTTATTGGAGCCTGCGGGCATTGATTATTGGACCCTACGGGCCATTGGTTATTGGAGCCTGTGGGCATTGATTATTGGACCCTGCGGGGCATTGGTTATCGGAGCCTGCGGGCATTGGAGGTGGACCATGCGGGGCAATTGGATGGTTTACCCTGCGGGGAATGGTTACTTGTGGTTTCACCCAAGTGTATGCATCCTACAGGAGCACTACCTTGGTTCCCTATGACATATGGTCCTTTGGAGGCATTTCCGAGAATCCAGACGATAAGCGCCCCTTGGGGATTGTATCCGGTGCCCCGATGCATGTGCCTCCTCTGGACCGAGGGAAAATATGATATGATATGGATACTCTGGTGGATCGGAGTATTGGAACCGATGTGACAACATAATCTATCCGTGGATCGGAGGCTTGAGAAAGCAAGTGGTTGGTGTGGTATTACTTGCTCTCATTTTGGTAGACATGAAATATTTATAGCACTTTTCACGTAATATTTTAAAGTTACTGTTATCTTTGAGAATGCGATACTATTCTTATTCATACTGATTCCTAGTATTTCATTGGTTGATAGTGTTTAATTGTAAATTGTGGAGCCATGCAAAGGCAGTCTTATTACTAACTAAAGTTTAGATTGTTTACGATTTTCCCTACTGAGCGCAAGCTCACCCGTATGGTTTTTCTTCCTGTTTTTACAGGCGTATCTGATGTTTACGGAGTTCGAGGCTCGGGTGCTTCTGGATGTTTTGAGGGTTATTCTAGAGATATGTCGGTCTTTTGTACTAAACACTATATATCTCACACTTTATATTGAGCTTTGACTCATATTTGAGGTTTTTGGATTATTATATTATGATAATTTGATGGAGTTTATTTGAACTTTTAAAGGATCTATTAATTGTTTATTATTTTCTATTATTAACTCAGGTCACGTCTCGAGTCCGGTCAAAACCGGATTTGGGGCGTGACAGACATCTTCTCAGATCCGGACGTGGGACGTCTTTCTCTTGGTAGATCGACGCGGTTCTGGTGGACATCGCCTTTCCGTGCTCTAGTTGGCTCGAGGCTTCCCTTCGCCGGTTTTGGGGGTTGAGGCATCTCGGATCCGGTAGTGGGACGACTTTCCTCACTTGCTAAGGTGAGGATTGTCACGGATCTGGTCGTCCTTGCCCGTTGCCGGTGGCTCCTTTGGTGTCGTGGTGGAGGATCCCTCACCTCAGATTCCGGCGATGTTTGTCGTTGACGTTGTGGGTGGCTTCTTCTTGTTGGCGTCGACTGTAGGTCTTCCTTTCCAGATATGTGCCTTCTTCAGGTAGCGGCCAGGTATGGTTTCTTCTCTCTTCTCTGTCTAGTTAGGTTTTCGTCTCCCCTCCTACCTCTATCCTATTCGATTGACTTTCTTGTGCACCCGCCCACTTTGGTGGTCGGATTGATCGGTTTGGTGTTGGCCTCCGGTCAAAGCATGAGTTTTTTTGCCCCGGAATTTTGATTGATTAGTATTTGGGTTAGGTTTAAGTCCATGTCGTGTTGTGGTCTAGGCCACCGGCATTTGCAAGATCTCTGTTCCTTCTCTGAAATTTGGGGTTTTGTGGACTAGGGAGTAGATGTAATTCCTTCTTAAATTAGGGAAGAGGGACTTTGCGTTGTAGGTAGCTGCTGGCTCTTCTGGAGTTAATGTTTGGAAAATCTGGGAACTTAAACTTGTTTTTTTCTGGGCTTCATGGTAGAAAAATTCAGTTATTAGAACTTTTTTACTTTCATTTTCTTTGTTCATCGTTTAGGATTCACTTCATTGGTGCCCCTGGTTGGGCTTTGTTCTTGGTGTTGTTGATTCAAGCCTCAGTCTATTGAGGTGTTTCATGAGATTTCTATTAGAGCGGAATGCTCTTTATTGTACTTCAACCCTGCTCTTCTTTTCAAAGAGCAGGTTTTACTTATTGCTTTGCTGATAAAAAAAACTCAGAAAGTTTTGAGCGTTGAAGGTTTGTTCTAACTAGGTAAAGGAAAAGGATCGGTGTACAAGATATTTTCATCTTGTAGTTAATTGTAAAGCCCAACAGAAGCACATCTAGCAGATACAAGAAATAAGGGTTACTTTATCCCATCTTATCCGAATCAAGGAGCCAACGGACAGATACTTTGCTTCTCATTTTTAGAAATCTGAAACTCCTCTTTGGTACCTTCAGGATTTATCGTTCAAGACATTATCAGGAGATTGTTGAAGGCTCCTTTTATCTAAGGATGAAGTGGTTAGGGACCTAAAGGCCTGTAATGGTTCAAAGCCTGCCGATCCAAATGGTTATATGATGCGCTTTGTTCAGAAGTGTTGTGAGATAATAAGGAGGGAATTTTACTTTTCTTACCCTTATCTCCAGAAGGGATAATGCTCATATTTTTAGCGACTATCGCCCCATTAGCCTTATCACTATAACTTACACATTACATTCTAAGGTTCTCACAACCAGAATGAAGCTTGTGATTGATGACTTGGTTAGCGACACTCAATCTGATTTTACTAGAAGGAGGCATATTTTGGATGGACTGTTTATAGCTTCTGAGTTGGTTCAGTCTATCTGGAAGTAGAAAGTTGAGGTGTTGTTGTTTAAGATTGAATTTGAGAAGGCTTATGATTCATTTAATCGGGAGTAACTGGATCTTTGTCGAGATGTGATGGGTTTTGGTAGGAAATGGAGAGGTTAGATCAAATATTGTTTGACGGCTCATGTATTAGTGTATGGGTAGGGGTTTGAGACAAGCTTTCCCTTTGTCTCCTTTTTCTGTTTGTCATCGTAATCGCCTTTTTTTCAAGAGATTCATCCAAATGTGGAAGGTGTTGTGGATCGGGTGCGGTCACATTCATATGTTTGGATCAAAGCCTCTAAAGGTGGCTCCTTCCAATTCAATTTTGTAGAGTAGAGTTGATTCCCTTTACTATGTTGTAAGGGTAAGGATTTAATTGGGGGCATATACTTGTTTTGTTTTTCTTGGAGGCTTTGTGGATCTTTTGTAGCTTGGGGTCTTGGTTGCTCGAACTTTGGTTCAGTTTGTATTCTTTTTTTATCAGTGCAGAAAATTTTATTTAAAAAAAGAGAAACTTTCAAAGAAGAAAAGCATCTCAAGGTCGAAACGACCAAGTACAACGATAACAAAGGAGCTCCCGAAAATGGAGCTTAAAGGAAAAAACCTTTAAACAAAAAGGAGAGTAATCCTCGGAAAGTAAAAAAATACAAAAAACAATCAGAGAGAAAAACAAAATTAATTGCTACTCTACTTGACTCCCGGTAATGCGCCCTTGGGTGGTTTAGCCTGATTCCACCACTCCGCCGCTAACGGAGCAGTTTGCAAATCCCGATCCTGACTCATAGACCTCGTTTTGGGCTTAGAATACGTCATGTTACCATAAGAATTAGTCGTCTTAGCAACCTTCGCCCTAGGTAACGAGGGTTTATTCAAGGCGTCTTTCCAAGGACTACCTTGAACCTCAATATCCGAGCTCAAATCTGTTAAAGCGTCCAAAACTGTCGGTTCCACTTAACCTCCAAGTCCACACAGATCACACAAACTAGATCCAAGGGCCCCCAAAACTGTCTTCTGGGCCTGATCTCTTAAACCACCTATTGATCCCATAACCAAGCCCACTGCCTCAAGCTCTTCTCCTAAGCCCAAAGAATCCTTTGGGCCAAAACTCAGCTGGTGTTTGGCCTCACAATCAACGACCTGCTTACAAGACACAACGTCCACGTCAGCTTCGTCTTCCCCATGAATGTCCCGCGCATAAACGGCTTTGTAAGAAATAAGCCCCTGATCTATGACAGACTGGCTTTCTCGAAGATTAGGTGATATTTGAAATTCAAAAATTCGAGAGGCCTGAGTCAACATCGCCGGAATTTCTAGCTCAACAACATGTCCCAAGCTCAAAGGCCTCATCGAGATGTGCCAATGCTACGATGAGGATATCCCCATTGATCTTAAAACCATTGTACGTTTCCACTACCTGAGAAGCAGCTTCAGGTGAAGAGAAGGAAACGGAATCGAAAAACTTCCCTCCTTTGTTTGGACGTTTTAAAATTGAAACATCGATTACTTCACCAAAAGTCCCAAAGCATTGACGAACCCATGTGTCCTTGGTATCATACGGCAAATTGCAGATAAAAACGTCTTGTCTCACATAATTCACCGTCTTTGCCTTAGTCGCCAAAAACAGAGGATCAACATACAGACCACCGTGACCCTTGTCAGATACAGACGACCCTACTACTCGATACTCAAGGTGCAGTTCAGTCGGAGCCTCTAATTGACGATCGTTTACGATCACCATGTCACCGGAACCAGGGCTTCGAGTTTGGACCCAAAAACAGAATCCTTGGATTTGTCTTGGACATCACCCTCGACATCGACCTCCCCACCCCCAGCATCCTTTGTTTGCACAACCTTTGCTTCCATACCTAAATTACCTCGAGTCCGTGCATGTTTCAGCCCAGAATTCATGTGTGCGTGGGTTCCTTTTTGTTTCAGTCGAGATTTCATGTGAGCTTTGTCTACCAGACGAACACTTGGAACCACCAGACAAGCAACATCCATGTCCTTCTTATTTGACAATGATATCTCAATGGACACATACTCATCATACATAGAAAGAATCATTGAACAAAACGGAGAAATGGAAAGCAAAGATTGAGGTTTTTGTTTCCTTCTCCATGCATGTTTTGCATCCGGTTTGGAGAGCATGATTTCACCCAATCAACCAAAACGTATCTTGGTTTAGAACTTAGACTTTTTTCTTCAGTTTTGTATTCTTTAAAGCCTATTTTTTACAGGTTCCTCCTTGATCCAACTTGAGCATTGGAGAGCTTTACATGTAAAAGAATGATAAAAAATAATAATAATGTACATTTCGTAGTTCAGTTATTAAAACCGTCTTGGTGTCGTACGGATCAAAAAAATTAAGTAAAATACAATTGTTATCGATCAATATAATTTATGACTTTGCTTATTTAATTTGACATTCTTTGAGTCTCTTGAAATATATGTAGTATGTTTTAATTAACTTTTTTTTTCTGAAAACGAGTAGATGGGGTATTGTATTATTGTAAAATGTAAACCTTACAGGTTAGGGCATAATTGCCCAGGATTCTAGATATTTGTCCAAGTCGACCATAGTCCACTAAGCGCACATGGATCCGTAGAAATAGTCTGGTTGTGTTCGCAGATCTTAATTCAGGAGTTCCCTTTACCGACATTTCAAAAATACAAGAAAAGACATACCTAAACTAACAAAACAAAAGACCTAACCGATCTAAACACAGGTAATAAGCAACATTAAAGAAAACTGGAAATAGTGCTCTGAGTGCGGCTTTCCCGAGACTCCCCAACACCGATAGTCCTGGATCTGTGGGTATAGTTCGTAGACGGACCCTCCCACCCTCGCTGGGTCTTCTCATTATTCCGAAGGAGGCTGTGACGCCTCCATCTGTGGAACGTGGACCAGAACGACGACGTTAAGTACGTCGTGACCCTTGTGTTGCATTACTCCCCCCCTCCCCCCGAGGACGATACTGTTGCCTAGGATGATGGCGACGAGCTTCGTCCCGTCGGTGACACAGGCCAGATTCGAACTCGACCATGGATGGACTGGTGAAGAGAATCACAACCGGTGATACGATCGGGCTTGGTGGGGGAGGCTCTACCAATGATCGATGGGGGTTGTCGTGGCGGTGGCCGGCGGGGAACGAATCTTCAGATCCGGTCCTCGTGATGGCCATGACGATTCGATGCTCAGGACGTGATTTGCACGGGGATGGTACATGAGATCTGAGCAGCGAAATAGGGCATGATCGATAAGAGATACGCAGGAGCAGGGACGGTCGGGGAGGCTTGATCGATTGCAGGTACAGGGGCGGCCAGACTATGTCTCCAATTGTAGCGACGGAGTGGTGTTGCAATACCCGGATGGGGTTGGAGAGAGGCAGATTTGGGGAGGGAATCTGCGATGACGATGGCGGAGGGAGCCATGAGGCTGGGTGGGTGGGGTTGATCAGCAGCCATAGAAGCCGGTGATGGTTGTGGGCGTATGGAAAAGGACGGTGGCACACGGTGGCTATTGGTTGTAAAGCCGTCGGCGATAAAGCAACCCTTAGGGTTCAAAATGTAACCCTTAGGGTTCAAAACATAACCCTTTGGGTTCAAAATCATGGAAGCCATGGCTAGACGGAGATGGAGAAGTGAGCGTCGACGACTGCTTCCTTTCCAACCCTGCGAAGAAAGCGCTATACTATTGAGATAATAAAATTTACTAATATGTTTTAATTAAGTTAATGTTGGATTTAACAACTAATATTTGTAGTTTCATATTTTAGCTGGGGCACAATTACGTGTGAACCATTGGTAATATGGGAACATGTGAATTCAATCACAATATGCCACTTGTCGCGATCAGAAAATGTCATTTTCCCCACCTATCTTTTTAATTTAATTACTCTCGCATCGTTTCAACTCTGATTTGCATTTGTCTTGAACCAATATTTTTCTTTTTGCAAGATCTATCTAGCAAGTACCATATTGAATATGTTTTGAAATAATAAAACACATTTACAAGAAAATACTATCATATACACAATACTCGTCACCACGTCCTCATATTCTCATATCATATGGATCTTATTTGCAAACCATATCACTCATATTTTCAAATCATATCCCACACATGCACAACCACACATCATCCGTAATATTTACAAACCACGTCCTTTTTTTAATAGGAAAACTACATCTCAAATATTCTCAAACTATATCCAACACCCACAATCACATCACTTATATTTTCAAACCGCATCATTTATATTCTGAAACAATATCTATCATATTATCAAACCACGTTACTTATATTCTCAAACCATATCACTCATATTCTCAAACCACATAACCTATATTTCCAAACCACATCATGCATTTTCGCACTCATATCCACACATCCACAACCGTATCCAAGAACACATCATAATATATTAAATACACTACTTGTTAGAAAGTCATTGAAGAAAGACAAATTTTAACGCAAGAACGAAGTCAATCGAAATTAAAACGAAGCGAGAATTATTAAATTAGTGAACTTAGTAGAAAAAAAATTGGTACCTTTTCCAGAATGAAACATGTAACGCATTTTAATAAAATATACATGTTCACACTATAATACGATGTTTTCACGGGATTCACCCATATATATATAAACATGGGTGTGTTGTGGAAATAACATGTGTATGCCATGTGTGGCCACCACAATCAACATGACACCACTACTTGCATGTTATGGATTATGTGGCATTTGCTCATGTGCTCTTGGTTCCTATAAATAGATGTGTCAACCCCTTCTATTAGATAATCATCTAACACACCACAACACATATCCAACACTCCCATATTGTAGAAAAGTTCTCAACACATCGGTCTTTGGATGAACCTCCGATCGAGCTCTTGAAAGTGGCTGGTCGGACAAAAACTGTGCAAAATGTTTTGGTCCCAGTCAACGCTAGTCAAATCTGCGAAAAACAGGAAAATTTAAAATTTTCCGACAGACACTTAAACGAACCCAAATTTGACCCCGAGGGTCATACCGGACTTAAGTTGACCCCGATATCGACCATAGTGAGTTCCGAGGGACTCAGGGCAACTTTCTGACCAAATTGGGAAATGTTGACTTTTCACTGGAAAAGTCAACCGAGCTACGTTTTGGTCCGTTCGAGGTCCGTTTTGGATCCAAAAAGCTTAGTTGTCGTCGCATAGGTCTTAGTTGAGCCGTTTCCTTGTAGCCCGTGAAGTTTCGTAATTTCTTGGAAAAAGTGCCCGTTCGGGGCCCGAAACGTCTGAATTTCACGAATCTGATTGGAAAATATCTAGAAGTTATTTTCCAAAAAGGTATGGGACCCACTTGCCACATGTC
Organism: Erodium maritimum; assembly: GCA_963921825.1. NCBI lineage: Eukaryota > Viridiplantae > Streptophyta > Magnoliopsida > Geraniales > Geraniaceae > Erodium > Erodium maritimum. Next base: position 39,451,954 of record OY997596.1, read on the forward strand.
AACTATGAGGTGGTGTTAGGTTTATTGGACAAAACAAATGAAGAGACTTTATTGTTAGTTTTGTAAATAAAGAGAAGTTGGTGATTTTGAAACAAAACAAAAAGGGAAGACATTGAGATGTCTCGGCCATATTCAAAAAAAGAGAAGACTTGGAGAGAGAAAGTGGTGATAGAAAGAAGAGAGAAGGAGGAGAGAAAAAGGAGAGAAAGTGTTGGAGTTTTGTGATTTCCCGACAATCCGACCGACGGATCGTCTCAACGGTTGAAGAATCGAGCTCCCGTCGGCATTCCCTACGGGGAGAACTTAACCGATTTTCATTTTGGAACTTTTGAATTTTAGGGTTTGAGTTTAAATGGTTTGATTAAGGTTGGGTTGAGGTTTGGGGTTCGTTAGGAACGTTTTGGGGCGAAAAGAAATGTTTTCCGTTGTGGCCGTGTGGGGCCCACGTTTTTGGGCCTCGGGTTTTTCGTGTTCGGGTGGTTTAGGATGATCCCCAAGTCGTTAATTCACACCCGGAACGAATTTTGGAATTAAATTGTGAAAGTTGTAATTGACGGGTTTAGAAACTTTAAACGCAAATTAAATGACTCGGAAGTCGGAAATTGATTCCGTCGAGTGCATAGGAACCCTTGAATTATTCTAAGACCGTAGAAACGAAAACGGGAATTTTCGTAGCCCCAGAAGGACGTTTTCCAATCCCGGGCAGATTCGCCGGGTCGGGCGAAACGGGCCTTTCCGGGCCCATTATCGACAGTGTCGAGTAATTGGGAAGTTTGGGAGCGATCGACATTGTCGGGGTTACATTTGGGCGTCAAGTATATTAAAATTCAGTTTATGCCTGCAAGCTTAAAGGTGTTTAAAATTTGTGTTCTTATTAGATCGTGCCACCGACAGAGGAAAGGGAAAGCTAGGTGAGTGATCGAGATCACGCCGGACCTTGTTTGTGAGCTTTTGGAGAAAGCATACGAGGTAGGGAAAAGTAGCCGGATCTCAGCCCTGATTAGGGAAAGTTAACAGTAGAAATGCATGTGACACCGGGGTGTCGTGGGTTAAGTAAGTTTATCGAATATTAGAAAGGCAGGCGACACCGGGTGGTGTCGTATGATACGGGAACGTATCGAACAATAGAAATGAATGTGACACTTAGTAGTGTCGTAGGAGCAGTGACCTTTGATATTAGAACTACTGGAGGCATTGGTTATGCCCGGAGGTTGATTGTGAGTCTGTTGATATTAGAACTGTTGGAGGCATTGGTTATGCCCGGAGGTTGATTGTGTAGAGGTGGTTTGGGTGGCCATGAGAGCCCGTACTTTACTGTTGTGTCTTGAGTGGCCATGAGAGCCCGTACTTTACTGTTTGTGTCTTGGGTGGCCATGAGAGGCCGTGTTTTACTGTTGGTGTGTTTTGGGTGGCTGTGAGTGCCTGTGGGGTTGTTGAGCCCGTGGTTTACAGTTGGTGTTTTTTGGCTGGTCGTGAGTACCCGTGGGGTTGTTGAGCCCGTGTCTTTACAGTTGGTGTGTTTTGGGTGGCCGTGAGTGCTCGTGGGGTTGTTGAGCCCGTGTCCTTATTGTTGGTGTGTTTTGGGTGGTCGTGACTTCCCGTGGGGTTGTTGAGCCCGTGTCTTTACTGTTGGTGTGTCTTGGGTGGCCATGAGTGTCTGTGAATTGTTGGACCGGTGTTGTTGCTGTTTGTTGAACTTTGGTTGTGATTGTGATTGTGGTTACCTGAGGTTGGGGGCCTGCCTCATGAAACGGGGGTCCTCGAGCGCACGCGTCTGCATGTTCAAACGGGGTAGGGGGCCCGCCCGTGAGGAAAGGGGTCCTGGCCGCGCGTGCGTGGTATGGGGTGACAGGTCGACAGCCTGATCCGACTTTGTGTCGGGAAAAGTGCGACAGGTCGACCGCCTGGCCAGACAGGGATCGGCAAAAGTGGCGACAGGTCGACCGCCTGGCCTGACAGGGATCGGTAAAGCGCGTGAGGGGGTTACTGAGCAGCTGGAGTGCGATCCTTTGTGATCTTGTTTGGTGTGCGATCCTTAGTGATCTTGGGTGTTGCGTGGTTATCTGTCGTGTCAGTTGAGGAAGTCGTCAATCGTTGTGTCGGGTCTACTTTACGTGTCCGAGTGTTGAGTAGGTAGAGGAAAGTGACGGTTTGTGTGTTAGTTGGGTTACTTGAAGTTTGGGGATAGTAGTCCCCGGTGTTGGGTTGGTGTTGGTGTTACCGACATTGTCTGCTAAGTATGCCGTAGTCAGTCTGTTATCCGTGGTGGTGAGCGAACGCTCACCCCTAGCTGCTTTTCCTACAGGTACTGGTCGCGGGATGGACTAGGTGAGCTCTCGAAGCTTGAAGAGCTAGGAGCGGAGTCCGGGTTTACTTTTGAGTCTAGCGACGTATACCTTGTATTTTGTCCGCTTGTTGGGACGTACTTTGAGTTGTAAATTATTATTTTGTTAAACAAATTGATGGTTTTAAAGCGATTTATTCAAAAGGTTTGAAAAGGTTTTATTAAATTAAACGTTCGCGTTCCGGATTCGGTTTTACTGAATTTGGGGCGTGGCACAAAAAGTTCAGCACCTTCTCTTTGTCCCAAATTGGTTCAAGAACACCAAAGGAGGATGTATGGCTTGAGTCTTCAAGACGCCTACGTATTCGGTATCAAAGTCTCATATTCTCGTGAATTTATTTATGTTTGAGTCATGCTTATTTATGCATGTTCAATTTATGACTTCCTCATAAGTATGCTCTGTAATCGCCAATTTACATTGGATATTTCACATCAGAAATTTGGATGACTTTCGGATAAGTATGCTCTGTGATCGCCAATTTTTATTGGATCTTTCACATCATAAATTTGATGCTTATTATTTGTGTTCTTATCATCAAAGACTTGAATTTAAAACTTGTTGAAACCGAAGCACTTGGGCCTGAAGTTTCAAGATGCGGAAACTACTTGTATGTAACATGCAGCTTGGCTTAGAGCCTGAAGCTTGCAAACTTTTTATGCGGGTTATATGAGTAATTTGGCTAGTCCATGAGTTCACTCGTCGCATGATCATTTTATGCATGAATTTTTGAGTTCGCATATTGGTAGCCTGAAGTTTACAAATATGATGGTATATTGGACCAGAAGTTCCAGAAACATAATACCAGCGGACTGATATATATTGGACCAGAAGTTCCGAATACATAGTACCAGCGGACTGACATATATTGGACCAGAAGTTCCAAAATAATCCATACCAAGGACTTGAGGTCGTGTATGATGAATGTTGATATGTTCATATTGAAATACCTTGATATCTAAAGGTTTCAATCCATGTTAAGGATGACGAACTTTTGTAATATGAACTACTTCATGTATCAATGAAGTGAAACGATCTTCTATCGGAACTAAATCATCTGAGACCAGAAGCTCCAAATGAAAAATCACATGGCCGAAGCCTAATATTTGATATTATGACCAAATGATAAATCATAGGCCCGAAGCCTGATGCTTGCCTATACAGCCAAATGATAAATCACAAGCCTGAAGCTTGGTTGCATTTTTACGGTCAAACGATAAATCACAATCCTGAAGCTTGACACTTGTATTTATGACCGATTGATAAGCCACGAGCCCGAAGACCGTAAGATGGAATTAAAGGCAGAATACAGACCACATGGCTGAAGCCTGTAACTTGTATTAAAAGTCACAAGACAAAACCACAGGCCCGAAGCCTGTAACTTGTGTCTAAGGCCTAAAGCCTAAAATTTATATGCAAATACTTATATTTATTCTATCTACCCCGCGAGCTTGCTCGTTGTGCGGTTATACATATATTTAATTTCGGCATTTTGATTACCCCGTGAGTTCGCTCGATGTGTGGTTATACTTATATTTATAGCTTGTTGTTACTTACTCTTATGTTCACCCCATGAGTTTGCTCATTGTGCGGTTATATATATAATTGTGATGATTCAAATGTTGTATATTTGTAACCCGAAGTTCACAAATTTTGAAGAATTCTGGACCTGAACTTCCAAAATTGTTACAGATATGTTCATTGGGACAATCGTTCAAATGAAATAGATATGTGCACCATTGTTATATGTCGTATGACCAGAATCTCATACAGACTTAACATTTCATAGAATTTGTGATAAGTTCATTGCACCATTCGTTCAAGTGGAAATTTATATGTTCATAGTTGCTAAAATGTCGTATGGCCAGAAGCTCATATAGACTTAACATTTCATAGAATTTTAGATAGATGTATTGAACGATTCGTTTCATGAGAACTTAATATGTGCAGTGTTGTTAAATGTCGTATGGGCAGAAGTTCATTCCGGACTTAAACTTTCACAAAACTTGAGGCTATAAATTGGCCATCTATAAATATATGGTTATGGTCCCCAATGGAGTACTTAGCATTCCTTTTTTCTTCTCACCCCCATCTGAGAGTTAGAATTTATGGAGCAAGTATAATCCGTTGGAAGATCCATAACTACCTTGTTCTTCTTCAAGTGATCTCCCATGGCTTCAAGTAAGTAACATTTAATTAATCCCGCTGCTTTAATTTTGTGTTTCTATTAGTTCAACAAAGACTCTTAAGGCATGGTTCGGGTTTCTGGATTAAATCTTTGGTTGTTGTTATTATTTTGTTGTTATTATGGATTAAAGTCTGATTGATGACTTAGATCCAGAAGATCCAAATAAATTGAATGTCTCAGATGACTCTATATAACGATGTAGCTGATATGATCATGGTTCATTTCGCCAATTATATATGAATCCCTGAAGCGATCCATTCATGAGCAAAAATGAAAATGACATGTGCTTCACTACAATTAAGGGCTCCGGAAGAGCTACAATGAAGTTAAGAATTAATGCTCTATATGAAAGTAGATCCAGAAGCATCTACCCAGTGTTAACGACATACATGTCATGTTGAGACCCCAAATGAGACTGGGTTTCTCTGTATCACCAGAAGTGATAAATATGGTGAAAAGCATCTACTTGAAAAATTATAAGCTTTATCATCAGGTTTGTATTATACAGTTATAAAAGCATTTGAAACCTACGCGACTATGAACCAGAAGTTCATAAGTCCAGATATTTAACGATGATGCGTAGGATTGTTGAGAACTCATGTAGACATTCATTAAAGGGCCGGAAGATCCTAATGTCCAATGAGATATCATGTACAACTTGTTCACAAGATAAATTAATGGTCAACCATCTAAAGAAAATTTTAGTATGAAATTTCAATTACTCATGTAAAGAATTCATGAGGATATATATGACCATACTTTTTTATAAGAGACACATCCAGAAGATGGCCTTATGGTATCTTGATACTTTATACGAGACGCATCCAGAAGATGGTCTTATGGTATCTTGAGTCCCTGAAGGACAAGATATTTATAGCATGATCTGTTAGTTTCATCTTGATGAGACGATATCCTTCACCTTGAAGTGAAGAGAAAAGTCCTTCCTGAAGTAAGGCATGAAATGTTCTTGGAAATTATTTTTGTCTCATCATATGTACCTTAAGTACATAAGCTCGCACATTTGAAAAATGTTGCAGACCAAATGCTAGACGCATATAGAAAGATAATCAGATCATGCCAAGGTACCTGTAAAGATTTAAAAGCTTTGCGAAAGCGGGGAATGGCTCCTCTTACACGCCAGACGCGTGAGAGGCTACTTGGATCAAAGAATATTGATTTCATTAGGAAAATCATGAACATGATAAAATAAGCGTTAGTTACAGAAGAACTACTAGAAATGGTTCCAGAAGAACCACCTGGGGCGGTTCCAGAAGAATCAGTCGCCTAGAAAATGCCAGAAATCTCTAATACTCCTGAAGGGTTGCAAGAGAAAGAAATCAAGGAATAAAAAAATCAATATTTATTGATAAAGGCATTTCTATTACCATAATTGAAAAGTAGATGATTTTGACATTGAACCACGTGGTGTTGACTAATGTTATTTAAAGACATGTTTGGCCAATACGAGAAAATGCCATTCCAGAAGAATTGACTTACTGGCATAATGTCCAATGTTCAAAATCATGATCAAAACATCAAAGGATGTTTTCCCAACTGGTTATAGATGAATGAGAAAAAAAGATGTTGAATATAAAGCACACCTTATAAAGGTATTTCTCTCAAATGACTTGAAGCCAACTTTTGATAAAGTTGTGTTGTGTGATCACCATGGTATATTTGATATACGTACCCACTGCTAATGGTGCTTTGAGTGCAAACATTTATAAAAGTCCCCGAAGGACTTGCATTGCCTAAAGCATTGCAATTTGCTTGAAGCAAATCTCATGCATTGCTTGAAGCATTGTAATTTGCCTGAAGTAAATCCCATGAAAATTTAAATTGTCAGAAGCAATGCCATTACCCAAAGGATTTATGATTATCTGGAGAAATGACTCTCTAAAGGGTTTAATTTATATGAGTCAATGAGACATGGTATGAGAAACCATGTACTCAGTAAGTAGTGTGGGTCGATAATATATGGACTCCTGAAGAGGTCCTTAAAACTGCAGTATGTCTAAAGAAAGACTTTCAAATGAAAGCTTTGATGATGAAGTATTGTCTCGGCCTGAAGATCGAGCATACTTCAAATGGATCCATAAATATACATATGCTAAGAAACGCTTGAAGCATGTTCAACTTGATATTCAAACGATCGATCGGTATATAGACCTAAAGAGGATCTCATTTCTCTCTAAGAAATGAAAAGATATTTGGTCTCGAAGTACCATATCTAAATTTGAGACATCATGATATACAAGGCCTGACAGAAAATTCGCAATAAATGTGCTAGCCAGCTTGAGCTCAAAAACTACTGACCAGTTTTGAGAAAGAAGCAGATCTGCAAAGCATGTCCCAGGACGGTTATAGTTTGGGAAGACAATTTTCAGTGTTTTTCAGTTGCAAGCGATCAGTTTTCGTATGAAATTATGATATAATCATGAACTCCAGAAGAGTCGTGAGAGATTGACGTCAATCAGAATCACAAAGTGAAAATCCTACAGGTTTGATTCACTAAAATTTGGGCAACATCAGTTTGTTTTTCGGAAAGTCAGTGTACAAGATAATATGAGTCGACTTCGCAAGCAACCGAGATTACTCAGTCGGTCTTCAGGGGGAGCGATAGTCAGGGGGAGTATGTTTCCGTGCGCTGCACTCTTTTTCCCTTATTCAGGTTTTGTCCCACGAGGTTTTCCTGAAAAGGTTTTTAATGAGGCAGTTGTTATGCACGTCCAACTCACCAGAAGTGAGTAAATGGAAGAAACACTCTACTTGGTATGTCTTTCCTGACATCCACTTGTTGAGAAGTTAATGTTCAAGATCAAGATCCGTCGACTCAACCGAACAACCAAAGTAACCAGCCTGAAGTCAGGGGGACACAAGTTTTGTGCACTGCACTCTTTTTCCCTTATCCAAGTTTTGTCCCACAGGATTTTCTTGGAAAGGTTTTTAACGAGGCAGCATCAAGCACAGCTTCAAGCACATCTTGTGTGTTTCACTCTTTTCCTTACAGGTTTTGTCCCACCGGGTTTTCCTGAGGAGGTTTTTAATGAGACAACTTCAACTTGAAGTACATTGTGGTGTCCAAGGGGGAGTGTTTTGGAAATGACATATGTATGTCATGTGTGGCCACCACAATCAACATGGCACCACTACTTGCATGTTGGGGATTATGTGGCATTTGCTCATGTGCTCTTGGTTCCTATAAATAGAGGTGTCAACCCCTTGTATTAGATGATCATCTAACACACCACAACACATATCCAACACTCCTATCTTGTAGAAAAGTTCTCAAAAAATTAATGAAAATTCACTCTACTATCTAATTCTCAAGTGTTAAATCTTATCTTGCTTGGTGACCAACTCGTAGACACAAACCTTCTTATTATTCTTGAGCCATTGGTGTTTTGGTATTGGTTCCGATCAAACTCGATTTTACAACATGGTGAGAGTAGAAAAATTACTTTCTGAAAACAGAACACAGAACGACTACATGAGAAAAAAAGAGTAAGTAGAATGATTGAGGGTGGAAGATGATCATTATAATATGGCCAATTCGAGGAAGAAGACCTAATCATGTAATGATTTCGATACTGCACCACAACCCAACATGAATTAAAGCCTAATATATAGGAAACGGTATATATGTTTTGGAACATATTAAAAGGCAATGCAATATCTAGATTGGATTAACAAAAAATTATGAACTACGATAAACTTGATTGGCTGTAATGAATAATGGTAATAAAATTACAAATTCATGATATGATTTAATTAATACAACATAAATGGAATATATTTAATGAATCAAACATATATATGCAACAGCAATGAGTATGGGATAGGTTGGACACATTCATATAGTCATTTTGTACTCAACCATTGCTTGAGATTGACAATTTCTTGGTGTCAACCAACAATGATGATGAGAAGTGACCACTTTCATGATTCTTAGTCCTTCATTTTTCTCGTTTTTTCTGTTGTAATTGATTTTGCATATTTTATAGTGAGTTTTGGGAGAAAATCTGGTAGTACAGTGAATACATGGCTTCAACAAAGCACACACTCCACAAACACATAATAAAACATGTCTTTGATTTTTAACCCTTTTGAACATAATGTAAATTTAGTGGAAATCGCTCTCACATCATTAGATTGATTGATCATTCATGATAACGCCCAAAGAGCTTTCACCTTTCAAAAACATGACCTTTCTCTTTTTCGATGTTAACATTGGACATCACATCATATAATATAAAACCCCTTAATAAAGTTTGATGTTTAGTTTCAATCTTTAGTTAACGAGGTGAAATCGGCTACAAACCACTCTTAGCCTAAAAACTAGAGAATCAATCCTAGTCACACACACCTAACATCTAACATTCACCATGATGTCACATCATCACCCCAATTTCACCAAAACTCACGCCACTTTCATCTTTTCTCACACAAGCAAAGGCATAATTGTAAAAGCATGGTGCCATGTGGACAAGTGACCATTTTTTTTCTTCACCAATTCACTAATTTAATATTTCCCGATTTGTTTGAACTTCAATTAGCTTCAAACTTGCGCCAATATTTTTATTTTTTTCAAGGGCTTTAAATCAAGATCAATCATGAATATATTTTGAAGCACGAAAATAAAAAGGTATATCGGAGTGATAAAAATAATGTTGAGTGTTGATAAATCTTCACTAATAAATGTTTTATATCGGAGGTATCAAACTAGTGCTAAATGTTGATAAAAAGCATGTACTGAGGTGATAAAAACCATGTTCAATTTTGATAATAAGGGTGATAAACTAGAGTTTAGCGTTGTTAAAAAAACATGTGATGGGGTGATAAAAACACATGTAATTTAATGATAAACATAGTGTTTAGTGTTGATGAAACTAGTGTTCATAAAAAGCACGTGATGAGATGATAAAAATCATGATCAGTTTTGGAGAATGGGGTGATAAAACCAGTGTAGAGTGTTGATAAAACCAGTGTAAAGTGTTGATAAAACCAGCGCAAAGTGTTGATAAAAATTAGCCAGATATAAGGGTAAACTACAAATACCTACCCCAAACTTGTAGCGTTTAACTGATATCTACCCTAAAGTTTTTTTTAACTGATACCTACTTAGATGTTTAGTTATTTAACTGATACCTACCATAAAGTTTTTTTTTAACCGATACCTACTCAGATGTTTAGCTAAAATGACGAAAATACCCTCAACTACATTTCAGTAGTTATTTAAAAAAATATATTTAAAAAATCACTTTTGTTAGGTATATATGTGTACTTATTAAATCACTTCAGTTTTATTTAAAAAATCACTTCAGTTGTATTTTTAAAAAATTATTTAAAAAATCATTAAGGGCATTTTCGTCATTTTAGCTGTCTGCTTGGGCTATCAGTAAATAACTAAACATCTGAGTAGGTATCAGTTACAAAAAAAACTTTAGGGTAGGTATCAGTTAAACGCTACAAGTTTGGGGTAGGTATTTGTAGTTTACCCCAGATATAATTTCTTTAAAAACCAACCTCGAAATAATAATAAAAAATCGTTCTTCAAAAAAAACATGTGATGGGGGTGATAAAACACACGTAATTGAATGATAAACCTAGTGTTTAGTGTTGATAAAACTAGTGTTCATAAAAAGCACGCGATGAGGTGATAAAATCATGATCAGTTTTGGAAAATGAGGTGATAAAACCAGTGTAAAGTGTTGATAAAACCAGTGTAAAAGTGTTGTTAAATCCAGAGAAAAGTGTTGATAAAAATTACCCATATTTTTTTTTAAAGAAATCAACACCGAAATAAATTTCTTTTTCGTGCTTCAAAATATATTCATGACTGATCTTGATTTAAAGCCCTTAAAAAACAAAACTAATGGCGCAAGTTTGAAGCCAGTCGGAGTTCAAACGAAGCGGGAAAAATTAAATTAGTGAATTGATTAAAAAAAATATGATAGTTTTACTAAAAAAACCCTTACCACTTACTAAAAAGTGCTGTTTTTTTGCAGTCAACAAGTCAACTACTCAATTGCATCTCATCCATCCATTCTTAAAATGGATGGCTTAGATTGGTTCTCTAGTTTGTAGGTTAAGACATGGTTTGTATTTGATTTCTCCTCTTTAGTTAACAGTTTCGAAATTTTTATATTTCTTGAAGCGCTTTTGTTTATTTTTTACATAACGACGATTATTATAGGGTGACAAAATTTAGTAACTGAAATTGACGAGAGTTATAGGATAATATTTGGATTAACTTTGATTAATTAAAAAAAATTGAGCGAAAGGTGCAATATTATATAAAGAATAAAATCGGACTATATTATTATGCGTCGAGGAACAAGCTCCCCGACCACTGAGAGAAGGCCAAAATAGACGAACAATGGATATCTGAGCCTTTTAATATCATAACCGACACAACGGGATTTTGTGATGCCACAAGGGAAAATGAAAGAAGCGGAGAGGTAAGAAGTACCGGAGATCCAAAGGGACCTCGACGTAATAGTGATGGGGAAGGCAGCGCATCGTGCAGGGACCTCTCCCAGGTCCAGTCCCTGATGAAAGTCGCAAAACTCATTCGTCCTGGCAGGGCTGCTTCCCCGCCCTGGATTGATCCTCCCGAGAGATCCCATCCGCTGTACTCTACAGAGTACCCGGGCTTGCCCCTACTGCAGTCTCCCCTGCATTGGAGCCCACGCTATCTACCCTTGGTACCCTTTTCGAACCCTGGGGTTGCACCATTGTCGGAGGTACCGGGGGAAGAGCCACCCTTTGACTAGTCGAACCCAAATGCCTCAGTCCCAAAGGTGGGGAGATCGGAATGGTTGGAGGCGCCCTTGGTGGGCTAGGGAGGCTAAATCCTCAAGGTGGAGGTGCGCGAACCGGCTCCCCCTAATCCGTAGCATATGTCTTAGCTTTCTTCTCCCATTCGTACTCCAACAGGAACGAGCCAAACCGAGGAGGACCACGAACCTTCCATGGGAAATCCTTTAAGACATTCCCGAGCCGACCACAGTTATAGAAGAAGCTCGGGAGTTTAGAGTACGTGAGCTCCACCGTAATAGGTTCCGGGAACTCCGAGAAATGGAGCACCAACCCCTTGCGGAGGGGTCTCTCTAGTAGGTGCCAGAATCGGACCTTGACGGTCTCTCCCCAACACATGCCCCATTGATCACATGGGACATCCACAAACATCCCCAGGGCATCCCCAATGGAGATGCTCGTCTCCCTCGTCCAAACTAGAGGCGGCAGACCTTGGACATGAACCCACAGCTGAATCCGGTCAAGGCTAGGCATGTCCCGAGCACACGGGTCCAAGTCCCCAAGCAGTAGCACTCGTCCGTCAAACACCAGGGTTCGTTGGCTTGAACCCACGATCGAGACTCAAAAGACCTGAAGTAGAAACCAAACAATCCTGGTCCTCGGTCTTTGACGACCAGGCCTTCTACCGCCTTTCCGCAAGCAGTGGTGATGACACGCAAGAGCGTATCCTTCCGTGAAGCTTTCTGGGACCAAAGCCGACCTAGCATGCCCTATTGCTGGCTGGCCAATGCAGCCGACGCCGTTGGCCTAGACGTCGGGACCACCACCTCGATCTCCTCCTCCTCCTCCTCCTCATCCAAAGAATAGGAGGAGAGCCCATCCTGAATACACTCCAGGGAAGTCAGAAGGGCCGCCTCCTTAGAGAGCAGAAACTCCTCCGTGAGCAGGTGCTGAGACGATTCCTCGCCATTCCCTCCGGGATCGTGAGGGTCGTAGGGATGATTGGGATCCTGGCTAAGGTAGGAAGGCAGCGCCCTAACCCTAAGGCCGGCACTTCCATCCATGGTAATTCCGACATAGGGGATTTCCCTTTTGCCGATCTCTCTGCAACTGTAGGAACTCCGGAGACCGAGGCGTCGGTGTTGTTGTAGTAGGGATAACGACCTCCGCCCACGTAACCTTAGAGGGAGGCCGAACATGTTCCGAACGTGACGCACAAAGAACCTTAACGGGTCGTGGGAACACCAACAACTGGCGGAACCCTAGCCTCACCGCCACTAGCGACCAAGGCTAGAGCAAGGTCATGGCCAACGGGGGCAGATAGCAGACTAGGCGTGGTGGTGCTAGGGTTCAGCAGAGGTAGGGCAAGGATACGCCACCGACGGGCGATGAGCAGGCCTCCCCCTTTTTGGTTTGATAGACGGAGAGCCCGAGCTCACAGAGAAGCCCCCCTCTGAAGTCGGAATCAGGGGCGTGGGAGGCGGATAAGAAGGAAGGGACTGCGTAGGCTTTGGTTTGCGCCAACGACGACCCTCATCCCCAGCAATCGAGACATGTTGCTGAGGGGGAGACAGAGGGAGGAGAGGTGCACCAGAAGCAGCGACGGCAGCCATCGTGGGAGTAGTGGCGGCAGCGGTCACAACGACAGCAACGGGAGAAGACAGAAGCTCCACAGCAGTCGAGCTAGGGGTAGAATAATATAGGACTTTTAGATATTATTCAAAATAACTTAACAAGAAGGGTAACCAAGAGAAATTAATATCTAAAGAAGGTCACCATAAAAAGATAAGATCTAAAGAAAACAGATGCATCAAAAGAAGCAAAAAGTTTTAATATTGTCGGATCAACAAGAAGGTAAAAATGATATCTCTACTCATAGAGTTGGAACTCACTTGTCGAACTGCTTGAAAGGTGTTGTTAGGGTGATGTTGCGATAACATTCAACACTACCGGTACAATTACTGAGGACGGTGATCTAGGGTAGAGCGTGCCCTTTACCGAATAAGGGACATTGCATTATTGGACTAAGTAATCCCCCAGGGGTCCAACTAACGCCATTCTCCTACAGATGATAAATAAGGACCCTAAAAACACGGAGATACTAGATCCCGAGATGGTAGGGAGAAACCTGCCGGTTCTTGTTGATACCTCTGCAAACTAAAGACTAGTGAGAAGGTGGTACTTGTGAACCCCTCACCGGTCCTGTTATTACTCATAGGGAGAGGAGAGGGCGCATAACACCACTTGTCTGTTTGATTGCCACTCCCTTGGAACCTAAAGACCCCTCTAAGTTGGAACCCAGATAAACCATGTACTAGGACCACGTTCCCCTTATGATCTCACGCTCAAACCAATCCTCTAGCATGCCGTCAAAAACCATCCAACGTTGACCTACATCCATGCTAAACAACCACATGGAAATAGTGGCCAAAACCATAGCTTCTATTATTGGCCTACCAAGGCCCTGCCAATACCACAAATTAATTCGCCTCAAACCCAAAACTGCCCGAGCAATACGAACAGACATGTAAACCCTCTCGCCAATCGGGAACAAGGTCCTTATGGTACCCGTTCTTCCCTATCCTTTCTCCTACAAAACCAAGCAGAAGGGGACAACGGACACACCACTAGTATCTGAAACCCAAAGCGAGAAGCCTCAACTAGAAAAGTTTTTGACACTCACCTACAAGCACTTGACTAATAGATGCGGAATGATGCACTGAACGATTACTCTCGTCGCCATCATACCTAGTGCGGGAGCTTGATGGGCTCCCTGTTGTATGTCTTATTCAATTACACTTTCCCATATTTTATCCGTTTTCGTCCTCATTTAGCATATATTTCACATCTTGATTTTTGTCTTTCTATTCTGTGAGTTCTTTCCTTTGCATATAGTTTGAGGAGCCCGAGAAGAGGAAGCTGATCTAGAACCTTTGGAAGCCGAGCCAAGCTCACATCGAAGAAAGCAACAAAAAGAAAAATCTCGTAAAGATACATGACATGGAGATTCAACCTCCACGTCGTGTAGGAGTGAACACTGGAAACATCTTGAAAAATGACGCACTAGGGTTTGGACTACACTCTTACACCTCAACATTACACGTCGTGAAGCCCATTTTCTATCATTCACTCTATTGAGAGTTCATCCCTACGTCGTGGGGACCTATATGTCATGGCGAATTCACCTCTATGGCGTGAAGGCACCATCTACACGTTGTGTAAGGTGGTCAATTGAGCATATAAATAGAGACTTTAAGCTCAAGATTTTAGGAGCTTCACACATCCTTAAGGCCACTAGAGCGTTCTTCTATGTGAGGTTTAATCTGAGGTCGAGAGGAGACGCCCTAGCCTTGGAACAAGCAATCTTGGGCATTCAGAGGTCATTCGGAGCAAGAACGACCAACACAACGATCTAAAGCAAGAAGATTGGCGTGATTGACGGGACGACGGGGCCTATAAATAGTGCACTCTCTAACTCTAATCTCTCATTTCTTCAGATTCTTGTACCATTTTGCTTTGTTTTATTGCGACAACGTTGATTCTATCATAAAACCTTGTTTTTCTCATGGTCTGTGATGTCTTGTTAGATGGATTTATGTTGTTGTGATATTTTCATCTGTGTTGATGTGATCTACCGTGATGATTCAAGTCTTCTTTCTTTTACATTTATCCTTCCAAACTCAGCTAGGTCAAATTCATGGTTCGGGTTATTTTGGGGTTTGTTTGTCGTTCGGGTGGTTTAGTAGTTAATAGCTCGATTTCCCATTCGATAGCTTTGAGTAAGGAAAGGGGAGTGATCTTCAATCACAAGTGTGCATCTCCATTCGTTGTTCTATTAAGAATCAAGATATGAGCACTCAACCATTTACTTTCCTCCACTTCATTCAATTTCTCAACACGCTGGTCTTACACGCTTCAGACTACTGAATTTATGAGAGCAAATGGAATGCACACAAAAAGTCTTTTACAGAAAAACGGTCGTCAAATATGCAATAGTGATCAACCCTAGCTTGCGAGGTCTTCTGAATATATATAGTTCTTTCTTGCTTCAGAACGCGTGTGTAATAACCACTCCCGGTCAACGCCAGTCAAACCTGCGAAAAACAGGAAAATTTAAAAATTTTAAGACTGACAGTTAAGTGAACCTAAAATGACCCCGAGTGTCATACCGGACTTAAGTTGACCCCGTTATTGACCAAAGTGAGTTCCGGGGGACTCAGGGCAACTTTCTGATCAATTCGGGAAATGTTGACTTTTCGCTGGAAAAGTCAACCGAGCGACGTTTTGGTCCATTCGAGGAACGTTTTGGATCCGAAAAGCTTAGTCGTCGTCGCAGCGGTCTTAGTTGAGCCGTTTCCTTGTAGCCCGTCAAGTTTCGTAATTTCTTGGGAAAAGTGCCCGTTCTGGGCCCGAAAAGTCCGTTTTTCGCGAATCTGATCGGAAAACATCAAGTAGATATTTTCCAAAAGGTGTGGGACCCACCTTGACACTTGTCCTAATTGTGGTGGTGTTAGTTTTGGGGGGAAAATGTGTGATGCCTATGTGTGGCCGGCCATATGTGTTTAAAGGAGAAAAAAAAATAGAAAATGAGTTAGATAATTTAATTAGAAAGGAAGAGAGGGTTTAGAGAGAGAAGGAGAAGAAGAAGAAGAGAGAAGAGAGGGAAAGCTAGGGTTTGGAGTTTATCGAACCTTTGGATCGTCTCAAGGCAAGGAGCAATCTCGTTCCCCTCGTTCTCCTCTTGAGTAAGCACCGAACCGATTCCCGTCGTTGTTGTTGTTGTGGGTGTTTGGCCGGTTTGGCTTGTTCGTGGTTTAGTCGGGTTTTGTGGTACGTGTTTGGTCATTTTAGTGATCGAGTGTCTGCGACGCACAAGCGTGCGGGTCGCTAGGAGAAGGGTAGGATGCGAGTGTCCTAGGATCGACGTGACGGGGTGATAAGGGCGAAGCTGTCGCCGTTACGGGACGGACCACGGGTCGACCTGGTACGAGACCAGGACGGGCTCGCTGGTCCGATCCGGCAGCCAGCACGAACCGGCTGGCGTGCCGGCCCGGCAGCCAGTACGGCACGGATGGCATGCCGGCCCGGCAGCCAGCTTGGCACGGATGTCATGCTAGCCCGGCAGCCAGCCCGACACGGATGGCATGCCGGCCCGGAACGCCATATGGTCTAGCCCACCTGCCGGACCGGTCCAGCCGGTTATCAAAAAAAAAGGAAAAGGGTTTGTTTCGTTGTGCGTTTAGGTTTGTGGTTGTGTGACTCGGTTCTTGTTCATGCGGTTGAGCGTTGGTTTTATGGGATTGTGTTCGCAATTGTGGGTTGTAGAGGCCGTAGGTCTGTTGTACGGTTGGGTTATTGTTGAGTTTTTCCCGCTTACGTATTACTATGATTAAGGCATTAATAGCGTGAGCAGTAGTGTTTTACTGGTTTGAGGACGTGCCTTCCCGTGTCGAGGTTTATCTTACTCGAGCGAGTACTTGAGGTGGTGGTTTGGCCTGACTAGAGTGGTAAGTCCTTGGTGCGTTACTAGTATGCCATAATCGAACGGGTGTCCGTGGAGGTGAGCATAACGCTCGTCCCCTTTACTACTTTTCCCGCAAGGGACAAGTAGTGAACACTGGTTTGGTTGCGGAAAGTTATAAGTAAGTGCATAAAGGACCGGATGAGGGCTTGGTGTACGTTTGTGTGGTTAAAATTGAGGTTTCGCTTGCGTGTCGTTATAATTAAAGTATGATTAGCGTGAACGGTGTGACGTTTAGTAACAAGTGCGTTGGGGTAGACGTAGATCGTGTGAACGTTATTGTGTTCGAGCTTGGGTCTTCATTTGAGTTCGCAAATTGAACGTTTGCGTGTATCCGTGCAGAGGACACTGAGACATGGCTCGGGGCAGACAAAGAGGATCAACTATGACGTGGGGACGGGCGCCCGCGCGTGGAAGAGGCGGACGGTCAGCAGGGACACCAGGACGGGTGCCCACCGTTGTGCCCGCTGATTACGCGGAGGCCCAGGGTACCCCTGTCGGAGAAGACAGGAGGAGCGATGCGGGACCATCTACAGGCACGCCCCGCGTCCCGCCGGTCGCAGACCCTCCTCCCACCACGACCGCCCTGGACGAGCTGACCAGGGCAGTACAGAGTTTGGTGGCGATCATCGCTAGTCGAATGTCGGCTCGGTTGGACCGACATCGGCAGTTTCTGGACCTGCATCAGGAGGAGATGTCAGTGGAAGAATACGAGGCCAGATTCACGGCCCTGACCAGGTTCGCGCCAGAGACGGCGGCGATAGAGCAGAACCGTGGCCTGCGGTTCGAGGAGGAACTGAGGCCGGTAACTCGGGACCGAGTCCTCACCTCGAGGTCGCGGGACACTGCAGCGACAGGGGAGCAGGATAGACGGGTGGCGGCCAGGACCCGCGAGGTTCGGCAGCGGCCGATCAGTGTGGCGGGGCAGCCCGAGTCCCGAGACCCGATGAGACAGAGGACCACGGGGTTCTTCAGGCCACAGGCTCAGAAGGACGGAGCAAGACAGAGGGCATCAGTTGGGCCAGTCACGTCAGAGAGGGCGCCGAAGTGCTATACCTACGGCCACCGAGGCCACCTCCGTCGCAAGTGTATGATGGGAGTAGGGCCCGCGGCTTTACCAGGGACCAGTCAGGTAGGCCAGGGCATGGAGCCGAGCGGTGACCATAGGAGGTGTTTCCGGTGCCACCGGGTCGGGCACGCCGTTGCAAGGTGCCCTGAGCTGTTTATGGCAACGTCAACGTAGTGGCCGCAGCAATCACATACCGTGCAGTGGCCCAGAGGTCGCCCGCTTCAGAGTCAACAATTGAAGTTTTCGCAGCCGTCAACGAGCGGGCCAGCTCCGAGGCAGCAGCAAGGATCTGGGTATCCAAAAGGCAGTACGCCGGGTCAGAGGCGGCGGGCGTCAGAGGGAAGAGGGTACGCAGTTGCCGACTCCCGGGCCCCAGGATCCCCTACCTACCGCGAGACCCAGGGTACGTGTTTATCGTACTTTATATGAGCGTTGTTCTAATTTCGCGGACGAAATTCCTTTAAGGGGGGTAGATTGTAATAACCACTCCCGGTCAACGCTAGTCAAACCTGCGAAAAACAGGAAAATTTAAAATTTTTAAGACTGACAGTTAAGTGAACCTAAAATGACCCCGAGTGTCATACCGCACTTAAGTTGACCCCGTTATTGACCAAATTGAGTTCCGGGGGACTCAGGGCAACTTTCTGATCAATTCGGGAAATGTTGACTTTTCGCTGGAAAAGTCAACCGAGCGACGTTTTGGTCCATTCGAGGACCGTTTTGGATCCGAAAAGCTTAGCCGTTGTCGCAGCGGTCTTAGTTGAGCCGTTTCCTTGTAGTCCGTCAAGTTTCGTAATTTCTTGGGAAAAGTGCCCGTTCGGGGCCCGAAACGTCCGTTTTTCGCGAATCTGATTGGAAAATATCAAGTAGATATTTTCCAAAAGGTGTGGGACCCACCTTGACACTTGTCCTAATTGTGGTGGTGTTAGTTTTGGGGGGAAATGTGTGGTGCCTATGTGTGGCCGGCCATATGTGTTTAAAGGAGAAAAAAAGGGTTATTTACGATAAGGTACCCTAAAGTTTCGTCCACGAACGATAAGGTACCCTAATGAATTTTATGTACGATAAGGTACCCTAATGATTCGTCCACGAACGATTTGGTTTAAAATTGGCATATTCCGTTAAAAACTAACGGAATATTCCTCTAACTTAGACATTTTCAGTTAAGTGGGGTGTGAAATGACGATTTTACCCTTTCTTATTTTAAGCTTATAAATTAGATAGACAAAATTACCATTATACCCTTAATTATATAATAAAATAAAAATATAATAAATAAATAAATAAATAACTTTAAATGATTTAAATTTAAAAATTAAATTATTTAAAATAATAATAAAAAATTTAAAAAAAATTTAAAAATTTAAAAAATTAAAAAATCATTTTTAGTTTTTTTTAAATTTAATTTTATTATAAAAAAAAATCTGGATCGAGTTTTGCGTCTTCTCCGGCCAGCTCCGGCGTGGTCTTCGGCCACCCGTCCTCCGCCGGCGTCGTCCCCGGCCACTCCCACCTCAGCCTCCTCCTATGGCATCTTCCATCCTCCCTCTTCCACCGCCAGCGTCGTTGATTTGGTTCAGACCTGAACCAAATCAACGACGCCGGCGGTGGAAGAGGGAGGAGGGAAGATGCCGGAGGAGGAGGCGGAGGTGGGAGTGGCCGGGGACGACGCCGGCGGAGGACGGGTGGCCGGAGACCACGCCGGAGCTGGCCGGAGAAGACGCAGAACTCGATCCAGATTTTTTTTTAATAAAATTAATTTTTTTATAAAATAAAAATGATTTTTATATATAAAACTGTTTTTAATAAAAAATTATTTATATATATAAAAAATTATTATTAAAAAATAAAACTAATTAAATATAGAATCTGATTTTAAAATATAAAAATCTGATTTTTAAAAAATAAAAACTGATTTTTGAAGAAAAAAAATCAGTTTTTAAAAAATATATTTTTAAAAAATATATATAATTTATTTATTTTATTTTGAAAATTAAAATTAATTAGAAAATATAAATTAAGGAAAAATAAAAACTGAGGGTATAATGGTCATTTCACTATTAAGTCAAAAGTCAACTGAAATGTCAAAGGGCAAAATAGTCATTCTACATAATTCTGTTAGTTTATTAACAGCATTAAACCAAATCGTTCGTGGACGAATCATTAGGGTACCTTATCGTACACAAAATTCATTAGGGTACCTTATCGTTCGTGGACGAAACATTAGGGTACCTTATCATAAATAACCCAGAAAAAAATAGAAAATGAGTTAGTTGATTTAATTAGAAAGGAAGAGAGGGTTTAGAGAGAGAAGGAGAAGAAGAAGAAGAGAGAAGAGAGGGAAAGCTAGGGTTTGGAGTTTATCGAACCTTTGGATCGTCTCAAGGAAAGGAGCAATCTCGTTCCCCTCGTTCTCCTCTTGAGTAAGCACCGAACCGATTCCCGTTTTGTTGTTTTTTTCAATTGTTAGGGTTTGTGTAAAACTATTAGTTTAAGATGGTTTTGGTGTTGGGGTAATTTTTGGAGACGTTTTAGAGGTGTTGGAGGCTTGATTGAACGTTTTCCGGCGACCGGGGGCTCGGGAGAAGCCCCGGCCACCATGGGGGATGTCGGCCACCATAGGAGGTGGCTGGCCGGACCTAGGGCCGGCCACCACCATGGTGGCCGAGCCCCACATGAACCCTAGGGCCCACGGCCTAGCTTGGCCGGGTGGGGCCCACGTGCTCGGGTGATCGGGTTTTATGTTTCAGGTGGTTTAAAACGTTCCCCGGACCATTTATCCTTAATCGAATCGAAAATTGGAATTAAATTGGAGAAGTTGTAATTTATTGGGTTTAGAAACTTTAAACGTCATTTAATTGACTCGGAAGTCGGAATTAAATTCGGTCAAGTACATTGGGACCCTTGAATTATTCTAAGACCGTAGAAACGAAAACGGGAATTTTTGGAGCCCCGGAAGGGCATTTACTAAACCCGGGCAGACTCGCCATGTCGGGCGAATCGGGCCTTGACGGGTCCCTTATCGACAATGTCGAGTATTTGGGAAGTTTGGGAGTGATCGACATTGTCGGGGTTAAGTTTGGGCATCGAGTTTAATGATTTTCAGTTTATTCATGCAAGTTGTTAAGTGCCTTTAAATTGTGTTCTTTTAGATCGTGCCTCGGACCGAGACAAGGGAAAGCTGGGTGAGTGACTGAGATCATCACCGGAACTCGTTGTTTTGGCTTTTGGGAGAACACGCACGAGGTAGGGAAAAGTAGCCGGATCTCGGCCCTGACTGGGGAAAGTTAACAGTAGAATTGCATGTGACACCGGGGTGTCGTGGGTTGAATAGGTTTATTTAAATATTAGAAAAGCACGATACGGGAACGTAGCGAATATGAGAAAAGCATGTGACGCTTAGTAGTGTCGTAGGAGCAGAGAACTTAGCGTTATTAGAATTACTGGAGGCATATGACCATGCCCGGAGGTTGTTTGTGAACTTATCGATATTAGGAGTACTGGAGGCATATGACCATGCCCGGAGGCTGATTGAGAAACTGTTGATATTAGGACTGTTGGAGGCTTTGGTTAAGCCGGAGGTTGATTGATTATGGTGTCTTGGGTGGCCTTGAGAGCCCGTGTTTTATTGTTGAGTTTGGCTGGCCATGAGAGCCCGTGTTTTGTTGTTGTGTCTTGGGTGGCCTTGAGAGCCCGTGTTTTATTGTTGAGTTTGGGTGGCCATGAGAGCCCGTGTTTTGCTGTGGTGTCTTGGGTGGCCTTAAGAGCCCGTGTACTAAGGTTGGTGTCTTTGGCTGGCCTGACCAAGTTAGAGGGGGGGGGGGGCGGGGGGGGAGGGGGGGGGGGGGGGGGGTTGCAAGCATTCTTTAGCTGGCTTACGAGTTAGAGTCTCAGTAAGTTGCAAGCGTGTTTTATTGTTGAGTTTGGGGTGGCCATGAGTGCCCTTGGGGTCGTTGAACCCACGTCTTTACCTTTGGTGTTTTGGGTGGCCATGAGTGCCCGTGGGGTGGTTGAGCCCGTGAGTTATTGTTGCTGTGTCTTGGGAGGCCGTGAGTGCCTGTGGGGCTGTTGAGTCCGTGTTTTACGGTTGGTGTGTCTTGGGAGGCCGTGAGTGCCTGTGGGGCTGTTGAGTCCGTGTTTTACTGTTGGTGTGTCTTGGGAGGCCATGAGTGCCTGTGGGGCTGTTGAGTCCGAGTTTTACTGTTGGTGTCTTGGTGGCCATGAGTGCCTGCGAGTGTTGAACCTGTGTTGTTACTGGTTGTTGAACTTGCTTGTGATTGTGATTGTGATTGTGTTTGTGGTTACCTGAGGTTGGGGGCCCGCTTCATGAAACGGGGGTCCACGAGCACACGCGTCTGCATGTTCAGACGGGGTAGGGGGCCCGCCTGCCAATAAAGGGGTCCTGGCCGCGCGTGTGTGGTTTGGGTTGTGAGCATACTTTGGCTGGCTTACGAGTTAGAGTCTCGGTAAGTTGCAAGCATTCTTTGGTTGGCTTACGAGTTAGAGTCTCGGGAAGTTGCAAGCATTCTTGGGTTGGCCTGACCGAGTTAGAGTCTCGGGAGGGCGTGAGCATTCTTGGCAGCTGGTTTGCGATCCTTTGTGATCTTGTTTGGTGTGCGATCCTTTGTGATCTTTTTTGGCGTTGTGTAGTCTTTCTGTCGTGTTCTTGGAAGAGGTCGTGATCGTTGTGTCGGGTCTACTTTACGTGTCAGAGTGTTGAGTTGGTCAAGGAAGGTAACAGTGGGTGTATGTTCAGTCAGAGTACTTGGGTTGGGGACAGTGTTCCCCGGTGTTGACCTTGTTTTTGGTGTTACCGGCATTGTCTGCTAATTATGCCGTAGTCAGTCTGTTATCCGTGGTGGTGAGCGAACGCTCACCCCTAGCTGCTTTTCCTACAGGTACCGTTCGCAGGCTGGACTAGGGGAGCTTCTGAAGCTTGAAGAGCTTGAAGCGGGTTTCTGGGTGTTTTGAGTCTAGTGACGTGTACCTCGTTTTTGTCCACTTGTTGGGACGTGTTTTAAGTTGTAATTATTATTTTGTTGAACTAAACTGGTATTTTAAAGTGATTTAATGAAAACAGGTTTCAAGTGTTTTTATTTTTTTTAAACGTTCGCGTCCCGAGTTCGGTTTACTGAAATTGGGGCGTGACAGCGTGCCTCCTAGTGTTATGTGACTTCAGAGTCGCGATTTAACTGAATCTCTAGTTTTCTTGATCAGCAGCTTTTCCTTAAATCAATCCATAAGAATCTGCATATATATCTATTGATTTTGGAAGGTAAATCAACTTGTTTCCTAATAAAAGTAGAACTGTAATGCAGAGTTTCTACAAGTAAAGAAAACGTATCTTCACCGGATAAAGATGGACACGTAATAGATATCTTCAATACATTCTCTACGAGTGTATTGTCATCCACTGTAATGTCAATGACATTCTGTTTTTACATCTTCGATTAGTTCTGCACCGGCTCCTCTACGGTGTCTGTTGACATCCTTGATAACATTTGGGCCGCCTCAAATGTAGCCAATACAGATGTAGCAACAGCGCGTGATTCGGTGTGTGTAGACCCAACTGATGTACGTGCAACCAGGCAGCCGGAGTTGTTGATGTTGGGTCTCGAGGTAGGGTTGGAGATGAACCAACTCGCAGCGGAAAATCAAGGAAAACCAAGAGACGATTAAAACCATGAAACAACTAACAAAGAATGGATTCACAAGAGAAAAATTCAGCACTAGTTCTTACCAAAACAAGAACACCGGGTAACGAATGATTGACTTGAGTCTCCAAGACGCCTACGTATCCACATGGGAATCAAAGCCACGTAGTTCTTCTCTTTGAGGACTCAAGAACACAAACATGGAGGTGGAAACTAGCCAAACCCGAAATGGTCATGGAAGAGGGAGAGAAAATGTGTTTTCTATTCTTGTCTTGTGTTTGTTATGTTGAAAAAAGATGACTTAAACATAACAAAACCCATACTTGTCCAACTAAAGGCATGGGACAAGTATGGTGTCAAGTAAGGTGTAAATAGGACAAAGTATGGCAAGATAAGATTGGGTTAGGTGGTGAATCACCAACACCATAATCCTTGTCTTGCTTGCTTAGTACTAATTAATCAAGACTTGATTAATTAGTTCCATGGGCCTTGGTTGCATGGGCCTTTCATGGGCCTCTTGGAACATGGCCCGTGGCCATTTCCAACGAGGTCCCGTGATTCGCTCATCGCCTCCAAACCTTCCATACCGGAAATGTCCAACATTATCCGACGCGATCAATCCCAAGACTCCAAGCCTTGTCTCGACCCGTAAAGTCCTATTCACTTACGGGCACATGACCCAAAACCCAGTTTTGGTCATGTCCCGAGACAACTCCCTTTTGGCCATTCTCCATAAATGTGTCAATGAGTTTCATCCTCCGGTGTGACCCTTAGGTTTATGCATGTCAATAGATCAACGTAAAATACCATTTTACTTGATCATATTTAAGTGGCAACTAACGAGACTTTAGTATTGCCTGACACTACATAACGAATCGACCCTGTCGATTCTAACCTTTCCGTCGTCCCTGTCATTATCCTTTTATCTCCGATATCCTGATTGAGATAAGGCATAGAGCCGTCATCCTTATTATTCTCAATCACCGTTCCTTGATATGTGAGATGACTGAAGATATGATACCCAGTATCATGTGCATGGCCATGCTATTCTTCCAGTCACTCTCGATCAAGCGGCCGAGAACCGATATCTTTCCCATACCTTAGTATGAGGGATAAATCCCTTAGCCGTCTTTCGTGTCACTCATGTAGCCCGTCCCCAAGCCAATCTTGGCCGTTATGGAAGCCCTGTTACGGACAACGTTAGGCTCAGGTAAAACTCAGTTGTTGACTACATAGCGATCACAAAGACTCCTTGGTCTAAGGATACATGACAAGCTACAACACTGAATATGTTCATGACTTAATCTATGACACATATTTAGGGCGGGTCGTCCAATATCTTGTCCCACATGATATCTATGATCAGACTCCGGAATCCCATTCCAATGACTAACAGAACGTAAGCCATAAAGAGCCATCTTTCATACTAGTCGCTTCTAGTGAAGCTTTGTTGACTAGGGACCCATCGAGTGTGATCTATCTCGATCTATGGTTCTATTCGCATGGTGGGCATAGATCAGAGCACACATCGATATATTACTCCAACACATAAATAATATAAAGCCGCTTTAATTTTATTGCTAACGATGATATATACATTTGGACATTTAGGATTGAACTACGGGCACTAAGACTAACAATCTCCCACTTGCCCTAGTTCCAATCTAAACTCCAATATGTCCCCATCGACTTTACATGTCTAACATGTTCAGGCAGTGACACTGCCTTAGTCAAAGGGTTGGCTATGTTATCATCTGTTGCAATATCGGTTATCTTCACTTCACCTCAGTTCAGTATTTATCTGATGAGGTGGATACGCCGCAGTACATGTTTGGATTTGTTATACGATCTAGGCTTTTAGCTTGCGCAATGGCCCTTGTGTTGTCGCAAGATGGATTCACCGGGATGGATGGGTTTTTAATTACACCCAGCCCTGCCATGAATTTCCAAATCCACATAGCCTCCTTAGCTGCCTCTGCAACATCCATGTACTTGGCCTCTGTCGTAGATTCGGCAATGATATCTTGCTTTACGCTCTCCCAGCTAAAGCTCTTCCATTCAGCGTAAACACATATCCTGATTGACTTCTAAAGTCATCTGGATTTGTCTTGGAAAACTAGCGTCTACTTATCCTTCGACGACTAGTTCAACATCATCTTTCCCCCGGGTTAGAATGATGTCTACTGGTACAACATAAGGCTTACGAGACGTCTGGTCTCATACATTTCATGGCATATATGATCGATCCTGCCCCCAGGCGCATAGGATTCTCATCATCCTTTTCAGCTCATCATGTGTCTTAGGACACTGAGTCTTGCTGAGATGAATGCCATGACTAGTGGGTAAGAGTCCTTTCTTTGAATCGAGCATTAAGAACCTACTCAATGCCTTGTTCACATAGGTTCCCTGACTTAAATCCAAGACCCTCTTGGTGCGATCTCTACATATCTTAATCCTTAAGATATAAGAAGCATCGCCTAAGTCCTTTATTGAAAAACACTTCCTCAACCAAGCTTTAGTCTCGTGCAAGGTTTGGGATGTCGTTTTCAATGAGAACCAGAAAGGTAATCTTGCACCCACTAGCCTTCTTATAAACACAAGATTCATCCTCGTTCTTGATTAAGCCAAATCCAATTACAGCTTCATCAAAACGAAGGATCCAACTCCGAGAAGTTCGTTTCAATCCATAAATGGATTTCAACAACTTATAAATCTTTCCTTTATTCTTCGGATCGTCAAAACCTTTGGGCCGAGACATACAAACGTACTCAGTCAAATTTCCATTTAGGAAAGCGGTTTTGACATCCACTTGCCATATCTCGTAATTATAATACGCAGTTATGTCAAGAAGAATTTGGATCGATTTTGACCATAGCCACTAAGGAGAAGGTTTCCTCATAGTCAATCCATGCCTATAACCTTTCGCCACCAATTGAGCTTTGTAGGTCAGAGGGTTGCCGTCCATGTCCATCTTCACCTTGAAGATCCATTTGCATCCGATGGTCCTCACACCATTGATGGGATCAACCGGTTCCCAGACTCGGTTGTCCGACATGGATTGCATTTCCTCCCTCATGGCTCCCAGCCATAACTCGGAGTCGGGCCCATCCACGACTTCTTGAAAGGTGGCTGGATCATCGTGATCCACCATGACTTCATTGTCACCTCCGGATACCATATCTTGGAGGTGGAAGATTGACCCTTTCAAATCGCCTTGGATCTTCCGGAATTGTAACAGGAATTGGTTCTTACTCTACGACAATCTCTGGCTCCTTTCTACTGGGTTGTCAATTGGTTTAGACAGATCTGTACCATCCTGAATTTCTTCGAGATGCACAGTCCTCCCAATGACGTCTTTGGAAACAAAACTTCTTTTCCATAAAGACCCCACCTCAAGCGACGAACACCATGTTCTCATTGGGATTGTAGAAATAGTATCCCCTTGTTGCTTTGGGATACCACACGAAGGTGCATATCTCAGATCTTGGTTCGAGCTTAGTCGAAACCAAATGTTTCACATAAGCCTCGCAACCACAAATCTTTAGGAAGGACAAAGCGGGCATCATCCCGTACCATTTTTAAAATGGTGTCCCTTCCACACCATTCGTCGAAGCCCGATTCACTATGAATGCGGTCGTCTCTAGAGCAAAACCGCTAAAAGAGATTGGGAGATCAGTGCAACTAATCATGGAACAGACCATTGTCTAACAATGTCCGATTTCTCCGTTTGGCTACACCTTTCAACTACAGTGACCTAGGAGGAGTCCATTCCAAAAGGATCCCATTCTCTTTTAGATGATCTAATAACTCTGTGGTCAAGTATTTTCCACCTCGATCCAATCGAAGTGCCTTAATACCTTTGTCGAGCTGGTTTTCTACTATAGTCTTAAACTCTTTGAATTTATCAAAAGCTTCAGACTTATGTCTCACCGAATAGACATAACCATATTTACTGTAATCATCAGTAAATGTGATAAAGTAGCTAAAACCCCTCCTGGCAAGTGAACTTATTGGTCTACACACATTCGAGTGTATCAGCCCCAATAATTCACCCAACCTTTCATCGCGATCGATAAAGGGCACTTTAGTCATTTTGCCCATCAAACAAACCTTGCACCTATCGATCGAATGGAATTCGAATGAACCTGAAAGCCCGCACTTCTGAAGTGCTGATAGGCGCTTCTTGTTTATGCGACCCAAATGACAGTACCATAACAGAGTTAGGTTTAAATCGTTGGATTTAGACCTCTTGGTATTAATGGAATATATAGAACTTGAGGCATTGTTACCCATATCTAATATGTACAATCCTCCAACCATGTCAGTACTGGTATAAAACATATCATTGCATAGAACATTGAAAACTCCATTTCCAATATTAACATTATATCCTTCCTTGTCAAACACGGATACAGATATAATATTCCTACTAAAAGTAGGTATGCAATATACATTATACAATACTAAGACAAGGCCTCTTGGCAAAGCAAGACTCATGGATCCTACAACAGTTGCCACAACTCTGAGGTCCATTTCGTGCTTTCCAAATCTCTCCTACTTTCAGCCACCATATATTAGTGCATGTGTGAGATTCAGTCATGGTATCTAATACCCATGAATCTTTGGAAGTAGAGAGATGTAGCTCTATAGAGTTAATACCGATTGAAGGCACGGTCCCACCGCTCTTCCTTAGATCATCCAGGTTTCCTGATGAAGGCGCAGTCCTACTGCCCTTCTTCAGATCATCCAGGCTATTTGATGAAGGCGCAGTCCCACTGCCCTTCTTCAGATCAGCCGTGAACTTCCTGTAATCCGGTTCCAATGACCAGGCTGTTGGTAGTAGAATCAGACATTCTCAGGTGTCTCATCTTTCTTGCGAAGTGCGCATGGGCCCAGCCCTTGCCACTTCCAATTCCCTTGTTGACCATCAGAATATCCTTGGATCCCAGATCCCTGAGATATTCTTCTCAGCAGTTAATGACACTTCATGTAACTCTGATATGGTCTTAGAGACAGCCTTGTCAAGGACATATTCTTTGCGTTCAGACTTGAGGACTATCCTCAAAATTCTGTACCAGTCCAAATAGTTTGTCCCATTTAGGTTGACCTTGTCAAGAATGGTTTTTAATGAAAAACTATTAATGTTCGCTGAATTTGCCATTTGATCTACAACAGATAAAATTCAATCAGTAAACTGAATAAATTTTATGAAGATCAAGCTTAAACACCAACAATCGATTCTAAACCTTTAGAATCTGAAACCAAGATCCTTGATTCACTCGATTAAGCTGAACTAATGCTCACCACTTAATCGAGCTATGTAGGTAGGACTCCATCCAATCACATCCAATGTGACTCTTGGCTAGGGTATGCACTTATGTACACGGCTTACCCTATCTGTTACCCTAGCTCAACCTCAGGCTGAGAATCGTAGTCGGGTCCACCAATTTTCAACTATGGCCCATCACTATGTAGGTGCTCCGCTAATGCGCACGACACCCACATATGTCGTCCAAACCTACTACCCCGCTTCCCCATGGATGCTCCGCTAATGCGCACGACACCCATAGGACGGGGAGGTAGTAAGGTGTTGATGATTGGGAGGTATCGGACATGACCCGCTTTTACTTGTCCAGTTGTGTTCAAAACTTTGGCACATCCTAGATGCGATGAGCACATCAACTACATTCCAAATGCAATGATGCCTCAAATTACATCCAATGTAATTCTTCCTTTGAACCCGTCAACTACATCCAATGCAATGACGGTTCTAAGGGTTCACACACAAGGATTAAAATTCCAATTTTATCTTTGCATGTGAGGCGATATGCTCGGTAAATAAAGTTAAGCATGCAATTCTAAAACACATAGAATTAATCATGCATAAACTAAACCAAGCATAAAGCGATAAATGTGCACATAATAGCCCCCTAAACTAACTCCCACTAGCTTCTTGAGCTCCACCGACTCCAAGCCGATGCCAACACCCGAAAATCCACCAAATGACCTTTTCTCTCTTTCTTCGTCTTGAGTAAAATATTACAATTTAATACACGACTCGCAGGTCGGGAATAAATAAATATTACAAACAAGTGGTTCGACGACCACACCTTGAAAGAATAATTACACGCTAACTCTAACGGCTCGCAGGCCGTGAAAAGCGATAAATAATTAAATCGAGCTCGGGGCTATTATGTACACCATGCCAACATCACATCACACATCGTGTTATCAAACAAGCATGTTATCAAACATCATGTGATTTTCCGGTTTTAATTAATAGCCAAGTTTCGAAGTTTTTTGATGCTCGGTTTATCGAAACCGTTCAAAAATGAAACTTTTGATCATTTGATCTTCGAGTTCGTCATGACGGTTCCAAACTCGTCATAACTAACAAAACGGTTTAGCCTTGGCATATCAACCATCCAATGGTCATGCTTGGCCTAGCTCCGTCCAACGGAGGCCCGTTCGGTCCCGGTTTCGGCTCCCCGAGAGTCCCGCTCCCGAGACCCGAAAAATCAAATTTTTTTCAAAATTTCCAGATTTGAAATAATTTTCAAAAATTCATTTTACATGCATTAAATCCATGAACAAGAATTTAAAACATGTTATCAAACAATTTAGCAAAACAACATGCCAAATAACGAAACTTTCAAGCAAAACCGAAACTTTGAACACCGTCTTGTGAATCCCGAAGGTAGCACGGCTCTGATACCACTGTTGGGTCTCGAGGTAGGGTTGGAGATGAACCAACTCGCAGCGGAAAATCAAGGAAAACCAAGAGATGATTAAAACCATGAAACAACTAACAAAGAATGGATTCACAAGAGAAAAATTCAGCACTAGTTCTTACCAAAACAAGAACACCGGGTAACGAATGATTGACTTGAGTCTCCAAGACGCCTACGTATCCACATGGGAATCAAAGCCACGTAGTTCTTCTCTTTGAGGACTCAAGAACACAAACATGGAGGTGGAAACTAGCCAAACCCGAAATGGCCATGGAAGAGGGAGAGAAAATGTGTTTTCTATTCTTGTCTTGTGTTTGTTATGTTGAAAAAAGATGACTTAAACATAACAAAACCCATACTTGTCCAACTAAAGGCATGGGACAAGTATGGTGTCAAGTAAGGTGTAAATAGGACAAAGTATGGCAAGATAAGATTGGGTTAGGTGGTGAATCACCAACACCATAATCCTTGTCTTGCTTGCTTAGTACTAATTAATCAAGACTTGATTAATTAGTTCCATGGGCCTTGGTTGCATGGGCCTTTCATGGGCCTCTTGGAACATGGCCCGTGGCCATTTCCAACGAGGTCCCGTGATTCGCTCATCGCCTCCAAACCTTCCATACCGGAAATGTCCAACATTATCCGACGCGATCAATCCCAAGACTCCAAGCCTTGTCTCGATCCGTAAAGTCCTATTCACTTACGGGCACATGACCCAAAACCCAGTTTTGGTCATGTCCCGAGACAACTCCCTTTTGGCCATTCTCCATAAATGTGTCAATGAGTTTCATCCTCCGGTGTGACCCTTAGGTTTATGCATGTCAATAGATCAACGTAAAATACCATTTTACTTGATCATATTTAAGTGGCAACTAACGAGACTTTAGTATTGCCTGACACTACATAACGAATCGACCCTGTCGATTCTAACCTTTCTGTCGTCCCTGTCATTATCCTTTTATCTCCGATATCCTGATTGAGATAAGGCATAGAGCCGTCATCCTTATTATTCTCAATCACCGTTCCTTGATATGTGAGATGACTGAAGATATGATACCCAGTATCATGTGCATGGCCATGCTATTCTTCCAGTCACTCTCGATCAAGCGGCCGAGAACCGATATCTTTCCCATACCTCAGTATGAGGGATAAATCCCTTAGCCGTCTTTCGTGTCACTCATGTAGCCCGTCCCCAAGCCAATCTTGGCCATTATGGAAGCCCTGTTACGGACAACGTTAGGCTCAGGTCAAACTCAGTTGTTGACTACATAGCGATCACAAAGACTCCTTGGTCTAAGGATACATGACAAGCTACAACACTGAATATGTTCATGACTTAATCTATGGCACATATTCAGGGCGGGTCGTCCAATATCATGTCCCACATGATATCTATGATCAGACTCCGGAATCCCATTCCAATGACTAACAGAACGTAAGCCATAAAGAGCCATCTTTCATACTAGTCGCTTCTAGTGAAGCTTTGTTGACTAGGGACCCATCGAGTGTGATCTATCTCGATCTATGGTTCTATTCGCATGGTGGGCATAGATCAGAGCACACATCGATATATTACTCCAACACATAAGTAATATAAAGCCGCTTTAATTTTATTTTTAACGATGATATATACATTTGGACATTTAGGATTGAACTACGGGCACTAAGACTAACAGTTGATCTAATTGTAAACGAATTCTACGACGGATCGGACAATTGGGATGGGTCTGGCGCGCGGTCAACTAATCCTAAGGCAGGAGGATGTGTGGGTTCACGAACTATAGTGGAACCAACAATAAGGTCGAGGAAAACCACCTTTGAAGAGCATAAAATGTTGATGCGGGATTGAAAGAAGGCTTATAATACGACGCATAACGTCGAGGCAATGACAAAACAAAGTAACTCCAAATGGAGCAAGCCCTTCGGAAGGATCAATGAAAATCAACGTAGATGCAGCGGTACTGGGGCGGGGACTTGGAAGGGAAGAGTTGCTGATGGATTGATGGAGGGAGCAAAGAGTTTGTTGTTCCCGAGTCTTTAAGATCCGGAGATGATTGAATTCATGAGTATCAAAGAATATTTGAGATGGATTGATAAGAAAAAAGGGTTATAGGTGTAGTGGAGCTGGATGGCTTGGGGTTGGTTCAAGAAATTAATAGAATCATAGCCATGCTCTATCAGGTAGGAGGTCTCTTAGAGTATTGTAGGGTAATGTTAAGAACCCTTCCTCATATTCTATTTCGTTTCATGCGAAGAATGTCAACGGCCAGCTTATGTGACCATAAGGAATTTGCAGGAGTTGAGCCAAATAAATTGGATTAACAATGTAATGCCATTCAATCTTATTGGTATTCTATATTCGGATTTAGCATAATCAAGTTATGTTAGTTTTCAGAAAAATAAAACCAAAATAAACTTGATGGTCCTTTTAGTAACCCTATATGATAATAGAGAAAACTTTAGGATGGTGAAAATGATAGTTCAACGAATATTTTTTTCGGATGGAAGAAACTAGGATTTTATTAATTCATACAAACAAAAAGAACCAGGGTATGAGCATGGACATTTCCAGCAGACAATTTCAACTTTGTGATCCTCTAAATATAGTAGAAGTAGACTCAATATTGATAATTGTGGTCATTGCCAAGATAAAGAAACTCTAATCCCTTTGGTGAACAATTGTGGCTCGACCTGGTAGATACTAGATTACCATACTACTATTTGATCCTATGAAGGGGACTTGTTGCTCGTGAAGGGTGCGATAATAGACCTAAGATCTCAACAATTGGTGGATGATATCGGTTAGCGGATGCTAACTATGGGGGGGTCGGGATGTTTATCTCTGGAGAGGTTGTTTGCTAGACCTCGCCTAATTCTCATGAGACACTTCTGCAAGTACTATATCGATCAAACCTAAAGCCCTCTTTCTTGTCACGGTCTTTTCGACTCAATGGATGGAGGCATGTGTACTTTCTTCCATTTCTTGGCCTTCCCAGGAGCTAGCTTTTCCACCATACGCCTCACGGTGGTTGTGGGTGGTGCCAAGATAGGGTAAGATCCCCCAATTGGCCCCTAGCTTGTGTATGTTCCGCCCAATTGTGTAGTGGGCAGGACTCATTCATTTTTTGTCCTTCTTAATTATGAGTTAGGCGTGATGTTGGTTGTAAGAACCGCCCCCGGTCGATCCCGGTCGAACCGGAGGTTTTTGGCGAAAATTGACTTTTTTCCGGAAAAGTCAACCGATGACTCCGGGAGTCATTCGGGACCTTTCCGGGACCCAAAAAGCTTATCCATCGTTACAGTTAGCTTAGTTGGGTCATTTCCTTTCAAACGACACCTTTTGTGAAAAAGTCAAACCCGGGTCAAACTTGGTCGATTTTGGATTATTATCGAATAAAATAATAAGGGCTGAGATATTTTGATGTAGGAATGGTCCCCATAGGGACACATGTCCATGTTAGCTTGGAAGGGAAGAAAAGGGGGTGAAAAGACCAAATGGTCCCCACATAAGGACAAAGGAGAGAGAGAGGGGATAGAGGACGAAAGGGACATTTCCACCTTGAGGATAAGAGCAAATGGGAGCAATTTTTCTGCTCATTTTTACATGTTGGCTGAACCTAGCTAGAGAGAAGAGAGAGAGAGAGAGAGAGAGAGAGAGCAAACCTCCATTGTTGCTCCTTGAAGCTTGAAGAAGAAGCAAGAGAAAGGAAGCTCCTTTTTAGCCATCTCTACACCAAATCGTCTCAAATTTACCTTATCTTCTTCATCTCTCCATTTGTATGCTTTATTTCCTTAGTTGATGAAATTGGATTTGTGGGTTTGAGTAAAGATAACTTGAACTAGTGAGTTTTGAGTGTTGGATGGCTTAAATGCTAATTTTTGAAGAAGAGGTGGAGTTAGATGAGAGAAATAAATTGATTTGAGTAGTTTTTGATGAAACCCACTTGGGTCTTGAAACTTTGGTTGATTTGAGGTGGAAATTGAAGTTCTAAAGCTTAAAAATGGTGTTATGGAGAACCTAGAACTAGTTAGGAGCTTATTGGAGAATTTTGATATTTTTCCGGCGACCGGAGGCTCGCCGGAGCTCCGGCCGGTCGCCGGAATCCGGCCACCGGTGATGGAAATGACCGGCCATGGTTCAGCCACCCTTGGAAGAGACCGGCCAAGGTCCGACCACCCATGACCGTGACCGGCCGGCCGGTTGAACCACACACGGCCATGTGTGGCCGTGGGGCCCACATGGTCGAGTTTTGGTGGTTTGGAAATTGTGATGGTCGTGATTGACCCTCGGGACGATGTTTTCACACCCGGAACAAATTATGGAGGTGATTCCTAGAATTTCGGAAAAACCGATTAGAAACTTAAATTACGAAATTGGGAAGGCTCGGACCCCGGAATTTATTTCCGTCAAGTGAATTGGAAAAAGTAAACTTAATTAGGATTGTTAGAAATGAAAAGGGAAACTTTCGGAATCCCGAGGGACGTTTTTCCGATTCTGGGCGAAAATGGGCCTCCCGGACCCATTTTGACAAGTTGTGCAATTGGGATTAGTTTGGGTATTTCCCCCTTTAATCCACACTTGAATTAGCATTAATTAGTGTATTGCTTGTAATCTTAGAATTTGGACACGAGCGTGACGGAGGAGGAAACTTTGGACGGGAGGAAGCTAGCCAGGTCATCAGCAGCTAGGAGTTGAGAGTTGATTACTTTTGAGGTAGGGAAAGTAGCGAATACCGGTTTAATTACGGAAAGTTACTAGTATGCATGTATGTTACTAATAACCGGAAAGGTCCTAATTTGCATATAGGATGTGATTCACTAGAATAACCGCTTTCAATTACATTAATAACCAGAAGAGTCTTAGTTGGCATATAGGATGTGATTCACTAGAATAATCGCTTTCAATTCTTGGGAAATTGTCGTGCTGGTAGAATGGCAATGTCGAGCCTTAGAGTTGCGTGTTGATTGATGCCATGATCTTTTATTGAGATGCATGATGTGTGACTAAGTGTCGATAAGATTAAGAATTATGTTATGATATACTCGGTGTAGCATATTGTGGTTATGTGTGGGCAAGTGTGCCGTGTTTGATGTGATGTGAACCTTTGGTTGTGATATGATCGGGTGAGTGATAGACCGATTTGTGTGTTATGGTGAGTTGGCTCGGTTGGTTTACCATGGTCGAACTATGGCATTGTGATGCGTGTTCCTCTCTTGATGTGTGTTCCAAGAGGAGTTGTGTCCGGTAGAATACCTACACTGAGAGAGTATGCCGGTGTAGAGTATCCAGGACGAGGACGGTTTAACCATTACCCTGATGCTATGTGGTCCGGGAAGGCGTACGACCGAGGTATGTGCCGGTCCGTTATGCGTGAGGCCCCGAGTCTCCGTGACGGGAAGACATCCGACTGAATGTATTGCCGGTCAGGTATGTTACCCCGAGTCTCGGTGACGGGAAGATGTCGGGACCGAAGCTTAGTGTTCTGGTACGATATAAATGGGGCGGCTGCGATAGCTGGTGTTGTGGGGAATGGTTGTACTCAGTTATGTGTTGTTCTGCTGTGTGTTATGTGTGTGCTGGTTGGCTTTGTGCGTTGGGTTATATGTGATTTTGATCTTACGAGGGTGATTAGTGGTTGGTACTTGTCCGTGGGCGTTGTTGTTAGCTATGCTTTGCTAGTATGCCTTAATTGGACGGTTACTCGTGGTGGTGAACTGATGTCTACAACCTTAAACTACTTTTCCTACTGGGCGAAAGCTCACCCCTTACCTTGTTGTCTTTCAGGTGTTGAGCGGGATTTATACTAGTTGGATGCTCGATGCTTGGGAGCTAGCGAGGGTCCTAGGCTAGCCTGTCTAGAGACGTACCGTTATCTTTTATTGAACTCTTTTACTGGTTGTTGTTACCGAGCGGTTGACTCGTGTTTTTTATTTGGAGATCTAAAACTGTTATTTGAGACTCGTTTTGGTATTAAATCGTTTTATTTATTATTTATTTAAGTTCACGTCTCGAGTCCGGACAAAACCAGATCTGGGGCGTGACAATTGTCACGCCACAAATCCAGTTTTGACCGGACTCGAGACGTGAACTTAAAACAATAATTAATAAAGTAGTTTAATAAAGAAAGTGGGTCTCAAATAGAAATTTTACGTTCCAAAAAAACCACAGGAGTCAACAGCTCGGTAAAACACGTAGTAAAAGAGTTCTAAACAGTAGTAAAAACTGTACGTCTCTAGACACTAGCCAAAACCCTCGCCAGCTCCCAAGCTCCGAGAATCCTGCTAGTACTGATCCCGCTCAACACCTGAAAAACAACAAGGTAAGGGGGTGAGCTTTCGCTCAGTAGGAAAAGTAGTTAAGGTTATGAACCTCAGTTCACCACCACGAGTAACCGTCCAATTAGGCCATACTAGCAAGGCACAACTATAAACAACGCTCACGGGAAGTCAACAGCCACTAACCACTCTCACAAGACCATAATCATACTTAAAACAACGCACAAAGCCAACCAGCAGGTGTAGAACACACAGCGAGACAAACATAGACTTCGTACCACAAATTCCAACATCGCCGAATGCACACAACCACTTATATCGTACTGGACCACACAGCATCAGTCCCGATATCTTCCCCTAACTGAGACGCGGGGTAACATCCTCGACCGGGAATCCCTCAGTCAGATGTCTTCCTAGCACACAGACTCGGGCATTACTCAACATACGTACTGGACCGGCACACACCTCGGTCGAACGTCGCTCCGGACCACGAGTCATCGGGGTACTTATCACACCATCCTTGGCCTCGATAACCTACACCAGAACTATCCCTCGGTGTGGGCATCACACCGGTTACGCCTCCTCTTGGAACACACATCAAGAGCATGACACACATCACAATGCTATAGTTGACCTCGGTATACCGGGCCAACTCACTATAACACACAAATCGGTCTATCACTCACCCGATCATATCACAACCAAGGATTCACATCACATCAAACACGGCACACTTCCCACACGTAGTCACAACATGCTACACTGAACAAATCTTATTATGACTCTCAATCAGCGGTTACAACAAGCATCATGAATTTCAATCAACACGCAACCCTAAGGCTCGACATAGCCATTCTACCAGCACGACAATTTCCCAAGTATTGAAAGCGATTAAACTAGTTATTCACATCCTATATGCCAACTAGGACCTTTCCGGTTATTATTATTACCTAACATGCATACTAGTAACTTTCCGTAATTAAACCGGTATTCGCTACTTTCCCTACCTCAAGAATAAACAGCTCACGTCTCCTAGCTGCTGACGTCTGGGCCTACCTCCGGTCTTCTCCGCGATCGAGGTCAAAGTCTGATTTTAACAAGTAAAGGTGGTAATCAGTCCCCGTTCAGTCCTCTAATTTTATCAATTTAGTCATTTAAATTCTCCAATTTAAATCATTTAAATTAATTAAACAATTAAATAATTTGTCCGACCCAAAACCGACCTGAATCAGGAAACCGGACCCGAATCCGACTCGGATCAGACCCGGTCCAGACCCAGACCCGGACCTGACCCAGACCTGAACCGGACCTGGCCCCGGACCCGACCCAGACCTAGGTCCAGACCCGACCAGACCCGAACCTAGATCCGCACTCGGATTGGGCCCTAGCCTGGCCTGGCCTGGAGGCCCAATCCGGTTTCTGGGCCAAGGCCCGTTAGAGAAGAGGGGCTCGGGTTTGGTTCAGTCCCGCGGCGGCAGCGACGTCAGGGGAGCTCGGAGAGAGAGAACGAGCTCTCGCCGGCGTCGGAGCTGTGTTGGAGCTCGGGGTTCAGGCCAGGATGAAGCTCGTCCAAATCGAGCTCGGCACAGTGGTTTTTCAGGTGGGGGTTCGTTAGGGACGGTGAATCCTGACCGGAGACAACGCCTACCTGCGTTGATTCTCCGTCACCGGCGCGGTTCACTTCGACTCGGGGAGGTAGGATGGAGAGAAGGGGTTTCTGGTGGCGAGGATCGGTCATGGGTGGAAGAAGAGACGTCAGGCGAGGGGATCTGGAGCTTCGGCGAGCTGCGAGAGAAGGAGGGAGAGAGAGCGAAGGAAGACGAAGCGTCTCGGGCTGCGTGCATGGAATGAGGAAGAGGGGAGAGACCCTAGTTCCTGTAGCGGTCGCCACGTGCGAGTCGCACGCGTGAGAGAAGGGCTGGGCTGAGTATCGGCGTGGGCTTGGGCTTGGCAGGCTGGGCCTGGTCTGGCTTGGCCCAATGTCCTCCTCTCTTTTTCTTTTCTTTTTGAAAATTGGCCCAAAATTCAACCCGTTTTCCAACCAACGACGTTCCAATCTAATAATTTAAATAATAATTCTTTTAACCGGAGCAGTCTTTACATTGGTTGTCATGCTCGACGATCCTTTCTGTCTCTACTTTTGGTTGGGGTTTTCAGCTGGACATCTGGATCCAGGGGTATGTTGGGTTTTTAGGCAAAACGTCTGATGTCATGGATGAAGCGGATCATGTGATCATCGATTCAAACCCCGAGAAAAAGTCAAGTCGAGACTAAAGTGAGTGAGGTGGTACTTATATACAGGACCCTCCAAAACTGTACAATCGGTATTGAAGTGGTGCTCTAAGCTGTATTTTGCTCGGTCATCAAAAACAATTCAACCAATATTAAAGGGTTAATTAAGGTTTCATTTATGTTTCAAAGTAGTTATTTAGACAAATTAGTTCAACCTAACGTGAGAATAACCGTAAAACATAAAGAAGTTGAATTTGAAAGTTGCATTCACAAAAAAGTTTGATATTGACATGTCTAGATGAATATCATATAAAATATTCATACATATTAAAGCAAAGACACCTTGAATATTTCATATTCATTCATTATTGTGCGTAGTAACCTTTTGGTGTGAGGAGGAATATGTGCATAACCTTTAATTGTTCAATTACAAACTTCATTATCACCTTAATTAGCAACTTTTGTTCATTACTTTCATTCATGACTTCTAACTCAGAGAAACGATGACACGTGTCACATATTTCTTGGCTGTCACTTTTTGTTTTTAAAATTTTTGTTCTCATTTTAATCATTTTTAAATAATACGATTTTATAATATTATCTATGTTTACGGGCCCATCAACCACAGACACATGTAGATTGTAAAAAAAAAAAAGTTGTCTCGTTCGAGACCCTCACCCTAGCCCTAGCCCTGCCGTTATGGTGCTCTCTCTTGACAATTTCGTCGTTGTGCCCCTGAGATTTCATCACTCGACGCCGGTTCTTATCGGGAAGGCCGTCCTTGTGTTTTCGTGTCCCATCCGATCAAACCCATCGCAGACCACGCCTGGTGCGGGGGATAAAAATCAATAGGGATGGTCACCACCATTAACCTTCGCTCCCTCTTCCTCCCTTATCTCGATGGTCTCTGTTCCGAGATCCATGACACCCTGGTCGTCCTCCCCATCACTGTTCTCGAAAGCTGGGTTGGATTCGCCTCCTCCTCCGCGTGGTAAGTTTCGTCCCGGGATACTGTTGTGGCGGCCATAGGTGGCTTTTGCTCCACGCTATTGGTTGACTCCAATCAAGCCGAACCCTAGTTTGCTTTTCCGGTCTCACCATGACCTTGCTCTGGTGACACCCCCGGCGACGATGGTCCAGACTGTATCGGGGTACTCGAAGCGTCTCACGGTCATGACGGTGATGGCGAGAACCCAACGCCTGACCTGTGACAGCCATGGGTGGCGCCGGAGTGTGGTGGACGTATTCTCCAGGGTTATTCGTCAAGTCTGGCTGCGAAGGCATAGTAGGGTTTGGAAACCCTACGGAGGAGCTTCCCTAGGGCATGACCCTGAGATCGGTGGCCAAAGGGAAGTGTCGGTCCCCATGGATACCCCTGTAGGGAACTGGACACGGCGGTAGCCGAGGGACTGGTTGCCCTCTGGAAGGGCAGCTTATGGAGCTGTTCGGGGGACTAAGGACTGAGGAAATGGCGCTGCTCTAGATGGGAACCTGGAAGACGGTGCGACACTGATTAGGATTCGGGGGGAAGCTAGTCCCAACCCACTGACATTGGATCCGAGACCTAAGGATGGGCTACCTAGAGGACGGGGTGCTCGTGTGACATTAGACCCGGAATCTAACCTGGGACCCCGTCCTTCGCCTTGAGGCACCACCCGGCCACCCGAGATAAGCCTCTCTGGGAGGTCTGCTCCTTTGTGGGGAGCCATAATAAGGGCGGGGAAGAAGCCCCACTAGGAGGGATGACGCACCGCCTGAGCATCGGGGACTGGCCCTGGGAGGGGTCCCCACACGATGCTTTTCCTCCCACCATCACCATTACTGCTTAGGTCCCTCGGGATCTCCGGTACCTCGTTCTCCCTCATCGCATTTTCTCTCTACCCAAGAGGCATCAAAATACCGTCTGTGACGGCTATGATAGTATAAGGTTTAAAGAACAATTGTTCGTTACTGCTGGCCTTCTAATGGCCGGGGAGCATGTTCCCCGATGCAGGATAATGTAATCGATTATAAGTAATAAATTTGCACCCTTCGTTCAAAAAAAATCCCAGAGACACATGTCAATTTAATGAATCAAACCACACACCTTGAATATAGCTTCAGTGTCTTAAAATTACAAAAATTAACA
The DNA here is from genome assembly GCA_963921825.1 of Erodium maritimum. Lineage (NCBI taxonomy): Eukaryota > Viridiplantae > Streptophyta > Magnoliopsida > Geraniales > Geraniaceae > Erodium > Erodium maritimum. The sequence continues at coordinate 39,492,854 of OY997596.1, forward strand.
TTATTTTTTTAAAATGTGACGATTATCGTGAAATCGTATTGTAATATCGAGTTTGGATTGAACCAATACCAAGACACCAATGACCAATGGATAACAAGAGATTGGCGTCTACTGGTCACCGAGCAAATAAGAAAGAACACTTGAGATTGAGCGTTGAAGAGTAGATATAATTTCTATTCACATACTGAGAATTCCTTACAAGAAATGTTGTGTGTTTTTAGTGTTGAGTGTGTCTAATACAATGGATTAGTACATCTATTTATAGGAACAACCAAGTCTTGAGAGATTTTCACATAACTCTTTGCATGTAAGAAGTGGTGGCATTAATATTGTGGTGCCACATGTGGCATACACATGCCATCTCACAACCCCCCCCCCCCCCCCTTTAACACCACAATGTGCTTCAAGTTCGGGTTGTCTCGTTAAAAACCTTCGTAAGAAAATCCGGTAGGACAAAACTTGTAAGGAAAAGAGTGCAACGGACAACAAAATTGTGCTTGAAGTTGTGGTGTGATACAAAACTTCGATAAGGGAAAAAGACTACAGCGCGCAAAACTTGTCTCCCCTTAACTTCAGGTAGGCTACTTTGGTTGCTTCCTTAGGCGACGCATGTCGATTCTGTGTATTATCTTCTCAAAGGTAGACGTTGACAAGGCTTTACTAAATAAATCAGCCAGATTCTCGCTTGACTGAATTTGTTTGACATCTATCTCATTACACTTCTGGAGTTCATGAGTATAAAAGAACTTCGGAGAGATGTGCTTGATCTTATCTCCTTTGATATATCATCCTCTGACTTGAGCAATACAAGTTGCATTGTCTTCATATATAATAGAAAGAGAACTTGGCAAAGGAGAGCCAATTAAGTATAACACATGCTTGATAACGGATCACAAGAACACACATTCTTTGCTAGCTTCATGTAGCGCTAGAATCTCTGAGTGGTTCGAGGATGTCGCAACCAAAGTCTGCTTGTAGAGCGCCAGGAAATTGTTGTTTCACTACAGGTGAAAACATATCTTGTTTGAGAGCGAGCTTTGTGAGGATCTGATAAATAAAAAGCGTCTATATATCCAATCAGGCCAACGCTCCCTTGGACTTAGAATATAATAATCCTAAGTCTCTAGTTCCGCTCAGATAACGAAATATATGCTTGATACCATTCCAATATCGTCGAGTGGGTTCTGAACTGAACCTCGCAAGTACACTTACTGCAAACGTTGTATCAAGTCGTGTACATTGTGCCAAAAAAACACAATAGCATTTAGATATGGTACTTCAGGACCAAGTATCTCTTCATCAGCTACTTTGGGGCAGAATGGATCCTTATTGGAATCTAAAGATCGAACGACCATTGCAGTATTGAGTGGATGAGCATTATCCATGCTAAAGAGTTTCAAGAGCTTTTCAACATACACAGATGGATGGATGAAAATGTCATCAGATAGATGCTCGAGTTGTAGGACGAGAAAATGTCTAATTTCCCCAAAATCTTTCGTTTCAAATTCCCTTTTCAAGTACTCTACAACTTTTAAGATCTCTTCCAGAGACCTAATAAAATTTATGTCATCAACATATACTACTACAATAACAAACCCAGAGGTTGTTTTCTTAATGAACACACATGGACAAATGGCATCATTCTTATAGCCCTCTCTGGTAAGGTACTCGCTAAGGAGATGATGCCACATCCTACCAGACTGCTTTAGTCCATGCAAGCTACCAGATTACTTTATGGAACACGGATCTCTAAGGATATCTATCATTGCTTCAGGAAATCGGAATCCATTGGGGGAGTTTCATACATATATCAGTGTCCAAAGTACCGTACAACTAAGTAGTGACAACGTCCATCATGCACATATCAAGTCCTTTAGCGACTGATAGACTGATCAAATATCTGAAAGTGATCATATCCGTCACTTGGAAATATGTCTCATCAAAATCGACTCCCGGTTGTTCAAAGAATCCTTGGGACACAAGTATAGCCTTATATCGGGCGACTTCAATTTTCTCATTTCGTTTCTTTGTAAATACTCACATGTAACCAATAGGCTTAACATCTTCTGGTGTTTTAGAAACGAGCCCAAAGACTTGGCATTTTGCCAATGAAGCCAATTCTACCTGAATTGCTTCTTCCCACATAGGCCAGTCATCTCTATGACAGTATTAGTTGACGCTTCGGGGTTCAAAATCAAAGTCATTGATTATCTCATGGCCACTACGAACGCAAACACATCATCAACAAAAATGGATTGTCGATCCCAGGTTTCTTTTATGTATGAGTAATTCATATGAATTTCCTCATTTCTTTGCTCTTTCAATTCATCAAGATTATTAGAGCCTTCTGGCATTTCCAGAACAATTGGTTCTTCTGTAATTGACTCTAGTAGTTCTTCTAGAACTACTTCTGGTAAGGAGTGAATGGATTCACTCCTTTGTCTATAAGAGTTCTACTACTAGGGAAATGTTCCCTAATACCTTCTAGGAAGTAATTCGTTCACATTTTCACTAATATTACAACTTAATGATAATAAAATGTTTTCCAATTAGCGGCACAAAACCAAACAGACTCCCATTTTAACTAGGGTCAGCTCACATTTTGTGTAAGGTCCAAACGACCTATTTTCCTTCTTCTAATACGGCGATGTACTCGACCTCTATTTTTGAATCTTCCATGGTTGCTTGCTTGGAGCTTCTCTAGGTGAAAGCGCCCCCGTTTGGACATAACACGTAGCTAGAATGTTAGTTTGGAAGCTAGGGTTTGTGTAACCCTTTACTACCAAATCGCTTTCCGGACATCCATACAATAGCAACACGTCCATAGTTCTTCTCAAGTACTTAAGAATCACTTTCACTGCAACTTACTGATTCTCACCTGCTCTTACTGTATCTGCTCGTCCCACTCAATGTGTACGAGATATTCGGTCGAATGCAAAGCAATGTATACATGATAGATCCAACAGCCGAAACATATGGGATATCATTCGTACTCTCTCGCTCATCATGTGTCTGAGGCAATGAGTCTTGCTAAGATGTATGTCAAACCCTCTTTTAGAGTCTTGCATTATAAACTTGGATATAACCTTATCAATAAAGTTACACTGACTCAAACTTAGAAGCCTTCTTGATCTATCTCTATAAATCTTGATGTCTAAGATGAAGGCGGCTTTGTTGGGTCTCGAGGTAAGGTTGGAGATGAACCAACTCGCAGCGGAAAATCAATGAAAACCAAGAGACGATTAAAACCATGAAACAACTAACAAAGAATGGATTCACAAGAGAAAAATTCAGCACTATTTCTTACCAAAACAAGAACACCGGTTAACGAATGATTGGCTTGAGTCTCCAAGACGCCTACGTATCCACATGGGAATCAAAGCCACGTAGTTCTTCTCTTTGAGGACTCAAGAACACAAAAATGGAGGTGGTAACTTGCCAAACCCGAAATTGCAAGGGAAGGGGGAGAGAAGTTGTGTTTCCTATTCTTGTCTTGTGTTTGTTATGTTGAAAAAAGATGACTTAAACATAAAAAAAACTCATACTTGTCCAACTAAAGGCATGGGACAAGTATGGTGTCAAGTAAGGTGTAAATAGGACAAAGTATGACAAGACAAGATTGGGTTAGGTGGTGAATCACCAACACCTTAATCCTTGTCTTGCTTACTTAGTACTAATTAATCAAGACTTGATTAATTAGTTCCATGGGCCTTGGTTGCATGGGCCTTTCATTGGCCTCTTGGAACATGGTCCGTGGCCATTTCCAACGAGGTCCCGTGATTCGCTCATCGCCTCCAAGCCTTCCATATCGGAAATGTCCAACATTATCCGACGCGATCAATCCCAAGACTCCAAGCCTTGTCTCGATCCGTAAAGTCCTATTCACTTACGGGCACATGACCCAAAACCCAGTTTTGGTCATGTCCCGAGCCAACTCCCTTTTGGCCATTCTCTATAAATGTGTCAATGAGTTTCATCCTCCGGTGTGACCCTTAGGTTTATGCATGTCAATAGATCAACGTAAAATCCCATTTTACTTGATCATATTTAAGTGGCAACTAACGAGACTTTAATATTGCCTGACACTACATAACGAATCGACCTTGTCGATTCTAACCTTTCCGTCGTCCTTGTCATTATCCTTTTATCTCTGATATCTTGATTGAGATAAGGCATAGAGACGTCATCCTTATTATTCTCAATCACCGTTCCTTGATATGTGAGATGACTGAAGATATGATACCCAGTATCATGTGCATGGCCATGCTATTCTTTCAGTCACTCTCGATCAAGCGGCCGAGAACCGATATCTTTCCCATACCTCAGTATGAGGGATAAATCCCTTAGTCGCCTTTCGTGTCACTCATGTAGCCCGTCCCCAAGCCAATCCTGGCCGTTATGGAAGCCCTGTTACGGACAACGTTAGGCTCAGGTCAAACTCAGTTGTTGACTACATAGCGATCACAAAGACTCCTTGGTCTAAGGATACATGACAAGCTACGACACTGAATATGTTCATGACTTAATCTATGTCACATATTCAGGGCGGGTCGTCCAATATCATGTCCCACATGATATCTATGATCAGACTCCGGAATCCTATTCCAATGACTAACAGAACGTAAGCCATAAAGAGCCATCTTTCATACTAGTCGCTTCTAGTGAAGCTTTGTTGACTAGGGACCCATCGCGTGTGATCTATCTCGATCTATGGTTCTATTCGCATGGTGGGCACAGATCAGAGCACACATCGATATATTACTCCAACACATAAGTAATATAAAGCCGCTTTAATTTTATTGCTAACGATGATATATACATTTGGACATTTAGGATTGAGCTACGGGCACTAAGACTAACACTCAGCAGTTAATGACACTTCATGTAACTCTGATATGGTTTTAGAGACAGCCTTTTGAAGGACATATTCTTTGCGTTCAGACTTGAGGACTATCCTCAAAATTATGTACTAGTCCAAATAGTTTGTCCCATTTAGCTTGACACTTTTAAGAATGGTTTTTAATGACAAACTATTAATGTTCGCTGAATTTGCCATTTAATCTACAACAGATAAAATTCAATCAGTAAATTGAATAAATTTTATGAAGATCAAGCTTAAACACCAATAATCGATTCTAAACCTTTAGAATCTGAAACCAAGATCCTTGATTCACTCGATTAAGCTGAACTGCTCACCACTTAATCGAGCTATGTAGGTAGGACTCCATCCAATCACATCCAATGTGACTCTTGGCTAGGGTATGTACTTATGTACACGGCTTACCCTATCTGTTACCCTAGCTCAACCTCAGGCTGAGAATCGTAGTCGGGTCCACCAATTTTCAACTATGGCCCGTCACTATGCAGGTGCTCCGCTAATGCGCACGACACTCACATATGTCGTCTAAACCTACTACCCCGCTTTCCAATTGATGCTCCGCTAATGCGCACGACACCCATAGGACGAGGAGGTAGTAAGGTGTTGATAATTGGGAGGTATCGGACATGACCCGTTTTTACTTGTCCGGTTGTGTTTAAAACTTTGACACATCCTAGATGCGATGAGCACATCAACTAAATTCCAAGTGCAATGATGCCTCAAATTACATCCAATGTAATTCTTCATTCGAACCCGTCAACTACATCCAATGTAATGACGATTCTAAGGGCTCACACACAAGGTGTCACGCCCCAATTTCAGTAAACCGAACTCGGGACGCGAACGTTTAAAATAATAAAACCGTTTGAAACCTGTTTTGAATAAACACTTTAAAAGTACCATTTGTTCAACAAAATAAAAGTACAGTTTAAAACACGTCCCAACAAGTGGACAAAAGTACAAGGTATCTGTCACTAGACTCAAAAGGCAAAACCCGGACTTCGCTCCTAGCTCCCCAATCTTCGAGAGCTCACCTACTCCGTCCCACGAACAGTACATGTAGGAAAAGCAGCTAGGGGTGAGCGTTCGCTCACCACCACGGATAACAGACTGACTACGGCATAATTAGCAGACAAAGCAAGTAACACCAACAACAACTCAACACCGGGGAATACCATCCCCAACCCAAGTACTCTAACTGAACATACACCCACTGTTGCCTTCCCTGACCAACTCGACACCCTGACACGTAAAGTAGACCCGACACAACATTGACGACCTCTTCCAAGGACTCAAAAGAAAGTTACGCAACACCAAACAGCATCACAAGGGATCACACACCAAACAAGATCACAAGGGATAGCACACCAAACAAGATCACAAAGGATCGCAAACCAGCTGCCAAGAATGCTCACGCCCTCCCGGACCTCTAACCCGGTCAGGCCAACCCAAGATTGCTTGCAACTTACCGAGACTCTAACTCGTAAGCCAGCCGGAAAAATGCTTGCACTTACCGAGACTCTAACTCGTAAGCCAGCCAAAGAATGCGTGCAACTTACCGGGACTCTAACCCGTAAGCCAGCCAAAGTATGCTCACAAACCCAAACCACACACGCGCGGCCAGGACCCCTTTATTGGCGGGCGGGCCCCCTACCCCGTCTGAACATGCAGACTCGTGTGCTCGTGGACCCCCGTTTCATGAAGCGGGCCCCCAACCTCAGGTAACCACAATCACAATCATAATCACAAACACAATCACAAGAAAGTTCAACAACCAGTAACAACACAGGTTCAACACTCACAGGCACTCATGGCCACCAAGACACCAACAGTAAAACTCGGACTCAACAGCCCCACAGGCACTCACGGCCTCCCAAGACACACCGACAGTAAGACACGGACTCAACAGCCCCACAGGCACTCACGGCCTCCCAAGACACCAGCCATAAAACACGCTTGCAACTTACCGAGACTCTAACTCGTAAGCCAGCTAAAGAAAGCTTGCAACCCCCCGAGACTCTAACTCGGTCAGGCCAGCCAAAGACGCCAACCTTAGTACACGGGCTCTCAAGGCCACCCAAAACACCAAAGGTAAAGACACGGGTTCAACAACCCCACGGGCACTCATGGCCACCCAAAACTCAACAATAATAATACACGGGCTCTCAAGGCCACCCAAGACGCCAAAATAAACAATCAACCTCCGGCTTAACCCAAGCCTCCAACAGTCCTAATATCAACAGTTTCTCAATCAACCTCCGGGCATGGTCATATGCCTCCGGTACTCCTAATATCGATAAATTCACAAACAACCTCCGGGCATGGTCATATGCCTCCAGTAATTCAATTATCGCTAAGTTCTCTGATCCTACGACACTACTAAGTGTCACATGCTTTTCTCATAAATGCTACAATCCTGTATCATGCACTTCTAATATTCGATAACCTACTCAACCCACGACACCCCGGTGTCACATGCAATTCTACTGTTAACTTTCCCTAGTCAGGGCCGAGATCCGGCTACTTTTCCCTACCTCGTGCGTGTTCTCCCAAAAGCAAAACAACGAGCTCCGGTGATGATCTCAGTCACTCACCCAGCTTTCCCTTGCCTCGGTCCGTGGCACAATCTAAAAGAACACAATTTATTGGCACTTAACAACTTGCAGGAATAAACTGAAAATCATTAAACTTGATGCCCAAACTTAACCCCGACAATGTCGATCACTCCCAAACTTCCCAATTACTCGACATTGTCGATAAAGGACCCGTAAAGGCTCGATTCGCCCGACATGGCGAATCTGCCCGGTTTTTATAAATTGCCTTCCGGGGCTCCAAAAATTCCCGTTTTCGTTTCTACGGTCTTAGAACAATTCAAGGGTCCCAATGTACTTGCCCGAATCGAATTCCGACTTCCGAGTCAAATAACTACCGTTTAAAGTTTCTTAACCCGATAATTATAACTTTTCCAATTTAATTCCAATTTTCGATTTGGTTAAGGATAAATGGTCCGGGGAACGTTTTAAACCTCCCGAACACTAAACCCGAGTACCCGAGCATGTGGGCCCCACCCGGCCCAACTTGGCCGTGGGTGGCTAGGGCCAAAATGGGCCCGGCCCACCATGGTGGTGGTCGGCCCTAGCTCCGGCCAGCCACCTCACATGGTGGCCGGAGCTCCTCCCGAGCTCCCGGTCACCGGAAAACGTGCTCCTTCACCTCCAAAACGTCTCCAAAACGTCTCCAACCATCCCCACAACTCATTTCCACCATAAACTACTCATTTTAACCAAACCCTAACATTTGAAATTTACCAAATCGAAGATTGATTAGGTGCTTACCGTAGAGGAAGACGAGGTGAACCCGAATCTACTATCATTGAGACGAACCCATGGCTCGATGCTCGTGAATAGTGGCCAAAACCTCCCAAGCTTCCTCTTCCTTCTCTCCCTTTCTTCTCTCTTCTTTCTCTTTCTAAAACTAACCCCTTTCTTCTTCTTTTTTTTGAAATGGACGTCTAGTCATATTGTTTCCCTTTTGTTTTATTAAAAAAAAATAACAAACTAACCCTTTAAAGGTAAAACTAACCATCAAAGTCTTGTCTTGTCTTGTCCCAAAACCTAACACCACCACTTGTTTGACAAATGGCAAGGTGGGTCCCACACCTTTTTGGGAAAATATCTACTAGATATTTTCCAATCAGATTCGCGAAAACGGACGTTTCGGGCCCCGAACGGGCACTTTTCCCGAGAAATTACGAAACTTGACGGGCTACAAGGAAACGGCTCAAATAAGACCGTTGCGACGACGGCTAAGCTTTTTGGATCCAAAACGGTCCTCGAATGGACCAAAACGTCGCTCGGTTGACTTTTCCAACGAAAGTCAACATTTCCCAAATTGATCAGAAAGTTGCCCTGAGTCCCCCGGAACTCACTTTGGTCGATAACGGGGTCAACTTAAGTCCGGTATGACCCTCAGGGCCCAATTCCGGTTCAGTTCAGTGTCTGCTCAAAAAATTTAAATTTTCCTGTTTTTCACAGATTTGACTGTCGTTGACCGGGAGTGGTTATTACACAAGGATTAAAATTCCAATTTTATCTTTGCATGTGAGGTGATATGCTCGGTAAATAAAGTTAAGCATGCAATTCTAAAACACATAGAATTAGTCATGCATAAACTAAATCAAGCATAAAGCGATAAATGTGCACATAATACCCCCCTAAACTAACTCCCACTAGCTTCTTGAGCTTCATCGACTCCAAACCGATGCCAACACCCGAAAAGCCACCAAATGACCTTTTCGCCATTTCTTCGTCTTGAGTAAAATATTACAATTTAATACACGACACGCAGGTCGGGAATAAATAAATATTACAAACAAGTGGTTCGACGACCACACCTTGAAAGAATAATTACATGCTAACTCTAACGGCTCGCAGGCCGTGAAAAGCGATAAATAATTAAATCGAGCTCGGGGCTATTATGTACACCATGTCAACATCACATCACACATCGTGTTATCAAACAATCATGTTATCAAACATCATGTGGTTTTCCGGTTTTATTTAATAGCCAAGTTTCGAAATTTTTTGATGCTCGGTTTATCGAAACCGTTCAAAAATGAAACTTTTGAACATTTTATCTTCGAGTTCGTCATGACGGTTCCAAACTCGTCATAACTAACAAAACGGTTTAGCCTTGGCATATCAACCATCCAATGGTCATGCTTGGCCTAGCTCCGTCCAACGGAGCCCCGTTCAGTCCCGGTTTCGGCTCCCCGAGAGTATCACTCCCGAGACCCGAAAAATCAAAAAAAAATTCAAAATTTCCAGATTTGAAATAATTTTCAAAAAATCATTTTACATGCATTAAACCCATAAACAAGAATCAAAAACATGTTCTCAAACAATTTAGCAAAACAACATGCCAAAAACGAAACTTTCAAGCAAAACCGAAACTTTGAACACCGTCTTGTGAATCTCGAAGGTAGCACGGCTCTGATACCACTGTTGGGTCTCGAGGTAAGGTTGGAGATGAACCAACTCGCAGCGGAAAATCAATGAAAACCAAGAGACGATTAAAACCATGAAACAACTAACAAAGAATGGATTCACAAGAAAAAAATTCAGCACTAGTTCTTACCAAAACAAGAACACCGGGTAACGAATGATTGGCTTAAGTCTCCAAGACGCCTACGTATCCACATGGGAATCAAAGCCACGTAGTTCTTCTCTTTGAGGACTAAAGAACACAAAAAAGGAGGTGGGAGCTTGCCAAACCCGAAATTGCAAGGGAAGGGGGAGAGAAGTTGTGTTTCCTATTCTTGTCTTGTGTTTGTTATGTTGAAAAAAGATGACTTAAACATAACAAAACACATACTTGTCCAACTAAAGGCATGAGACAAGCATGGTGACAAGTAAGGTGTAAATAGGACAAAGTATGGCAAGACAAGATTGGGTTAGGTGGTGAATCACCAACACTTTAATCCTTGTCTTGCTTACTTAGTACTAATTAATCAAGACTTGATTAATTAGTTCCATGGGCCTTGGTTGCATGGGCCTTTCATGGGCCTCTTGGAACATGGCCCGTGGCCATTTCCAACGAGGTCCCGTGATTCGCTCATCGCCTCCAAGCCTTCCATACCGGAAATGTCCAACATTATCCGACGTGATCAATCCCAAGACTCCAAGCCTTGTCTCGATCCGTAAAGTCTTATTCACTTACGGGCACATGACCCAAAACCCAGTTTTGGTCATGTCCCGAGACACCTCCCTTTTGGCCATTCTCCATAAATGTGTCAATGAGTTTCATCCTCTGGTGTGACCCTTAGGTTTATGCATGTCAATAGATCAACGTAAAATCTCATTTTACTTGATCCTATTTAAGTGGCAACTAATGAGACTTTAGTACTGCCTGACACTGCATAACGAATCGACCATGTCGATTCTAACCTTTCCGTCGTCCCTGTCATTATCCTTTTATCTCCGATATCCTGATTGAGATAAGGCATAGAGCCGTCATCCTTATTATTCTCAATCACTGTTCCTTGATATGTGAGATGACTGAATATATGATACCCAGTATCATGTGCATGGCCATGCTATTCTTTCAGTCACTCTCGATCAAGCGGCCGAGAACCGATATCTTTCTCATACCTTAGTATGAGGGATAAATCCCTTAGCCGTCTTTCGTGTCACTCGTGTAGCCCGTCCCCAAGCCAATCCTGGCCGTTATGGAAGCCCTGTTACGGACAACGTTAGGCTCAGGTCAAACTCAGTTGTTGACTGCATAGTGATCACAAAGACTCCTTGGTCTAAGGATACATGACAAACTACGACAATGAATATGTTCATGACTTGATCTACGGCACATATTTATGTCGGGTCGTCCAATATCATGTCCCACATGATATCTATGATTAGACTCCGGAATCACATTCCAATGACTAACAGAACGTAAGGCATAAAGAGCCATCTTTCATACTAGTCGCTTCTAGTAAAGCTTTGTTGAATAGGGACCCATCGAGTGTGATCTATCTCGATCTATGGTTCTATTCGCATAGTGGGCATAGATCAGAGCACACATCGATATATTACTCCTACACATAAGTAATATAAATCCGCTTTAATTTTATTGCTAACGATGATATATACATTTGGACATTTAGGATTGAACTACGGGCACTAAGACTAACAGGCTTCTCCTATGTCCTTCATTGATCTATCTTTATAGATGTTTTTGTTCTGCATGAAAGGCTTGTCCCGACTTCTGACCCAGGCACAGGAATAAGATTGTGTTCATCGGGTTTCGGTGGCTCAAGGGGCCCTAGTCATGTCCCATATTTTTTTGCAGACGACTGCTATATTTTTTGCAGAGCTAATATTGGGGAGGCAAAACAAGTCTGTGACATTCTTAGAATATTCGGTGATCTCTCGGGTGCAGTTCTTAACAACCAAATATCCTTGATTTTCTTTAGCCATAACACTATTTGGCTATACGAACTACTTGCTGCCATGTTTTGGCGATCTAAGACACATTTAAAGCGTCGCTATATCTAGGGGTTCCTAACATGATCGAAAGAGACAGAGCTCGGAGTATGAGGTACCTATCTGATCACCTAAGAGAACTAAATCATGATATGATAAGTCGATGTTCTCGGTAGAACGAGAAGTCATGGTACGTTCGGTGTTCAATTCCCTCCTTGATTACTTTACGTCCGTCGTCAAAGTTCCACGCAGTATCACAGAAAGAATCCATATCACTTTGTCTAAAATATGGTAAGGAGGCACAATGTCCAATGCACGATCGATTATACGGCAAGATTGGGTAAACCTTAGTTGCCTAAAGGCACCAGGGAGCCTGGGATTCTGAAACCTCTAGGACACCAAAAAAGTTCTTCTTCGCAAACAAGCATAGGGACTTTTGATATGCCCGAAAACCCTCGTGGACCGCCTATTGAAAGCTTGCTACTACCCCAATTGTGATTTACTCTTGGCGGATATTAATACCAATTCGAACTTCACTTGGTCTAGCATTGTCACGACCCAAGCCCTCATGCTAACAGGCCTACATCAAGCCATCGGCCCCGGGATAGATAATTTTATTTTACATCAGCCTTGGCTTATTGGGGTAGAAGAGACGTTAGTGTTCCAACCAACTAAGGGTGTCCGTTAAAGGGACCCTATTTTTGTTTTGCATGTAAGGCTTGTCCTGGCTTCTTACCCAGACACAAGAAGAATACCATGTTCATGGGGTCTTTGTGGCTTGAGGGACCCATGTCATCTCCCATATGTTTTTTCAAGACGACTGCTATATATTTTTCATAGCTGATACTAAGGAGGGAAAACAAGTTCATAACATTCTTAGGATATTCGATGATCTCTCGGTTCAAGTTCTTAACAATAAAAAATCCTCTATTTTCTTTAGCACTAAACCAATTTGTCCATGCGAACTACTTGTCAGGTTTTATCGATCTAAGATACATCTGAAGCATTACTCTATCTTTGGTGCCTAACATGATCGGAAGGGGCAGGGATCGGAGTTTGATTTACCAATTTCATCGCCTAATACAAAGAACTAACTCATGGGATGAAAATTTAATGTCCCTGACAGGACGGGAATGCATGATACGTTCGGTGCTCACTTCCCATCATATCTATATAATTTCTTCTTTCAAAGTTCTACACAACATCACGGACATAATCCATATTGCTTTAGCTAAATTCTTGTAGGGAGGCATAATGTGAAATGTATGATCTATTATATGGACAGATTGGGAGAAGCTTAGTAGCCCGGAGGTAGTAAGGAGCTTGAGATTCTAATACCTCTAACACACCAACCTGGTTCTTCTTGGCAAACAAGCTTGGGGACTTTTGCTACACCCAAAAACCCTTGTGGCCCGCCATCTCAAATCTCGCTACTACCCCAACTGTGATTTTCTCTCGGTAGAGATTGGTACCAATTCGAGCTTCACCTGGTCAAGCATCTTCACGACCAAACCCTCATGAAAATAGGCTTATGTCAAGCCATCGGCCCCGGGACAGATACTTCTACTTAATATCAACTATGGCTTATGAGGGGTAGAAGGGACGTTAGTGTTCCAACCAACTAGGGGTATCCATTAGAGGGACACTCTTTTTGTTCTACATGAAAGGTTTGTCCTGTCTTCTGACCCAGGCACAAGAAAAAGATTGTGTTCATGGGGTCTCGATGGCGCTAGTATCCCCGATCATCTCCTATATGTTTTTTTTACAGACGACAGCGATATTTTTGTATAGTTGGAACTGTGGAGGAAGAACAAGTCTGTGACATTCTTAGGATATTCGGTGATCTCTCGGCTCGAGTTCTTAAAAACCATAAATCCTCGATTTTCTTTAGCTCTAACACAATTCGTCCATGCGAACTACTTACTGCCATATTTTTTGCGATTTAAAATACATCTGAAGTGTCCCTCTATCAAGGGGTGCCTAACAGGATTAGAAGGGACGGGGATCGGAGAATGAGGTACCTATTTGATGGATTACTATAGAGAACTAATTCATGGGATTATAAGTTGTTGTCCCCGACAGGACAGGAAGTCACGACACGTACAGGGCCTACTACCATCCCTGACTATTTTATGTCCCCCTACAAAGTTCCACATAGCATCACAAACAGGATACATATCACTTTGGCTAAATTCTGGTGGGTAGACACAATGTCAAGTCGCCCGTAGGCAGTAGGGAGCCTATGATTCCGTAACCTTTAGGACACTAACCTTGTTCCTCTTGGAAAACAAGAACAAGGACTTTTTCCACACCCAAAAATCCTTGTGGCCCATCTTGTTAAAGCCCGCTACTACCCGAATTGTGATTTCCTATCGACATATATTGGCACCAATTCGAGTTTTATTTGGTCTAGCATCTTTGTGACCCAATCCTTCATCACAACAAGCTTACGTCAAACCATCGGCTCGATGACAGATAATTTCATTTTACATCAACCTTGGTTTATGTATGGTAACCCAAGATCCAAATGGTCTCTCCGGTTCTAGTAGGGGCCAAGATGGCTAGTCTAATGGTCTTGGGTACGGAAATTTGGGACGCATGTCTTGTTCGAGCCATACTTACCTTGGCTGATCAGAAAGAGATTCTTTCTATTCCCGTATCGGAAACATATGCTAAGGATGAAGGGTATTGGGTGGCAGACAAGAATATGTGTTATTCCCTATGGTGGGTTACCGTTTTCTCTCCAGTTATAGAGCTCATGTGAAGTGCCCGACTATCCCTCCCCTATTTGTGGATATCTAGTAGATACCGGCTCATCCCTATCTTTGCATACTCCTATGGGAGTCCACATGGTTTATCTCGAGGCTGGTGCATGCCAATTTTAGTCTTAGTTCTCGTAGTTCAATCGTAAATCTCCAAATGTATAGATCATCGTTTGCAATAAAAGTAAAGTGGATTTATATTACACATGTGTTGGAGTAATATATCGATGTGTTTTCTGATTTGTGTCCATAAAAGAACTAGAACCATAGATCAAGATGGATCACACTCGATGGGTTCCTAGTCAACAAAGCTTCACTAGAAGAGACTGGTATGAAAGATGACTCTTTGTGGCTCAGTTCTATTAGTCAATGGAATGAGATTCTGGAGTTTGATCATAGATTTCATGTGGGACATGATATTGGACGACCCAGCCTGAATATGTGCCATAGATCAAGTCATGAACATATAAGTGTTGTAGCTTGTCATGTATCCCTAGACCAAGGAGTTTTTGTGATTGCTATGCGGTAAACAACTAAGTTTGACCTGAGCCTAACGTTGCCCGTGACAGGGGTTCCATAACGGCCAGGATTGGTTTGGGGACGGACTACATGAGTGACACGAAACACGGCTAAGGGTTTTGTCCCTCATACTATAGTATGAGAAAGATATTCGTTCACGACCGCTCGATCGAGAGTGAGTGAAGGAATAACATAGCCATGCACTTGATACTAAGTATCTAATATTTAGTCATCTCATATATCGAGAACAGTGATTGAGAATAATAAGGATGATGGCTCTATAACTTATCTCAATCTATATATCTAGAGATAAAAGGATAATGACATGGACGACAGAAAGGTTAGAATCGACAAGAGTCGATTCGTTAAGTAGTGTCAGGAAATACTCAAGTCTCGTTAGTTGCCAATTATTTAGGATAAAGTAAAATGGGATTTGACGTTGATCTACCGGCATGCATAAACCTAAGGGTCACACTAGAGGATGTAACTCATTGACACATTGATGGAGAATGGCCAAGCAAGGACGATGACACAGGACGTGACTAAAACAGGGTTTTAGGTCATGTGCCCGTAATTAATTAGGATCTTACGGATCGAGACAAGGTTTGGAGTCTTGGGAATGATCTCTTCGGATAATGTTGGACCGTCGGTGATGGAGGGTGCACTGGCTACCTCTAGGAATGGATATTGTTTACCGGTGATCGGATCGACGGCAACGTAGGGAGTGTGCTCACTGAGACGTTCGAGATCGAGTACAATGGCATCTATAGTGGCCACGAGGGTTTCGGCTCCATGGTTCGTAGTGATATTATCATACACCATGCATGTTTATGGTTGTGTCTTATCAGTTTTATGGTAGTTAGGAGGCAGGGCGATGGTGTGTCCGGTCTTGTGCCCGGGGGGCGGCGGTGGATACGTTCTTGTCACTACCTAGCGGGAAAGACGACGACGATAGAAATGGAAGCGGGGAGTCTGGAGGCAGCGGGAGTTGTCGGACGGTGTTTCAATCTGCAATTTTCGCTCGTTTGGCTACAGAGTGGACTGGTACCGAACTGGACCTGGTTCTCAATTGGCGACAGGAGGTACCTATCTACTGTTAGTGCTCGGACGATCTTGGGTCCGATGCGAACCTGAGAACGAACTCAGATGGGCCTACGAGGTAAAATAGATTGATAGTCCAACCGGCGAGGGATAGAACGGACCCTCTCCTTCATCAATGAGGACTTCGTGGTTCAGTGGTTGGCCTTCCTGTAATACCGCCTCACTAGAGGTAGGGTGGCAATTGTTCCACCAAGCATCGGCGCGACACTCTCTTACCAAATCGGGAACCAACAACTTTACGTTTTTAAAGGCCCTCATTATCATCAGAGGGGGGACGACGTCAACTAGTTTCTCGGAAGGATGCATAATCCAATTGAGCCATTCCAGTCCCTGGTCACAAGATTGGCCAAGTCGTCACTCTCGGTCTTCAACAACTCTTTTGGTGGTCTCGACCGCTAACGTAGTATTGTCTTGACGCACATCCCAGAGTCTCGATGTTAATCATATGGAAAGGGATATCTTTGTCCTAGATTCCCGTTTAGATTCGTTCTATTGATTTCTTTGGACGCTATCACAACATCACCTTCTAGACAGTTTAGTGAAACATTTCGGTCCATGAGCTTTTAATTTACTACATGTTTTCTTCGTCTCGTGATGTTAAGACTACTTTTTTATGGTTTTATTTCTTTTATGTTTTCTAATATATAATATTATCTTCCACTCAAAAAAATATACATATACTTTATATACGCGTAAGTGTCGATAATAATCACCATCATATAAGAAAAACTGAAGCATTTATCACTAAATATAAATTGAACAAAAAGAGTGAAATATAATGAGGCATGTTTTTCTTCATGAAAATAGAGGTAAAGTTGTAATAATCAAAATAAAAATGAAACCCAGGTTAATCACCACCACTACCACCCCCGCTAAAGTGCTCCGATGGATGCCTCCATCACCCGGGTCTACGGTCATCAATATTATCGATTTCCCAAATATTGGTCAATCGGGTTAGGCCTTCTTAGGCCGCTCTCTTACGGGCAACTTACCGTAGCCCGGGATGGTATAATCATGGCCTTTTGGTCCCTGACGATTGTTGAGGCCCATGTTATTGCGAAAGCCATGACATTTTCCAAAGACATGGGCTGGCCAAGGCTTATTTTTCGGTCGGAGGCACAAACTATTCTCCAAAAGTTCACATGAGGAGGACCATCTATATCTTCCCGATAGAAGCTATTATTCAAGATGTACATACTCTTTTATCTCAATTGTAGGATACTAAACTCGAATTGTCAAGAGGTCAGCAAACAAGGCCTCTCATTAGCTTGTTAAGGAATCTCGTTCTATGTTTGTCATTATATGGTCGAGGTAATATTTTCCAGATGCACTTTCCTGTATTCTTGTTGCAGACATCTAATAAAAATCCCGCCTCTAGAAGAGAAACACATTTTAAATAGTAGGTTTGATTTTTATTTATATTTACCTCGCCTCGATGAGGTTCATAGGAATCTACTTGAAACTAATATAAATTACAAAGTTATATATCTCAGTTTTATTATTGATCTTTCTTTCTATACTCTTATAAATAATTGATTTATATACTCATCTATGATACAAACATATAATTGATAGAAGTGAGAGAAAAAATTTCTAGGAGTGAGCGGCGGTTAGGGTTTGGGAGAACCTCCACTAGTACTGTTTGGTGATCAATCACCATGGTTTTTTCATGGGTATGGTGCGTGTTATGTTTCTTGTGCATGGGTATTATGTAGTAATGGTTCGGAGCAGGTACATGGGAGAAAGAGTTTGGGTCCATCAGTGATGGAGGGTGCACCGGCTACATCTGGGAATGGATCGGTGATCGGATCGACGACATTATAGGGAGTGTGCTCTCCGAGTCGTTGTTCAAGATCGAGTACATTGCCATCTATAGTGGCCACGAGGGTTCCGGCTCCATGGTTCGCAGTGAGCTGAGCCTACACCATGCGCGGTTATGGACGTGTCTCATTGGGTTTTCGGTAATTAGAAGGCGGAGCAATGGTCTGTGTCTGGTCTTGTGCCCGATGGAATCGATGGATACGTTCTTTTCACTACCTAGCGGGCAAGGCAACGACGATAGAAATGAAGGAGGACAGTCTGGAGGTAACGGACATAGTCAGCCGGTGTTTCAATCCGTAGTTGTCATTCGTTTGGTTGTAGAGTGGACTGGTAAGGATCCGGTTTGTAGTCGGAGATAGGAGGTACATGTCTTCTGTTAGTGCTCGGACGATCTTGGGTCCGATGCGAACCTGAGCACTAACATAGAGGGGCCTACAAGGTCTAATGGGTTGATAGTCCAACCGGTGAGGGGAAGAACGAACCCTCGCCTTGATTAATGAGGACTTAGTGTTCCAGTGGGAGGCCTATCGGTAATACCACCTCATTGGACGTAAGGTGGCATCGGTTCCACCAAGTACCGGCGCGACATTCTTCTACCAGATTGGGAACCAACAACTTTACGTTTTTAAAGACCCTTATTATCATCAGAGGGGGACGGCGTTAGCTGGTTACTCTGGTAGGAGATGAACCAACTCGCAACGGAATAACAAATAACACCAACAGACCAATAAAACCATGAATAAACTACCATAGATTGGATTCACAAAACAAAACAGAATTCACCATTTCTTACCAAATCAAGAACAACGGGTAAGGAATGATTGAGCTTGAGTCTCCAAGACGCCTTTGTACCCTCTTAAGAATCAAAGCCACGAATTTGTAAGATTTGGGGACTCAAGAACACAAAAAATGGAGGTGGGGAGTGCCTTGGCCGAACTTATGGGAAGAAGAATGGAGGTTGTTCTTCCTTTTTGTGTGTTATGTTTGTTATGTTGACAAGGATGACTTATATCATGTAATCTCATCAACATAATAAACTAATAATAGATAGGATAAAGATGGTGTGGAGTAGTTAGAAGTTGGTAGTGAGTTGGTGGCTTGAATCACCAACTATCTAATCTAACTAATTAGTTAGAACCATTTAGTTAAGACTTAACTAGTTGGTTCCATGGGCCTTTGGTGGCACAGGCTGCCCATGGACCTCGCGGGTGATGGTCCGTGGCCATTCCAGACGAGGTCTTGTGACGCGCTCATCGCCTCCCACGCCTTCCATCCCGGATTTGTCAAACATTATCCAACGAGATCATTCCCAAGACTCCAAGTCTGGTCTCGATCAGTAAAGTCCTAATTACTTACGGGCACATGATCCAAAACCTAGTTTTGGTCATATCCCGTGTCAAATTCACGCTTGGGCATTCTCCATAAGTGTGTTAATGAGTTTCATCCTCTAGTGTGACCATTAGGTTTATGCATGTCGGTAGATCAACGTAAAATTACATTTTACTTGATCCTACATAAATGGAAACTAACAAGACTTTAGTATTGCCTGACACTGCATAACGACTCGAACCTGTCGTTCCTAACCTTTCTGTTTTTATGTCACTATCCTTTTATCTTTAGATATCCTGATTGAGATAAGGCATAGAACCATCATCCTTACTATTCTCAATCATTATTCCTTGATATGTGAGATGACTGAATCTTTGATACCTAGTATCATGTGCATGGTCATGTTATTCTTTCAGTCACTCTCGATCAAGCGGCCGAGAACCAATATTTTTCCCATACCGTAGTATGAAGGATAAACCCCTTAGCCGTCTTTCGTTTCACTCATGTAGTCCATCCCCAAGCCAATCCTAACTGTTATGAAAACCTTGTCACATGCAACGTTGGGCTCAGCTGAAACTCAATTGTTTACGACATAATAATCACAAATACTCCTTGTCTAAAGATACATGACAAGCTACGCCAATGAATATGTTCATGCCTTGATCTATGGCACATATTCATGTAGGGTTGTCCAATATCATGTCCCACATGATATCTATGATCTGACTCCGGAATCTCATTCTAGTGACTAATAGAATGTGAGCCATAAATAGTTATCTTTCATACTAGTCGCTTCTAGTGAAACTTTATTGAATAGAGACCCATCAAGTATAATTCCTCTCGATCTATGATTCTACTTCGAATGGTGGACATACATCAGAACACAATTCGATATAGTATTCCAACACATAAGTAATATATAGTCGCTTTACTTTTATTGTCAACTATGATATATACATCTTGATGTTCACGGTTGAACTACGGGTACTACGACTAATAGTTATCACAACATCACCTTCTAGGATCACCTGTTCTTAGGCTGTAGACTGTCATCTGAAGTTTGGTATCTTTCTCTTCATTGGTGGGGTATCAAAGCAGCTTTGTCTGGATCCATTATGAGCTGGTTTTTAGCTTGGGCACAATTGGGTCCTAGAAAGGTTATGAAGCAGTGGGAAATGTTATCCTCACTGATCATCTGGAGGCTTTGGATTAACATAAATCATTTCTGCTTCCATAATAGGCCTCAAACTGCCAATGCCATTTTTCTTCAGGTCCAAAATGACTCTTACCAGTTACTGTGGGCAAACTTCAAGGATGGTCACTCCTTTTCCTTCCTATCTTGGATCAATGAGCCTTGGTCTTGCTTTTCAATCAAGGTTTGACTATTTGGGATCAGGCATTGCAGTTTTCACTTGGATTTATTCTGAATCACTGGGGCTGGGGTTTGGGATTTGGGTAGGAGGGTGGGTGGTGAGTGTTATTTTTGTGAGTTTGGTGAGGACTGCTATTTTGGGATTGGGAGCTGGACCTTTGTGTGGGGGGTTTATTGGCTTCCTTAGAGTGAGAGGGTAGCAATTAATTAGGTTTGAGTGTTTGTTCTTTGTTGGTTCCTTCAGATTTCCTCTGTCAGGTGGTGCAAGCTCTTTCAACATTGTGTGGAATCTGAGGCTTGGTGTTTTTAATACTGACAGCCCAGTTGTGCAGTGATTTTTTGTCCATTACATGGGCTGTGTACACTTTCTACAGAACAGATGGTACTTCCTACTGGTGTTTATTCTCTAAGGAAGCTGTAGGGATTTATGCATCAACTCTCTTCTTCTGCAGAACTGGTCTTGGGTGAATTGGTCTGTTTTGGGGTGATTTTTCATCACACTTCTGGTTTTGGCCTCTCATTCATACAGGGTTTTGGGTTAGTAAGGTGGATTTATAGCTACTGAATTGTTTCTTTCTTTTATTGTGTTGGAAAGGGTAGAAAGTGTTAGGTATTTCTGTTGGTTTCAAGACTTGTGGGACAAGTATTTTGGACGGGAATTGGGAGGTTTGTTGGTTTGTTAGTTGGGATGATTAAAAAGTCATCCATAGTTTGTAACTCTTGGTGGAGGGCGTGCCCTTGGCCCTATCTTCACTTTCGAAGATCGGGTTTATAAAATCAAAAAATTACTGATAAAAAAAAACATCACCTTCTAGGCAGCCTAGTGAAACATTTTGGTCTTTGAGTTTTTATTTTACTATCTATTATCTTCGGCTCATGATATTAGGACTATCTTTTTATGATTTTATTTCTTTTATACTTTTTAATATATAATATTATCTTCCGCTAAAAAAATACATATAAGATATACATGGTAATCACCAGCATATAAGAAAAATTGAAGCATTTAATCATCAATTATAAATTGAACAAAAAAAGTGTGAAATAGAATGAGGCATGTCTGCCTTTATGAAAAATAAGAGGTAAAGTTATAATGATTAGAAACTTGTCGGTAAGATCAAAATAAAAATGAAACCCAAGTTTAGAAGGGTGGTCCTTGATTATTTTTAGTGTTGTCCTCATTAAAATTCTAACTATACAATTAGTACTGGCCCACAACCTTATATACCATGATCATAATTTCTAATCCACTGACTTGCCTCTTAATCTTTTGTTCTCGGTCTCGGTATTGCCGACTATTTCTTTGATCACGACCAACTTGAATTTGGCCCTCTTGTCTTTGAATTAGGGCCCCAAAACCAAGGTAAATTAGCCTTTAGCCTACACACTATTCACTTGTACACATAAAGTAAACATTTTCTTAAAGCACCAAGTCAAAGTTGGCCTACTCTTTGTCCTCTTTCGTTTTGGGAAAAGGATTCGAATTCTTGGTGGGTTTGTGGACTCTGTTGGTGTTCAAACCAAAGGCTCCTAGAGGTACACTTCTTTAACACTTGTCTGGATCTTCGTCTTCATATTGACTCTCGCGTATTGTTTATCGGATCAAATCGAAAACTCGTGCGTTGAGTAGAGAAAAGGCATTCCTTGTTGGCCATTCTGATTTATGGGGGTTATGTTTCAAAGGTTTGTATGAAGGCTTTAATATGTGAATTCAGTGTGAACAAATGGATAATTTGGACTTCAAAATTCTGAAAAATACTTTTGATGACCCTAATTTGAACTCTGAGAATAAAGAATGGTTTGAAGACATCTAGTTTCTTGCTATCTTGTTTACTTTATATGGTGTTCGTTTCAGAACATTTTGTGAAACCATGTTTCTACAGCCAATGTTACTCCTCAACTAACCAAACTCTTTAAAACATATAAACCAATAATGATTTCAATGCCGGGTTTAGAGCAGTTGAAGAATTGACACTATAATAATGCATGGCCGAAAACATTCATAATTCATTTCTATTAATGAGTTCAGATTACTAAACTACAAACACAAGATTCTAAATAAAAAAAAACAATTGAAGCTCTCCAGATAATATTGTAGTCTCCATTCTTAAACCACCACAAGATTTCTAAATTGCTACAATTGGTACCATCCCCATGCTTGCAAACAAAACAGAACGATGTGGGATACACCAAACGTCTTTTATATTAAAAAGAAATCATACGTGACGCCTGCTAGGCTTGCCTCCCTTGCCACGACGCTTTCCTTTGCTCACCTTGAACTTCCTCTTTGACTTCTTCCCTACTCCACCAGAAGGCTTCAAAGATGGCATACTATTGCCATCGTTCATCTCAATATCTGTTCCAGACAAGTGAGAATATATAAATATTGATTATGAGTTACGGAGATGCTGTACTATAGACAATACATTACACCTTCTGGTCTATATTGCTGATTTAGTAAAAATACAGTCAATTCAAAGAAGTAACATGATAAAAGGTTTACAATCCAAATCACAAGATTTTCCACCAGAAAGAACTGAACTTAGACATGGCATTGCAACTTAGGAATAGAAAGCCAGAAGAGAATTAAACATGAAATATAAATTTAGGGTAGAAGAATTTCACTAAAAAAATGTAAGGATACAATTTCCCTAAATTTCACTTTGATGAAAAAGAATTTAATAACACTGAAATATATGGCAAATCTAATTCTTAGGAATAGAAAGGCAGAAGAAAATCAAAGTGAGACCAATCACAACCAGTTCCATGGTGTGATGTCAAAATGATAATGATGGTTAAATCACTCACTGAGCTGTCCATATCTATATCACAAGAGCCCCTAGCCACATAGGAATTCTCGGATGCAAATTCTATTCCATCCATCCCAATGTAAATGTCACATTTGACCGTTTGCAAAAATTACACATTCAAGATTTAGTGCTCAACTTTCAACTGTCCAGCAGTATATAATTTCATGTCCCCATTACTCAAGTTATTATAACTAATCTATGGAGATGATATTATTGGGAACCATGATTGATAAACCAAGTATAACGGAAAATGAATAAATATTTTAGGGTACCCAATTTAGGAAAGTAAGATACTTTTTCGGGATGGAAGGAATAACATTTGCTAGAGAAAAAATTCCACAGTGAACAAGCTCTGACATGGACCGAGAGCTGGCCATTATGAAGACAATTATATAGGCTTCAGTTCAGCTGCTTAAAAAAAACATTGAACTGCCTATACCTAAAACATAATCAATTTGCAAACTGGTTATACAATGCACATCATGCCTAACTAATGATACTCTTATAAAACCAATAAGTATCAGGTCAAGCACATTAGTTTCACCACTGGAAGAATGAAGGGTAGCTTAAATAATGGCTAATCATCACATTCAATCATTAAGCCGTTCTTTAATTTCTATTATTTCCTTTCTTCCTCATTTGTATACATCACAAATCCATCCAAACCAATACATAGCAGTAACCTCTACCATCCCAATGTCACACTTACTTTACCCTTTTAGGACCCCCTAAAACTATAATCTTCATTAACCATATACAAGTCCTATGAGAAACTTCACTAGTGCTATTCGGAGAACTTCAGATTATTACGGGACACAGAAGAAAACCTTGCAAAGAGATTTCTACACATCTATAATAATCTTATCAATTACTGTACATTCTCTGTCCGTAGACGGAAAAAATCGACCGGGCTCTGCATAAACCATTAAACCGCCATTTCAAAACATTCCAAACAAACAAACTAGGTCGAATTAATCTTCAAAAACACGGGTTAAACAGAAAAACCCCAAATTTGAAGGCTAATAAACGATATTGAGTTCAGAATCTAAGAAGAATCTACGGAGAAATTAGACGTACCCATGGTAGTGCTGGCAGATGGGGCAGCATCGGTATTGGCGGTGACATCCATGGAGGTGGTGTTGGCCGGCTGACGGACGGGCAGCTTAGGGGCTGCCATGGCCGCTTCCATGGCGGTGAGCTTCGCAGCGTCCTTCTTCTCGTACAATGGCTCGACCATTTCCCTGCGTATGGCCCTCAGCCTCTTCTCCCTCTTACATCTCAGCGATTTCGCCATTATTCCTCAGCTCAGACCTCAATGAGTTCAAGAGAGTTTTAGTTTCTGCCTTGACGCCGCTTTAGGGTTTTTTGTGGACGTAGAAGCGAAGCGAACCGTATTTGTTATTTTGGTTGGGTGGCGGTCGTATTTCAGCGTGTTTGGTTGTAAGGTTAAGTCCGTTCCTATCATGTATGTGGGTATGCTCCTGCCCACTTCCGCCTACTCTTGTTTTAATTTAAGGTTAATTTTTCTTCATCCCTTTTGATTGGATAACAAACGGATTTTCAAACAATCTCTCTTCCCCTTCGAAATTATTTTCAGCCTTCCGTTGATTCCTATAATCTCTATTGCGTCTGATAATATTTGTAGTGTCATGTCTGATAGTTCTCTGACCCTCCATAGATTGATTGACGTTATGTGACCTATCGATCGTATCAAGTGAAGACACCCCCACCCTCACAACAAATCGTTGTCTGCTTTCACACGAAATATTCTATTCTTCGTTTGGGAACCTACAACCGACGACGACTCCTTGGATGCTGGCACCACTTAGGAGATGCTATGCGGAAGAAGAAGACGGGCCCGTACTCCAACGATTACCACAAGCTGCTGTCGTGCGGGATAGATCTCGGGGACCCAATCGAGAACGACATGTGGCCTCATCACTACCCCATCCCTACCGGTGAGGATCTGGTACCAGACCCTACTCCAATCGCTGCCAAAAACCCATAAGGCCAGACTGGGCCCGAAAAGAGGACCTCACCCCGCCTACACACCTCGTTTAGAATCGGGGCTCCCACCCAATAGAACCCTACCCATGGAGGTTGATCCTCCACCACGAACAGTTATTTGGTGAACCGAACATGGAGGACAAGAAGGGAAAGGCAGTAGCCGATCACCACGGGTAACGGGCATGATGATGTGGATCCGTATCACCATGGACACATGTCTTTACATGAACCATACTGGGAGGTGATCGTCGTCAACCCCTAGACAACCGCCATTCTGAAGACTGCCGAGACGACCCTCTCTAACGGTACCCTTGGGGAATAGATAGAGGAACCCCACTAGTTCTTCTCTCCTGGTTCGGATGATTCTAACACCCTCACCCAACGGAAATTCTCCGGCCAAGCAACCAAGGGCCCCAGATGAAGAGGAAGCTAATTTGAATTCAAAAGCACAATCGAGGGAAATCAGTGACAGTCCTATCTCTTGCAATATTCTGGTAGTTGATTTTGAAATGTTTCTCAAAGAAGTTAGTTTGACCGAGGACTGTAAGTTACCTAAATCAAAATTGGATGCATCCGTTTTACACGTTTTTACCATAAACCCTGAGTTTGCAATTTCCTTGTCTGCAAAAGTACTTCCCGAGCAGACAAGACCTCCGGAGCATACGTTACCCCAGGCCTCTCAAGTTTCGTCATATGCTGAGACTTTTTGAACACCAGTCAGTAAGAAAGCACCAAGCTGATCACGTTAAACTCAAGTTTCTCCTCCAACGCAGTGGTACAACATGCGATCTAGGACGCGTTCCTTGCATATTGTCACGCCACAAATCCGGTATGGACCAGACCCGAAACGTGACTCGGTAAAATTTAAATAACAGGAATATAAAAAACAATAAGTCTGAAAAAGAGTGAAATATAAATACACGGAGTTCAAATCTTGAGTCCCAAGCTCAGTCCAATACAAGAGTCAAATAACAGCACGTCTCTAATAACATAAAGTAAATACAAATCCCGGACCCTCGCTAGCCCCATGCTCTGTGATGTTCTCTACTCCAAATCAAAGCTAATACCTGTAGAAAACACGGTAAGGGATGAGCTTGACGCTCAGTAGGAAAAACCACGAAAATCAACTCTTTACAGATTTACAACGAACGCAATCCCAAGGTTTAAAGTTTAAAGTTTAAAACAAGGGTTGATAAAATCGATGCGACACTTAACCATTTTAAAACAATAATCAGTTTACCCGGTCACCCACCGGACCAACAGTCTTCAACCTTAACTCGACAATAGTCAAAAAACCAATGCAACACCGAAGGAGCAAACCAAAGAAACCACCACAGCCACAGGCATCGCAACACTCAAAACACAGCAAAGCTCAATCAAAACCAAGATAATATTAACACAACCAATTCACACAAATGCACGGTCTCGGGAGCAACCCGCTCGGCCCGGCAAAGCCGTACGCAACTTTCCCCAACACAAAGTCGGGAGAGGCGGTCGACCTCATCGCGGAACATAGGCCTAGCCTCTTCGCGGTACAACCTCATCGCGGAACATAGGCCCAACCTCTTCGCGGAACAACCTCATCGCGGAACACAGGCCCAGCCTCTTCGCGGAACAACCTCATCGCGGAACACATGCACAACCTCTTCGCGGAACAACCTCATCGCGGCACAACACAACGTTTTACCGAGTACTAGTCGGAAGGTAGGGAAACCACCTCTTCGCGGGACACAGCGTTTTACCGACTCAAGGTCGGAAGGTAGGGAAACCACCTTTATCAAGTAACCAGATCACTCACAATCACAATCACAATCAAACTCACACAATGATCACGTACTTACCATCACTTACCGACACCACTCTCCACGTGGTAACCCCACCGGCTTAACCGGTATTCGTTCCACAACATCCCCAAATCAACAGATCAGATAAACAGGAAAAAGCCAATCAAATCACTAGTATGCATCACCAAGTTCAACTCTACTCGTTTTCATGTTCGTTATTTATTAACTGTTCAAGCATCAAAGAGCACACAAGTAGATACATTCAGCACGCAATTCCTACGAGTGCGACATGGCCCGATTCTACCAGCACGGCAATTTCCCAAGACATTAATCGTAAATGTTCACAGTTTATACGTCTACGCTAGTTATTCACATCCTACATGCATGCTAGTTATTTAACCGATTATTAGGTTTCCCTATATGCATTCTAGTACATCCGTAATAAAGCGGGTTTCGAGGTAATCCCTACCTCAGTCTCTATCTGGGTCGTCAATCTGCTGACGTCCTGGCCAACTCTGGTCTTCTCCGTACTCGGGGTAAAGGCCTGGTTTTAACACAAAAGTGACGGTCATCAGTCTCGGTCCAATCCGTAACGGTCCTCTAATTAATAAATTAAGTCCAGTAGTTTGTTTGTTCCAACGTCCTTTAAAAGTCTGATACGTCCTTTGCAATTATCTGATTTTAATCCAATTAAATTAATTAATAATTTAATTAAACTGGTCTGACCCGGATCTGACCCGAGTCCGAGATCCGGACGCGAATCTGACTCGGTCCATCCTCAGACCCGGACCTGACCCGAGCCCGACCCAGACCCGACCCAGACCCGGATCCAGATCTGGTACAGGACCCGGACCCAAGCCCGGCCAGATCCAGGCCGAGGCCCAGATCGATTCAGGCCCGTCTGAACTCGGACGTGAACCGGCCCAAGGCCCAAAGTCCAGGGCCCGTGTCCTTTGTCCGCCTTGGCCCAAGCCCAAGCCCGTCTGAGACGCGGCTAGGGTTTAGTCACTCGTCCGGTTCAACTCCGGCGACGAAGGCGGGAAGGTCGAGGGCGTTCTTCACGGCGGGGAAGGCGTCAGGATGCTCGGGACGTCGCGGGGAAGTCGATGGCGTGAGTTCCAGAGCCCTCCGTTCAGATCTGGTGCCGTGAGGAGTTCGCCAGCGTGCGAAACTCAGATCTGGAGCGCACAGACTCCGGCGACCTTTCTCCGACAGAACTCGGACGAGACGAGCTCACTCTTACTCGATTTCCAGAGAAGAAGATATGGGGAGGACGGATCGAGGTCGGGAGAGGCTCACCGGTACGGGTTTCTCCTGTTTCAGGCGCGGTGGGACTCAACGGTACGGCGGAGAAGTTCTGTTCGAGTCGAGGAGGAAGAAGAGGGGGGAAAGGGGTTTTTCTCTGGGTTTCTAGAGGCATCTGATGGTGAGGGGAAGCCGTGGGTGGAAGGGATGAGTCCGGTGACGGTTCCGGAGCTCCGGTGAGGGTGAGGTGAAGAAGACGAAGGTGAAGGAGCTCGAGAGAGAGAAGAGAGGGGCGGCCTCGGTTCCTGTACACAAATGAGACCTGAACCGATGCGAATTAGGGTTTTGGTCTTGTGAGTCTTGGGCTAGCACGCGCGCGGGTTGGGCCTGGTCTGGCTCGGCCCAAAGCTGAGCTGGTCCAGCCCAACCCCCTTTCTCCTCCCTTTTTTTTTGAAATCAAACTCGTTCTCCAACCCGTGGCGTCTCAACCCAAAATTTAAAGTATTAAAATATCCGGTCTTTACAGTCTACCCCCTTAAAGGAATTTCGTCCCCGAAATTTAAAACGAAGGTACTCCACTTCACCCTACCTCGAGGAACGTCCGATTAAGACTCTCAGTCTATTGTCACCCAAAACACACGGAAACGCGAAGACCAGTTAGTCGATACCGGAATTCTCCGTCGGTAGAGACGTCGCACCGACACATGTGGCTTAGTCGAGACGTCCTATACCGGAACCGTCCGTCGGTATAGGTATCGTGCCGGAACAATTCTCACATCGCACTTAGAGCGGATCCAACACACATGCACTTCACTTAGTTAAGTATCGCGCAACAACAACCAAAAAGGCAAGTCCACGACCCGTACCCCAGTCCTCGATTCCGTCGGCTGTCACCGCTCGACTCCAATGAAACACACAACATCGGTACAACACCCTCCCGGAAATCTGTCGGGTCAAACTCACAATACATCACGTCGGAACAGCATTGGCCTAGATGTCTTCCCTGAAATCCGTCGGGGCACAAACACGACACCTGGTGTCAACACAACCGTCGGTAGAGATGTCCTACACCGGTATACTCCCTTGATGTGGCGTCATACCGGAACAACTCAAGGGAAACCGCGCGTACGTGGGAACCGTTACTCAAGCAATACACGCTGGACTTTAAACATGGTTACGCCGCGACCAAAACAAGGAACTTAACACCCACTCGTCAACCCTCACTATGATGACACTCCACAAGCGATGACATACAATCATGATCAATCATCGAAGGTTACCCCAACCAGGGATTTCGCGCTTACCTTTGACGTTCGCTCACATACTACCAATCGAAACAAAACACATGTCGCTCCACCCAAAGTGCCTCAAAACGGAAGACACTACAAAAACTGCTTCTTCAGGGGCCAACCGACCTTGGAAACCCTGCGCGTGCCTCATCCTTGCGCTTCCGTATCGAATCTGCGCGTTTCTTAATCGTTCACGATCCACGCAACCCTTCAGTCGCCTCTCGAACAACTCGGGACCACAAGGATTAACTTTTGAATCCACAATTGCGCCCCGCTTGGGCAGCTGACCCGACCGACCAACCAATGCTTCGTACGGTGCCACAATGCTACTGGCCTGGAAGCGTCGTGGTAGTCGCACTCGGCTAACGATTTCCGGACTCCAGCAAACGGTGCTCTTACTTTTCTGTGCTCTCGTAGGGGTCGTACTAGTTCCCGCTGAACACGGGCATTCAGCCTTTACTTGTTGACAACTGATGTGCATCGATATAAACTTCGCACCTACTGCCCGTCCATACGTGATGGTCGTATTACCCGATCGCACCTCCATCGGTCGCCAGTCACAGTCGATCGACGCCTCGCATCTGGAGAGTCAGTCCAACCCCAGGATGACATCGAAAGTCGTCAAGTTCAACAACAAAAGGGGATACTAAGAAAAAGACGATCAATTACTCTACACTCACACGTGCAGTACACCCACGTCAACCACAGCGTACTTAGCTCGGGTGTCAAGACACAGGGAACGCACCAAGGTTCTACTCTTAGGCCCTCACGTCTCCTCGAGTATAAAGAAAATCGAAGAAAGCAGTGCCTGTGGGTTATGCCCCCCCACGCTTCCGCTGGGCCACTCTGATCTTATCGTCACTCGGCCATCTCCTCTGGCCGTCCTGGCGGTGTCCTGGTATTTCTGCGGTCCTCTGTCGCTCGGTTACTAGTCGATGATGAACAATCGAAGAACTCTTGATACCTCATAATTCGGTTCTCTTAACTCTCTCAACACGCTTGAAGAAAGACAGTCCAATACGAGAAGGTCATTGAAACAGATGACGGTCCGCTACTCTCCTTTCTCACTCACGACAGACGTTAGTCGACACCACCACACCCCCAACTAGCGTGCCAAGGCACAGGGTGAGCAAAATAGTTCTTATTTCCGTCCCAACATTTCAGCAATCAAGAAGAAACGAACGAGTGGGGTACCCCAAAATCAAATGAACAACACTCAAAATTTAAATGGCAAACACGTACCCTGATCGATCTCATGCTCGGGATGGTGTCCCTCCGCTCGATGACCGTTGATGGCATAAGCTCTACCCTGCGAAGTCCGTGGTCCCTGCCTCGGTGGTGGTGGAGGGAGGGCCAACTGCTAAACTGGCCTATGCTGCTGCCTCGGCGCTTGTGCAATCGCAACTGGTCGTGGGGGTCTCGACTGCTGCAAACGTCGCTGTCGGAACTGGGGTGCCTGTCCGGGGTGCGACTGCTGTGATCTCTGTACTGAAATCTCCTTATCCGATGTGGGACACTACCTCATCATGTGTCCAAAATGTCCACAGCTGAAGCAACGGCGCTCTCCACTAACCTAGTCTGGCTGCTAGCGGGGCGAGCTGCAGTGACCACGCCCTCCTGGCAGTCCCTGCTTAGGTGTCCCAGCCGATGACATCGGTAACACTCCCGTCCCACCTCGGACGCTGCCGGTCCCACTAATGCAACTGATCCCATCGATCTCGGCCCACTGAACCAGAGCCCTCCGTTCAGATCTGGTGCCGTGAGGAGTTCGCTGGCGTGCAAAACTCAGATCTGGAACGCACGGACTCTGGCGACCTTTCTCCGGCAGAACTCGGACGAGACGAGCTCACTCTTGCTCGATTTCCAGAGAAGAAGAGATGGGGAGGATGGATCGAGGTCGGGAGAGGCTCACCGGTACGGGTTTCTCCTGTTTCAGGCGCGACGGGACTCAACGGTACGACGACGAAGTTATGTCCGAGTCGAGGAGGAAGAAGAAGGGGAAAAGGGGTTTTTCTCTGGGTTTCTGGAGGCGTCCGATGGTGAGGGGAAGCCGCGGGTGGAAGGGATGAGTTCGGTGATGGTTCCGGAGCTCCGGTGAGGGTAAGGTGAAGAAGACGAAGGTGAAGGAGCTCGGGAGAGAGAAGAGAGGGGCGGCCTCGGTTCCTGTGCGCACAAATGAGACCTGAACCGACGCGAATTAGGGTTTTGGTCTCGTGAGTCTTGGGCTGGCACGCGCGCGGGTTGGGCCTGGTCTGGCTCTGCCCAAAGCTGAGCTTGTCCAGCCCAACCCCCTTTCTCCTCCCTTTTTTTTTGAAATCAAACCAAAATCAAACTCGTTCTCCAATCTGTGGCGTCTCAACCCAAAATGTAAAGTATTAAAATATCCGGTCTTTACACATATGGAACGCAATCAAGTTGTAGTGGCTTCATATTACACAGCCCTCGATCCTTTTGGTAAGGCTGATACTCGAAGTTTGGTACAAAACACTAGTACAAAGAATTCTACTGTTAATACTTCTTCTCATGTCACAAATTCTTGTGTTTCAGGAGATCCCATTGCCTAAAATTGTTCCTGAAGTATGCGAGTCCTCTCTTGGAATGCAAAAGGACTGCACTCCTCTCAGAAAAAGAGATGTCTGAGGCATATTATAATTAGATCGAAATCCTTGTTTGTGATGTTACACGAATTGAAAATAGAGATTGTTGATTATGCTTTTTGTTTGGAAAATTGGTTTAAATAAGGGTTGGTGGTGGAAATTTTGGGTCCGGGTATGCTATTTTGACTTTATGGCATATCTGGATTTTAAGAAATAGGGCGGTTTTTAATTGTGTAAAGGAAATGGGTGATTTAGTTTTTAGTAAAATTCATAATCACTTTTTTAGTACGCTTTGGTAGTCAGGATCGTTGCGGGCAAGTGTTTCGTACGTTTCTTGGCAGTGGTGACCTAGTTGGTGCTTTCGTCCTAAGCGGAGGAGGGGTCGGCCTACCGGTGTGGTTTGATCTTTCTGTGATTAGTTTTGGTCATGTGAGTTTCTGATCAAGAGTCATTTTCAGGTTTCGCTTGTCATCACTCGGTTTCGATGGGTAATATCCAAGGGGATACTATGGGGCCGATCTGCTGTGGGCGGAGGGGCACAATTTACTCAGTTTGTAAAGACCGACCCGATTTAAAATAATTAAATATTTTAAAATCGTCGTTTGAAACATCGTGGTTGGAAAACGGGGTGGAAAATTGGAAGGAGTGCAAAAAAAGAAGAAAAAAAAAGAAGGGAGCACTGGGCCGGACTGGGCCGATCAGAGGACCGGGCCCAGCTCGCTGACGCGTGCCGAGCCCAAGCCACGCAAGCCCAACCCAATCCCCCCAAAACCATATTCCCCCTTCATCTTCGCGCAACTGCACAATTCCCGAGACACGCTCCATTGCTCTCTCTCCCTCTCTTCCTCTTCTTCTCTCTCGCACCCGAAGCCGATTGCCACCGCTGTGTTCTTCGTCTCCGAGGACGAATCAACCCATCGTGCACGGAATTGAGATGCCTCGCCGGAGAACCCCTCTCTGGTTCGACGCCCGAACTCGAACTGCGCCGGCGACGGAAGAAACGACGAGGGTTCGTGTTCCCTCTCGCCCTTTCTTCTTCCCCGGCCTTGCCACACCTGAAACCTCGTCGAGTCGAGCTCGATTTGGGGACGAGTCAGCCGAAACGATGCTGGCGAACCCTCGCCTTCGTCAGATCTGAGGCGTGAGGGACTGTTGGGTCGCGCTACAGCCGCCACCGTCCCTGCCACCGCCACGCCGTGACCCTGAAGCCCCTCCCGGCGAGTTCTGCTTGCCCTTCGAGCCTCTCTAACGTCGCCGCCGTCGGGCGGAGCAACCCTAGCATCGCCCCTCTTCGTCTCCAACTCGGGACTTGGGCCAGACAAGAGAGTTGGGCCTTGGGCCAGGGTGATTCGTTGACCAGGACGGGCCATTGGGCCAGGCCCAGATCTAAGGTCCGGGTTTTGGACTCGGGTCCGGACCGGACTCTAGACTCGGGTCTGGACCGGATCTGGGTCGAGTCTGGGGTCGGGTCCAGGTCAGTTCTTGGTCCGATCGGGTCTGGATTCTGGACCGGGTCGGATTCGGGTCTGGTTTTCGGATCCGGGTCGGGCAGTTTAATAAATTAATTAATTAATTAAAATGGAGTACTTAACGGACTAAATTGACAAATTAGATGACTTTTGGAGTGTGCCGGGACTGATTGTGACTTTCACCTGTTAAAATCAGACTTTGACTTCGTCCGAGAAGACCGGAGGTAGGCCCGGACGTCAGCAGCTAGGAGACGTAGCTGTTGTGTTCATCTTGAGGTAGGGAAAGTAGCGAGTACTGTTTTAATTACGGAAAGTTACTAATATGCATGCTAGGTAACAATAATAACCGGAAAGTTCCTAGTTGGCATATAGGATGTGATTCACTAGAATAGCCGCTTTCAATTATTAAATAACCGGATGAGTCTTAGTAACATGTAGGATGTGATTCACTAGAATAACTGCTTTCAATACTTGGGAAATTGTCGTGCTGGTAGAATGGCCATGTCGAGCCTTAGGGTTGCGTCCTGATTGAGATGCATGATGCGTGTTATAACCGCTGTGTGAGAGTCTAAATAAGATTATACTCGGTGTAGCATGTTGTGACTATGTGTGGGCAAGTGTGTCGTGTTTGATATGATGTGAACCCTTGGTTGTGATATGATCGGGTGAGTGATAGACCGATTTGTGTGTTCTGGTGAGTTGACCCGGTTGGTACACCGAGGTCAACTATGTCTTTGTGCTGCGTGTTATTCCCTTATTGTGTGTTTCAAGAGGAGGCGTAACCGGAGTGGTACTTACACCGAGGGATAATCTGGTGTAGTGTATCGAGGCCAAGGATGGCGTGATCAGTACCCCGATGACTCGTAGTCCAGGATGATGTTCGACCGAGGTGTGTGCCGGTCCAGTACGTATGTTGAGTAAGACCTAGGTCTGTGTGCTCGGAAGACATCGGACTGAGGGATTCCCGGTCGAGGATGTTACCCCCTGTCTCAGTGAGGGGAACATATCGGGACTGATGATGTGTGGTCCAATACGATATAAGTGGCTGTGTGCATTCGGTGATGTGGAAACTATTGTACGATATTTGTGTGTATCTCGCTGTGTGCTCCATTCTTACTGATTGACCTTTTTGCGTGTTTCTAAGTATGTTTTGATTTTGTGAAAGTGGTCGGTGACTGGGGATTTCCCGAGGGCGTTGTTTATAGTTGTGCCTTACTAGTATGCCCTATTTGGACGGGTACTCGTGGTATTGAACTGAGGTTCATAACTTTAACTACTTTTCCTACTGAGCGTAAGCTCACCCCCTTACTTTGTGGTGTTTCAGGTTTTGAGCGGGACCAGTTCTAGCAGGATTCTCGGAGCTAGGGAGCTGACTAGGGTTTGGCTAGTGTCTCGAGACGTACCGTTTTATTATTGTTGACTCTTTTTATTTTTTACCCAGCTGTTGACTCGTGTGGTTTTCGGAGTTTTAAATTACTATTTGAGACCCTCGTTTTCATTTAAATTGCTTATCCATTTATTGTTTTAAGTTCCACCTCGGATCCGGTCAAAACCGGATTTGGGGCGTGACACAATTTTTATGGAACCAGGGGATTCACCCTATTTATCCTAAGGTACCGTTCATCGGGTCGGGTGAGATACATGTTGATGGTCTCCTAAGAAATTGTTCACCGGTCGGGTTTTTTTATTGAGTTTTTTCCTTGTTCAAGTTGTAGCCCTTTAGCTCTTTTTAGAGAGTTTTTTTTGTTATCGTTTTGTACTCTTTCCGGATCCTGCTTGGACTTGGTTTTTATTAATAAAAAATTTGAGTTGATCCAATTAGGAACAAACCTTGTAACTTCGTCAGAACGCAGAACTTTTAATCTGGGCCCTTGGATCATAAAATTAAATGCTGAGATTTAATGCATATCTTCTAATATCTTTTTAATTAATGCATATCTTGCAATTGATTTCGTAATCAATCACCCCCCACCCCCCCTGAATTTCGGTGGTCATCCGATCTAGGTAATCAATGGCCCAGATTAGTTCTACATTCTAACCCGAAATAAAGTTTGTACCCGATTGTCCCCCTATATAGGATAACAATCAGGTACAAACCTTGTAACTTCGTCATAACGCAGAACTTTTAATCCTGGCCCTTGGATCATAGAATTAAATGCTGAGATTTAATGCATATCTTCTAATATCTTTTTAATTAATGCATATCTTTTAATTGATTTCGTAATCAATCAGCCCCCACCCCTCCTGAATTTCAGTTGCCATCCGATCTAGGTAATCAATGGCCCAGATTAGTTCTACGTTCTGACCCGAAAAAAGGGTTTGTACCCGATTGTCCCCCTATATAGAATAACAATCAGGTACAAACCTTGTAAATTCGTCAGAACGCAGAACTTTTAATCTGGGCCCTTGGATCATAAAATTAAAGGCCGAGATTTAATGCATATCTTTTTAATTAATACATATCTTGTAATTGATTTCGTAATCAATCACCCCCCACCCCGCTGAATTTCGGTGGCCATCCGATCTGGGTAATCAATGACCCAGATTAGTTCTACGTTCTGACCCGAAATAAGGTTTGTACCCGATTGTCTCCTTATATAGGATAACAATCAGGTACAAACCTTGTAACTTCGTCAGAACGCAGAACTTTTAATCCGCGCCCTTGGATCATAGAATTAAAGGCCGAGATTTAATGCATATCTTCTAATATCTTTTTAATTAATGCATATCTTGTAATTGATTTCGTAATCAATCACCCCCCACCCCCATGAATTTCGGTGGTCATCCGATCTGGGTAATCAATGGCCCAGATTAGTTCTACGTTCTGACCCGAAATAAGGTTTGTACCCGATTGTCCCCCTATATAGGATAACAATCAGGTACAAACCTTGTAACTTCGTCAGAACGCAGAACTTTTAATCTGGGCCCTTGGATCATAGAATTAAAGGCCGAGATTTAATGCATATCTTCTAATATCTTTTTA
The DNA here is from genome assembly GCA_963921825.1 of Erodium maritimum. Lineage (NCBI taxonomy): Eukaryota > Viridiplantae > Streptophyta > Magnoliopsida > Geraniales > Geraniaceae > Erodium > Erodium maritimum. The sequence goes on from OY997596.1 coordinate 39,529,801, forward strand.
ATTAATACATATCTTGTAATTGATTTCGTAATCAATCACCCTCACCCCCCTGAATTTCGGTGGCCATCCGATCTGGGTAACCAATGGCCCATATTAGTTCTACGTTCTGACCCGAAATAAGGTTTGTACTCGATTGCCCCCCTATATAGGATAACAATCAGTTACAAACCTTGTAACTTCGTCAGAACGCAGAACTTTTAATCTGGGCCCTTGGATCATAGAATTAAAGGCCGAGATTTAATGCATATCTTCTAATATCTTTTTAATTAATGCATATCTTGTCATTGATTTCGTAATCAATCACCCCCCACCCCCTCTGAATTTCGGTGGCCTTCCGATCTGGGTAATCAATGGCCCAAATTAGTTCTACGTTCTGACCCGAAATAAGGTTTGTACCCGATTGTCCCCCTATATAGGATAACAATCAGGTACAAACCTTGTAACTTCGTCAGAACGCAGAACTTTTAATCCGCGCCCTTGGATCATAGAATTAAAGGCCGAGATTTAATGCATATCTTCTAATATCTTTTTAATTAATGCATATCTTGTCATTGATTTCGTAATCAATCACCCCCCACCCCCTCTGAATTTCGGTGGCCTTCCGATCTGGGTAATCAATGGCCCAAATTAGTTCTACGTTCTGACCCGAAATAAGGTTTGTACTCGATTGCCCCCCTATATAGGATAACAATCAGTTACAAACCTTGTAACTTCGTCAGAACGCAGAACTTTTAATCTGAGCCCTTGGATCATAGAATTAAAGGCCGAGATTTAATGCATATCTTCTAATATCTTTTTAATTAATGCATATCTTGTCATTGATTTCGTAATCAATCACCCCCCACCCCCTTTGAATTTCGGTGGCCTTCCGATCTGGGTAATCAATGGCCCAAATTAGTTCTACGTTCTGACCCGAAATAAGGTTTGTACCCGATTGTCCCCCTATATAGGATAACAATCAGGTACAAACCTTGTAACTTCGTCAGAACGCAGAACTTTTAATCTGGGCCCTTGGATCATAAAATTAAAGGCCGGGATTTAATGCATATCTTCTAGTATGTTTTTAATTAATGGATATCTTGTAATTGATTTCGTAATCAATCACCCCCACCCCCCTGAATTTCGGTGGCCATCCGATCTGGGTAATCAATGGTCCAGATTAGTTCTACGTTCTAACCCGAAATAAGGTGTGTACCCGATTGTCCCCCTATATAGGACAACAATCAGGTACAAACCTTGTAACTTCGTCAGAACGCAGAACTTTTAATCTGGGCCCTTGGATCATAGAATTAAAGGCCGAGATTTAATGCATATCTTCTAATATCTTTTTAATTAATGCATATCTTGCAATTGATTTCGTACTCAATCACCCCCACCCCCCTGAATTTCGGTGGCCATCCGATCTGGGTAACCAATGGCCCATATTAGTTCTACGTTCTGACCCGAAATAAGGTTTGTACTCGATTGCCCCCCTATATAGGATAACAATCAGGTACAAACCTTGTAACTTCGTCAGAACGCAGAACTTTTAATCTGGGCCCTTGGATCATAGAATTAAAGGCCGAGATTTAATGCATATATTCTAATATCTTTTTAATTAATGCATATCTTGTAATTGATTTCGTAATCAATCACCCTCACCCCCCTGAATTTCGGTGGCCATCCGATCTGGGTAACCAATGGCCCATATTAGTTCTACGTTCTGACCTGAAATAAGGTTTGTACTCGATTGCCCCCCTATATAGGATAACAATCAGTTACAAACCTTGTAACTTCGTCAGAACGCAGAACTTTTAATCTGGGCCCTTGGATCATAGAATTAAAGGCCGAGATTTAATGCATATCTTCTAATATCTTTTTAATTAATGCATATCTTGTAATTGATTTCGTAATCAATCACCCCCCACCCCCCTGAATTTCGGTGGCCTTCCGATCTGGGTAATCAATGGTCCAGATTAGTTCTACGTTCTGACCCGAAATAAGGTTTGTACCCGATTGTCCCCCTATATAGGATAATAATCAGGTACAAACCTTGTAACTTCGTCAGAACGCAGAACTTTTAATCTGGGCCCTTGGATCATAAAATTAAAGGCCGAGATTTAATGCATATCTTCTAGTATGTTTTTAATTAATGGATATCTTGTAATTGATTTCGTAATCAATCACCCCCCACCCCCCTGAATTTCGGTGGCCATCCGATCTGGGTAATCAATGGTCCAGATTAGTTCTACGTTCTAACCCGAAATAAGGTGTGTACCCGATTGTCCCCCTATATAGGATAACAATCAGGTACAAACCTTGTAACTTCGTCAGAACGCAGAACTTTTAATCTGGGCCCTTGTATCATAGAATTAAAGGCCGAGATTTAATGCATATCTTCTAATATCTTTTTAATTAATGCATATCTTGCAATTGATTTCGTACTCAATCACCCCCACCCCCCTGAATTTCGGTGGCCATCCGATCTGGGTAACCAATGGCCCATATTAGTTCTACGTTCTGACCCGAAATATGGTTTGTACTCGATTGCCCCCTTATATAGGATAACAATCAGGTACAAACCTTGTAACTTCGTCAGAACGCTTAACTTTTAATCTGGGCCCTTGGATCATAGAATTAAAGGCCGAGATTTAATGCATATATTCTAATATCTTTTTAATTAATGCATATCTTGTAATTGATTTCGTAATCAATCACCCCCCACCCCCCCTGAATTTCGGTGGCCTTCCGATCTGGGTAATCAATGGCCCAAATTAGTTCTACGTTCTGACCCGAAATAAGGTTTGTACCCGATTGTCCCCCTATATAGGATAACAATCAGGTACAAACCTTGTAACTTCGTCAGAACGCAGAACTTTTAATCTGGGCCCTTGGATCATAAAATTAAAGGTCGGGATTTAATGCATATCTTCTAGTATGTTTTTAATTAATGGATATCTTGTAATTGATTTCGTAATCAATCACCCCCACCCCCCCTGAATTTTGGTGGCCATCCGATCTGGGTAATCAATGGTCCAGATTAGTTCTACGTTCTAACCCGAAATAAGGTTTGTACCCGATTGTCCCCCTATATAGGATAACAATCAGGTACAAACCTTGTAACTTCGTCAGAACGCTTAACTTTTAATCTGGGCCCTTGGATCATAGAATTAAAGGCCGAGATTTAATGCATATCTTCTAATATCTTTTTAATTAATGCATATCTTGTAATTGATTTCGTAATCAATCACCCCCCACCCCCCCTGAATTTCGGTGGCCTTCCGATCTGGGTAATCAATGGCCCAAATTAGTTCTACGTTCTGACCCGAAATAAGGTTTGTACCCGATTGTCCCCCTATATAGGATAACAATCAGGTACAAACCTTGTAACTTCGTCAGAACGCAGAACTTTTAATCTGTGCCCTTGGATCATAAAATTAAAGGCCGAGATTTAATGCATATCTTTTTAATTAATACATATCTTGTAATTGATTTCGTAATCAATCACCCCCCACCCCGCTGAATTTCGGTGGCCATCCGATCTGGGTAATCAATGACCCAGATTAGTTCTACGTTCTGACCCGAAATAAGGTTTGTACCCGATTGTCTCCCTATATAGGATAACAATCAGGTACAAACCTTGTAACTTCGTCAGAACGCAGAACTTTTAATCCGCGCCCTTGGATCATAGAATTAAAGGCCGAGATTTAATGCATATCTTCTAATATCTTTTTAATTAATGCATATCTTGTAATTGATTTCGTAATCAATCACCCCCCACCCCCATGAATTTCGGTGGCCATCCGATCTGGGTAATCAATGGCCCAGATTAGTTCTACGTTCTGACCCGAAATAAGGTTTGTACCCGATTGTCCCCCTATATAGGATAACAATCAGGTACAAACCTTGTAACTTCGTCAGAACGCAGAACTTTTAATCTGGGCCCTTGGATCATAGAATTAAAGGCCGAGATTTAATGCATATATTCTAATATCTTTTTAATTAATGCGTATCTTGTAATTGATTTCGTAATCAATCACCCTCACCCCCCTGAATTTCGGTGGCCATCCGATCTGGGTAACCAATGGCCCATATTAGTTCTACGTTCTGATCTGAAATAAGGTTTGTACTCGATTGCCCCCCTATATAGGATAACAATCAGTTACAAACCTTGTAACTTCGTCAGAACGCAGAACTTTTAATCTGGGCCCTTGGATCATAGAATTAAAGGCCGAGATTTAATGCATATCTTCTAATATCTTTTTAATTAATACATATCTTGTAATTGATTTCGTAATCAATCACCCTCACCCCCCTGAATTTCGGTGGCCATCCGATCTGGGTAACCAATGGCCCATATTAGTTCTACGTTCTGACCCGAAATAAGGTTTGTACTCGATTGCCCCCCTATATAGGATAACAATCAGTTACAAACCTTGTAACTTCGTCAGAACGCAGAACTTTTAATCTGGGCCCTTGGATCATAGAATTAAAGGCCGAGATTTAATGCATATCTTCTAATATCTTTTTAATTAATGCATATCTTGTCATTGATTTCGTAATCAATCACCCCCCACCCCCTCTGAATTTCGGTGGCCTTCCGATCTGGGTAATCAATGGCCCAAATTAGTTCTACGTTCTGACCCGAAATAAGGTTTGTACCCGATTGTCCCCCTATATAGGATAACAATCAGGTACAAACCTTGTAACTTCGTCAGAACGCAGAACTTTTAATCTGGGCCCTTGGATCATAAAATTAAAGGCCGGGATTTAATGCATATCTTCTAGTATGTTTTTAATTAATGGATATCTTGTAATTGATTTCGTAATCAATCACCCCCACCCCCCTGAATTTCGGTGGCCATCCGATCTGGCTAATCAATGGTCCAGATTAGTTCTACGTTCTAACCCGAAATAAGGTGTGTACCCGATTGTCCCCCTATATAGGACAACAATCAGGTACAAACCTTGTAACTTCGTCAGAACGCAGAACTTTTAATCTGGGCCCTTGGATCATAGAATTAAAGGCCGAGATTTAATGCATATCTTCTAATATCTTTTTAATTAATGCATATCTTGCAATTGATTTCGTACTCAATCACCCCCACCCCCCTGAATTTCGGTGGCCATCCGATCTGGGTAACCAATGGCCCATATTAGTTCTACGTTCTGACCCGAAATAAGGTTTGTACTCGATTGCCCCCCTATATAGGATAACAATCAGGTACAAACCTTGTAACTTCGTCAGAACGCAGAACTTTTAATCTGGGCCCTTGGATCATAGAATTAAAGGCCGAGATTTAATGCATATATTCTAATATCTTTTTAATTAATGCATATCTTGTAATTGATTTCGTAATCAATCACCCTCACCCCCCTGAATTTCGGTGGCCATCCGATCTGGGTAACCAATGGCCCATATTAGTTCTACGTTCTGACCTGAAATAAGGTTTGTACTCGATTGCCCCCCTATATAGGATAACAATCAGTTACAAACCTTGTAACTTCGTCAGAACGCAGAACTTTTAATCTGGGCCCTTGGATCATAGAATTAAAGGCCGAGATTTAATGCATATCTTCTAATATCTTTTTAATTAATGCATATCTTGTAATTGATTTCGTAATCAATCACCCCCCACCCCCCTGAATTTCGGTGGCCTTCCGATCTGGGTAATCAATGGTCCAGATTAGTTCTACGTTCTGACCCGAAATAAGGTTTGTACCCGATTGTCCCCCTATATAGGATAATAATCAGGTACAAACCTTGTAACTTCGTCAGAACGCAGAACTTTTAATCTGGGCCCTTGGATCATAAAATTAAAGGCCGAGATTTAATGCATATCTTCTAGTATGTTTTTAATTAATGGATATCTTGTAATTGATTTCGTAATCAATCACCCCCCACCCCCCTGAATTTCGGTGGCCATCTGATCTGGGTAATCAATGGTCCAGATTAGTTCTACGTTCTAACCCGAAATAAGGTGTGTACCCGATTGTCCCCCTATATAGGATAACAATCAGGTACAAACCTTGTAACTTCGTCAGAACGCAGAACTTTTAATCTGGGCCCTTGGATCATAGAATTAAAGGCCGAGATTTAATGCATATCTTCTAATATCTTTTTAATTAATGCATATCTTGCAATTGATTTCGTACTCAATCACCCCCACCCCCCTGAATTTCGGTGGCCATCCGATCTGGGTAACCAATGACCCATATTAGTTCTACGTTCTGACCCGAAATAAGGTTTGTACTCGATTGCCCCCCTATATAGGATAACAATCAGGTAAAAACCTTGTAACTTCGTCAGAACGCAGAACTTTTAATCTGGGCCCTTGGATCATAGAATTAAAGGCCGAGATTTAATGCATATCTTCTAATATCTTTTTAATTAATGCATATCTTGTCATTGATTTCGTAATCAATCACCCCCCACCCCCTCTGAATTTCGGTGGCCTTCCGATCTGGGTAATCAATGGCCCAAATTAGTTCTACGTTCTGACCCGAAATAAGGTTTGTACCCGATTGTCCCCCTATATAGGATAACAATCAGGTACAAACCTTGTAACTTCGTCAGAACGCAGAACTTTTAATCTGGGCCCTTGGATCATAAAATTAAAGGTCGGGATTTAATGCATATCTTCTAGTATGTTTTTAATTAATGGATATCTTGTAATTGATTTCGTAATCAATCACCCCCACCCCCCCTGAATTTTGGTGGCCATCCGATCTGGGTAATCAATGGTCCAGATTAGTTCTACGTTCTAACCCGAAATAAGGTTTGTACCCGATTGTCCCCCTATATAGGATAACAATCAGGTACAAACCTTGTAACTTCGTCAGAACGCTTAACTTTTAATCTGGGCCCTTGGATCATAGAATTAAAGGCCGAGATTTAATGCATATCTTCTAATATCTTTTTAATTAATGCATATCTTGTAATTGATTTCGTAATCAATCACCCTCACCCCCCTGAATTTCGGTGGCCTTCCAATCTGGGTAATCAATGGCCCAAATTAGTTCTACGTTTTGACCCGAAATAAGGTATGTACCCGATTGTCTCCATATATAGGATAACAATCAAGTACAAACCTTGTAACTTCGTCAGAACGCAGAACTTTTAATCTGGGCCCTTGGATCATAAAATTAAAGGCCGGGATTTAATGCATATCTTCTAGTATGTTTTTAATTAATGGATATCTTGTAATTGATTTCGTAATAAAATCACCCCCCCCCCTGAATTTCGGTGGCCATCCGATCTGGGTAATCAATGGTCCAGATTAGTTCTACGTTCTAACCCGAAATAAGGTTTGTACCCGATTGTCCCCCTATATAGGATAACAATCAGGTACAAACCTTGTAACTTCGTCAGAACGCAGAACTTTTAATCTGCGCCCTTGGATCATAGAATTAAAGGCCGAGATTTAATTTATATCTTCTAATATCTTTTTAATTAATGCATATCTTGTAATTGATTTCGTAATCAATCACCACCACCTCCCTGAATTTCGGTGGCCTTCCGATCTGGGTAATCAATGGCCCAAATTAGTTCTACGTTCTGACCCGAAATAAGGTTTGTACCCGATTGTCCCCCTATATAGGATAACAATCAGGTACAAACCTTGTAACTTCGTTAGAATGCAGAACTTTTAATCTGGGCCCTTGGATCATAAAATTAAAGGCCGGGATTTAATGCATATCTTCTAGTATGTTTTTAATTAATGGATATCTTGTAATTGATTTCGTAATCAATCACCCCCCACCCCCCCTGAATTTCGGTGGCCATCCGATCTGGGTAATTAATGGTCCAGATTAGTTCTACGTTCTAACCCGAAATAAGGTTTGTACCCGATTGTCCCCCTATATAGGATAACAATCAGGTACAAACCTTGTAACTTCGTCAGAACGCAGAACTTTTAATCTGCGCCCTTGGATCATAGAATTAAAGGCCGAGATTTAATGCATATCTTCTAATATCTTTTTAATTAATGCATATCTTGTAATTGATTTCGTAATCAATCACCCCCACCCCCCTGAATTTCGGTGGCCATCCGATCTGGGTAATCAATGGCCTAGATTAGTTCTACGTTCTGACCCGAAATAAGGTTTGTATCCGATTGTCCCCCTATATATATAATAGGGTAGCTATCCAGTAAAAACCACCCTTATCGTGCAAACTACAAACCAATTTAAGCCACAGGATGCAGTCAAAGTGACGTCATGAGAGCGCGCGATGCTGACACGTGGCCACTTCGCGCGCGCCTCTGCCTGCACAGTAGCGCGTGTTGACCACGCGACCAGCGCGAATGCTGATAGTTTACATAGCACGGTGTTGATAGTTTAGTACAAATGTAAACTATTAGAACTTTTGTGCTAACTATCAGCACCGTGCTATGCAAACTATCAGTATTGTGCGCGCACCAGCAGCGCGCGCGCCCACGTGTCAGCATCTGGTGAGTTCGTAGTTTGCACAATAAGGTGCGGTGTTTTATATATTTAATTGCCCACGTGTCAGCATCTGGTGCGCTCTGCTGACATCATTTTGGGGGGGATCCTATGGCTCATATTGGTTCGTAGTTTGCACAATAAGGGGTGGTTTATACCTTATACCAACTATATATATATATAGGGTAGCTATCTAGTAAAAACCACCCTTATTGTGCAAACTACAAACCAATCTAAGCTACAGGATGCGGTCAAAGTGACGTCACCAGAGCGCGTGCCCCTCTGCCCGCACGCGTGGGCGTGTTGACCAAGCGCGCGCGGTGCTGGTCGTTCACAAGCACGGTGCTGATGGTTTAGTACAAATGCAAACTATCAGCACTGTGCGCACAAACGATCAGCACTGTGCGCGCAAAACGATCAGCACTATGCGCGCGCGCGCCCACGTGTCAACACCTGGTGAGTTCGTAGTTTGCACAATAAGGTGCGGTGTTTTATATATTTATTGCTCACGTGTCAGCATCTGGTGCGCTCTGCTGACATCACTTTGGGGTTATCCTATGGCTCAGATTGGTTCGTAGTTTGCACAATCAGGGGTGGTTTGTACCTGATACCAACTATATATATATATATATATATATGGTTAAATATCGAAACTTACTCTTAAGTATTGGTCACGAACACTACACTACCCACGTTTTCAAAATGAATACTACACTACCTCAAGTATTGGTCACGCGATTTTGTTAGTAAAAATGGACTGAATTTTCCATTTTGTTAGTCATATGACCTCAAGTGTCATATAATGGATGGTAAAATGAAGTTTCCCCTTAATTATATGACATCTACACATTTTATAAGGAACATTACCATTGTACCCACGTTATTGTTCCTTATAAAATGTATAGAGGTCAAGTACTCAAGGGCAAAAAAACGTCATTTTACCATGCATTATATGTCACTTGAGGTCATATGACTAATAGAATGGAAAATTCCGTCCATTTTTATTAACAAAATTGCGTGACCAATACTTAAGGTAGTGTAGTGTTCATTTTGAAACATGGGTACTGTAGTGTCTGACCAATACTTAAGAGTAAGTTTCAATATTTAACCCATATATATATATATGAAGAAGATACAACATGCAACACAAAAGCCCACCATGAACCCGAATCACATGCCTGCACCGAACGATACGCCAAGCTTTGGATGTACTCAGCACTCGTTTTAACAAACCAAGATCATTTTCGCTCAGCAAAAGAATGAGGAATCAATAAATGTGCACCATAAGGCGCTATTACACTATGAGATGCAAAGGATTCGTGTAATTACATAGATTAATAATTACGACAATGTAAACTGATCACAAAAGCTTGAGGTACGCGCTGCACGCGCGCGAAATAGGTTTTTTCCCAAAACCTATCGCCGCCGCCTGCCCCGACTTGGTGCTTTCGTCTCCGGGAGAGCTTCTCAGTTTCTGATCAACAGTAGGGGCGTCTCACTCTTGCGAACCTTAAGTCAGTTTGGGTTCGCCGCTTCTTTTCGTCTGTCACGGCCGTCGCGTTTTAGCCCGTCCCGGCCGACTCGTATTCTCGGCATCGCCTTGTGTGTCGCAGACTGCGCGCCATCCAGCCGCCAAGATTGGGTTCGTCACGCACCTGTATCGTCGCCGGCGCCAGGTTTGGGTTCTCATTCGCCAGCATCAGGATTGGGTCGTGTTTCATCTGTGTTGAGCAGTGTATTTGGTATCACGGTTCAGACTAAACGAAATTCTCTATCGTGACTTCACGTCGTCGCCGGAGCTCCACAACTTCGGTCAATGGTCGGCTATCGGAGGTAGCCACGACATTAGGATCAATTGTGACGGCGTTGAATCTTGTGTTAGCAATTTCGGAGGGATTGGTGAAGAACTCCGGTCGTTCAAAGAAGGCTCACTCTTCTGTTAACCGGAAAGCGCCGATAGAGGAGAATGTTCGTAGTACCAACCGGAGAAAGAGGACTAAGAGGAGATCGTCTGGGGGGGATGCTGCTGGAGCAACTTCTACTGCTGCCAAGGCTCCGATCGCTGATCCGGTCGCAGGTGCTGTGGATGTTGAGGGCAGAGTCTCACACTCAGATTCTCGAGCCTTAATTCTCGGAACTGGCTTGGAGACACAGCAGGTCGCTGTGGAGAAGCATTCGATAGCTCACCGCTTTCGCAGGCCTCGCAGGATTGGTAAGTTTGTTGAACAAAAGGATGAAATCTTTGTTCATAGTTTACCTTTCGAGGCGTCGGAAGACTGGACACGCAACGTTTTCAGTCCATTTGGTACAGTTGTGTCTGTGAAGGTCTCTAAACGCCCAAATCGAAGTAATCGATATTTCGGTTTTGTACGTTTCGATTTAATTGAGGCAACAACTAAGGCAGTGGAGGCTATGAATGGTTTTAAACTTAATGGGTACGTGTTGTTTGTTGCCACGGCATGGCATCGTCGATTGCCCGCTGCTCCAGTGCCGGTACCAAATTCTGGTGTGCTGCCATCGGTAGACTCTGTTTCTAGGGATCACTAGAGTGTACAAAACGGGTCAGTATTTCCAGTCCATTCCACAGAAGCTGATTCGCCGGAGAAGAACTTGGTTGTGGCGGTGATTGGTGTTGGAGATTCGCCGGAGGATTGTGATAGTTCAAAAATCACGTCAGTCCGTGATTCTGGGAATTTGATCGATGATTGTGATCGTTGCGATCTCGTGGAGATGAAGGCTGCCGAAGATGGTGTAGCTGGGGTTGGGCCTGTCCAGAACCTGTGTGGGCCTGATACTGTAGATGGGTCTAATGATACACATCATGATGTAGAGGGGTCTGGTCCAATTGTGTAGATGGTTGTGTCTGAACGGTGGACGCCCAGGTGGACGCCGCAACAGTTCAACCGTCTCCAAAGGTGGCCTCGCCGTGGAAGGACGTTCTCGTCAAGAAGCGGGAGAATCGTCCCCCTAAACATCTAACGAAATTTTACACTTTGTCGTGCAAGCCGAAGGTCTCTAGAGAGTTGAGCAAATTAGAAATGGAGAAACTCAAATCGTCGGGTCGTCTCAGGGTCCCGACGCTTGGACGGTAATCCGAGAGTTGGCTGCCAAGAAGAAGGCCTCGCCGATTGGCCGGTGACGTTTTGACGGGTTTTTTTCCTGTTTTCTTGCTCCTTGTTTTTTTCTTTTTAAGAAAGGGTTAAGCCTTTTGGTTCCCCTTGTGTTGGAATCTCTCTGTTATTTTGGTTGCTACCCTGCTTCTCCTTGAATCAGGGCTTACCGTTTCCTTTTCTGGATTCGGTCTTATCAATAAATTTTCGAGCTTATAAAAAAAAATTACGACAATGTAAAACAACATGATGGTTCGACTCAGTAAGATAATTGATTTAGAAAGGGCAGAAAAACTGCATACGGGGATACCTATTTGGCCAACCACCTTCAACTCGGAAGTGATGGTTTGCAGGGGGAAGACCACCGTAGTTACCGACACCTTCATTGAAATAACGCCTAGGTTGTTGTGGTTGCCAAGCTGAGTTCACCGGCCGGCAGGTGGTATAAGCCTTATGACGCTTATTGTTTCTTTCCCTCTTCGCATGATTCTTCGATGGAAATGTGCTTCTGAAATCTCTTTTCATAGTAACAGGTCCATGTTTAACCCCAACTGCAGGGGTTGCTGGCTTATGGTGCTTAGGAGCGGAAATGCCACTCTGTTGCAGCTGAACAAAGGATGATGCTAAACCATTGCTTCTTTGCTGCTCTAACGTCGTACAAGGGCTCGATGACTCTTTCTTCACAACCCTGTGTTGTAATTTAGCTTCCGTGGCAGTAGTTGCTGTTGCATTATTACTCACAGTGTGGTGCTTGGATTGATCGTTGGAAGCAGTAGTGTTTGTCTTGTTGTCTAAGCTCTTCTGTTCCGAGTGAACCTTATGTTTTTTTGATTTCACAACCTTCTTTTGCAGTTTAATCCCAGGGGAGTTTGTTACTTTATTGTAACTCTTCAGTTGTGAATGATCCTTGGAGTCATTTTGCAGCTCAAAACTGGTTGCTGCTGTATCCATACTTTGCTGTTGAGCTAGATCCTTTGCATCAAAAGATCTTAGGGCCGTTGTTCCTTTAGTTTTCTCGTCTTCCTTTTGCTTTTGAAGCTCCATCAGACGTTTTTCGATCAAGTCAGATAACATTTTAGATTCAACCTTGTAATTTGACATACACTTCGCTACTGCTCTCAGAGCAGCTTCTTTTTCTACAGCCAAATCCTACAAAGCAGTTCAAGTTCTATGTTGATTTTGCAATATCTTTGGTTGACATAAATGGTATGCAGTGTACTCACTATGAATTCTTAATACCTGTTTCCCATTCCTCCTACTCCTATTAATGGACGTCCTCGCATTTTGCATGTACTTTTGCATGAGAAGAATGGGTGAAAACTTGTCACCAAGCTGAAATTCATAAATAAATGCAATAGCTTCCAGATTTTGCTTCCTTTTGATTAAACTCTCGATAAAATCTGTTGAACAAAAAAGCAAAGCTCATACTTCATCAAACTGGATCGGATGAGTTCTAAAGTCTAGTTGCTTCCTCAGTGTATGACAACCAGTAACAAGAACAAGAAAAGAAACGTCACTTGAGAGTGAAACAAAAGGATAAAAATTAAAAATTAAAACACAAGTCATAAGATACATCATACATACATGATACAGAAAAGGGTAAAAGACATCATTAACAGATAAGGTTTGGGAGGAGAGGCATTTCCATGAATCAAACCAACGGGAGAAAATTTAAAAATTCACATCCATTATTTAAATTTGTTAACACTTCATAATGATAATAATGTATAATATTATACTTAATCAACACTACAATAGTTTGAAGTTTTCCTCACTATTTGTAGTTTTTTCTTCTAATTACAATATTAGATTAAAGGATATCAAAGGTTTATAAAATGAAAAACAGATAAGTGCATGTCATTCCTTATCCAATTTCAGACCAGAAGTTAGAAATGCAACTCTCAAAAGGCAGTTTGGTACCACAAAGACCCCTATGATCCATTTTTCAGAGAGCATCGAGATGGCTTTCACATTAAGTCAATAAAAAGTGTAAAATTGCATGGAGATGTTGAATTGAACAGTGAAGAAGAACGACGTGGTACAAGTAATGTACATGAACATACGTGCAAAATAGAGAAAGAGGTTGACAAAGCCTAACTTCAGAAAACTTACCATTCATCTTGTCTGAAAAACCAAGGACTCGGCCAAGGTCAGGAGCCTTACTGTGATGAGCAACGGTCAGGAGAAGATTTAACATCTCATCTCCATCAAAAGAAGAAATCAATCCATAAACAGCCAAAAAATGCAGAAAAAACAAAACTTCCAACGAACAACCAGTTCCATCTCTAAGGTTTGCCTTCCACTTAATTGCCAACTTTTCTGCTTCTTCTTTAACATATGATGAGATTGGGGCCGAAACTCCCATTAGATGCTGTAAAACAAGAATGTATCTATTCATCATCTCCAAATTCTTATTCCCGTTCTCCCACTCTTGATGGCCAGACCTTTTTATCACGTCCAGAACAACCAATGCTGGGTTCAATGCTGTTTTAAGAGCATTAGAAATTTCATTGGCCATTGAATCATGAACATCTGAATGATCTTCTAGGAATGACAGTAAACTGATAGAGGCACTTGTTTGAGGATCCACGGATAAAGAAACAACAGCATCCTGAACTTCAACACTTTCTCCTTCCTCCATCTTTATTTTGGCACAAGGGATGCTCCTCTCTTAACATATTGAAGTATAAAACAAGTTGATAAGTATGAAGAAGATTATTTAAATTTTAACAAGTAATCATGTTAGTTCATCTAAATAATGAAATTCAAGGGAAAACATATCCACAGTTATATCCATGTGGATCTATCAATGCAGAACAAAAAAGGTGGCAGCAACATTAAACAGACTCCCATAATTTGAAAGCCTAAACTAGCAACTAAAATTCCAATATCTACAACGATGGACAGGTAAAGTTTCATTCTTTTAACTGACTGTTGTTGTATAACAGGGATTTGAGGTTGCATATTGATTGATCAGCAGAGAAATTGGCAATCACATTCTAACAAACAAAATGAAAGAAAATCAAGGGCTTACCAATTTCCATCTCATTAAAACCAAAGGCCTGCCGCAGTTCAGAAACTTGTCTACTGTGCTGAGCGACCATATTAGTAAGACTTTGCAGCTCATCAGGGTTAAACATGGTAGCCAGACCATAAGTAGCTAGAAGCTGCAAAAAGGCCAAGACATCCAACGAATTAGATTCCACTGTCATCCTTGCTTTCCACTGATGTGCAACCATTCTTGCATCTTCCTTCACTTGAGGCTTAATCTGTGGTGAGATTCTCATCAGTTGCTCCAATAAAAGAATACAACTCCTCTTGAAAATGACAGAATCAAACTGCAGCGAACCTTCCCCAGAATGAGGATAGAATCCTTCCACAGCCTCTAGCACCAACATTGCAGGATCTGATGACCCGCTAAAAGCTGCTGAAATTGCGGCACGTACTAGATCATGTCTGCTTAAATGCTCATTTATAAACAATTGCAAAGTCTTTCCATCTACGGAAGCAAACAATTCAGGTGATGTATAATAACTAATAGCATTGTTGAGCAACAAATCTCTAGGCTGCAGATTCTTTGAAGGAGAAGTATTGGTGGTAGTAAGTCTCTTCTCTTTCAACTCGACCTCTTTGATGCGCTCTTCAACTGATTTTTTGATCGACTCGAGTTGAATCTCTTTAAGTTTTAACTCCTCGAGGGATTCATTGACTGTTTTCTGAGCTGAAAGGAACTCCTTCACTTTTGATTCAAGCTCGTCAGAATGCTCTCGGAGAGATTTTTGCACTGAATTGAGTTCCTTAACTTTCGATTCAAGCTCGTCAGAATGCTCTTGGAGAGATTTTTGCACTGAATTGAGTTCCTTAACTTTCGATTCAAGTTCCTTGGAGCATTCTGAAATTAACTTCTTGATGGAATCATGCTCGTCTTTCTTATGTCTTAGCTCCTTGTCTCCATTATCTATTAATATCTGGATGGATTGCAGTTGCTTTTCTTTTGATTTTAATACCTCACTCTGCGCTACTATTGAATTTTGGATTTCTTTGAATTCCTTCTCCCCTAATTCAACATCTTCACAATACTTCTTTATCGTTCCTTCAATTGAAACAAGTTGCTCCTTTTTTCCTTCAAGTTCTTTGGACAAGGAATTTAGAAGCTCCACAACTGTATCCAATTTGTTCTCTTTACCTTCAGACTCTGAAGGTGGTTCTTCAAGAGACTTTCTCTTCATCTCATATTCTTTCTCCTCTGATTTTAGGTCTGAGTTCAACTCGTATTCCTTCTCCTTTGATCGCAGTTCTGTGCACAACTTATCAAGAGATATTCTGCTTGACTCATATTCGTTCTCTTTCAATCTCAGTTCTACAAACAATTTATCAAGAGATCTCTTGTTCAACTCATATTCCTGCTCTTTCAATTTCAGACTGTGGCACGATTTCTCAAGAGATTTTCTGAACAACTCATATTTCCTCTGTCTTGATCTTAGCTCCGCACATTCTTCTTCAACAGATTTTCTCAACAATTCGTATTCCTGGTTTTTTAATCTACTTTTCCTCGAGCACTCTTGGAATGATCTCTGAATTTCCTCATATAGTTTACGTTTACCTTCAAGTTTTTCACTGTATTCTCGTACGGATGCTTCGAGTAAATCAATGTTTTTCTGAATGGCCACAAGTTCAGTGGACTTGTTTTTGGTTAGTGTCAATACATCACTTAGAGCATTCTTCTTAGATGTTATTTCATGAGCCAGTTCCTCCAACAGCTTGGTTTGTGAATCAACTTCCTTAGACCGTTGAACCAATTCCTCGCACTTGCTTGCAAGCTGTTGCTGAACCTTGCCCAATACCTCCTCTTTCAAACTAATATTCCTCACAACATGAACCAGCAATTGCTGCACCTTGTCCAATTCACCTTCTTTTGAAGTAAGTTCCATGGAGCGTACCTCGAACAACCTCTCCACCCGACCCACTTGATCTTCTCTCGATTTCAGTTCCTTGGAAAGCTCGTCAAGGAGGCTCTGTACTCTATTCAACTGTGATTGTTTCAAGTCAAGTTCTCCGGAACAATCCTGCACGGATTTCTCAAGTATTGACAATTGGGTCTGTTTGAGCTCTACTTCCCGAGAACACTTGTGAAGACAAGTATCCACCAACTCCAACTCCTCCTCCTTCATACCCAATTGTTCATTCTTCAACTTAAGCTCCTTAGAACACTCCTCAATACGATTCTGCAACGAACCCAGCTGCTCCTCCTTCACCGCAATCTCTTTACTAACCCTTTCCTCCGCATCTGCCAACAGTTTCTCCTTCAATCCGACCCCTTTCTCTCGCGAGACCATCTCTTCCAGACCCTTCTGAAGGGACACGCGGGTCGCATCCAAGTGCTCCTCCAAGTCCTGCCACTGAAGGGTGAGCACCAGCACAGCAGACGCGTGAGCACGCGCCTGCTCGTATGCTTTCCTAAGATTGTCCCTTTTTACTTCCGCGAGTTGTAGATCGGCCGCGATCTTTTCCTCCATTGAACATCCGCTGAAGAACCCTAGAATAAAAATAAACAGACGATCGATCAATAGCAACGAACCTGTGACCGCTTAGCGCCGAGTGAGGATGATGGGATATTCTGTTACAAGAGGTGTGGGGTTTTGGAGAGGAAGAAAAGGATATATAGTACGATACAAATACAATACAGTTGGGATTTACGTCTCGGAAGAGGAGGAGGAGGCGATCCTGCGTTGACCGAATTAGGTTTGCTATTTTTAGCTTTCAATATTTATTGTTTTGCCACAATTGGCAATATTTGACAAAATAAGTATAACTAATCACCACACTCTTAAATTAATTTTTTTAGTATTTCGGTGACAGCTCTCCACACACCTCTATGAGATTCCGACTCATCCTATTAAGGTTTACCGCCGCCACCAGCGACCATCGCCACCTCCTCCGCCTCCGGCGTCCTCACCGCCCCCACTACACGCCGCGCTACCCTCGCTTCGTTGGCACAGAATCCGCCCCCGCCCTCTCTCGTTGCTGCTACGCATTGCCTCCTTTGATCCCCGATCTATCGTCCATTGATCTTCGCCGCCGGCGACCACCGCCTCCCCCTCTGCCCCCGGCGACTTCGCCGCCCCACTCCAATACGCTTTCTTCCCGTATCGCTGTCACAGATCTCGTCGCTGCTCTCTGACTGTGGCTGCTACATGTCTCCTCCATCGAAGCCCCGGCTTCAAGATTCTCCACTACCTCCAAGTGAGGTCCTGTCTACCCTACTTAGGGTCCGTTGTCGCCGCCATTGCCGCCCACCAGCCGCTCTCTCACCCCGCCTCCTGCTTCCCGGACGTCTCGCAGCCACCGTGGCCCTCCTGCCACTCTCTGGGTTACGGGCTCCATGCGCCGTGCCACCTAACGCCGGCATGGGTCCGTTCCCCCGACGGATCTGGGATCCGGAAGGAAGGACGATAAGCCGGGGTCTGCCTCCACGGCAACCGAAGTCGGGACCCTCGATCTCGAACAAACCGCTACGGGTCGAATCGCTGCTCTCGCCTTATGCACTACTTCGAAAGATCAGGGCGAATCAAGACGAAGAATTGACGATACCAGATCGCTCCAATGGCACGGGGCCTAGAAGACCTGGCATCACAGTTTTGGTAGTCTACTCTTTTGATCGGGTGCTAATTTCTTTTCCTGTTTTAGGTTGAATAATTTATTGGTTATTCACTGTGCTAGGTCGAATAACCTTTTGGCTCAATAAGTTTAGGACTTTGGTTTGTTATTTCTTTGTAACGTATGTTGGAACGATTGTAGGGATTTGTCTTGAGTTTGTGTCCACGATTTCAAGTGGGCTATTATTATGGGTCCATGAGCGCCGGGCTTGCTACGGTCGGCCCGGACATATACCTGGAACCCGAGACGGTCACGCCTCATCTTGTTTGATTATCTTTTGATATTAATGAAAATGTCTGGTTACCCGTTTCAAAAAAAAATCACTTTCACTTAGAACTATTATTCTATCAATTTGGTTTTGAGTTATTATAACTTATAAGTAGAGCTGACAAACCAATATTAGTTGTTTTCTTTGAAAGAGTAAACAGTAAAGTAACAACAATACATTTGTTGCATCGTACTTTCAAGGTTATGTGTATTCTCTCTCCCTCTTCGGTTATGTCGTTTGTTGTCTTAAGTTGCTTTGAAAACTCAACCATTAATTGTTTTAGGCTTTCTTTGTTTTGTTTTGTCCATCGACATCATCGTGTTCTGTCTATTATGTCACCCTAATCATCGTCATAACTAATGCGTTGTTTCTTATCCACGTGCTGCCATCTTCCATCTATGCTGATCTCCCTTGTGTCATGCTATTAGACCCACCTCGAGAGTTTATAAAACCAATTCGGTCGAAGAAGAAGAGGTGTCGTCCGTCTCCTCCCTCACCCTGCTCATGAATGGTGTCATCCACACCTGTCCCATCGTCTTCCCCACTACCGGTATCATCCAGGACTGCCCCGTCGTACCACAACTAGGTAAGCCTGAATGGGAATCCACAACCTCTATGTTCACTGCCCTCGCAACACGTTTTCCTGGTGCTACGAGCAGCAATGATCATTCTCGACCTCCTCTACTGGATCTTATGCATGATCTCTTCTTCTTCCAATGATCCAGACCGGTGTCCTCATCAACGGAGAGGTCAACTACAGCCTAGCCTACCCATTCAACAGGGAGAAAGCACCTAAACATCTCTCCTCTCCCTCGGTTTGATGACGATAGCTCCATCGCTGAGAAGCTCTGCCTGGCCTCCATACACTATCTACCACCAAGAAGACCGAGAGTATCCCTTCAAGGCCCTTATCAAACTAGTCCCACCGGCGGGATATAGCGTGATGGGAGATACCCCCCTCTCTTCCAAGCCGTGATCGTCCGACATAAGCCACCTCACCGGTACCTACTGACCACGATGAGAAAGGAGTGTTGAGGGCCTCCCAACTATTCCCTCGGACGACCAAGTTGTGGTTCCCGGCTCCGCTGGGTCGGAGAATCATGTTCACAACTCAAGATCTTCTACCTACCACGCCAGCATGTTCGGGGTACTGGAAGCACGTGTGCCACTACTAGGGACCACCTCCTCGAATCCTAGATGACATAGACCAAGTGAAGTTGGTGCAACACAAGATCTCCTACCTAACCAAGAGAATCTTATTGCGGGCTCTAGGAAACGGCACACCTCGAGGGATGTGAGTGCCCCCTCTGGTCTAGGGCATCAGCATGCCATGGGATCTCACAAGGGAGGACTACAGGGCAGCCTCGCACATGACAATGAGTGTAAGATCGAGCATCGGGGATGCACACCTCGCCCTGGCAACACCGTTGCAAGTCTGACGCTCTTTTTACCCCCATTATATATTGTTCTCCCTAGATGTCTATTATCCCCTTAAACGACCCAAATCTTTTATCACGAACATTTTCAAGTCTAGTCAGATAAAGATCACTACACGCTACAACTGAGTAGTCATCCGTGTGGAGACTATCCACCAATAGATTATCCTTGGATTAGCCGAGTTTCTTGTCATAGGGTTAGCGTCTTGTACCCACGGGTCAGGACTTTTGTCTCACCCTTTTATTTATTTTCTTTACATTCGGTCTTATTTCGTTTTTATACTCCTTCTTGCGTTTGTATTACTGGTTTCTCATCTATAAAATATTTATATGCTAAAAAAAGTAGAGCTCGCAACTTGGGTAACCGTAACGTGCAAGCTTGAAGTTTTTTTAGAATATAACGTGGAACTTTTATTGAAGATAATAAGTCAAAAGGATGAGCATATATGTGATCAGGTAAGAGAGCTAGATTTGGTTCTGAAACGAATTTCTAAATGCTAATCTTATAACTACGATACTTGGCTAATCCATGGGAAACAATTACGAGAGAATCCTCAGTGTGAAGGTTGATCGACACAATTGATTGTGGTCATTTCCTGACTCGACCTGAAAATGCTTGTGGTATATGATATGGGACACTTGAGGGGATAACGAGCATCTAGAGAGAACACCATGAAATGGGGGAAGTAGAAGGTCTGGTTGGTACCGACCTTGGCTGGGAGAGGTAAGCGTCCCAACACATACCTTATTGTTTGATGGCACACTCATTGATCCTAACGAGGCTACTTCATAGATCTCACCTCGGCATTCTTCAGAGCAACCCATTCATGTGCTTGGTCGAGGACGTCCAGACTCCTCTTCTATTAGGACAAGAGGGGAGTGGTCCCCTTGGCATCTTGGAGGCGGAACCTAACATTACCCCTCCACGTGTTCTTAGGGCTTAGGGGCGCTGAGGCTTGTAAGTTCTTTCCACCAAACATGAATAGGTCCTTGTTGGGCAGGGAATTCTTCGTCGTAGTCGCATTGCTTGGTCCTACTCATGAGTTTGCAGGCTGTAGTGGCTCGGTGTCGATGGGCACGGGCTTCTGGCTCCAGGTGTGTATAGGTGGTTTGGGTAGAAAATCCTTTGTCGAGATTCGGGGCAGTTGTTCTAGTTGACCAAAGTCTGGTGGGATCGTGAGTTCAATTGTTGGAAGGGTCGGAACATGAGGTTCTTGGTTTGGTAGTGGTCCCCGGCGATTGGAAGGCCTATAGACGATAGGGTCCGACCAATCCCAACGAATCCCTCTACACAGGTTGGGGAGTGTTGGAGTCATGAGCGATAGGTTAAATAACATGACCATCTGAGAGGTAGTAAGGTCCCTCCGGAAGCATTCAAGTCCTACATGACATATGCAGCCGCAGAGGAAACAAAAGTCTGGTAGAGGCGCATATTAGAGTCGGACCTGGGTTGGGTAGATGAGTACCCGGTCGTTCGTCGAATCGGGGTTGCAAGATCCTTCCATAACCGGACGTTCAGGGTGCCCCCAAGCAAGACCTTCGTGATCCGTACAGACCTCCATGAAACCACCTAGGGCCTCCCCCATTTGGAGGCATGCCTCTACAGAAAGTTTGTCCCAAGGGAGATCTAAGAAGATGCATGCATCTGGATCTTAAAGAACGTTAGAGTGTTCGAGTTGATACCCAGTAGGAGATCCTTTAGAGTTATGGGTGCCCATTTAAAGAACTAGTGTTCTTCTATTGGGATCCAATCATTCTCTGCTTAGGAGGTGAAATAAAATCCAGAGATGCCTCAACCAAGTTCCTTAATGGCCATGCCCTCATGGTGTCAAACTTTTGTCGTGACCCCCTCCATGAACGTCCAGTCACAACTCTGGGTCATGAATAGCCGACTCGCAAGGCCAAATGTTGTATGGGCACGGGTGTGATCCGTAATCGTGTTCCTCGAGATATAGATGAAACTATACTCCTATTCCTCCATCTTAAGGGAATAAAAGCCATCTTGAAGCGCCAGGAGCGTCTCCATAGGAGGTCAGTGTCCCTCCTTAGATGTGTAATCGGTGATGCAATCGGAAAGCACGAAAATTAGAATTGGAAGGGAGCAGTAGTCGTACTCAGTATTGTGCTCACTAAGTATGTAAAGACCTGAGTTTTTAATCCCGTTATTTTATTGTTGGGAACATCGTTAAGTTGGGGAACGAGTCGAATTTTGGATAAACTTCAAATAAAAGAAACAAAAAGAGTTGCAACAAAAAAAGAGAAAAGGATTGGGGTTGGGCTGGGCCGGAGCAGACCCAGCCCGTTTCAGCGCGCAGCCCATCAGGCCCAGAACCCACGAGCGGCCTAACCCTAGCAACAAAAGGGTCGCAGCGCCACTTCGGTTCTCATTTTCGCGCACTCGTTTCGAGGATTGTCTTCTACCTCGCGTCCCTCTCTCTCTCGCGAAGCGTCTCAGACCAGCGTTGTCGCCCCTCTTCTCCGACCACCCCCGCCTCTCTCCTTCCTCCTTCTCCACCCTCTCCTTCTTCTGCTTCCACCACGACAAACCCCAACCCAGAGAACCCCTTCGCCCTTCTCCTTCTTCGATTCGAAACTTTCACCATCGCCGCCGTCGAATCGAGCTTCACCGTGCCAGATTCAGGAAGAACCAGCGACGGTGAGCCAGTTCCTCGCCGGAATCATCTTCCCCGCCTTCTCCTTCTTCTGGAAATCACGAGCTTCGAGCTCGTTTTGGGTCGGACGGGACTGGAGAGCGTCGCCGGAGCGCTCGAGCTCCAGATCTGGAGTTCTCGCGCCGGCGAGCTTCTCCGGTCGTCAGATCTGGGCGGAGAGGCTCGTCTCGTGACCTGACGACCCCTCCTCTTCGCCCTGGCTCCCAAACGCCGTCTCCGGCGACGAGAACCCGTTCAGAGACTTCCCCCCGCCGCCCTCGCCTCGCCGACACCCTACCGTTGCCTCGCCGCCGTTCCCGTCTCAGGCCAGAGACGGGCCTGCAACTGAACCAAGCCACGCATGGGCCTGGGTTAGTCCTGAACTGGGCCTCGGGCACGAGCCTCGAACCGAACTTGGGCCAGAACCAAGTCTGGGCTCCAGCTCGAGTTGGGCCTTAGGCCCGGACTTGAGTTGGATCCTGGACTCGGATCTGGACCCGGTTTTGGGTCAGGCTCGGGTCGGTCTGGGTCTGGACTCGGATCCGGGTCGGGTTCGGATCCGGTTTCCGGATTCAAGCCGGGTTCGGGTCGGACTCTGGTCGGCCGGGTCGGACTGTTTAAAATGAATTAATTTAATTGCAATTGGGACTAAAATCGGATAATTCTTGGACTATCAGTTTAATTAAAAGACGAACTGTTATTTTAAAGGACTGATCTTCTGGACCTGGACTGATTTTGGACTTTAACTGTTAAAACCCAGACTTGGACTTCGCGGACTTCGCCCGAGAAGACCGGAGTTAGGCCAGGACGTCAACGGCTAGGAGACACAGCTGTTGTATCGTCTTGAGGTAGGGAAAAGCCGTAAACTCCACTCCTGATTTAAGAACTGCTAATAGCATGCCTATAGGATAATTAATAACCGAAAATGTCCTAGTTTGCATATATGATGTGATTCACTAGAATAACTGTATTTCATTTATAATAATAAATGGACGAATCTTAGTATGCATATATGATGGTATTTTACTAGAGTAGTATCATAACATGCGAACGACCTACGAGCCATGTCGTGCCGTAGGTGTTGGGATGCTGTGCTGGTAGAATGGTCATGTCGAGCTTTAGGATTGCTTGCTGATTGTATTATTGTTGTTTGTTTTCCTTAATATCGATGCTTGTTCCTTCTTAGGTTAAGATAAGAGTCAAACTAGATTAATTAAACTATCGTAATGTGGATGGTTGTTCCGTGTTTGAATGATTGATTGATTGAATGAGTGCTTATGTGTAATTGGTTGTGCCGTTGGATATGATCGGGTGAGTGATAGACCGATGATACGTGGTTGGTAAGTATACCGGTAAGTGGATTAATATTATGAATGGTTGTGTTTCGTTTGTCGGGAATTGCGTTCCTTGATTGCTTACTTGTCCTGGGTGTGTTTGGAATAATATTGGATCGAGGGGATATGTCGGTCTGATACTGTTACGTTATTGTTTCTCCCCGATGCTACGTGTTCCGAGAAGACCTAGGCCGAGGGATGTTCCGGTATGGTATGTTTCGTCTTATCCAATGCTACGTGTTCTGGAAAGACCCGTTCCACCCCTATGCTACGTGTTCCGGGAAGACCAAGGCCGAAGGATGTTCCGGCTTGGTACTTATGGTCTCATTCTGATGCTACGTGTTCCGGAGAGACTCACTTACCCCGATGACCGGTGGTTCTTTGGAAACAATTCCGGGACTTCCGATGACTTGCGTTTCTATGAAACGTTTCCGGAAGTTCCGATGATAGTGTTTCCTTTGGACCGAGGGGAAATTTGATATGATGTGTCATTCAGTGGACAGATCATAGTTCTAAGGTTTAATATTCGGTATTTCGACATTTAGATGTTACTTTAATCGCTTCCTTGTTCATTGTTATCTCCTGTTGGCTTCCTTGAGCATTACTTGCAATAAATTATTATTATTCTCATTTATAGATTTTACGAGGTTTTTGAGTTAAGCTTACCGACTATAAATTTCGAATAACGCTATCAATCATTGTTATCGTTAAAATTGGGTTTCTCTTACTTTACTGCTTTTTCCTACTGAGCGAAAGCTCACCCCTTACCTTGTTGTGTTTTCAGGTCTTGAGCGGGATTCTGACTAGCGGGATGCTTGATGCTGGGGAGCTTCTGAGGTCCTAGACTAGTTTATTAGAGACGTACTGTTTTCCCCTTGTTCCAACTTTAAACCCTAGTTTGAGATGTGGACTCTGTTACAAACTTTTGACTGTCTTATGATTATCAGAGATTATTACCTTAAGTGTATTACTTTTTAAACTGCTTTATTATTATTCTTTTAAGTTCACGTCTCGAATCCGATCGAAACCGTATTTGGGGCGTGACAAAGTAGGTTTACGTCCTAGGTTAACTTTTGGGTCTACGGTCTCCCGATTTGTTAGGAAGGTTGTAATCCCATATTGAGGGTGATAAAATGATGGGAGGAGTATGGTCGGGTTGGCCCCCAATCAAACAACCATCGTCGATATGATATTGCCTACGGTGGCAGACAAAGACACCGGTTGCGGGTTCGGTAAGTTGATTTGGCCGATGAGATTTTTAGGTAAAGGGTCATGGGAGATGCACAGTTGTGATATAGGAAGTTATTGGAGAGGTGGAGGAGGCCGTGTATGAGGTTCCCTCTTTTTTCGTTGAGGTCTTATAACCTCGTGGATAGGAGCCGGAGGCATGGAATGGCCAGTTAGTGCTAACATACTCATCGAGGGAGGTGGCGGAGTCATTGAGGAAGCAGCGACATACCAGAGGTCAGACGTCACGTGGACACAGAAGGAGGCGACAAGGCTTTTGGGATGAGTAGGAGGGTGGGGGCCATTGATGCAGACAATGTTGTGGACCGTAGAGGAAGTGATGCACAATTGTAGAAGAGGTCAAGCGGCGCACGTAGAAAGAACGAAGAGGAGAAACCGTATAGGTTGAGTTTGCAAGCTTGAAGTTAATATCTCTTTATTTTTAGTTTTTTGAGTTACAATATTCCTACTAATACAGTAGGTAACTACATCGACGGTGCCGGACGGGTCGTCGGTTTCTGGTTAAATTTGAGCACCCCTATTCATTTAAATAAAATAAAGCATTAAAAATATATCATATATGAGCTTGACTGAAATCACTATTCATAATATATGTGTATATTTTGGCCTTCAATTCTAGTTAGAATAAAAAATAATAAAGCCTAACTGAACTAAAAATAAGAAATCTTAATTAGAAAAAAAAAGACTCCTTCAACTTTCTCCTTTACAAGCTTTTCTAATTCAAATTAGTTTTGGTTTTGGGAAATTAAAAGCCTATAAATAGACTCCTTGGCCGAAAATATAAGCACCATCATAGTTATTTTCGGCCAACCCAGTGAGGAATAAGAGGAAAAAATTATAATGCTACTAACAAGTTTTTAGTTGTGGGAGCACTTTGCTAGTGTGGATATCGTTATAGAGCAAACTACAAAAGGGTGCCTTGACAAGTCTCTGCCATAACTTAAATGTCCTAGTCTCGAACCGGCAAGCTCAGTATCAACCATTTATATACAAAGAAGTAATCTCTATCACATACAATTGTAGATTAGTATTCACATGGAAATATGATTTTTAACAAAAAAAAATGTTTTAGCTTTATTTATGAAACACGCAATCCGACATTGCTTTGTTGAACGGATTTTGAGTTTTCGGGATTCTTGCACTTTTGTAACTTAGAGGCGGAGTTTTGTTTGGTACAGTGGAGTGGAAGCCTTCTTGTTTTTTTTTGGCGACTCTAGTCTTCTTTTGGTTGTTTTTTTTTTCGTTTTGTGTTTTCCTAAGGTGGATGGTTGGATAACTCATATTCTCGTTTTGTGTTGATTTCTTCCGTTTCCTTGGTGGATTGTTTACTGTGGTTTCTAGGTGTTTTGTGGGGGTTTTTTCAGGTTCTTTTTAACCTCGGTCATGTTGGATCGTAAAAGGGCTCTTTCTAGCCGTCTTTTAAGGTTGATCCCGAGAGGTTGTATCTTCTTTTCCTTCCGCTCCTCCTTGGAACTTTAGGCTTTTTAATAAATATTCGACCTTACAAAAAAACGTAAAATAGGCATATACATGGATCAACAACGTTTTCCGGAAGCCGAAGACTATAATGATTTCATCAAACTTTAGATACCATTAACTCGAAATTTGTTTAGGGGTAAACTACAAATGCATACTGTCACGCCCCAAATTTCAGCGAACCGAACTCAGGACGCGAACATTTAAAACATGAACACTTGAAACCTGTTTTCAATAAAAGTTTTGACATTTCCATTTACTTCTCAAAATAATAGCATTTACAATACAAAAACGTCCCAACAAGTGGACAAGGTACAACATCCGTCACTAGACTCAACAAAAGTAAAGACCAGACTCCGCTCCAAGCTCCATGAACTTCAAGAGCTCACCTAGTCCGTCCGGTGATCAGTACCTGTAGGAAAAGCAGCTAGGGGTGAGCGTTCGCTCACCTCCACGGATAACAGACTGACTATGGCATAATTAGCAGAAGAAGCCAGTAACACTAAAACCAAACCCGACACCGGGACTACAGTCCCCAACTCAGATACCCAACTGACCCACAACCCGTCACCTTCCTCAACAGGCTCGACACTCGATAAAAACAGTGTAGACCCGACACAACTATCGACGACCTCCTCAAGGACTCGAACGAAACGACGCAACACCAAACAAGATCACAAAGGATCGCACACCAGCTGCTCAGTAACCAATCTCAATCAGGTCAGGGTTCGACCTATCGCAATTCCTCGACACGAAGTCGGATCAGGCTGTCGACCTTTCAAACTCGCAATTCCTCGACACTAAGTCGGATCAGGCTGTCGACCTTTAAAACTCGCAATTCCTCGACACTAAGTCGGATCAGGCTGTCGACCTTTAAAACTCGCAATTCATCGACACTAAGTCGGATCAGGCTGTCGACCTTTAGAACTCGCAATTCATCGACACTAAGTCGGATCAGGCTGTCGACCTTTAGAACTCGCAATTCATCGACACTAAGTCGGATCAGGCTGTCGACCTTTAGAACTCACCACCCCAGGTAACCACAATCACAATCACAGGCAAGTTCAATCACACAGGCACTCAAGGCCACTCAAGACACCTCAACAGTCAAGACTCGGGTTCAACAACCCCACGGGCACTCGCTGCCACTCAAGACACCAAATTAAATACACGGCTCTCATGGCCACCCCGACTCAACAATTAAATACGGGCTCTCAAGGCCACCCAAACTCAACAATTAAATACGGGCTCTCAAGGCCACCCAAACTCAACAATTAAATAAAGCGCACGACAACCTCCGGCATACTCGATGCCTCCAACAGTCCTAAAATCGCTAGTTTCACAAACAACCTCCGGGCATGGTCATATGCCTCCAGTAATTCAATTATCGCTAAGTTCTCTGTTCCTACGACACTACTAAGTGTCACATGCCTTTCTCTTAAACGCTACAATCCCGTATCATGCTTTTCTAATAATTAAATAAATCTACTCAACCCACGACACCCCGGTGTCACATGCAATTCTACTATTAACTTTCCCTAATCAGGGCCGAGATCCGGCTACTTTTCCCTACCTCGTATATAGATCCAAAAGCGCTCCAACAAAACCCGAAGTGGACCTAGTCACTCGCCGAGCTTTCCCTTGCCTCGGTCCGTAGCACGATCTAAAAGAACACAAATTCAAAGTACTTTTAAACTAGTACGAATAAACCGAAAATTAATAAACTTAACGCCCAAACGTAACCCCGACAAAGCCGATCACTCCCAAACTTCCCAATTATTCGATATTGCCGAAAAAGGACCCGTAAGGGCCAGATTCGCCCGACATGGCGAATCTGCCCGGTTTTGGTTAATTGCCTTCCGGGGCTCCAAAAGTCCCCGTTTTCGTTTCTACGGTCTTAGAATATTTCAAGGAACCCAACGCACTTGACGGAATTGAATTCCGACTTCTAAGTCAATTAATTAACGTTTAAAGTTTCCCAAAACCCGTTAATTACAACTTCTCCAAATTAATTCCAAATTTCGATTCGATTAGGAAAAAGTGGTCCGGGGGACGTTTTAAACCACCCGAACATTAAAACCCGAGCAACCGAGCACGTGGGCCCCACCCAAGAGGCTTGGCCGAGACCCTAGGGTTTGAGGGAGGGGCTCGGCCACCAAGTGGTGGCTGCTGCCACCTCCGGCCAGCCACCACATGGCCGGCCGGCCACCACCCACGGTGGCCGGAGCTCCTCCCGAGCCTCCGGTCACCGGAAAACGTGAAATTTCTCTCCCAAACACCTCTAAAACGTCTCCAACACCTCTCTAATCTCTACACAACCCTAAACCAAATTTTATAACCAAACCCTAGCTCTTGAAAATAATCGAAACGAGAATCGGTTCGGGTATTACCGTAGAGGAGAATGAGGGGAACGGGATTGCTCTTTGCTTTGACTCGATCCAAGGGCTCGATCACCAACCCTAGCTCAACCTTCCTTCTTCTCTCTTCTTCTCCTTCTCCTTCTCTCTCTAAAACCTCTCTTCCTCTTTCTAATTTTTAAAACAAATAACAACTAACTCCAACTCCTTTCCCTTTTACCCTATACTCGGCCAACTCACCACATCCACCCATTTTCCCTCCAAAAATTACACCACCATCTACTTGACAAGTGTCAAGGTGGGTCCCATACCTTTTGGAAAATATCTAGTTGATATTTTCCAATCAGATTCGCGAAAAACGGACGTTTCGGGCCCCGAACGGGCACTTTTCCCAAAAATATTTTAAACTGGACGGGCTTCAAGGAAACGGCCCAACTAAGACCGCTACGATGACGGCTAAGCTTTTCGGGTCCAAAACGGTCCTCGAATGGACCAAAACGTCGCTCGGGTGACTTTTCCAGCGAAAAATCAATCTTTCCCAAAATGACCAGGAAGTTGCCCTGAGTCCCCCGTAACTCATTTTAGTCGATAACGGGGTCAACTTAAGTCCGGCATGACCCTCGGGGTCAATTTAAGTTAAGTTAAGTGTCTGTCTTAAAATTTTTAAATTTTCCTGTTTTTCGCAGGTTTGACTGACGTTGACCAGAAGTGGTTATTACAGTCTACCCCCCTTAAAGAAATTTCGTCCGCGAAATTTAAAACAGACGTACCTCGGGAGTCGAACAGGCCGGGATACTTCGCGCGAACCTCGTCCTCGCGTTCCCACGTCGACTCAGCTCCGTGATGTTTCCACTGCACTCGGACCAAGCGGATAATCTTGCCTCCCCGCAGAATCTGCTGCCGTGTGTCCATGATCCGAACCGGCTGCTCCTCATAGGAGACATCATCAGCCACCTCGATATCAGTCCACTCGATGACGTGGGAGGGGTCTGCGTTGTACTGCCGCAACTGGGATACGTGGAAGACGTTATGTACTCTCCCAAGCTGCGGTGGCAACGCCAGACGATAAGCCACGACTCCCACTCTGTCTAAGATCTGGAACGGGCCTATGTACCTCGGAGCCAACTTTCCCCCGCTGCGCCTGAACCGCACCAGCCCCTTCCTCGGGCTCACCTTCAGGAACACGTGATCCCCGACTGCAAACTCAAGAGGTCGACGTCGCCTGTCTGCATAACTCTTCTGCCGGCTCTGCGCGGTCCTCAACCGCTCGCGGATCAATGTGACCTTCTCCGTCGTCTCTCTGACAAGATCTGGCCCCAGCAGACTCTTGTCCCCCACCTCTGCCCAGCATACTGGTGACCGACACGGCCTACCATACAACGCTTCGAACGGTGCCATCCCGATACTGGCCTGGAAGTTGTTGTTGTAGGCGAACTCGGCCAATGGCAGGTGGGTCTCCCAAGATCCCCTGAAATCCAGCACACATGCTCGCAGCATGTCCTCCAAGATCTGAATGGTACGCTCAGACTGACCGTCTGTCTGAGGATGATGTGCTGTGCTGAGTAGGACCTCTGTCCCCAGTGCCTTCTGCAGACTCGGCCAGAACCTGGACGTGAAGCGGGGATCCCTGTCAGACACTATCGACACCGGGACCCCGTGGAGGCGCACTATCTCCTGGATATACAGACTGCTCAACTTGTCGACCGGGTCTGTCATCCTCATAGCCAGAAAATGGGCCGACTTGGTCAACCGGTCGACTACCACCCACGCGGCGTCGTTTCCCTTGGGCGATCTCGGTAGTCCACACACGAAATCCATCGTAATGTGCTCCCACTTCCACTGAGCAATCGGTAGTGGCTGTAACAATCCCGCGGGACGCTGATGCTCTGCCTTCACCTGCTGACAGACAAGGCATCTCGACACAAACTCTGCGACTGCTCTCCTCATGCCGCGCCACCAGTAGTGCCTCCTGAGGTCACGGTACATCTTGGTGCCCCCCGGATGCACTGCGAAACGCGAATGGTGTGCCTCTCGTAACACGGCATCTCTATAGTTAACTGGTACGAACAGCCCCCCGCGGTACCGTAGTCCCCAATCAGTACTGTCCTGCCAGCCCACCACCTCGTCACCCCTGACGACTCTCTCGCGGATCTCTGATGCTTCGACGTCCTCCCTCTGCGCCTCCAACACTTGGGCAAGCAGTGAGGGCTGAGCCACTAGGGAGCACATGGCAACACCGCCAGTAACCTCCTCTAGCTCAAGCCCGAATGTGCTCAGCTCCCCCATCATGTCCCACTCTCGGACAGATATGCTGGCGAGGCTCGGAGCCGACTTCCTACTCAAGGCGTCGGCGACAACGTTCGCCTTGCCTGGGTGGTAGTGTAGCTCGAAGTCGTACTCCTCGAGTAGTTCCATCCACCGTCGCTGACGCATGTTCAGGTCTCGCTGGGAAAATATGTACTTGAGGCTCTTGTGATCCGAGAACACCTGAAACCCCTCGCCGTACAGGTAATATCGCCAGCTCTTTAGCGCAAACACGACTGCTGCTAGCTCCAAGTCGTGGGTAGGATAGTTGCGCTCGTGTATCTTCAACTGCCTGGAGCCATAAGCCACAACTCTGCCCGACTGCATCAGCACGCAACCCAGTCCCTCTCCGGATGCATCGCAGTAAACATCATAGCCAATCCCTCGCTCGGGCACCACTAACACTGGAGCTGTAGTCAGTCGAGTCTTCAATTCCGCGAACGCACGCTCACAGTCATCTGTCCACACGAACCCAACACCCTTGCGCGTTAACAGAGTCATCGGTGCGGCTAGTCGTGCAAAATCCTGGACAAATCGCCTATAGTAGCCTGCCAATCCCAGAAAGCTGCGGATCTCGAAAACACTCGTGGGCCGTGCCCACTTCGAGACCGCGTCGATCTTCGACGGATCGACCAGGATACCGTCACGGGATACGATGTGGCCGAGGAATCTCACCTCAGAGAGCCAGAACTCGCACTTCTCCCGGTTGGCATATAGCTGGTGCTCGCGCAGTAGGGTCAGAACAACCCTCAGATGTGCCTCATGCGCCGCCTCGTTCTGCGAATATATTAGGATATCGTCCACGAACACCACCACAAACTGATCCAGGTACGGCCGGAAGATGCTGTTCATCAGGTCCATGAACGCTGCTGGCGCGTTCGTCAGTCCGAATGGCATCACCAGGAACTCGTAATGCCCATAGCGTGTCCGGAATGCAGTCTTTGCGACGTCCCCCTCACGGACTCGCAACTGATAATAACCGGATCGCAGATCGATCTTCGAGAAGTGAGTCGCCCCTCTCAACTGGTCAAACAAGTCATCGATCCTCGGCATCGGGTACCGGTTCTTCACCGTAACCCGGTTCAGCTTCCGGTAATCTATACACATCCGTAGCTCTCCACTCTTCTTCTTCACGAAGAGTGCTGGTGCTCCCCACGGCGATGCACTCGGACGGATAAACCCCTTCTGCTGAAGCTCCTCCAGTTGACGCTTCAGCTCAGTCAACTCTGCCGGCGCAAACCTGTAAGGCGCCATCGATATCGCCGCCGTTCCCGGCACTAGGTCAATCCCGAACTCCACCTCACGAATCGGTGGCAGCCCGCTCAACTCCTCAGGAAAGACCTCGGGGAACTCGCATACCACTCTCGGTAACTCTCGGCTCTGCACAGCCGGTACTTCCTCCTCTGCAGACAACGCCGACAGGAGGACCCCACTCTTACTCCCCAGCACGCACGTCACCTTCGTACCGCCCACTGTCACTGTCACTCGTCGTCTGTAGCAATCGATGTTGGCTCGGTACCTCGACAACCAATCCATACCCAAAATCACATCAAAGGTAGTCATCCCCAACACGAGAAGGTCACCAGGGCAAGGACAGTCTGCGACTCTAATCTCGCAGGCACGACATACTCTAGTCAACGATACACCACCCCCAACTGGGGTGTCCAGGCATAGGGGTGGACTCAACGGCTCTAAGCTCAACCCCAACCTCTCAGCACAACCCGACGAAATAAAAGAGTGCGATGCCCCGGTATCAAACAAGAACAAAGCCCATAAATGATACAACAAACACGTACCCTGGATGGTCTCACGGTACGTGCTAGGTCCTGGGGCTCTGGAGTCGGTGACTGCATATACTCTCCCCTGCGAGGCCTGCTGCCTCTGACCCTGCGCACTGGCTGCTGGATACCCGTGACTCTGCTGCTGTCTCGGAATTGGTGCGCTCGTAGACGGCCGTGATGATCTCGGCTGCTGACCCTGTCGAGGGCGACCTCTGGGCGACTGTACTGTCCGCGACTGCTGCGGTCGCTGCACTGATGTCTCCCCCAACTGCTCTCGGCACCATGCCATAGTGTGACCGGCCCGGCCGCATCGATAACAGCTGATCTCGTCAGCCCTCGACCCCGAGCCCTGGCCTGTCCGGCTAGTAGCTGGTACTGCCGCGGTTCCTCCCCTCGTCGGACAGTCTCGCTGTAAGTGGTCTGGTTGCCCGCAGTGATAGCATGACGGCCTCCTCTCTGAGGCGACTGGCCCCACTGATGCCACTGACCCCTGCTGTCTCGATCCACTCTGATGAGGCGGTGGTCGGAAGGATCCCGCGGTCCTCTGCCTCCGCGAGTCTCGTGAGTCTGACGGCCCTGCCCAACTGATCGGCCGAGGTCGGACCTCACGGCTCCTGACTGCATCCCTGGCGCCCTGCTCTACTGTAGCTGCGGTGTCCACGAGGTCGGTATACTTCCGTATCCTCAAGGCGAGAACCTGGTTCCGGATGCCCAGCCTCAGTCCGTCCTGGAACCGCAGGCAACGGTTCGCCTCGCTCGTCACCATCTCAGGCGCGAATCTGGCCAAGGCTGTGAACCTGGCTTCGTACTCTCCTACCGTCATCCCCCCTTGCTCCAGGTCTAAGAACTGCCGATGTCGCTCCAGCCGAGCCGACTCGGGGAAGTACTGTGCCATGAATACCTCCTGGAATACGCTGTAGTCGTATCCGACCGTGTCCTTCACCCACCCCCACCAGTGGTAGGCGCTGTCTCTCAGCTGATGGGCCGCGAAGGACACTCTCCGACGGCCATCCTCGACACCCGATGTGTCCAAGTCTCGTGTGACCTGCTCTATCCATCGCTCAGCCAGGTCGGGATTCGGCTCCCCGACAAAAACAGGTATCCCGAGCTTCAGGAAATCTAGTAGCGCTCGGGAGGTAAGATCCTCTGTCTGAGCGGCCCTCACCGGGACTGCGGCTGCCTCTGGTGCTGGCGAAGCCGACTCTCGGCTGGCGATGATCGCCACCAAACTCTGAACGGTCCTGGTAAGCTCATCCAGGGCAGTCATCACTGGAGGGTCCGCGACTGGCGGAACACTGGGGGTGCCTGCAGACGGCCCCGCATCACTCCTCCTGTCTTCTCCGACAGGAGTACCCTGTGCCTCCGCATAGTCGGCGGGCTCGACGGTCGGCACCCTCCCTGGTGCCCCTGCTGACCGTCCCCGCCGGCCTCGCGTGGGTGCCTGGCCCCGCGTTCCTGATGGTCGTCCCCGCTTACCGCGAGCCATAAACAGTATCCTCTGCACGGATACACGCAAACGTTCAGTTTGCGAACTTAAATAAAAACGACAGTACAAACGCACTAACGTCCACCCTCTTAAGCTTACACTAACGTGCTTATCACTAAAGCGCTACACCGCTCAAGCTAAACGTACTTTATATACTAGCATTAGTAAACGAGACCACAACGAGACCGCACCGACGTGCACCAAACAAGCGACGGCAAACCAACCCACACAACACGACGACCCCCGTTCACCGGGCCAATCAAAAATCAAACATATGCCCATAGGGCCAATCAAGTTCAAGACATGCCAACAGGGCCAATAATTTTAAAACCTTCACCCTTTCAT
Source organism: Erodium maritimum (assembly GCA_963921825.1). Classification (NCBI taxonomy): domain Eukaryota; kingdom Viridiplantae; phylum Streptophyta; class Magnoliopsida; order Geraniales; family Geraniaceae; genus Erodium; species Erodium maritimum. The sequence goes on from OY997596.1 coordinate 39,564,678, forward strand.
TTTAAAACTTCGTTCCTTGACATCACGTAGTTACAACCCGGTTCAGGCGTCCCCGAACCACGTTGTACCGACTTGACATCAACACCGTCACGTTCGACTACAGGAGCGCTCCTGAGTCGACCCGCGACAGTAAAAAAACAGTTCACGCAATCACACACAATCAGTATGCCAGCAACAAAATACTGTAACATACGCACAAACAAAAGAAGACTCAAGACATGACGGGTCTACACTGACTCGACTCTCCCCCCTAAGTGACGGACAGTCCGAGGTTTGAAACCTCGAGCTCTGATACCAAGCTGTCACGCCCCAAATTTCAGCGAACCGAACTCGGGACGCGAACATTTAAAACATGAACACTTGAAACCTGTTTTCAATAAAAGTTTTGACATTTCCATTTACTTCTCAAAATAATAGCATTTACAATACAAAAACGTCCCAACAAGTGGACAAGGTACAACATCCGTCACTAGACTCAACAAAAGTAAAGACCAGACTCCGCTCCAAGCTCCATGAACTTCAAGAGCTCACCTAGTCCGTCCGGTGATCAGTACCTGTAGGAAAAGCAGCTAGGGGTGAGCGTTCGCTCACCTCCACGGATAACAGACTGACTATGGCATAATTAGCAGAAGAAGCCAGTAACACTAAAACCAAACCCGACACCGGGACTACAGTCCCCAACTCAGATACCCAACTGACCCACAACCCGTCACCTTCCTCAACAGGCTCGACACTCGATAAAAACAGTGTAGACCCGACACAACTATCGACGACCTCCTCAAGGACTCGAACGAAACGACGCAACACCAAACAAGATCACAAAGGATCGCACACCAGCTGCTCAGTAACCAATCTCAATCAGGTCAGGGTTCGACCTATCGCAATTCCTCGACACGAAGTCGGATCAGGCTGTCGACCTTTCAAACTCGCAATTCCTCGACACTAAGTCGGATCAGGCTGTCGACCTTTAAAACTCGCAATTCCTCGACACTAAGTCGGATCAGGCTGTCGACCTTTAAAACTCGCAATTCATCGACACTAAGTCGGATCAGGCTGTCGACCTTTAGAACTCGCAATTCATCGACACTAAGTCGGATCAGGCTGTCGACCTTTAGAACTCGCAATTCATCGACACTAAGTCGGATCAGGCTGTCGACCTTTAGAACTCACCACCCCAGGTAACCACAATCACAATCACAGGCAAGTTCAATCACACAGGCACTCAAGGCCACTCAAGACACCTCAACAGTCAAGACTCGGGTTCAACAACCCCACGGGCACTCGCTGCCACTCAAGACACCAAATTAAATACACGGCTCTCATGGCCACCCCGACTCAACAATTAAATACGGGCTCTCAAGGCCACCCAAACTCAACAATTAAATACGGGCTCTCAAGGCCACCCAAACTCAACAATTAAATAAAGCGCACGACAACCTCCGGCATACTCGATGCCTCCAACAGTCCTAAAATCGCTAGTTTCACAAACAACCTCCGGGCATGGTCATATGCCTCCAGTAATTCAATTATCGCTAAGTTCTCTGTTCCTACGACACTACTAAGTGTCACATGCCTTTCTCTTAAACGCTACAATCCCGTATCATGCTTTTCTAATAATTAAATAAATCTACTCAACCCACGACACCCCGGTGTCACATGCAATTCTACTATTAACTTTCCCTAATCAGGGCCGAGATCCGGCTACTTTTCCCTACCTCGTATATAGATCCAAAAGCGCTCCAACAAAACCCGAAGTGGACCTAGTCACTCGCCGAGCTTTCCCTTGCCTCGGTCCGTAGCACGATCTAAAAGAACACAAATTCAAAGTACTTTTAAACTAGTACGAATAAACCGAAAATTAATAAACTTAACGCCCAAACGTAACCCCGACAAAGCCGATCACTCCCAAACTTCCCAATTATTCGATATTGCCGAAAAAGGACCCATAAGGGCCAGATTCGCCCGACATGGCGAATCTGCCCGGTTTTGGTTAATTGCCTTCCGGGGCTCCAAAAGTCCCCGTTTTCGTTTCTACGGTCTTAGAATATTTCAAGGAACCCAACGCACTTGACGGAATTGAATTCCGACTTCTAAGTCAATTAATTAACGTTTAAAGTTTCCCAAAACCCGTTAATTACAACTTCTCCAAATTAATTCCAAATTTCGATTCGATTAGGAAAAAGTGGTCCGGGGGACGTTTTAAACCACCCGAACATTAAAACCCGAGCAACCGAGCACGTGGGCCCCACCCAAGAGGCTTGGCCGAGACCCTAGGGTTTGAGGGAGGGGCTCGGCCACCAAGTGGTGGCTGCTGCCACCTCCGGCCAGCCACCACATGGCCGGCCGGCCACCACCCACGGTGGCCGGAGCTCCTCCCGAGCCTCCGGTCACCGGAAAACGTGAAATTTCTCTCCCAAACACCTCTAAAACGTCTCCAACACCTCTCTAATCTCTACACAACCCTAAACCAAATTTTATAACCAAACCCTAGCTCTTGAAAATAATCGAAACGAGAATCGGTTCGGGTATTACCGTAGAGGAGAATGAGGGGAACGGGATTGCTCTTTGCTTTGACTCGATCCAAGGGCTCGATCACCAACCCTAGCTCAACCTTCCTTCTTCTCTCTTCTTCTCCTTCTCCTTCTCTCTCTAAAACCTCTCTTCCTCTTTCTAATTTTTAAAACAAATAACAACTAACTCCAACTCCTTTCCCTTTTACCCTATACTCGGCCAACTCACCACATCCACCCATTTTCCCTCCAAAAATTACACCACCATCTACTTGACAAGTGTCAAGGTGGGTCCCATACCTTTTGGAAAATATCTAGTTGATATTTTCCAATCAGATTCGCGAAAAACGGACGTTTCGGGCCCCGAACGGGCACTTTTCCCAAAAATATTTTAAACTGGACGGGCTTCAAGGAAACGGCCCAACTAAGACCGCTACGATGACGGCTAAGCTTTTCGGGTCCAAAACGGTCCTCGAATGGACCAAAACGTCGCTCGGGTGACTTTTCCAGCGAAAAATCAATCTTTCCCAAAATGACCAGGAAGTTGCCCTGAGTCCCCCGTAACTCATTTTAGTCGATAACGGGGTCAACTTAAGTCCGGCATGACCCTCGGGGTCAATTTAAGTTAAGTTAAGTGTCTGTCTTAAAATTTTTAAATTTTCCTGTTTTTCGCAGGTTTGACTGACGTTGACCAGAAGTGGTTATTACACATACCCTTAAGTATGCACGTTTAACCAATGAATACCCTAAAGTTTAAAGTTAATTGATGCATACCCTGAAGTTACGAGTTGTAACTCAAAACCCCTATGTCAGCTAAAATAACGAAAATACCCTCAACTACACTTCAATAATTATGTTTAAAAAGTTATTTAAAAATTATTTTTGTTATATATATATATATATATATATATATATATATATATATATATATATGATTGGTATCAGGTAAAAACCACCCTTATTGTGCAAACTACGAACTCACCAGGTGCTGACACGTGGGCGCGCGCGCTGCTGATGCGCGCGCACAGTGCTGACACGTGGCGCGCACGGTGCTAATAGTTTGGGCGCACAGTGCTAATAGGTTGGCCTATTAGCACTGTGCGCGCCAAACTATTAGCACCGTGCGCGCGCGTGGTCAACACGCTCACGCGCGCGGGCAGAGGCGCGCACGCATCTGCCACGTGTCAGCAATCCAGTAAAAACCCTCCTTATTGTGCAAACTACGAACCAATCTAAGCCACAGGATGCGGTCAAAGTGACGTCAGCAGAGCGCGCGCGTGAGCGTGTTGACCATGCGCGCGCACGGTGCTAATAGTTTGGCGCGCACAGTGCTAATAGGCCAACCTATTAGCACTGTGCGCCCAAACTGTTAGCACCGTGCGCGCCACGTGTCAGCACTGTGCGCGCGCATCAGCAGCGCGCGCGCCCACGTGTCAGCACCTGGTGAGTTCGTAGTTTGCACAATAAGGGGTAGTTTTTACCCGATACCAATCCTATATATATATATATACTTACTCATTAAATGACTTCATTTTTATTTAAAAAATCACTTCATTTATATTTCAAAAAATTATATTAAAAAATCACTAAGGGTATTTTCGTCATTTTAGCTGACATAAGGGGTTTTGAGTTACGACTCTGAACTTCAGGGTATGCAATAATTAACTTTAAACTTCAGCGTAATCATCGGTTAAATGTGACAACTTCAAGGTATGCATTTGTAGTTTACTCTTTGTTTAATCCATAAATTAATTTCTCAAATTTGCAGTCTATGATTTCTTGTCTTCCAACTTTAAAGCCTTCATTCGGACGTATATAGAGTTCTTCTTCCAATTTTCTCATCCACTAATATCATCATTTATTAAATTTAGCATTTCTGGTTTATCCTATTCTTGTACTATTATGAAAACAAAATCTATATCTTTTGAACTTTACGGGGCGATCAATAATCAATGATTGTTCTAAGTCTAATATCTTTTCATGTAGATAGTAAATTCTTATTTCAGCGAGTCATTCCCAAAATTTTCGTTCGCATGATTCATCATGGATATGACTATTTTCATATATGTGCAATTACACCTTCCGGTTATACCTTTCTGTCATGAAGATCGAGGCATCAGTATTAAGCAATAACTCCAAGTTTTTGGAGTAGTTTGATAAAAAAGATTCAGGGTGTTGTCTTGTTTCATGATATCTGTCATAAAATCCACCATTTTTATCATGCCTAATGATTTTCACTTTTGTATCCAATTGTCTTTCGACTTCGATAATGGACATTATACAATATCCATTGATTGAGATATATCATGCAATAGACATAAGTAACAATAACAAGATAATCATCGATAAATATAATAAAGTACTTTTCAGCTCTAAAATTTGAGACATCAAAAGGTCCACAAATTTTCACATGAATGATTTCAAGAAGTCGTGTACTTCTTGTGCATCATTTCTCTGTGTTTAGTTTGTTTTCCCTTACTACAATCTACACAATTTTTATGACTGGTAAAATCAAGATTAAGGAGAATTCTATTCTTTACCACTCTTACCTTTCGTTACCATCTTACTCTTCGCAGGAGTGTGTTCCAATCTTTTGTGTCACAAGAAAAAAGTCATTATTTAATGACTTGTGTTTAAGGGTTAATTACCTTTTGTACCCCTTTTCTATTGGTAACATATCTTTAGCACCCTTTCGTTTGGTAACGTTCAAAAACACTCCCTACGTTTTGGTAACACGCATTTAGTACCCCTTATGAATTGATCACACATCATTTAATACCCCTTATGTATTGGTAACGGGACAATTACACGCCTTATGAATTGGTCACAGGTCGTCAAAATGGCCTAAACTTGACCAAAATTTTATCCAGTATGTTACCAATACATAAGGGGTACTAAGTGTGTGTTACCAATACATAAGGGGTACGAAAGGTAATTAACCCTGTGTTTAATTTCTTCATAAGTACACATAATAATATTAGTTTCACATGGATTACTAGCAAATTTAAAAGTCCATCAACCAAAATTACATAACCAATGTGAGGTAAATTTTGAAATAAATTGAAAGTACCATTTACATGGCGCATTTTAAAACCCAATTCATCAAGTTTGCCAACTGAAGCTAAATTACTAGTAGATAAAACACACACAGTTTGAAATTAATTTAAGCAAAATCCTATTTTCAAGATCAAAGGTAAGTGCCATAGTTTTCACTGGTGTTTTATCTCGGTTCCCCGTGTGTAAAAAAATTCAGTTGGGTTTATGGTTTGGGTCAAAAAAAATCCCTGCATAGAATTGAAACCAGGAAATTAGCACCGCTATCAAACAAGTTAACACAAGTAAGAATGGATTCAAAAAAGCGGACGAAACTGAAAGGGTTACCTTTATTTTTAAACCATCGCTTCCTTATTGAGCAATCCTTCTGAAAGTGTCCAGACTTTTTGCAAAACTTACATCTGTCTGTTATCTTTGCCTTCTTTCTTGGTTTATTGGTGTCGTTCATCTTGGGTGGTGCTCTCTTCTGGCATGAATGTCGTGTATTCCCAGCTTTAGGCCCTACTCCTTGAACATGATGGACAACCTCGACAACTTCACGGTTGAGTCCAGCCTCCTCTTTCACTAGTTCATTGGCCAAAGGTTTGCCGCAATTCAGAAAATTGCACCAATCAGGACATTGATTGATCCCAGAAATTACGAATCACATTATTAAAAACGGAATGAAAGAAAAACAAGGGTTTACCAATTGCCCCCTCATTGAAACCAAAGGCCTGCCGCAGTTCAGAAACTTGTCTACTATGCTGAGCTACCATATTAGTAAGACTTAGCAGCTCATCAGGGTTAAACATGGAAGCCAGACCATAAGTAGCTAGAAGCTGCAAAAAGGCCAAGACATCCAACGAATTAGATTCCACTGTCATCCTTGCTTTCCACTGATGTGCAACCATTCTTGCATCTTCCTTCACTTGAGGCTTAATCTGTGGTGAGAATCTCATCAGTTGCTCCAATAAAAGAATACAACTCCTCTTGAAAATGACAGAATCAAACTGCAGCGAACCTTCCCCAGAATGAGGATAGAATCCTTCCACAGCCTCTAACACCAACATTGCAGGATCTGATGACCCGCTAAAAGCTGCTGAAATTGCGGCACGTACTAGATCATGTCTGCTTAAATGCTCATTTATAAACAATTGCAAAGTCTTTCCATCTACGAAAGAAATCAATTCAGGCGATGTATAAGAATTAATAGCATTGTTGAGCAACAAATCTCTAGGCAGCAGATTCTTTGAAGGAGAAGTATTGGTGGTAGTAAGTCTCTTCTCTTTCAACTCCGCCTCTTTGATGCGCTCTTCAACTGCTTTTTTGATCGACTCAAGTTGAATCTCTTTAAGTTTTAACTCCTCGAGGGATTCATTGACTGTTTTATGAGCAGAAAAGAACTGCTTTACTTTTGATGCAAGCCCATCAGAATGCTCTCTGAGAGATTTTTGTACTGAATTGAGTTCCTTAACTTTCGATTCAAGTTCCTTGGAGCATTCTGAAATTAATTTCTTGATGGAATCATGCTCGTCTTTCTTCTGTCTTAGCTCCTTGTCTCCATTATCTATTGATATCTGGATGGATTGCAGTTGCTTTTCTTTTGATTTTAATACTTCACTCTGCTCCACTATCGAATTTTGAATTTCTTTGAATTCCTTCTCCCTTAATCCAACATCTTCGCAATACTTCTTTATTGTTCCTTCGATTGAAGCAAGTTGCTCCTTTTTTCCTTCAAGTTCTTTGTACAAGGAATTTAGAAGCTCCACAACTGAATCCAATTTGTTCTCTTTACTTTCAAACTCTGCATGTGGTTCTTCAAGAGACTTTCTCTTCATCTCATATTCTTTCTCCTTTGACTTTATTTCTGAGTTCAACTCATATCCCTTCTCCTTTGATCTCAGTTCTGTGCACGATTTATCAAGAGATTTCCTGCTCGACTCATATTCGTTCTGTTTCGATCTCAGTTCTACAAACAATTTATCAAGAGATCTCTTGTTCAACTCATATTCCTGCTCCTTCAATTTCAGACCTTGGCACGATTTCTCAAGAGATTTTCTGGACAACTCATAATTCCTCTGTCTTGATCTTAGCTCTGCACATTCTTCTTCAACAGATTTTCTCAACAATACATATTCCTGGTTTTCTAATCTACTTTTCCTTGAGCGCTCTTGGGTCGATCTCTGAATTTCCTCATAAAGTTTGCGTTTGCCTTCAAGTTTTTCACTGTATTCTCGTACGGATGCTTCGAGTAAATCAATGTTTTTCTGAATGGCACCAAGTTCAGTGGACTTGTTTTTGGTTAGTGTCAACACATCACTTAGAGCGTTCTTCTTAGATGTTATTTCCTGAGCCAGTTCCTCCAACTGCTTGGTCTGTGAATCAACTTCCTTAGACCGTTGAACCAATTCCTCGCACTTGCTTGCAAGCTGTTGCTGAACCTTGCCCAATACCTCCTCTTTCAAACTAATATTCCTCACAACTTGAACCAGCAATTGCTGCACCTTGTCCAATTCACCTTCTTTTGAAGTAAGTTCCATGGACCGTGCCTCAAACAACCTCTCCACCCGACCCACTTGATCTTCTCTCAATTTCAGTTCCTTGTAGAGCTCATCAAGGAGGCTCCGCACTCTATTCAACTGTGATTGTCTCAAGTCAAGTTCTCCAGAACACTCCTGCACCGATTTCTCAACTACTGACAATTGGGTCTGTTTGAGCTCTACTTCCCGAGAACACTTATGAAGAAAAGTACCCACCAACTCCAACTCCTCCTCCTTCATACCCAATTGTTCATTCTTCAACTTCAGATCCTTACAACACTCCTCAATACGATTCTGCAGCGAGTCCAACTGCTCCTCCTTCACCGCAATCTCTCTACAGCACTCAGTGACTCTCTCCTCCGCATCTTTCAACAGTTGCTCCTTCAAGCCGACCCGGCATTCGCGCTCTTGGAGCCCTTTCTCTCGCGAGACCATCTCTTCCAGACCCGTCTGGAGGGACACGCGGGTCGCATCCAAGTGCTCCTCCAAGTCCTTCCATTGAAGGGTGAGCACCAGCACAGAAGACGCGTGAGCATGCGCCTGCTCGTATGCTTTCCAAAGATTCTCCCTTTTCACTTCCGCGAGTTGAAGATCGGCCGCAATCTTCTCGTCCATTAAACAGCCGCTGAAGAACCCTAGATTATTTCAACAACAAAAAGACGACACAGTACACACGATCAATACCTATGCAGAGTAGCAACGCCGACTGAGAATCCAGTGAAAATAGCACAGATCGTTGGGATATTCTGTTACAAGGGCATGAAAATAGCACAAGAGCTGTGAGATTTGGAGAAGAATACGAAAGGATTATATGTTGTCAGCAAAATTTGGGATTTATTTATGATATACGAGACAGAAGAGAGGGGAATCAGGGGGCAATTAGCTAAATTATCTTATTTTAAAATTCGTTTAAGAACATGACTTTTATATTTTGAAATTAAGTTGTTTGTTTTGATTTCAAATACTTTAACCGTAAATTTATATTATTGTCTTAATTTTTTTTTTTGACGAGAATGAGGGATTTATTAATGAATATCAGAGACCAGTAACCCAGAAATGGGTTCTGACAAATGCCAATAATCTCACACCGTAAATGCTCACTCACAGGCATTTCTAGCTAGCATATGTGCTGCCTTATTTGCAGTTCTTTTAACATTAACTACAGTTACATCAGTTAAACCAGAGATAAGAAGCTTACAATCTTCAACTAAAGCTCCAAACGGAGTGATCAGGGTCGACTTGCTATTCACCGCCATAACTAGCCCGAGACAGTCCGACTCAATCACTCCATGACCAAGGCCCCTGTCCACCAGACTCTGTAATGCCGCCTTCATAGTCAAGGCCTCCAACAACTCCGGATCCTGGATGCTTCAAAAGACCTTGCGATGCATGAAACTTGGAGATCCATCATCCTTACGACATACCCAACCACCGCCACCCCCGAACCCCTGGAACACCGCTGCGTCTGTATTAACCTTCCACGTCCCAAGGGACGGTTTCTTCCACAACCCGATATCTCGAAGCTCACCCCCCGGCCTATCATAAGTTTTTATTTGAATATGTTGACAAAACTCTCTCTCGTAAATCGAGATCGCTTTATTATCGAAGTAAACCTAGTCTCACTTATGGAGATCCTTATTCATGTCGTCGACATGACCGATGTCTTCATCGTCGGTCTTGTCCCATCGCAGTCCAACGTGGTCCCTTTCTCTTCTTCTCCCATGTCGACCACGACCTTCTCTCTGGGATCCTCTGAAACACTGGTCAAACCAAGGCGGGGTCGACCCCTCAAGCCTAAAACCCTAACTTCTACCCCAAGTTATGTTAGGGTTTTGAAGTCTCCACTACCTCTGTCTAATCCTGACGGCCCGCCTCTGTCACTGGCTCCGGAGATTGCATCAGCTCCTCAACTGCCACCGGAACCTAATTTCCCTGTAACGTTGCAATCGACGGTGGCCCATGTCGCCTCTCTGTCATCTCCTATGGTCCGAGATCCTCTTTGAGGCAAGGCTCCATTGTCCGGTCCGGAGAGGGAGGATCCGGGGCGGAAGGAGTTGGAAGCTCTCTGTGAGGGCGTCTGGAGTCCCATCAGGGACCGTGTTTCAGTGATCCCAGCGGTGCTCTCTCTACCGCCAAGGATGGTACACCGACGCAGGCCTTTTAAATCAAAGGAGGCTGGCTCCACCTCGAAGACTCCAACGTTTCCGTCTATGGAGTCTCACCTGGCCAAGCTACAAGATGGCCTCTCGGTTTTCTCCTTATAGGAGGATGAAGAGGTTGAGATAGAGGTGTCGTATGCGCCGGTGAGCCCCTCTATCTTGGCTCGGCATCAATTTTTCATGTTAGGAAAAATATGGACTTTCAAGCTACCCCGAAAGGAAGTCACCCTCAGGATCATTACTAAGGCGTGGGGGAAGTTGACCGATGGGTTAGTCATCAAGGACATTGGCTCGGGAGTGTTCGGTTTTTACTTTGAAACAGATGCAGCCAGGGCATGGGTTCGAAGGAATGAACGGTGGTGCTTTGATGGTTGGCCACTGCTACTAGGTGATCTAGACCCAATGCCTAGGGAGCCTCCTACTTTGGATCGGCTCCAGCTATGGGTTAATGCACATGCCCTCCTCCGTTGGTGCGGACTAAAACCACATGACAAACGATAAGATCGACTCTAGGTCTGTGTGTTGAGATCTCATGCGATCAATGGGACATCTGCTATGAAGGGATAGTGAGGGTCAGATTTTGGCACCTTGTGGAACTCCCCCTTCGTCGACAACTTCTCCTTCGCTTTCGGGAATTCCATGACCCGATTCGTATCACACTTACCTACACAAAACTCCCAAAAATTTGTTTTAATTGTGGTATGTTCGGTCACATGGTGATTGACTATGAGTGGGAGGTGGTGGATCCTCCCCGCTTCGACACCTCACTCCTAGAATTCCACAAGGAGCAGCAGATAAAAAATTATGCAACTGATTGGGACGGAAAGGCGTCTGGGAAACTATTGCCCTCGACTACTGCACCTAAGACCCCCTTGTCTCGGGGTAGGGGCCCGATAGTATCCCCGGCTATTGCACCTAACCTTGCGTATCCTCGGAGTGGCTACTAGGTACCCTAGGGTGATCCGGCCTAAAAGACTCTAGCAATTGGGCAGCCACCTGGTAGGGTGGCACCCGCAACTCTAGACCTTCTTGGGCACAAAGGTAGACCTGATCTTGGAGATGCATCTGAGCCATGTACTAGAGCAGAGACGGGGAGAGTAAAGAGTGGTTCTACAGGGGAACCCCTGGAAGAAGGCCCGTATGGAGGAATGAAAGGGATTCAATGCTTTACGGACTGACCCTAAGAGGGGTCCCTGGGAAGAGCTCTGCCTCCCCTAGAAGCCGATGTCAGTAGGTTCGATCACATTCTGCAGAGTATGCAGCAGTTAGGCAATACCTTGAGGAGCAGACATTGGTTTCATTGTTATTTACTTTATGTCCACCTTTATGGCTTTCCAAAAAAACGCATGTATTGGTTTACTTGTCGTAGAGTTATGTGTAACCTACGGGGCTCGATACGATGTTATAACTCTTTTTAATTATTAATAATATATGAGTACCTTTTCGTCAAAAAAAAACTCAAAAATTTCCATTTTGTTTTTTTATGTATTAATCTTTTATACAAATGAAATTACCTTTGTACCCTTCTTCAATTACACCCAATAATCTTTCCCTCTAAGTGTCAATCCAATCGATCCTAAGATCGAAAACCCCTTATATCAAGCTTCTTCAACTTGTTCTTGAGCACCACTCTGTTCGATTCGACTTCTAATACAACACCCGTTCACATCGGTTCTCCGGAAACGAGCATCGTCAACGCCGAGAAGCCAACGGAACTACCAGGCTCATCCACGACCTAGGTACAAACTGATACGCTTCTTTTCCCATCTTGTTTAAACTTCTCTGTAGATTGTGCATGTGTAGTCGGGTTAGATTTTCTTATTGTTCATTGTTCCTAGTTCATACGTATATAGTGTAATGTATGTATATGGAAACAGAATTGAAAATTGGTGGTAGGTACAGTGTGTTGAGGTACCCATTGTGTTACCGGTACACATGGTTGTAAAAGGTGCTAGGCATTAGTCGAGTAACAAAGACCCTTAGGCGTCAAGCGGGGAGTAGTCGGGGTCTAGACACATTTTATTTTTTTTATAATTATTTTTAATAATTAATAAATATATATTAGACATATATGTATTTATTTTTATTATATAAATTTTATTTGTAATACCATCAAATATATATAAAACCTGTATAAAATACATATAATATATAACACGGGAATAACATGACTAAAAATAAGGGATCTGCTAGAGAGGAGCTAGGTAAGAAGCTACTTCCTCGTTTTCTGAATGAAGACTCTGAAGCCAAGAGGGCCTGAGGTTTTGGCAAGGCAATTGGACTCAAAGAAAGAGTCTCTGAAGATTTAATTCTCCATCATCTGGACTCTTTGGTAGTTCAACACAACTCTAGTGTTGCTTTAGATGGAGGATCAGAAGAGGACTTTGAAGATTTGGATCAAGAATCAGACCCTGAAGCTTTGGTGAGTAACAATCTCACCAACATTCTATCCTCTCATTGATGCAATGAAAGTCATCTCATGGAATGTGAGAGGGATCTCCTCAAACCAAAAGAGGAGATGTCTGAGCAACTTGTTTCACAAGCATTGGCCAGGTTTCATGTTACTGTAAGAAACAAAGCTTGATCAATTCCCTTCCTTTTTCTTAAGAAATTGTGGATTAACTGTTGGTTGGGAGCATGCTTTTATAAATTCTACTGGAAGATTTGGTGGCCTATTGTCAATATGGAAATCAAGCCAATTCTTAGTTATTGAAGTCAAGAAATTAAATGGGCTATTATATGGATTGGAATTATAGAATCTACCAACTGTCTTTGCTGCATTGTAAATGTTTATACTCCAAACTCTAGCTTTGGGAGGAAAGATTTATGGTTGAAAATTTATGAAAAGCTGGAAGTACTTCAAGATGCTTATCTCTTTATTTTGGGAGGGGACTTCAATTATGTGCTGCACTTAGATGAGAGGTCCAGTCAAAGAAGGGGGGTTCTGATAGGGCACACTTCAATAATTTTGTTTCAAACCCCAGCCTTATGGACCTTCCTCTGGTAGGAGGCAAGTATACATGGTTTGGTCCAGGATCAAAAGCCTCTAGACTGGACAGGTTCCTAATATCACCTTATTTACTCACAAGGTTTTCATCCCTCACACAGTCCTGCCTCCCTAGGGTCCTATCTGATCATAGGCCCATAATTCTAGCAGATAATCATGTAGATTGGGGGCCAAAACCTTTCAAATTTCTAAACATCTGGTGTGAGATTCAAGATTCCTCCCTATAGTTCAAAAATTCTGGTCATCATATAATGTGGAGGGACTTCCATATTTTGTCCTTTGGAAAAAGCTGAATCTACTCAAGACTGATCTCAAAGCCTGGAACTCTGAGGTTTTTGGTATTTTGGAAACTCAAATAGAAGCTCTGATAAAAGAAGTTCACCAGCTAGATACACTGGCAAAAATTAGAAGCCTTACTCCAGGAGAATGCTCGTCCAGAGGGTATCTCCAAGCCACTCTTATTCAAAAGCACAAGAAACAAGAAAGACTTTGGAGCCAGAAAGCAAGGAAAAAATGGTGTTATGATGGAGACAAGGGTTCAAAATATTATCACAGGATTGCAAACTTCAAAGGATCAAGAGGGAAGCTGACTCAAATTCTATACAAAGGAATTATGCTATCTGAACCTCAGGAAATTAAAAGAGCTGCAACAGATCATTTCAAAGAGAGATTCTCTTATATTGCAACTGATGATTTAAACCTCAATGCCTTGCTCTTCAAGTCTATAACACAATACCAAGCTCTGTGGTTGGAAAGGCCTATTATGGAGGAAGAAGTCCTCCAAGCTCTGATGGCTTGCAATGGGGATAAAGCTCCTGGTCCTGATGGCTTCAAATTACACTTCTTTCAGATATGCTGGTCAATCCTCAAACAAGACCTCATGCGTTTCATCACTTTCTTTTACCAAACAGGCCAGATGGGGAAAGGATTAAACTCCTTATTTATAGCCTTAATTCCTAAATCCTCAGCACCACTTACCTTTGATGATTTCAGGCCAACAAGCTTGGGGGGGGGGGGGGGGGTGGCTTATAAAATTATCTAAAAAATCCTCTCCCTCAGACTCAAAGCTGTCATCAACAACTTGATTGGGGAAGAGCAAACAACATTCATCAGTGGTAGACAAATTACAGATGGAATTGTGGTGGCCTCTGAGCTGGTACACTACCTCAAAAAATCACACACAAAGGCCTTCATTTTTAAAAGCAGACTTTGAGAAAGCCTTTGATAAGGTGAGCTGGATATATGTGATGCAACTCTTAACTAAAACGGGGTTTGGAATAAAATGGAAGTTGTGGATGATGTCTTGCTTCAGAGCATATACCTCAGTATTGATGAATGGCTCACCTTCTCCTGACTTCCAAATTGGTAGAGGAATCAGACAAGGATGTGCTTTATCTCCACTCATCTTTGTCATTGTTGTTGAAGGGTTAAATCAACTTATGAGAGCTACAATTCAGGCTGATCTTCTGAGAGGTATCCAAATGAACCAACTCAGCCCTACAATATCACATCTGCAATTTGCTGATGACTCCATATTTTTCATCAAAGCTGAAGAGGGAAGCATCTTATGTCTCAAATATGAATTGTATATGTTCTATCTAGCATCTGGACTAGCAGTCAACTACTCCAAATCAGCATTAATCCCCTTTAATCTCTCTGAGCCTCAAACATTGGAGCTGTTGTCAGATCTTGGTTGTTCTGAAGCATCTCTTCCCTTCAATTACCTGGGCTTCCCACTAGGAGCTAATACAAAAAGATGCTCAACATGGGACCCTGTACTCAAAAAATTCAAGTCATCATTGGGACTATGGCAAGCCAAACTACTCTCTTTTGGGGGCAGGATCACTCTAATCAAATCAACACTGGGAGCTCTTCCAATATACTTCTTCTCAATCCTCAGAGCACCTAAATGGTTTATTAAATCTATGGAAAGATGGAAAAGGAAATTCCTACGGCATGGGAAGCCAAAAGTACACACATTCAACAAAGTGAATTGGAACACAGTCTGTAAAAGTAAAGAAGAAGGTGGCCTAGGAATCAAATACCTTACATTTATGAATATCTCTCTCCTCACCAAATGATGGTGGAGATTTGCTCTGGACAAAGGCTCTCTTTGGAAGCTTGTCATCTGTGGAAAATATGGTTGGGATCCAATTGAATGGGACTTCTCAAACTTCAATGATATAGGGGCTGGGAGCTTCATGCATCATGTTCTCTCCCTAAATGCAGATCCAAGATTCACAGATCTATTTGGGATCAAAGGTCTCACCTGGAAAATTGGCAATGGCCAGAGGATACTCTTTTGGGATGATGCATGGTGGGGAGACACTCCTATAAAACTTCTCATCCCCGGGCTATATGTCTTAACTCAATCCAAGAAGTTGTTGGGTCTCGAGGTATGGTTGGAGATGAACCAACTCGCAGCGGAAAATCAATGAAAACCAAGAGACGATTAAACCGTGAAACAACTAACAAAGAATGGATTCACAAGAGAAAAATTCAGCACTATTTCTTACCAAAACAAGAACACCGGTTAACGAATGATTGGCTTGAGTCTCCAAGACGCCTACGTATCCACATGGGAATCAAAGCCACGTAGTTCTTCTCTTTGAGGACTCAAGAACACAAAAATGGAGGTGGAAACTAGCCAAACCCGAAATGGCCATGGAAGAAGGAGAGAAAATGTGTTTCCTATTCTTGTCTTGTTTTTGTTATGTTGAAAAAAGATGACTTAAACATAACAAAACCCATACTTGTCCAACTAAAGGCATGGGACAAGTATGGTGTCAAGTAAGGTGTAAATAGGACAAAGTATGGCAAGACAAGATTGGGTTAGGTGGTGAATCACCAACACCTTAATCCTTGTCTTGCTTACTTAGTACTAATTAATCAAGACTTGATTAATTAGTTCCATGGGCCTTGGTTGCATGGGCCTTTCATGGGCCTCTTGGAACATGGCCCGTGGCCATTTCCAACGAGGTCCCGTGATTCGTTCATCGCCTCCAAGCCTTCCATACTGGAAATGTACAACATTATCCGACGCGATCAATCCCAAGACTCCAAGCCTTGTCTCGATCCGTAAAGTCCTATTCACTTACGGGCACATGACCCAAAACCCAGTTTTGGTCATGTCCCGAGACAACTCCCTTTTGGCCATTCTCCATAAATGTGTCAATGAGTTTCATCCTCCGGTGTGACCCTTAGGTTATGCATGTCAATAGATCAACGTAAAATCCCATTTTACTTGATCCTATTTAAGTGGCAACTAACGAGACTTTAGTATTGCCTGGCACTGCATAGCGAATCGACCCTGTCGATTCTAACCTTTCCGTCGTCCCTGTCATTATCCTTTTATCTCCGATATCCTGATTGAGATAAGGCATAGAGCCGTCATCCTTATTATTCTCAATCAATGTTCCTTGATATGTGAGATGACTAAAGATATGATACCCAGTATCATGTGCATGACCATGCTATTCTTTCAGTCACTCTCGATCAAGCGGCCGAGAACCGATATCTTTCTCATACCTCAGTATGAGGGATAAATCCCTTAGCCGTCTTTCGTGTCACTCATGTAGCCCGTCCCCAAGCCAATCCTGGCCGTTATGGAAGCCCTGTTACGGACAACGTTAGGCTCAGGTCAAACTCAGTTGTTGACTACATAGCGATCACAAAGACTCCTTGGTCTAAGGATACATGACAAGCTACGACACTGAATATGTTCATGACTTAATCTATGGCACATATTCAGGGCGGGTCGTCCAATATCATGTCCCACATGATATCTATGATCAGACTCCGGAATCCCATTCCAATGACTAACAGAACGTAAGCCATAAAGAGCCATCTTTCATACTAGTCGCTTCTAGTGAAGCTTTGTTGACTAGGGACCCATCGAGTGTGATCTATCTCGATCTATGGTTCTATTTTCGCATGGTGGGCATAGATCAGAGCACACATCGATATATTACTCCAACACATAAGTAATATAAAGCCGCTTTAATTTTATTGCTAACGATGATATACACATTTGGACATTTAGGATTGAACTACGAGCACTAAGACTAACAGAAGTTGCTTGTCTCTGAAGCAAGGTCTCCCTCCTCATGGGATTTGAAATTCAGAAGAACTCCAAGAGGGAGAGCAGAGCAAGATTGGATGGCCTTACAATTCATACTCAATGGAATTATTCTCAGCACTCAGCAAGATATACTTATATGGTCTGGAGACCCAAAAGGAGGCTTCACAGTCAGCAGAATCTACACCCTCCTTCAGCAACAAGCAACCAACACTGCAAATGAATTCAATTGGGCCAAACATCTCTGGTATCCAAGAATCCCTCCTAAGATAGTTGCCTTTAATTGGCTTGCTTGTCATGAGGCTCTACCCACCAATTTCTTTCTTGAAGCAAGAGGAATGTCTCTATCTCTGGATGACTTGATCTGCAAAACATGCAACTGGGATTTAGAAGATGGTCCTCATGTTTTACTACATTGTCTAAGAGCTTGGCAAGTCGAGTCTTTGCTCCTAAAATGGTGGGGAATTTCATGGGTTATTTATAGTAACATACAACTTCTACTCACCTCCTGTCCTTCTTTGCTATCATGTGGGAGAAAAGCACCTTGGACCAATCTGGCCCAGATCATCAGTTGGCAGATATGGTTTGCCAGAAATGAGCTAGTGTTTAATGGACTCTACATCTCTCCCTCTGAATTTCTTGATAAAATTGTGGCCCAATCCTACAGCTGGGAAATGGCATCTTTCCAAACCATTGGATCCTTATTTTCTTTCCTCTCTTGGAAAGATTCCCTTAATCCTTGTTGTGCCTGGGCTCAGAAGAACTGAACTCCTAGCTCTGTTTTTGGTGGTTCTTTGCTTCTTTTGGGGTGGGGTTTAGGGATGAGTTTGGGTGGGTTTGGGTAGTGTTGTGAGTTTGGTAAGGCTCTCTATTTTTTCTTTGTTGGCTCTTGTGTGTGGGTTCCTTGCTTTTCCTCTCCCTCCCTTTTTGCTCTCTTCTGTGTGCCTGGGTAACTCATCCTTAGGTTTGAGTGTTTTTGTTATTTTCTCCTTCTTGTTGGTTCTCTTTTGCAGGTGCTCCCTAGTCTCTTGCAACTCATGCTTGAGCTTTGATCTGTACATCAAGTCATGCCTCAACCTTAGGCATTCTCCGACACTACATACTCATCTGAAGGTTACTTGGTCGGCAAACATTCAAATTTGGATCACTCTTTAAGCTGAAACTCTGGTGTGAAGCAACTTTTAATCACTAGCACATACAGTACTACGCACATCCACTGAAGCCAGGCCCTGCACTCATCTTCTGAAGTCAGGCCACAATTAGCTCTCTGTCACCAATGGCGCTCAATATCCCCACAACATTGACATTTACCCCAGCATTTCTGTCATTACCTTGAGCAGCAAGCAACACCTCACTACATCTTCAAAACCACTCCATCTCAAGTTCAACCACAACCCTAATCAACAAACACCATCAGTTGCATCCTCAATCTACATCAAGTTGAGAATCACAGTTTTTCATCAACCAGTTGTGGCTTGACTTTCAAAACCTTTATTTTTAGTCTTGTTTCCTTCACCTCCTCCCTTAAAACCAACATATGATTGTGTTGGGGTTGGAGTTGTGTTGTGTTTGTATGATCCCTCTTTCACCTCAAAAGAGGTTAATATATTTCAATATGTCTTGCCGATAAAAAAAAACATGACTGAAAATATATTTTGATTGGGCATGTCCTGAGATCATTTTTGGTATAAACTTGGAAAATATATACTTAATTATCAGTGGCCCAAAATCCATGTGAGAACTCAAGAAAACGCCTAAAATTTTACGTAATCCGTGATAGTAATAGACGAAATAGAAACCCAACTCTAACCGTTGTTTTAATTACGTCGTACCTTTCTTCAACCTATCCCTCTCTGCGTTTCTCTTTCAGAGCATCTGCGTTTCCTCTTTTTGTTATGGTCAACGTTCTCTTATGCTTTGGATTTCAGATCGAGTTTCACCACCGCATCTAGCCACCGCCTCGCCCATCTAGATGTCGCTTCGCATGTCTTACCCGCTTTGTCATTGACCAAGCGACCAAAAATCGTCTGGTCACCTTGGTCCGCCCGACCCATCCAAATCGTGGCGGTGAGAACATTTTTTCTTACTAGTCGGCGGCCAGGCGCTGGCTAGGCCCGAATTTTACAACCATGCCGGTGCAGAATATCGGAAATTTATTCTGAGTATCATATTTTTTATTCCACAATTTTACAACCATTCCGAATTTTACAACGAGCGTTGGCGTGTCATCTTAGCCTCATGACAATCACAACAAGGGGAGTAAACTTATATATGTAAGAGCATTCCTATATAAAGAACATCGGCATCCCAATATGGGAACAACCCATATGAATAATGAAGGAGCGTTCCTATGATAGGAACCTCAACAACCCAACAAGGGTGCAAACTGAACAAACAAGGTCTAAAACCTAGATTTTAAAAAAATTAAGCTCATTCCAAGAAATAAAAAGGTGTAACACCTTAATTTTACAACCATGAAGCACAGTCGAGTGATGAATGTCCTGAACCCGAATTTTCCAACTATGAAGCCCGGAATAGTACTTGATAAGGAGCAACACCGGAACAAAGAACCACCTAGATGTAGCCATCACACAATCGTTACAATAAAAAATAAGGCACGAGTCAAGATGATCTTCTACAATCTACGACTTGAGAGGTCGAGAAACGCGTCCCACACAAGATTAAATTGAGTCTCCAGAGTCACAACTACACAAGAGAGGTGGGCGCCAAAGAGATTGACCAAAAGATCGAGAAAGGATCCCTACGCCGGAACAAGATAAAGTCACCAGAAACCTTAACAGGGACGCATCCTAGGTCAGCTCGATTATGAATGGAAGAGCTCGAACTCAGTCCTCCTCAACCCAATCTCGGCCTACACCGAGAGAAGCCTCAAAGGGGGCAGTATTTCTACCAAAAACGATCACCAACTTCCAAGTTTCAGCAGCAAGACATCACTTCCAGGGATCCGAGGATAAATTCGAGTTGAGTCTTTCAAAATCGTGACTAATAACCCCTCGCCGGCCAACACCAAGCGAGGGCCCTAAGGGGAAGGCCTGTAGTTATCCCCAGTACGAACCAACCCAAACCCGGACATATCTGACACTAAAGCCAACAGAGAAGTGCAAAGTCACGACCGCGCTTCTGACCAACACACTCCAATAAGCAGGCACTAGGAAGGATGGACTCGAACTGGCGTTTTGAAACTGAGACCGATAACCCCTCACCAGCCAACATTAAGCGAGGACCCGAAGGGGAAGGCCTGTAGTTATACCGAGCATGAGCCAGCCTGAACCCAGACCAAATCCTGTAGAGAAGCGAAACGCCACCATAAAGCTTCCAACCATCTACGATGACAAGAGACGAGGCCATATTCACAACGAATCAAAGATCCAAAAGATCAAGAAACGCTTCCCACGGTCAATCTAAAATGGACCACCTAAGAGCCAAGACAAACAGGTCCAGAGAAAGAACAGCGGCCCTGCTTCCACCACCACACCACCGGATGAAGATTGACCCCTCAACGATCTGAGTATCAGAGACTGGAACTCGAGCTGAGCGTTCTGATACCGAAAACGGTAACCCCTCGTCGGCTAACATTAAACAAGGATCCAAAAGGGAATGTATGTAATAATACCGAGCACAAGCGAATCTAAACCCTAAAAGAGACCAAGACCAGATCTGACCGGTAACCAAATCTGACCATCAAGCTTGAACTCCTGATGAGCGTAAATTTATCCTACCTAATTTGACTATTTTTCATCATATTTTTACCTTGTTTGTCCCTTATTGTGTTATTTTAGCATATTTTAATAATTGCTCTTAATCTCTTTAATTGTCAATATTTATTGGTACTTCATAACATATTCAATATTGGTCTCATTTTTTAGGTCTCTGAAAAGGAAAAATACTGGCGAAAGAACGAGCCAAATCGGAGACCAAACGGATTAGTTATGAGCAAAACACTATAAAACAGTTATAAAAATGAAGGAGCCAACCCATGGGCGCCATGTGTCGCGTTGAATTGGTCAATGCATGCTCTAGCTCCTCTCTGTCCCTTAGAGTATGTACATCGAAAGGGGGAAGAAGGGGGGCGGGGGCGCGGGGTTGAGGGTGTGGGGTTCGGGGTTCAAGCCCCGCATGATGTGGGGGAGACAAGTTGGGGAGGGGGGGGGGGGCAGCCGAGGGCGGGGCGATGGGCATGAACACGCCTCTCACCCCCGCGCCGCTGACATCGTCTCCTCGCGCGACACGTGGCCATAAACAGCTACTTTTTTTAACAAAAATTAAATAATAAAAAATCCCCTATAAATACCTCATCCCCATTTATCAAAGCCACACCATTTCTATCTACATTCTCTTAACTCTCTCTCAATTTTATTAATTTCTCTCAATTACCATTTCTATCTACACCATGTCGGATGACTCGCTTCCACCGCCGAGCTGACCAGAGCAACGACAATGCTAGCTGCCATATCTCAATACGGATGAAGATCCGAACACCAATCTTCCTCACAGCTACCAACAATTTTTGCAAACCGGTTTCACCCAAACCGGTGGTTGGCCCGCTGAGGCTTTCAACCAATTCATGCAAGGCGGTTTGAACCAATGTAATATTTTTAATTAATCTTGATTACAAATGCATTTAATTTCATGATTTTTTTAATATTATGTATGTTAAATTTTAATTAATTGTTAATTATGTGTGTTATATTTTAATTTAAATACGTATGTTATATTTTAATTAATGTTTAATTTATGTATGTTACATTTTTATTAAGTTTTAATTAAATTGTTAATGTTGACGTAGGTCTAATGGGACCATCGTCCAATCCAATGGGACCCCCTTTCCCACCACTATTCCGAGCACCAATGTTCGACCCTTACGGTCTTGCAGGAAACTTTTTCCCCCAACAACAACATGGCGACGGCAGCTCTGGAACCCGATTGTCGTCTACTTCATCATCCGTTGGACCAAGGATCAGGGCGGTCCCTAACAGGAGGACCAAGTGGCCCCCTGAAGTGGACAAGCTCCTGATAGCTGCTTGGCAACGAACAACAAAAGATCCCATCAAGGGGACCTCCCAAGATTGGAACATGTTCTGGTCCACTGTGACAAGAAGATTCATTAGAGCTGGGAAGTTCAAAGATGAAGATTTTACTATACAAGCCGTCAATACGCAGTTTAACAAATGTGCATCAAGAGTGAGGCGATACATCACACTTTACAGGAAGGAGAAGGCATTCGATCATAGCGGCTGGAACGAAGTCAAGTACAGGGAGCGGACCATGGAACTCTATCGGACGCACACCGTAAGTAAATCTGATCTGAAGCTGTTCACGCTCCACCATTGGATCGAGCCATTGGGAAATGATGAAAAGTTCTGGGCAGAGGAAGGCCATGGCGGGTTTGTACGATGACGCTTGAACGAGCCCGGCAGTTACAGCACAACCCCACCTAGCTCACTTCCCACCGATGATGAAAATGTTACACATCTCGGTATTGATGAACAACCATCCGAAGGCCCAAGTTCCCCAATTGGCCAAAGTTCCCCAATTCCCCCAAGTTCCTCGATTGGCCCAAGTTCTCCAACTGCCACTCCACGTGAACAACAGCGCCCTATTGGCAACAAGGCCGCGAAGAGGAAGGGGAAGGGTATCTCAAATACAGCAGCGACCATCGCTCAAATAGACAACGCAAGGTGTGAGAAGGCAAAACTTTTTGTCACTCTAGACGCCCAAGTCGAAAAATAACTACAGGACATTAGAGAGATGCAAACCATGGACACTTCAACGATGAACGAGGAACAACAATTGACTCACGTGAAAACTTTGTCTTTTATTTCGCACAAGTCGAGAAGATTCAGAGACAAATTGACAATATTAATAAATAAATTACTGTATTGTATTTAGTATTGTTTTTAATGAATGTATTATTGTAATGTTTGATTATTACTGAAATTTCAACTTTATTAATTATTTTTGTATTTTTTTAATTTATGTGTTTATTAATTAATTATATATATATATATATATATTATTTCTATTTTATTTATTATTTAGTTAATTTAATATGCATTTAACAAATTCAACAAAAGCATTATCAATTATCCAGTCAGCATTTCAGAGGGGCATGAGCCCTTCTGATGCCCCCCTTGATGTAGAACACTCTCAATTTCAGAGGGGCAGGATCACAATTCAGCACAGTCAACAGAGGCTCCTGCCTCAAGCCTCTAGCCCCTCTTGATGTAAGTGCTCTTACCCGCGAGAGTTCGAAGCAAAAATGGGTGGGACTTTATGTTTTTTGACAGAGGATGAGATACACAGAAAATACGAGTGTATGGAGAGAATTTTGGCCGGCCGGATCTCCGACCTCTGGCGACCGTCCGACGAGTTCTACCTACCGGCGTGAAACCCTCTCTCCCGTCTACACATATCATCCATTATTTTCATATTTTGGGGCTACTAAGAACGAGATTTCAAGCTTCAAATCAGCTCGTTTCCAACTCGGATTCAAGCTCATTTTTGGAGTTTTGGTTCGACTTTGAGTTGGGTTTTGACTATCTAAGCTAGGAATCCTCATTCCTAACACGAGTTTTACCTTATTTCATCTTGTTTTGAGCTTAATATCGTTTTCATATACTGATTTCTTCGTTTTTAGTTTCATGGCTCGTGAGTAGTCACTCCGAGCCATGGTGTCGTTGTAAATATATTTTAGTTTAATTAATGCATGAGGTTATTCAATTGTGGTGTTAGATGATGATTTTTGCGATATTGAGTTCGATACCCATTTGTGTTTGTTATCCGATTTGATTGATTTTGGTTGGTTTATGTATGTAGATCGAATCCTAGGTTATTTAAATCGGGAAAAATAATTTGTATGTATTAAGTGTCTGCTAAATTAGAGATTTTGGGTACAAACTTGATTAGGAGAATTTTCGATCTCTTAAGCGAATATCAAGTGCTAAATTCATATATTAGTAGCATTCGTTACTTAATATGTTTAGTGTTTATTTTGGATGCTTGATTTGGTCTTTGCATTCTATATGAGATTGATTAATTTTCCGATGATTGCTATTTATGTCGTGTGTTTTAAGTTAAATTGATGATTTCGGGTGTGGATTTCCCTTGAGTGATTTATTGCTTTGGCTGTGGATTGCCCCGTGAACTGTTAGTTGTAGCTATCTAGGATCGGTGTATGATTTATTTGTGCACTTTGAGAATATTGAGACATTAAATTGCATCATTGCTTTTTCTTGATGAGTTATCTAGTTCGAGTGATACCAAGCCCCTTATTAGTGAACTTATGTAGATCATACTCTAATCAAGACGTTCACGTTTAATCGGAATGATCGGGTTAGAGAAGTTGATCAATGCGTAACTAGATAATTCACATTTGCTAGAGGTTGTGTTAAATGCTTGAGTATCACTAGAACGAGGTTCCATTTAGTTCAACTTGATTATTGGTATCATTTTGATTGTTGGTGTTCGATATTCGAGAACTAAACTAGGAGTAGCTAGACACAATTCTTTATTTGTGCTTGTCTATTTTAGCATTGATGTGTTACTAAGGTAAGCACCGTTTATCCTATGTAAGTTGACTCACTTTGGTTTTTTATCGATATGATATATTATCAAGTTGAGAATAAAATTAAGAGAATGCAAAATAGATGTATGAAAGTTTGATGATTGGTTTTACTCGAACCATGGAAATTCATATTTGCACATTTACTCCGATGATTGGTTTTTGAGCCATGACCGGAGCACTCTTTTCATCATCATCATCATCATCATCATCATCATCATCATCATCATCATCATCATCATCATCATCATCATCATCATCATCATCATCATCATCATCATCATCATCATCATCATCATCATCATCATCATCATCATCATCATCATCATCATCATCATCATCATCATCATCATCATCATATTGATTACCTTATGCATTGATTGGCTTTATGTATGAGCAGGACACTCATGGTTGCTTTCTCTCCTACAAAGTTTCAATTTTTATTTCCAGTTTTGTCCTTCTTATTGTTCACCTATTTCTCATGACCATTTACTTTTCCGTTTAAACTGCTTGAACCATTTGCTTATTTCTTTTTAGAAGAATGTATTTAGTGATGTTTATACATTTTTCGCCCTTTTACCAATTTTCATAGATTTAGTCCTCCTTGGCCCGACTGCTCTCTAGTGTTTGATCAGTTTCTTATCGATATAAATATATTGCTTGAACGACCGTGTACGGAAGCACGTTAAAGAGGGTATGCTAAAACCTCGTCTTCAAATCCCTCAATCGAAGGTCCCGAGAAACAGAAAAGACAATACGACGAACCGAAACTCTTCGATGAGATGGAGTAAAAACAAGTCTCTGGCCACAAAGTACCTTTATAACTTCTCACGAGAGGATCCGCAACCCACCCAAAGAAGCTTCAAAAACACAGTTGTCGCATAGTACCAAAAGCCCCAAGGGCCAGACCCGGATCAGACCCGACTGGCCAAGGCCCGACCCGACCCAAACCCCTCCCCACCCAAACTGGAGGGAGCAGCAACTGAGGAAACCCGAGTTTCCAGACTCCGGCACAACTCCCGCTACATAGGTCGGAGCAGACAAAACCAACGAGCTTATGGCGAGGATGACGCAGATGCGCCCCTACCACTATTGGTCTTGGCCAGAACTCCAAGCTTCTGTGAGGTACTTCTTCACCAAATCCGCAAAAACCATATCTGATAAAACAGAAAGAACTCACCAGAGACGAGGAGAGGCACACAGAATCAGAGAGGAACACTATCGGAGTCTGCCTAGACGACCACGAAGCGACCAAGAGGTCGGATCTCCAACCTATTTACGAGACACGACGGAGGGCGAGCTCACTAGATCTTCTCACATAGAGCAGCAAAAGCTTCGAGACGACGAGCCCCGACTCCGACGAACCATAGCAACTGCAACCCACTAACGTTGAACTCCTGCAAGCGAACCTCCTACCGAGCAGCAACAAGCTCCTCAGGATTGAAGCACACACGCCACATATCTGGAGGCCTCCACAGCAAACCGAGCATCACCACACACGAGCAGACGAAGGAGTGGCCAGAGAACTTGCAGCACCGCACAGGAGCAGCAACGAACCGACAAAATAAACGGAAAAAAGAGGCGGAAAAAGAAACCGAGGGAAGGGAAAAAAGAGGGGAAAAGGTGTAGAAAAGGGAGAGAGGAAGGAAATGTCACCACCGACGACATCCTTGACCGCAATCACGGCGTCGCCGATGGAAGGACCGTAGATAAAAGGAGGGGTGGGTAGGCGGCGGGTAAAGCTAGAGAGGATTAGGGTCTTTTAATCTAGTGTCTATCTTGAGCAAGAAATTTTATGATTTTCTCACCATTATACTTGATCTCCTTCCCCTTTCTATTTGTCTTCCAAAACCTGTCTTTGGCTAACTTGTCGGGCTTCATCCTCAGGCGAACTTCCTATCCCTCAAATTGAAGTACATTACTTTCTTCATTTTTATCATCTATGAAAGCTCCTCAGGGGTGAGAGCGCATATTTGGACTTCTTTTATTTTGTTAGGAAGCAATTCGGCATTCATAACTTTCTTCCACATGTACTCAATGATCAGCTATTCGTCTTTTGGATAAAATATGTATCTAGGAGCCAACAATACTAGATACTCTTCATCATACATTTACATGGTTGTTGTAGACAATAGCACCCGAATCATAAATTTGATCGAGCGGGCCGCCATATGCCTTGGGATATTGCGCATTAAGATGCTGGTTCAGTTCAAAGGAGTCTGGAGCTATAGAAAAACTTAGCATCTGGATATTGTTGTCCTCCATTAATGGAAGTTTGATTGTAGTAGAAGAGAAATATTTAAGAAATGGTTATTGTTCAAAATTTCAAGCTCTCATTGCTCGTACTAGTTCACATTGACACTGTTTTGAAACTATGCTAAATTTTAAAATATTATTGATTATTCTTTAATATTTTGTTTTTCAATACAACAAAAGCATTACTTTATATAGGGATTAATTCTATATTAAATTGGAAATATTAATATTAAATAATATAGGAAACCAAACTTAACTAGAGATACAAAATATGGAAATAAACTAAATTCTTAACATATCCAAAAGACAACAAACTTCAGGTGCTTCCAAAATTATAGATGTGATCACTTGTTGCCATTAAGAGCATGTACACCGAGCGTACCCTGACCACGCACCCGGATCACATACCTGGGAGATCGTGGATTTGGTTCGTGGTTCGCACGGTGTGGCGTACATGAACCTTGGACCACGGACCACGAACTCGCAGATCGTGCATTCAGGTGCGGTTCACGAACCAGAAAACGGGATCATGCGTCGCGGGTGCGTGACTCGCTGACGCCCAATGCCAGCATGACGCGTGGCACGCTGAACATTTAATTTTTTAATTAAAATTTAAAACAAAGAAAATACAAAAATAGTCCCTACAAATCATTTGTTTCAAGGATATATATCAAATGCCAATATTAATTAACAATAATATAATAAGATCGATATTGGTTCATTTTCAATATTAATCTTAAATGGTTGATCAAGATTAATTTATAACGATATAAAAAAATTAACTTTTAAAACCCAAATCTCTCTCAAAAATTTGTAATGAAATTTCAATTTTATTAATTATTTTTGTGTTTTAGTTCATTTATTTATTTATTTATTAGTTTTATATATTTTATTTCAAGTTTATTAATTTTTTTTAGGGGAACTGGAAATATTATTAAGATATGAAGATAACTAGGTGTTCGTTTGTCGATGAAAACCTTACAAAACAGTAGTTCGAAAAGAAATAAACTGAGACAAAAATGCTGAGAAATAAATTGTGCTCATATGCATAGAGGCGGTCGGGGGGGGGGGGGGGGGGGGTTGACTGCGGTTGCATCCTTGGATACCGATACAGTATGCTCCAACCAAAAACGATGATCGAGTAGATAAGTTGAGCGTTGAACAGTGGTGGACCGATAGCTCACCCGGTAAGTCAGCGTGCGTCGTCCTCCCTTGAATGATAGTTGTAGGGCTCCTGAACGCGGGATTGCTGACTCCGAAGTGGTAGGGAAGCATCTTGTCGACTGTTGGCAGAACCATTGCCACCAATCGACCAACCCCTCCCTGGACCCCCATGCACTCATTCTTGGAGGCGGGGGTGTTTGAAGCCCCCCGCCGCTACCTGTGACGCCCCGTCAGACGCCGACGATCCTTCTATCTCAGGTTCCTCGTCCCTCTCCGCCCTTTTCTTTCCAGATAACGACGGTGAAGGATCCCTTGGTAGCCACCCTATCAGTACCTCCTCTCCCACACTACCAGCAGACAGGTACCTCCTGTCACTCCCGCTGCCTCCATTATGTCCTCCGCCACTGATATCACCCTCACCCTGCCCACCCAACACCTTAGTGTCGTCGCGGCCAAAGGCGTCCTCATGTTCTGCACCGCCCACCACCACCGATGGCCGGTCACCTGAACACCTCATCACCTCACCAGCCGCCGAACCTTGAGCCACCCTCGCCCCCCTTTTTTCGTCCTGTCCCCTGTTCCCCAACCATTCGACGCTGATCAAAATCTGCTGAAAAACAGAACCACGGCAACCCTCTACAACCCAAATCAGGACCAGATCCCATGATCCATCACCAGTCGGAAACTCCGGCCTTTCGTCGCCGGTCCGTTTCTGCACACGTCCATCCCCACAGCCACACCATATGAACCATGCCGCTGAACTCTCTTCCGATTGCACCACCAACCACCCCAACAGCGCCGCCGTCGAAAGTGGGGCAACAAGACCCGATTTTCCCCAAAAAATCGAGCCTAAATTCGTCGATTGAGTCCCCAAAATCCACCCGAAAATCAGAGAATTCAACGACAACACCGAGCACAAAAGACCTACCTCCATTCCATCTCCCTGATCTGAGGCGACCGAGCACCTCCCGGTCGCACGCAAAACCGCCGCACACGGTTGCTTCCCCTTCGCGAAATCGTCGAAGCTAGGGCCGGCCATAACAATGGTAGTACCCATCAACACTCTACCTAGGATCATGGTTGTGACCATGGCCATGATCCGTCTCTGCTTCGCCATATGCCGCTGCAGCGCTAGGGCAGCAGAGCGTTAATTGAAAATAAATTCAAGTTTATTAATTAGTTTTGTATTTTAGTTCATCTATTTATTTATTTATTAGTTTTATGTGTTTTATTTCAATTTTATTAAGTAGTTAGGGTTGTAAATATGAATTTAATAAATTCAGTAAAAGTATAATTAATTATCTAGTCAGCACCTCTGCAAACAATGATCCCCATACATGATCCCTTAATGTGGCACACTCTCAATTTTAGGGGGACGGATCACAATTCATCTCAGTCAGCACATGAATTCTACACCCTGCCGTCTTTGATGTACATGCTCTAAAAGCCTCTGATTAAGAAAGGGTTGTCCGAGACCTTTGCTAACGCCTGAAGATTCAGGCAAAGGTTGGTAGTACTGATTCTTTCCTCGTTACAATGTTGCAAGGTGAATGGTTTGTTCTGTAGTAGAAGTTTCTTTCTTTATATAAACAAGTTTGCAGAATTGTTATCTGAAACAGAAATAAACAAGTGGCCCTTGAGGGCAAGTACAATCATGAACAACTAAGGCCCTGCTTTCCCTATTTCTCCTTCATTTCCGATCTCGAGTGACTCTGACTTGTTTTGGTGATGGGCCATATCGTAGGTCGCATGTAGTCCGAAGAAGAAATAGTAAATCAACATGACAACGGTACAGACCGCAAATCTGATGAAAGCTTGAGAACCCAAAGATCCCATGAGAAAGATATTGGTCGCAATGGACAAGGATGGAAGCCAAGGGACAAGCGGCACTCCCCAAACCTTGGGCTTCCTCTGCTGAGTCAGAAACACCGCCATCCCCGTAGTTGCCAACAACCAAAGCGGCACGGTTATGGCATAGCCTACCCAACCATCAGGGTACAGTCCCCAGTAGGCTGAAGTTCCCATCGAAGAAGCAACAACCATCAGCAAGAAGATCACTAGCTTCAACAGGTCCTTTCGAGAGCGAACCAAGGTGGGATCATGTGGGCTCGTGGTGTACCGTGCTTGTCCCAGAGCCCCCACGAGAAGAACAGTGGTCATGCCCTTGAGAGCACCCAGAGCAACCAGGTACTTGGCCCATTTCATCCCAACGCTCTGGAATGCGACAGAGTAGGCTGCATTTGTGTCTATCTCTGTGTATTTCTGCATCATGCTGAGTGAAAGAGCCATCAAACAATATATCACGGTTATTATGGACATTGATCCAAGCAACCCCAACGGTATGTCTCTTGATGGGTCTTTTGTTTCCTTTAGCCCCATTAGGCGTAAAAGGGGTCAAATTGGAAGTGTTGGCATGAGCAAAGCCTGCAATGATCACAAACAGAATTACTATGGTATTGACGGCAGATGCTACCCAGTTCAAGTAGGAAGTCTTCCTAGTGCTCAGCATTGCCATTGTCGATGCAATGGAAAGAACTGCGACCGCTATTGGATCCAGGAGATTGTAGCCATCTCTCAGGCTCGTGTGAATGCGCAACGAGTTGGATGGGCGGTCCAGAAGGGATGTGAAGTATGAAGTCCAAGATCTTGCAACTGCTGCGGTCCCTAGAATGCTTTCAAGAAGTATATTTGCCGCGGTTATGAATGCTGCAAAGTCTCCCAACTCTACTCTCAGGTAAGCAAAAGACCCGCCAGCGACTGGGATTTCGATTGCGAATTCTGTGTAGCACAACGGAGAGACCTAGGATAGCACAATGGCCGGTCCAGCGTGATCATGAGCTTCTTGGCCGGTAAGCACAAAGATGCCTGCTCCGATCACGGAGCCAAACCCAAACCAGGTCAGATCCCACCAAGTCAGGCACCGTTTCATGTCGTTCTCACTTTCTTTCCGGAGCTGATCAATCTCAGTAGCATCGTTGGATCGGCTCAGGAGACGTCCTTGAACCTGGAATAAGTCTGTGAAAGTGCAGACTGGTAAGCACCCCAGCTCTGGAATGATTCTTCCGGAAACAAGTCCTGCTTGCTCCATCTCCAATAGCTTCTCTGTTGAACCTCACTGCCTGATTCTCCCATAGACAGTACTATGTTATGGAACAAATGGTGCAACAAGATGTTATATCAGTATCTTAGATTGATGCCCCTGTTCTAATATAGACAAAGTGAGAGCCTTGATTTTTACGTGTGGTGCAAGTGGACAAATGATTTTTAAGATGCCAGCTACAAGGATTTGTCTAGGGAAACCAAGTTGCTGTCCTTTTTATGTGAAGCTTTTGTTTCTCTCCTATCAATTTCCCTCATGTCAAGTGACAGTGATCCGTTCGATTGGAAGGCCAGTTTTGGTACATTATTGGAACAAAACCAGACACCAGACGCAAAGTCTTTGTTTCATATCTTCGAGATAAGCAATAATTTACACTGAAATGAACAACTCTAATGGGTCCTCAATGCCTTTGAAGATTTGCTTGTCACAAGCTCCAACTGTACTGCTAACTGTATACAAAATGAACACATTGAAACCTTGGATTCGTCAAGCTGAGCTTGAAGAAAATCACCATATGCTGACACATGATAGATTCAAAAGGCTGAAATGAGAGCTTCAGGGTAACCAATATAACCTCGCAGAATAGTCCATTGCTGAATTTATAAACTGTGCCACCCACAGCTCCAACAACAAGAACATTTGAAATGTCTTCTTGAAAACTGACTAATTATCCCAGTTTCAGGTTAAGTTAAAACTACAAAAACTTTAGGAGGTCTCGGCAGCAGGTTGGGTCACTCCAGACTTCACTAGCAACTTGCTAAGGGTATCTGCAGAGCAAACCTGGTACTTCACCTTTCCAGATGGCAACACAAAGACCTCTGCCAATTCCAGTTTGTCTGAAGTCAGACTTGTGCTGTCCATTGTCTTGCTGAGCACCTTCAGAGCGAGCTGGACCGCTTCCTCTCTTGTGATCTCATCCTTGTAGTCCTGCTTCAGCATCGACTGTGCCGCCTGGTTGTTTGCTCCGATTGCTGCTGCCTTCCACCCACCGTAGTTTCCACTTGGGTCACTCATGTAAAGCTGGAAACCAAAATTCTTGTCCCAGCCTGCAAACAGAAATGAAACGCCAAAGGGACGGAGCCCACCAAACTGGGTGTAGCCTTGTTTTGTGTCGCAGAGTGATTGGACAAGTTGCTCAACTGGCATTGGCTCCTGGTATGCAAAAGTATAGCGTTGGGCCTGGACCCTGGCAGTGTTGATGAGGATGTTGGCATCAGACATTATACCGGCCACAGCACATGCCAAATGGTCATCAATCTTATACATCTTTTCCGTGGATGTTGAAGTTTGAAGGAGTTTGGAAGTAACCTTCTTCTCACCAACTAAGACAACCCCATCTTTTGAAAGGATTCCTATAGCAGTTCCAGCATTCCCAATGGCCTCCATTGCATACTCAACTTGGTACAAACGACCTTCTGGGGAGAAGATCGTTGTTCGGCTATCATATCTTCGAGACATGTTATATCACACTGAAAACAAATGGAAAAGAGTTACATAAATAAAAGCATAAATAGAATGAAATTCATGAAAACTAGAAGGAATACCTACAAGTATAATTAAAATACACCATAAGATGCTGAATATGCAATTCAGTAGAGAAACAACCAACAGATAAGACTTCAGTATATCCAAGGGAAAAATAAAATCAACCTGAATTACTGAAAAGTGTCATAATAATGGTAGACTATAATGAGGCATGTTTCAGTGGCCACATCCCAAAGCCCACAAACCCAGAGAGTAAGATTATGACTACCCAAAGCATTATTCAAACGACCAGAATCAATCCAGAATGAGCACAAAATGCAAATGTTCCAAATTAGCAAGTAGAAGCTAGATAAAAGTGGAACAATGATGGGACAAATACTGATGTGCAATACTACATTAGTTCAGTGCTATTAACCACTCAAGAATGAGTCCTATTCATTTTCAACTCAAATTTCCAAGCAACGTTATGGAGCCAGATCTTATTGAGCTTGAAGTGCAATACCATAAAGTTTCATCAAATACAAATGAATCCTAAAAGGAAAATAGTAACCTGAATTTTCCAAATTGGGAATACCATCAAAGTACTATTCCTCTTGCCTGACTACAATTGTCAACTAATGCCTTTGCAACAACTTATTCCTCGAGGCCTATCTACTGTGTAACCTTTTTCTTATTACAAAACGAAAAGGGCGGGAATAAACATCATATAAGATCAAGTGGCCCATGATTACAGCTGAAAAAGGAAATTTAATAAGGATGTTATTCTGGGGTAAACGGGTACACTTGCCAAAAGAAAACCTAATTAGGAATAGGGTGTTTCTCTTTCGTTAAAAGAATTAAAGTTTGTCGTAGTATCTACCACTTCCCAACTTTTAACAGGTTTATAACCAAAGTTCAGATTTAGTAATACAACAGTACATGTGCTCAAGGAGACCATCAAAGTACAAGCAATTTTAACAACAAAGCCTATGATTACTTTCATTTTGAAATACCGCAGTGCTACACATACAAAAAAAAAGGTAAAACAAAGCCTAATGTAATTGGAAACTATACAAAAAATGTTTTCTATGATTCTTAAATTCTTATCAAGCAAACATATTCCCCTGTAATTTCAATGTTTGAGGAACGAGAATAAAGAACAAATCAAAACAAAAATGTATTCTTTAGCAGATAATTAGGAGGTTGCAGTACATAACCCACAAGCAGAAAAGCTCTAGATAATGCAATCAAACCCACCATTTGACTAGCCATCAGAAGCACCAAAAAGTAATCAAAACGAAAACCACTCTCTCACACCACCCCCAAAAGCAACTCTCAGCTGAGCAGTACAAACCACACACAAAAAAACAAAGACCAGAATTAAGTAAAATTCACTGGAACCCTAACATCAACAATGTATTCAAGACACCATAACTCTTCAAACAAATCCATCATAAAGCGATGACGAAATCAACACCGAATGGATAATAATTAGCACAAACGTAGGCGTAAACAAGAAAACAAGCCAAGGAACATGGAAGAGACCTACCTGATCGATGACGTTGTTGTAGAAGAGAGCTAGTAGCCTTGGGAGCAAGAAATCTGAGAAAATACGCTAGTTCTAGTTAGGGCTGGGCAAAATACCCGAGACCCGCAACCCGCCCGTTATTTCGCCCGATCCGAGATCCGTTCAAGACTCATCCGTCGGATTATGGGTCGGACGCGGGTAGAAATAAACCATAACCGCAAATACTTGGGCGGTTTGCGGGTTGGGTAAGTGAAAAACGCGGGTCATTCGACCCGCCCGCAAATATGTATATGAATCAGATTTTTTATGTTCTTTATTACTAGCCATAGATCGTTGATGGTTTTTTCAAATGAATGGTCATGATCTCTCCACCTGTTTCATCACCATTCACCCACACCTTATCTCTCCACCGGATACATGACACACGACCACGCATCTCATCCTTATCTCTCCATTCTCCACTACCCACACAAACACAAGTTACACAACCCTTCATTTTCATCACTCGGTTTCTCTCTCTACAAACCAGAAACCCTAGCTCCTTATCTCTCCTCCGCCTCCCTTCCATTCCTCTCCGCCTCTTCGTCACATGGCTTCATCACCGGCGTCCTCAGGCCACCAGCGTCCACAGGTCCACAGGCCACCGGCGTCGTCTCCCTCCTTCACACACGACACGGGTGAGATTTTTTTTTTCTAACCTAAAACCATGTGAGACGTGAGAAGTTATGAGTATTTTTGTTCATCTCTTATACTAATTATTGACTGTATTTGATAAAAAAAAAGTTTCTTACATCTATTTTTTTGTTTGATTTTTAGGTCTTCATCTCGTTTGAGTTGGATGAACTACAACACAAATATGAGTTTCGTCTTCCTCCTTCAGACACGGGTGAGATTTATTTTTGTTCTAACCTTTATGAGTATTTTTTTTATCTATTACTAATTATTGACTGTATTTGATTAAAAAAAGTTTCTTACATCTATTTTTTTGTTTGATTTTTAGGTCTTCATCTCGGTTTGAGTTGGATGAACTAAAGCACAAATAGGAGTTTCGTCTCCCTCCTTCGCACACCGGTTAGCCTTTTTGTTTGTTCTAACTTTATGAGTATTTTTTGTCTCTTATACTAATTATTGACAGTATTGAATAAAAGAGTTTCTTACATCTTTTTCCTTTGTTTGATTGTTAGGTCTTCATATTGGTTTGAGTTGGATGAACTAAAGCACAAATAGGAGTTTTCACTCTACCAAGTCAACCGAGAACAACGAATAGGTATAAATATGTGACAATTTTTCCTACTTGCTGTGAAATTGTAAGGTTGTTGAATATGTATTGTCTGAGTGTGATGACTGGTGGTTTTAATTTGTTGATGACTGATATTTCTTTATCTGTTGTGAAACTGAAACATATAAGATTGTTTTCTAAAAGAAAAAAAGTATAAAGCTTTAGAATAATTCCATGAACTTTAGGCTAAATGTTTAGATTTAAGAAAAAAATTCAAAGCTTTAGATTGTATTTGTGTGAGTGTGATGATTGAATGTTGTATCTTGTAAGAACTGGTTGTATGATGACTGGTATTTTCTTATTGTCAAACTGACATATGTAAGATTATTTTTTTAAGAAAAAAATATAGAGCTTTAGAATATGTATCTTTTTTAAACTGACAATTTTTCCTACTTGTTGTGATATATGTATCTTTTTTAAACTGACAATTTTTCCTACTTGTTGTGACATATGTATCTTTTTTAAACTGACAATTTTTCCTACTTGTTGTGACATATGTATCTTTTTTATATGTTTCACTGTGAAATATTTTCTTGTTGTTACTGTATAAAGCTTTTTATATGTTTGTCACAATATAAAAAAATTTCTTGTTTGTATTTTGGGAGGTGTTGAATTGGATATGATTTGCTGGGTTGCTATCTTGTTATTTTGTGTTCTTCATTGGCTTTTGTTAAGCTTTTGTTTAACAAAAGACAATGAAAGAAGACAAATTAAACTGAAAGCTTTTACTTGAGTTAGGAAAGTTGTTTGATCGTAATAGCTGAATGTTGTTTTTAGCAATCCACCGAAATTTCTAAGGATGTTTAATTTTTTTGTAGCTTTAACTTACAACTTTCTGTTTCATATTTATTTTCAATGTACTGGTAATTTTTATCGCTAGTCCTTGAAATTAAAGTAAACCAGTGCCCTCTTCTAACTTGCTTTTTTTTATATCTATGTGATGACTGATGGTTGTAATTTGTTGATGATTGTGTTTAAGTACTGATTTTTATGTGTTAAAACTTCGTTGTTTTGTTTATGTGTTAAAGTACTGATTTTTATGGTAAATGGTTGTATTAGGTTGTGTAATGGAAGGAGGTCAGCTGACTCAAGGTCTTGGAGAGGGAGTTAATGCTGCTGGAGAAGCTGAAGCGGCTGTTGGAGTAGCTGAAGGTGTTGCTGGAGCAGGTGAAGTAGCTGCTGCCCTTGCTGTTGAGCAAGAGGCAGCAGCCTCAGGTATTATATCTAGACCCCTTCCTGCACCTATTAAAAAACCTAGGAGAACTAGTGTAGCATGGGATCATTTTAATGAACCAGTAAGAGATAATGCTGGTGAGTTGTATGCTAGTTGCAAGCATTGTGGTACATCTTATAAATGTGATCCTAGGACTTGTGGTACTTCAAATTTAAAGCATCATGTTTCTAAATGTGCACGCAACCCTGCTAGGATAGTTGATAAATCACAAGGCACAATACCATATACATCTGTGGCTTTAGGGAGTGCAGAATTAGCTTTGCATGATTGGCAATTTAACCAAGTAGTCATTAGAGATGCATTGGCTAAGATGATAGTTTTAGATGAACTCCCTTTTAGGTTTGTACAACGTGAGGGGTTTATAAAATTTATGAAAGCATGTTGCCCTCATTTCAAAATCCATGTTAGGACAACTGTGAGAAGGGATGCCTATGACCTTTACAAGAGTGAGAGGGAAAAATGTTGACTTTCTATAGGTCTAAGTCCCCTAGAGTATCCCTGACCACAGACACTTGGACTAGTGGCCAGTAGATAAATTATATGTGTTTGACTACTCATTTTATTGATGAAGATTGGGTCTTACATAAGAAGATCATCATTTTTTGTCAAATTCATGGTCATAAAGGGGAGGATATAGGGATGACTCTAGAGTATTGTCTTAGGGATTGAGGTATTGATAAAGTGCTAGCTGTGACTGTTGACAATGCAAGTGCAAATGAACCGGCTGTTCAGCACTTAGTGAGAAAGTTCAACATGTTAGGAACAAATGTATTGAGTGGAAAGTTAATGCATATGAGGTGTATGACCCATATCATTAACCTTATTGTGAGCGATGGACTTGGTCAGTTTTTACCCTCTATTGATAGAATTAGGGTTGCTGTGAAATTTATAAGGAGCTCCCCGTCTATGTTGTCCAGGTTCAAGACACGTGTGATAGATTGTAGACTAGACACCAAAGCTTTATTGACTCTTGATGTGTGTACTAGACGGAATTCTACATACCTTATGCTACTTTCTGCTGTTAAGTTTGAGGCTGCCTTTGAGAAATATGATTGTGAGGATGAGACTTTTAGGAAAGAAATGTCAAAGACTCTTAAGAAGGGATCAAAAGAGCTTCTAGGCATTTTATGTGATCATGATTGGGGCATTGTCAAGTCTTTTCTTCCATTTCTCAAACACTTTTATGACTTAACTTGTAGAGTGTCTGGTTCTTCATATATTACATCTAATATGTTTTTTAAAGTAAATGAATGACACTTTACAGTTAATTAAAAAGGGTTTAATGGCTGGAAATGATCAACATATGATTTTTGTAGCTGAAAAGGTGAAGCTGAAATTTGATAAGTATTGGACAGATTTGTCCAAAATTAATGTGCTCGTCTTTTTAGCATTTGTTTTTTATCCTAGGAATAAGCTGCAAGTTGTTAAGTATGGTATTGAATGTATGTATGATGAACATGGTGCATCCGCCCTTAATTTGAGTGTGAAGGACACATTATATGAGATGTTTGATCATTATGTGCAATCGCATTCCACTGATAGTATAGGTGAACCTAGTATACAGTCAAGCCTGTCCAATTTAGTTGAGGGTGATACTAGAGGAAGTTGCTTGAGGGCTGCCTTTAAAAGGTGTAAGACTTCTTTAGATAGTGTTATTAAATCTGAATTGGACAAATATTTGAGTGAAGATGTTGAGGAAGATGTGGCTAATTTCAACTTGTTAGATTGGTGGAAGTGCAATTCCCCTAGGTTCCCTATACTCTCTATAATGGCTAGAGATATTTTAGCAGTCCCCATTACTACTGTATCATCTGAATCTGCCTTTTCTGCAGCTGGAAGGATTGTGGATGACTTTAGGAGCTCATTAACTCCAAGGACCGTTAAAGCATTGGTTTGTCTTCAAGATTGGCTTAGAAGCTCAACAAGCAAGATCACATTTTTGGAAGATCACAAAGAGCTTGAAGCTTTCGAAGCAGGTATAATTTGCGTAATGAAATGTATATTACTTTGTTTTAAGATTTTTTTTAATATTAACAACTCATCTATGTGATTTTTGCAGAAATAGAAGCGACTTAGTTACTGCTTGAGTGCTCTTTTTGTGAAGGTTTTTTTTTATACCAACAAGACAGAACAACACACTCAACTTCTTCAAGAAAAGCAGCGATTCTTTTTGTATTTAAGCTGGTTGGGTAGTTAGAAATTTTTTGGGTTAAGGTTTAGTTGGTTAACTATGTAGTTTGAGTCATCTAGATGATGACCTTTTGTAGTTGAACTATTATGCGATGATTTTTTGATGAATTGGAAAATTCATGGATGTGTAAGTTAAGTAGGTATTTGGATACGTAAGAAACAGACCTGTTTGAAAATGAATTATTAAGGCAAAATTAAGTTGTATGTATGTATGTATTTGCAGGTCTTGCTTCTGGGCCTTCTGGCCTTGTGTGTTAAGAAGGCCCAATAAATTTTTTTCGGATATTGCGGGTCAGACCCAACCCACCCGAAATCCGAATTATCGGATATGTTTTCAAATTTGCGGATTTGTGGGCAGGTTAGAGATCAATTTCACCCGATCCACATATATGCGGGCGGGTTCAAATATATGCGGATCGGGTCGGATATCCGCCCATGCCCACCCCTAGTTCTAGTAGTGCCCTTCGTATGTTAATATTTGGGCCCTGCCGAATAGATTTGGAACATTTCGCTTTGAGAATTTGTGGACCAGACTTTGAGCCCACTTTATTGGCCCAGTCCATGTTCGATCGAGCAGATGTTATGAGAAAGAACATAGATTTTTTTCCTCAATGTACTAGTGTTAAGGCTGTGCAAAATACAATCGAGGGAGTCGGCGAGAAAATAGGTGAACAAGGATGTTTTTCGATACTGCCTGAAACTGTGTAATAAGAACAGGTGGTTAACCACAAAAAAAAACTCGACTGATATAGTCTGACATCATCCAATCCCACGTCAGATGATAAAGCACAACAGTCCGCAACCCAGCTCACTTCTCTCTTCATCTCTTGTCGTCTGATTTAACGGTGCGTCTCCAACAGTCCAATAATCATCTCTTCACCCTTCCCTTCATTTATGTACATATGAAACTCTAACCCTCTCTCTGGTTTCTCCTTCTTGGTCGTCGTTGAGCCATTTGTCAAAGTCACCCATCGGCCTATCTCGTCCTCACTTTCCCAATTCCCATGGCTTTTTATCTAGTAAGGTCTCTCTCAAGCTCTCATTTGCTTCTCTCTCCTTCCATTCGTCGATAAATCTATCTAAGTCGATTTTTTGGTGTTAGGGAACAAATCTCTCTGCATTTAATGCGGAGATTTTCAACGCGGGGCTGTGGTGGAGGATGGAGGATTTGAGGGCATAAAATGAGGCTAGATGACATCTCATTCTCCATTCTCACAATCCTCAATTTCGAGAATTTTTCAAGTGTGAATCAACTAGCAAGTCTTTCGAGTTATCTCAGACATGATGCCAAAAAAGGAGAAGACATCGTTCAAAGACAAAGGAAAGGTACGGTTCTAAGCTCAAACCGATTTATTCTAGGGATTTGATTAATGCATGTTAGATATACTGATCTAGGGCTTTAAATAATGGATGCTAGATCTAGGGGTTTGATGTATGAATGTTAGATTTAGGGTTTGATGTAAGAATGTAGATTCAATTGAGAATTGTGTTTCTCTATCTCATTGTGTCAAAATATCTCTAAAAGATATGTTTGAGCATTACAAAAAAATATGATGTTCATGAATCACAAACTCAATAGGATTGTTCCGTGGGAGTTGTTGGCAAACCATCAAAACTCCATAATTTTGAAAAAAAATAAATTAAAACTTTGTACTTCACATGTTGAAGCTCCTCAAAATGAATTGGAAACTTATTTTAGTGAGCGAGCAACAAATGATGTTGATGGTTTTAAAGTACTCTCATGGTAGGTTGATAATTCTCACCAATACCCTATTCTCTCTAGGATGGCTAGAGATATATTACACGTTCATATGACCTCGTTGTCTAGTATGAGTGCATGTAGTTCTGGCAACATGGTACTTGACCGTTTTAGGAGTTCCTTGAGTACAAGAGTTATGCAAGCCCTTATTCGTATACAAGATTGGTTGAAGAACGTTGTTGTTACTGACTCTCTATAAGTATGGAGAAAGATGAGGACTTACTTCAAGATGAAGAAGAAGGTAACTTGATTACTTTGCTTTTTGTTTTGTTTTATTGTTTGTATTTTAATAATTAATTGTTATTTACAGCCATTGAAAACTTGGCCATCATATTGTGTGTCCTAGTTATAAATTATAATGTGATTGAAATACCAAAAGTTGGTTAGTTATTGTGCTATAAATCTTTTTTAATGTCTCGCTGTTTTTTGCATTCATTCATACTACGTTGTGATTTGATTACATATACTCTGTGACAAGTACTGTTCTTGGAAACAATGAAAAATTCCAATTAGGTGCATTTTAGGGAGAAAATGGAAGTTCTTATGGTGTTGTTGGAAGCAAATGAAAGATTTCCTTCCCAAATAGTAGGGTCGTCTTAACGTGTGAGGTGGTGACCAAAATCAACCCAAATAAAATGACTCCACCAGAAAGGCCATAGCTAGAATGGGAGGTTGGGAAGCCTCGTCCGTTTCTGGGCTCAACAGGTTTCTATCCCCTATTGGGCCCCTACCTTTGAGGGTCTGGGTCAGGGTCCTCGTCTATACTGCAGGACATACATTGAGCCCCTACCTTTGAGGGTCTGGGTCAGGGTCCTCGTCTATACTGCAGGACATACATTGACGAGCAGGGAACCCTTGAGCTTGGTTGTACAAACATATATGAGGGGGCACACTTGAAGTTCAAAGAATTGAGACGAAAGCTGTTGGGTCTCGAGGTAGGGTTGGAGATGAACCAACTCGCAGCGGAAAATCAATGAAAACCAAGAGACAATTAAAACCATGAAACAACTAACAAAGAATGGATTCACAAGAGAAAAATTCAGCACTAGTTCTTACCAAAACAAGAACACCGGTTAACGAATGATTGGCTTGAGTCTCCAAGACGCCTACGTATCCACATGGGAATCAAAGCCACGTAGTTCTTCTCTTTGAGGACTCAAGAACACAAACATGGAGGTGGAAACTAGCCAAACCCGAAATGGCCATGGAAGAGGGAGAGAAAATGTGTTTCCTATTCTTGTCTTGTGTTTGTTATGTTGAAAA
This sequence comes from Erodium maritimum, assembly GCA_963921825.1. Lineage (NCBI taxonomy): Eukaryota > Viridiplantae > Streptophyta > Magnoliopsida > Geraniales > Geraniaceae > Erodium > Erodium maritimum. The sequence goes on from OY997596.1 coordinate 39,606,824, forward strand.
AAGATGACTTAAACATAACAAAACTCATACTTGTCCAACTAAAGGCATGGGACAAGTATGGTGTCAAGTAAGGTGTAAATAGGACAAAGTATGGCAAGACAAGATTGGGTTAGGTGGTGAATCACCAACACCTTAATCCTTGTCTTGCTTACTTAGTACTAATTAATCAAGACTTGATTAATTAGTTCCATGAGCCTTGGTTGCATGGGCCTTTCATGGGCCTCTTGGAACATGGCCCGTGGCCATTTCCAACGAGGTCCCGTGATTCGCTCATCGCCTCCATGCCTTCCATACCGGAAATGTCCAACATTATCCGACGCGATCAATCCCAAGACTCCAAGCCTTGTCTCGATCCGTAAAGTCCTATTCACTTACGGGCACATGACCCAAAACCCAGTTTTGGTCATGTCCCGAGACAACTCCCTTTTGGCCATTCTCCATAAATGTGTCAATGAGTTTCATCCTCCGGTGTGACCCTTAGGTTTATGCATGTCAATAGATCAACGTAAAATCCCATTTTACTTGATCCTATTTAAGTGGCAACTAACGAGACTTTAGTATTGCCTGACACTACATAGCGAATCGAACCAATCGATTCTAACCTTTCCGTCGTCCCTGTCATTATCCTTTTATCTCCGATATCCTGATTGAGATAAGGCATAGAGCCGTCATCCTTATTATTCTCAATCACTGTTCCTTGATATGTGAGATGACTGAATATATGATACCTAGTATCATGTGCATGGCCATGCTATTCTTTCAGTCACTCTCGATCAAGCGGCCGAGAACCGATATCTTTCCCATACCTCAGTATGAGGGATAAATCCCTTAGCCGTCTTTCGTGTCACTCATGCAACCCGTCCCCAAGGCAATCCTGGCCGTTATGGAAGCCCTGTTACGGACAACGTTAGGCTCAGGTCAAACTTAGTTGTTGACTGCATAGTGATCACAAAGACTCCTTGGTCTAAGGATACATGACAAGCTACGACACTGAATATGTTAATGACTCAATCTATGGCACATATTCAGGGCGGGTCGTCCAATATCATGCCCCACATGATATCTATGATCAGACTCCGGAATCTCATTCCAATGACTAACAGAACGTAAGCCATAAAGAGCCATCTTTCATACTAGTCGCTTCTAGTGAAGCTTTATTGACTAGGGACCCATCGAGTGTGATCTATCTCGATCTATGGTTCTATTCGCATTGTGGGCATAGATCAGAGCACACATCGATATATTACTCCAACACATAAGTAATATAAAGCCGCTTTAATTTTATTGCTAACGATGATATGTACATTTGGACATTTAGGATTGAATTACGGGCACTAAGACTAACAGCTAGAACCCATCGACTGTTCCGCCCGGTCAAGCAAAGGATGATATGTACATTTAGACATTTAGGATTGAACTACGGGCACTAAGACTAACAAAAGCATGATGGCAGTTTGAGAGCATTTCGAAAACCGTCATGGCGGGAAGCAGAAAATCGTCCGAGATTGACTGATATGGCAGTAGTAAATAGGTGCCAGATAGGGAGTTGTAAAGGCGAACATACTCGAGAGATCTTGAAATAGAAAAGGAGATGTTATATTCCTACAGAGACGACCACATCTCCGGCCCATAAGGAGGCGACCCATGACCAAGGCCCACATGAAGGCAGCCACGACAACGGCCCACATGAAGGCAGCCACGACAACGGCTCACGTAAAGGTGGCCACAATATCGGCTCAAATGAAGGCATCCAAACCAATCCCTACCCTTAAAGGAACCGACGGTAGAGAGACGCTGACAACAACAGTTTCGAACTCTTTGAAAAAAACGATGACCTGAGCCGAAAGAACTTATTGTTGAAGCCCGATTAGAGGAGACCAAAGTTCTGTTTGTTCAAACTCCAATTGCCCTCACCTGGAGCAGAGGGCTAGTGTTGGGTCTCGAGGTAGGGTTGGAGATGAACCAACTCGCAGCGGAAAATCAACGAAAACTAAGAGACGATTAAACCATGAAACAACTAACAAAGAATGGATTCACAAGAGAAAAAATTCAGCATTATTTCTTACCAAAACAAGAACACCGGGTAACGAATTGGCTTGAGTCTCCAAGACGCCTACGTATCCACATGGGAATCAAAGCCACGTAGTTCTTCTCTTTGAGGACTCAAGAACACAAAAATGGAGATAGGAGCTTGCCTCGGCCGAAATTGCAAGGGAAAGGAGGGAGAAGTTGTGTTTCTTATTCTTGTCTTGTGTTTGTTATGTTGAAAAAAGATGACTTAAACATAACAAACTCCATACTTGTCCAACTAAAGGCATGAGACAAGCATGGTGACAAGTAAAGTGTAAATAAGACAAAATATGGCTAGATAAGATGGGGTTAGGTGGTGAATCACCAACACCTTAATCCTTGTCATGCTTACTTAGTACTAATTAATCAAGACTTGATTAATTAGTTTCATGGGCCTTTGTTGCATGGGCCTTTCATAGGCCTCTTAGAACATGGCTCGTGACTATTTGCAACGAGGTCCCGTGATTCGCTCATCGCCTTCAAGCCTTCCATACCGGAAATGTCCAGCATTATCCGACGCGATCAATCCCAAGACTCCAAGCCTTGTCTCGATCCGTAAAGTCCTATTCACTTACGGGCACATGACCCTAAACTAGGGGGTTGGGGCGGGGACCCCAGTTCCCGTCCCGCTTCCCCGCCACTCTCTATGTCCCCACCCCATCCCCGCGTTGACCCCGTGTTGACCCCGCCCCGCGGGGACGGGGCGGGGAACGGGAATTTTATTCCCCGTTCCATTCTCACCTCGTGGGGGATTTTATTCCTTACCCCGTTCCCGCTCCGTTCTCATCACCCGAAAAAATACACATTTGAAATAACAATTCTCAATCTGTAATTTTAAACAAAATGCATAGTCAATTTATAATTTTAAAATAACATAGATATAAAATAAATATCACATGAAAATGATATCATAGTTTACACATAATAGAAAATTTCCTAAAGAAATATCTTATAATATAAAACTTAGAGTTCCCAGCTTGACTTCATAATAGTACAAATAGAATCATCACGTTGGAAATTTTAAGTTTAACTTGTTATTCCAACTTTTAAGAATTTTGAGTTGTGGTTATGATTTGATATTGATATAAATGTTAATCATATATAATATAATTATATCACCTTATTTCTACAAACATGACCACACAACAAAAGTTTAAACATGAGAAAATGTTCTTCGACGAGTGTATTGTTATTATTATATATATAAATTATAATATTTTATTGTGAAATAATGGCGCGGGGTGCGAGGCGGGGCGCCCCGCAGGGCGGGGAGTGCTTGCCCCATCCTCGCCCCGCACCCCGCCAAAATCCCCGTTTATCTCCCCGTACCCCAACCCGCTTAAAAAATCCTCGTCCTGAATCCACCCCGCGCGGGGCGGGGATGGGGATCCCTATTGGGGACGGGGCGTTTTACCATCTCTACCCAAAACCCAGTTTTGGTCATGTCCCAAGACAACTCCTTTATATACATTTTCCATAAATGTGTCAATGAGTTTTACCCTCCGGTGTGACCCTTAGGTTTATGCATGTCAATAGGTCAATGTAAAATTCCATTTTACTTGATCCTATATAAGCAGAAACTAACGAGACTTTAGAATTGTCTGACACTACATAAGGAATCGACCCTGTCGATTCTAACCTTTCTGTCGTCCCTGTCATTATCCTTTTATCTTTGATATCCTGATTGAGATAAGGCATAGAGCCGTCATCCTTATTACTCTCAATCATTGCTCCTTGATATGTGAGATGACTGAGTATATGATACCCAATATCATGTGCATGACCATGCTATTCTTTTAGTCACTCTCAATCAAGCGGCCGAGAACCGATATCATTCCCATACCGTAGTATGAGAGATAAATCTCTTAGCCGTCTTTCGTGTCACTCATGCAGTCCGTCCCCAAGTCAATCCTGGCCGTTATGGAAGCCCTATTACGGACAACGTTAGGCTCAGGTCAAACTCAGTTGTTTACTGCATAACGATCACAAAGACTTCTTGGTCTAAGGATACAGGACAAGCTACGACAATGAATATGTTCATGACTTGATCTATGACACATATTCATGTCGGGTCGTCCAATATCATGTCCCACATGATATCTATGATCAGACTCCGGAATCTCATTCCAATGAATAACAGACCGTAAGCCATAAAGAGCCATCTTTCATACTAGTCGCTTCTAGTGAAGCTTTGATGACTAGGGACCCATCGAGTGTGATCTATCTCGATCTATGGTTCTATTCGCATTGTGGGCATAGATCAGAGCACACATCGATATATTACTCCAACACATAAGTAATATAAAGCCGCTTTAATTTTATTGCTAACGATGATATGTACATTTGGACATTTAGGATTGAATTACGGGCACTAAGACTAACAGCTAGAACCCATCGACTGTTCCGCCCGGTCAAGCAAAGGCTTCTTGGAGACGTCGTCGATCGGCCTAACCTCAATTCTACAAACCCGACTCGACCAGGGAAAAGAGGCTCTCCTGTGGGATAAGCACCGCTGATGAAGAGTAAGAAGACGACAACATGTGGATGTCCTTGCCCAGTGTTCTCGTGCGGCGGTGCTCGGTAGAGAGCGATAGAGGCGGATCTGGAATTGACACAAGGGGAGATGAAGGGAGGAACAATCGGAGGAGCCCCACCGGCAACCCCCATGATCGGGGCCATGGCAGTCGTCGATGGCGGTGGTTAGTGCAAAGATGGAGGCCCGTTTAGTGTTCCCACGCGAGAGAGAAAGTTAAATGTAGAGTTTTTTTTTTGTCTAGTTGGTTGTTTCAGATGGTGTACCTCTAAACTTTTATAGATTTCCACTGTTAACAAAAATAACGTTTCCCATTCAAAATAGTTCACGTGTCATCTAAATCTTCTAAATGTTTGCAAAAAAGATTATTCCTCGAACATTATAGTTTGACAATTTGTGACCTTTGTACTAATGTAAAACCAGAGGTAAATAAGCCTTTTTTCCTCCTTTTTTTTTAGAAACAAAAATAGGAACACATTCCTAGTACAAGTTAAACATTAAAAGTAGGGTTAAAAGACCTAGGAACTGAATATTGTCCGATTTTCTCGTAGGACACGCGATGCTCATGAACCAGTAGAAATAGCCTAGTTTTCATCCTAGACGACAAAATATATTCCTATGTCCTATCCTGTGTTGGAAAAGTACATATCTGAAAGCAAAACAACAAAAACAAATATGACTAAAACAGTTCAACACAAAAACTAAATAGCAGGAAATCCTTGGTATCAAATCGCTCCCTCAAGACATGCCTTGTAAACCGGGTCCCGGATCGTGAGGGTAGACCACCAACCATCTAGCCCCAAGCCCAAGTTATCCTCATGGCTTATGACAGGGCAACTTTGCCGCCCTTGCTTGTAAAGACCCGTCTTCCTCCTCGTCCAACAATTGAAATGTCTCATCCTCCTCATCTGCCAAAGAAAGAGTCCCAAAATATTTCTGAATTATCTCCACCCTTAGGGCAGATGGGATGACGACCAAGAAAGACGGTCCCGTGAGGGTTGCCAAAAAGGGATATGTCCAGTGGTCCCATCGAACCAGGATCATATCTGTTTTCGACTACAGGGTAGTTAGCCCGAGAAGTTGAGGCGCAAATCTAGACGGACTTGCACAGCGGCGAAAGGTCAATCCCTGGTTCCCTTCGACTCCCAGAGGAGGTGACGGCAACGAGTCGCGTAAGAGGGCAACCATTATGGATCCACTAGGGTGGCCGGACATAGATCCCTGTGGTAGTGATACGTAGGGAGATGCATGAAGAGAGACCATCGGCCAAATTTGAAAGGTCGAGGGCCTTGAAAGACTATGCACTGTCATCCTTCGTATAGGCGATGGATGGTCGAAGATACATCCCGAACGGCGAAGAGGATCAATGGTGTAGACAAACATGTTAGCTAGTGGTGAACGACAACGACATAAGAATATGGGAGAGGGGTTAACCGTAATATCCTCTGGAGAGAAATTCAGTCTCTCAAGTTTATATACTAATAAATTTAATCTGATAAATACACTCATCTAGGTCAAATCCTAAGCTTGTATAGATATAATTGGCGGCCGATATTGAAAAAAAAAACATTTATAATTTACTGTCCTTCTATGTTTAATGAATTGAATTTTACTAAAATTAAGATTAGAATTATGTAGAAATAAACAAACTACATAGAAATAATGGTTCCCGATAAAAGTATAAAATTTTGCAGCATAATAGAACTACAGGAACACGTTGAGGAAGATTCATGCAAGGATTGGATCTGAGAAACCCAAGCAAGCAGTCCTGAATGAATCCTTTCCCCTATAAAGGAGAACAAGTGCGGAGTTGGCCTTTCTGCGTATGTACACATGCAGATGCAACAACAATCACATCTTTATTTCATTCTGATTTTTGCCTCATTTTTCAACTCTGACCTTGAGGATAAGATGCACATTCCTCCCGAAGATTGTCCTTAGTTCTTCGTTAGCTTCCATGCCGATTTTCCTGTGGATGGCGAATAGATTAGAACCCCGTGCCAAGGAATAAGATACATTTTACTCAGTGACAATTGATACTATATGACAACAATTATAGTTAGAAGAGCCTTGCCCTATTTTAGAACCCTTGGCTCCCACAAGAATCTTCCGCTGGCTTTCTTTGTGAGTAATTAAGTGGTGCTCAATTTTCAGAGAACCATCTCGTAACTCCTTCCAGTCTGTCAAACGATGTTCAACGGTGTACGGGATTTCCTGCACCCAGATAATTAGGTTTTTTCATAATGATTTAGTGCGCACAGAATACTATCTTGTCAAGGAATGAGCAAAGCTGAACAGTGCACAAATGGAAATATCAAAGCTCTACCTTGTGTACATGGTCTAACAACCTTTCACGAACAACTTCCAGTGATATGCTCTTCATCACTTCTTCATCCATACTCAGTGAATCTTCGTCCCATGGTCTTTTAACAGCCTAACCATTAAAAGCAGTTGTGGAGACCAAGTTGGATTAAACACGAAGGTAGAAACAAACTTCTTCAACTCCATGAATCACAGGAATAGAATATGAGTTTTCAAGCAAAAATGACAATGTGCAACAAATACTGAAAGTTCTGCAAGGTAAATTGAATACATATCACATGATCTTTCTTAAGGTTGCACGGTGGCTTTGCCAATACATGTCATGCTTTTCTTCGGTGAAATAAGGGAATAGTTTTTCAATCAGGATACTATTCATTCATTTAGACAAAATAAGAATAGCTAGTGGCTGAAAAGACAACGATACGTGTTAAATCAATGTGTGATAGCAAACCAGTAATACAAAGCAGTACCAGTTAACAACAAAACAATTCAAATTAGGATTAATTTATACTAGTGGTGGACATAGAAAACATGCCTGTTCCATCAAATAGTTGGTAAGATCATTTACTCCAGCGCCTTTCAGTCCTGATATCATGAAATACCTATAAATGAAAAAAGAATTGAATACTAAGCTATCTTGAGGGTAATTTTTCAGAAGTCAAAATGCTGACTTTTATTTTTCCATAATAGCTTACCTTTCATAGCCAGGTAGGTCTTTGAATTGATCGGATACCTTTAATAATTGTTTCTTCTTTTCAACTAAATCGACTTTGTTCATGCATAAAACCCGCTTCTGTTTAGGGTGTACTTGTTCTCCAATGTGTTCGATCAAACTTATCACTCTTTTATCAGGCCTACATGGATTGGAATATAAGAGGAATAAGAGAGAGAAATTAATACAGAATAGCACAATTACAAAGGTGCATGCCAAAAAGAGAGAAGAAATGGCACTGTTCCAGATCTTATATATAGTTCACACCCCAGTTATCACAATATTTCCCAGCACAGGTCTTATCAAGTGGTCCTTGGAGTGAAGTCCTAATCTTGATCGTCATTCACAAACCCAAGATTGGAATACTCATATTTGTGTCGTACAATCAGCCGAGCATCAAATACCAATTAAACAAATAAAGTGCATTTCATACTACATAGTTTTTGTTACATATAAGACTTGTAGAAAGCTAAAGCACAAGCACCTGAACAAAATGCCAAAGAAAATATTTTTGTCAATTTTTACTTGATTATGCACCAAATGATGCTTAATGTCATCGGTACTACACTACACTGGTCGAATGAAGTAAATACGAAATAAGAAACTATCATCGTAGTTTCTGTTCAAAACAGGCAAATATTACAACCAAAAGTAGAAATTAGTATAGATTTTATTATTTGAGGAAGGCAATTAGTATAGATAATGCAGCCTAGACTAACATATTTTCACTTAAGTTTTTTTTTTAAACGTATTTTCACTGAAGTTTAAGCTACAGAGTGGAGTCAAAATGCGATTGAGCAAAAAGAAGAAATTTACTGTGTTATCAACTTCTCTTTTTGCATTTGTAGTAGTAAAAATGCGAAGAAATAGTCTGGGATGGAGACAGCTTAACAATGTGACGCACAGTGCTACTCATTCGACCAAAATGGATGTGTACTCACAGTAATCTACCAGTAAAACCCTGTTCTAAAGAAAATAGCATAGAGTTTTTTTCTGTATGGCTGAAACATATATATAGAGAGAGAGAGGGAGAGAGAGTTACAATCAAGTAAAAATCACGAAAACTGGAAACCATTCATAGCCATTGGATTGCAATTTTTAATGACTCAGATGTTTCCATGCAGTTGCTAGCATACTTGTAGTTTCCAAACATTGAGCAGAAACTCGAATATGGAAATATTTGGGCCATTAAAAATTGTAATCCAATAACCATGGATGATTTTCAGTTTTTATACTTTGGTTTCCGAACATTGGTCGTCACCAGAGTTCCTCTGTATATATATTAGACTGGCACGAAAGAGACACCATAGAAAAAATTCTCTTTGCCAGCAAAAAATAAGTAGGGATAATTACAATTATCTACCCTTAAGTTTACATGATTATCTCATGAGTACCCTCATGTTTTTTTGTAATTGATGCATACCCTGATGTTTCAACTTGTAACGAATTACCCTCTCCATCCATCCATGTACTGTTCACTTTTTCAAAAATGAACAAAATATCCTTAGTTACTGTTCAAATTTTCATTTTAAAATATATTCCCGTTTCATATATATAGTTCTAAAATATTTTTACTTTGATTATAATACTAATTTATAAATAATAATAACAATAAAATTGCATATCCTCATCTCTCAAAGCATATCTCTAATCCTCTCTTCCCTCTGTCGTCTCAAACCCTCTCTCTAACCCTTGCTCTTCCCTCTGCCGACCTCTTCATCCCCTCATCTTCTCCTGACCTCCTCGCATATTGTTCTGGTCCACAGGGGTTGCCACGATGCTTGGTGCTGGTACAAGGTCAAGCCCAGTCTCGAAGTCGCCGACCACTGCGTTACAACAATCGACATGGTTGCTTCCGGCGTCAACACGAAGTCGGTACACAACTTGTGAGGTTTGAACTTGGCTCTCACCATGGAACTCTTCCCTTACAAGATCTCTTTCGATGGGAGGAGACTAGCGGCGGAGATCTGATACCGTGGAGGAGGTTTGTGGTGTTGGAGTTCCACATATGTTCAGCTCGAATCTCGCTGGGTGAGATGATGTTCAATCCAAGACCTCGAGCTTAATCCAAATGTGTTCAATATCTTCCTCTGTAACTTGTGGAATCATGAAGATGTTCTTCCCTAAATTTTTGATAATCTTTTTTAGAAATTAATGGTGGTGGATGTTGAGTTGAACCATGGGATTGAGGATAGATATGTGGGTGTGGAGTTGAATCGTGGGTGTGGGTGTGGCGACGAGCTCCTGGAGTTGAAAATTTTATTGATTTGCTTTTCACTTTTTTTCGTTGTTGATGTAATTGTTTTGGGGAAAATTTTGATGTTCCTTTTCGATTTCATGTTGTTCTACTTCTTATGTTTAAGATATTGATGGTTTGGATTTGGAACAGATTAATACGAAGCAAAAGTTGAGCATTTTTTTATATTTTTAAAGCATAAGTTGTTATGGTTTAGATCTGAAACATATGAAAAACAATAAAGGGTGAAACGAAGACCATATTAACATTTTTTTAAAATAAATAAAAATTAATAAATGAAAATAAAACTGATTTTATTAAATAAAAACATGAATTTCTAAATAAAAATATGAATTTTTAATATAAAAATATGATTATTGAAAAATAAAACTGATTTTTGAAAAATAATATTGATTTAGTGTTGGATTTAGAAAAAAAGAAATAAAGAAAATGAATTAGAAAATAAAAATTAAAGAAAAAACTAAAATGATTCATTAGTGGTACGATTGTGTAATATTGGAGGGTAGTTGAGGGTATTTTTGTCATTTTACAACAAAAGACTAACATAGTTGAACGGAATGGGGTAATTCGTTACAAATTGAAACATAAGGGTATGCATTAGGTAAAAAAAACATCAAGGTATGCATCGGATAATCGTGTAAACTTAAGAGTAGGTAATTGTAATTATCCCGAATAAGTAATTGCAATAGCATTCTTCCGACAAAACCAATCAATTAAACATGTTCAAGAACAAATTCAGATGTGATCTAGAGCTTCTGTCACGACACAGAAGTTCATTTCATATGGGACATGACCTATCAAAATACTCTTCTGAGAAAGAAGTGTGACTTTAACAATACCATGTACGGAGAGCTATAAGGTCAAGTGTAGTGTCTAGTGACCCACAAAACAATAACTTTTACAACTCTTATTTCAATTGCCAAATGAAATAAGAAAATGTGCTTCATATTGTTTTCCTAAGATCAAAACTGAGTACTGCAATCACACTCAAATGACCACTAATCAGATGTTTACAGGAAGAGAACCATTTGAAAAATCTTCAAATGGAATGTAAAGGGGCGCATAGTTGAAAAGAAAAGGGGGAATTGCTAAAATGTGTCCTTATGAATTGGGCACGAATGGAAAACTGCCTAATAAAGAAATGACCTCTGAGCTGCCTTTTTGAATGATGCACGTCGAAAACTTTTAGATGCATCTAAAATGGATATAAAATGACAGAATATTCCGTTAAAATAGATGTAACATTCCATTTTATATCATGCGTCATGCACACAGCTTATTTTTTTCAAAAATACGAGAATACCCTGAACCCTCAACTACCATTTTCTGAATCAGTAAGAAGCCGGGGAAGTCCTACTTTTTGATTCCCTAAAACCTAAACTAAACCCTAAACAATCCATCAGCCCTAAACTAAACAAGCCCCGGTTCGTAGAACATATATGGGACAGTAAACCGGTGACTACAACTCTGACAACCGACAATCTGCACCCTAGTTCAGAAGCCACGTTGGCCGCTCCTCAAGCCAGGCGTCGGAATGTATGGCCGTTACACCATCACCATTCGCCAACCAGCAAATAAAGGCATCAGACCCAATCGTGAAGCCAAATATGCAACGCCAAACTCCGACCAACGATAACTCCGAACCAGACCTCCATGGAAGCCGACGACAATTCACGATTTTTGGCCAGAGACAAGGAGAGACGCCGGTTTTGAACCTGGAACAGGGCAGACGTTGATCCAACCCTCCACACGACGGTTTTCGATAGAGACGACGGTTCCTGGAGTCGGGTCGTCGTCCATGGCCAGTGCCTTCCTTTTTCCATTTATTTGGTTTTTAATAATCACTATGAAACTAATAACTTGTTTATTCAGATTTTTGAAAAAAAAAGATTAATTTTCATGAAAACAATAATGTTATTTTGATAATTTATAATTGTAGATCAGGTTTCAAATATAAAAAATTAATTGATTAATTCAAAGTTATTTCAGATATGTTTTTTTAAGGGTATTGTTTTGAAAATTCAAGTGATATGAGGGTATTTTGATACTTTTGCCATTTTGTCCAAAAACTTACATAATTTAACACAAGACTGTGGTTGATTAAGAAGGCAGTTCATGCATCATTTTTTTTATTGGCCAGTTTTCCGTCCATGCTCAATTCATAAGGGCATGTTTCAGCAATTCCCCCAAAGAAAAATAGGCTACTCAAGCACCACCAAGTAGATCACTGACCTGGTAAGATGCCTCTCGACATCAAACATTACTATGAGCACGTCATAGAGATCAATTACATTCATAACACTTTGCGCACGAACATTGATGTCTGTTTTGTACGACCGTACCTTCTTGTTTAATGAAATTCCTGGGGTATCAAACAAGCTCTGTAAAAAGATTAAACAATCTCAGTATATTTCTGGTATAAAACATAATAAAGTATGATTATGCAATATAAAATCAAACATTAGTGCATGAGTTAGATCCACCCGATTGACCCTCAGAAATCCAAAGTTTAGTAGGAACTATTACTTCTTCACAAATGCCAGGCAGAAAAATCTTAAGAAATGTCTTATTTTGCTTGGAAGAGTTTTTTTCCTTTAAAGAAATCATATTTTGCAAAAGTTGTCGGATGCATCTATTGAAGAGATATTATCAGCATATCTCTGCATAACAGCTGATACATCACAAATTTACTTGAGCATAAGGCACTTGAACATGAAATAGCATTTACTGATACACAAACAGATATGATAAGTATAAGTACTATGAAAAACTAACTTACAATTTGGGTGTCTCCTTTCCTCATCACTCCTAACACGTCATGAGTAGTGGTGTTTGTCTTTCGTGAAACAGCAGCAACTTTAGTACCAACCTATAAATTACATAATAATAAACAGTCACTATCAACACAACTGCTTAACTTAACAAGATAAAAGAACATACCTGCATATAATTTAGAGAGACAATCTAGCCAAGTTCTACGAAAGCACTGTATAGAAATAATCAAAGGCCACTTCACCACAAAAGTTTCTTAGAGTTTCAGTGAAAACTGAAATGCAAGTGGAGAGGGAGCGTTTTTATAGATATAAAGAATCATGAAACTTAAATAGTCAGAACTACAGCATACAATCAAAATAGGGAACTTGCACAAAAGTCTGTAGGTCTAAAGCCTACATCTGAAACCAGAATCTCTTAATCTAATGATTGAAACCACTAAGGTTCAACTGATGTAACGCCATAACTTAGGAAGAACAAAGAAGAAGACTGTTCTAATTCCCACCTGAAAAGGGAGCTAACCAAAAGAGAAGAACAAGAGGTTGTCTATACAGTAGCTTGACATTCACCTCTTTACCAATGCAAGGTTCCTCATAAGAATAAGGGAAGACAACTTGCAGTACAACTAAAAAAGTAGGAGCTTTTAAACCACCCTATGCCACACAAACATTGGTCTCTATTGAACACAAATTGAGCAAATGCAACTATTTGCCTTCCAAAATTAGAAGGACAAACAAAAACCAAAAATTCCTAGCCATTCACTGTTTGGGACAATGAACTCCCATCAAAACGACCGATAAAAATAAGATGTTTTCTATCTCATTCATAGCATGTTAACCAGAACACTTAACAGGACAAATCCAACGTCAGAATTCAAAATTGAAATACCCCTCAACTGCGTCCAAATATCTTACATTTTCACTGGACTTAACTATGGGTGTCACATAAAATAGCATTACCAAATTCAAACAAAACAAAAATTGAAGTAAATTAGCAAAAAGAAAACTAAGTTAATTCAATAAGAGCACACACCAAGTAATTAGTGAGAGAAGACTTCCCGGCATTGGGGGGGCCAATGATCCCAACAGACAGAGACTTCTGGTCTTCCTCCTTAACCACACCGACCTCGTCCTGTTCCTCCTCGTCATCGGCCCGAGCCAGAGCATACTGAAGCAGCGCCTTTGCAAGCTCCCTAGACCTCCTATCATCCTTGTCCACAACCCTCAAATTACTCTTCTCTGTCTCTTTCCCGAAGATTCTTCGATCAGCAATAGCTCGGTACTTGTCATCCCACGTGGGCTGCCCAGAACCAGCGTCTGGTAATTCGTAGTGGGTGCTGTCGAAGACCGAATCATTGAAGTCGGCGTCCGAGGAATCGGTGGCGGCGCCTTTGGGGAGGTCCGGTTGAGGTTCGGCGGAGTAAAATCGAAGCAAAAGAGCTTGTCGGAGACACTTCTTCTGGGGTTGTAGGGACGTGAAAGTCCTCAGTGCCCTCATAGCTTTCATCTCAGATCGATGGCGGAAAGTTATTGTCAAGTCATACGAGACGGAGGCTTTGCTTTGCACCCATACCCGTATTGAGAAACAAGTGAAGGACAAGGCTCATAGCAGTTGGGTTTTAGGGGTTTTTACTTTATTATTATTATTATTATTTCACCAAAAATACTTCAGAACAAGATTATTTTCGGTTAAATTTTTTTTTTTTTTGAAATACCATTCATTATTAAGCATTGGCTGATACAATATTAGATACAAAAAAATGGTCAACCGAGTCTTATAAGACAGAGCTTCTGGTTTCAACAGCTCTCTTGGCTAACATATAAACAACATAATTTCACTCTCTCTTAACCCATTTAAAGTGTGGAGAGGACAAAACTGAGAGTAGATCAATTATGGCTTCTACAGTTTCTCCAGAAACACCTATGACTTCTTCATTTCAACAAACAAGCACAACTGAGAGGGAGTCAACTTCCACCTCCGAAATTGCTATATTCCTGTTCTTATATAAAGTGAGCTCATGGTGAAGGGCGATCAACTCGGCTCCATCTGGTTGAAACAGACCCTCCACGAAGTGCATACACCCTGCCACCATAGCTCCTCCCCAATCACGGATGATAATCTTGATCCCCATACCATAAGATCTCAAACTTGCATCCGAGTTTAATTTGAGACAACTAATTTAGGGAGGACACCATCTAGAAACAACATCGTGGTTCTGAAATGATTCAGTAGAATGAAGCAAAGTCATAGAAGATTTGTAATCATTTAACCATACAATACTTTGTTCCACTATTTGACTCTCACGCCTAGCCAAACCCTCAAAGAGAAGTTTATTCCTTTCCCACCACAAATTATAGCAAATACCGAGACAGAGGATAAAATCATCAAACGTAAAAAACGAATTCGCCAAGAGCAAAAGAGACTTTCCACCCCTCAACACAGCATCCTTGTATTTGAGGCGCACAGAACTACACTCCCATACCCTCTTTGCAAAAGAGCATTTAATTAACACATGAACTTCAAATTCTACATCAAGCCTATATAGACGACATTGTACCTGCATTTTAATTCCATGTTGTTGGAGATTGCTGGTTGTGGGTAACATATTTCCCCATACTCTTCACCCAAATAATTTTAGTTCTGGTGGTGCATTTAAACTCCAAAACCAGTTCCACCAAACATCGTTTGGATGAGATGAAACGGGGATAGTACCATTGCTTTGTTCTGCACACACATCAAGCTTGTAGGCCGAGCGAACCGTATATCGGCCCGACTTTTCCGGGTTCCAAAACCACCGTGCCAGTTCTTGATTTCTAAATTTTGGTATACCCCGTATTTTCCATACATCAACCAGCCACAATATTTCCGTACGACGATTAAAATCCCACCTCCATCCACAGTTAATTAATCAACCACGTTAAGACTTACAGTAAATTGAATTGGAGGGGTGATAGGACGATGATTAGTGGTATGAGGAAGCCAAGGATCCAAGAAAATGTTCACATCCCGACCCCGGCCTGGGAGAACCATTGCACTTGCCCTGGCTAAATTTCGACTCCACAAAGCGCTTCGCCAAAAATCAAATGGGTTCCTCTATAGGTTTACATTCCAAATAGATACCGACCCACAATATTTATCATTCATAGCCCTCGACTTCAAGTAATTAACCGAGGCGTTTTTCCTCTTGCTTTCGAGTGAAGCAATGTGATGCCCCCGTATCAATAATTATAAGGGTTGTCCTTCCATTCACAACACCCGCCATGTATATCAAAGCTCTATCATTGGCCACAAACTACCTAACAATTTTCTCGGCTCCCCGAGCTGGTCGCCTATTTAAGGCATTAAGTCGCTATCTTCTCATCATCGCTACTTGTGGCTGCTCTTCTACTTGATCGTCGTCATGTCCCAAAGCATTCATCCGCGTCCCCTGTGGACATTCTCGTGCCCAGTGAGGACCATTGGAAATGAAACAATTCCCTCGTTGTTGGGTGTCTTCTACTTGATGCGGGCTTGGCCTTGGCTGAGTGCATTCGCCTGCTCCAACCCTTCTTGGTGTAGCTCCCCCACCACTTCCTCAATACGTATTGGCTCTAACGCATCCAGTTCTTTCCCAAAAAATCTGGGCCGGTCTAGGCTTGCCTCCATTAGATAGCTCTCCCCTTAGTTGGAAGGTATAATCCTTCATCTTTTCGGCCACAACCAAGGTCGTCCTGATGTCTTCCACATTCTGCCTTGTGAGCTCAATTTGAGCGCATGGTTTGAGTCCATCCATGAAATTGAATAACAGATTAGTCTCACACATATACTTCACCTAGATCATGAGTGACTTGAACTCTTTGACATACTTAGAAACAGAGTTAGTATGTTTCAACTCTCTCATACTTTTTCGAGCCTCCATCAAAGCTTTTTGTAGGATAACACTGATCTTTAAGTACAACTTTTAAAATATCCCAAGAATTAATTGTTGGAATTCTATGGAGCAAAATGCAATGGAAAATAAAAACTTTTCCTAGAATAGCCTAAGGATCCATGTAATTCCGAGTAAACTAACAAACAAAAAATTAAAGAGATTACCTCTCGGTTTTGAGCTTGGTTCGAGACAGGGACCAAGAACGTTTCTGCTGCTTGAGGATGACGAGACGTCTTCAACGGAATTCGTCCTCTACCGGTATCCACACCAACAAGATTTCCCAAAATCGCTTGTTTGCTAGCACAAAGGAATAATTTTTCTTCTTCTCTCTCTACTCGTTTTTCTCTCTACACTTTGAGAACCATTCTCAACACAACCTTGAGAAAAATCTGATTCTTCTCTTTACTCATGCATGCTTTCATATCCCAATATGACCACACTATTTTATTTGAAAATCCCCAACTCTTGGACTTCCAAGTTTGACAAGTGTCTCACTTTGGTTTTGCATGCTTACTACTCTTAGACATGACCCCACTATGTCATTTCAAGAAAGCCCAACTCTTGGCCTTCCTAATATGACAAGTTTCTCATTTTAGGAGGAGTGGACATGCAAAAATACCCTCTTTGAATTTTCGAAATTCAAGAATCATTTTTTCATATTAATTTCCCAACATAATGTTCATTATATTTAGCAATTGAAAACGAGTTAATGAATAAATAAATATTATATCAAATATAATATATTATATTATTCACTTAATGGACTTCAAAAGTCCAATTTGATTTTAGGCTCGTCGTTATGTGGGACCCTGTAGGCTCATACCACGTGTTGGTAGTGGGCCCGAAATCCTCGTTTCTTCCACATGTCATAGGTGGCCTCTAACAAGGCATTATGACTACCCAAATGTGTATAATGATCGTCAATCCACCTTAAGCTTTTAGTGCTAATATCTTAATCCATTCGTCATCGATATCTCGATCGAATCGATCGAATAAGGCATATGACCATCATCCTTATATTATCGATCGTTGTTTCTTGATCTTAAGTAGATTGCAAGTGATAACTCTTTATCGATTCACATGACCATGCATTTCCGCATTCTCACTTATAGAGGGGGCCCAAATGATATCTCTCATATTTACATGAGTGACAAATCCCTTATCAGTCAACCACATCTCTCACGTAGACAATTATGTGCCCAACCACAACCTTTATTGTTGCCCAGTTAAAAACATCGTTGAATTGTGTCAAAGCACACAACCACCTTTGTAGAAACCAAGATGACTATAAAGTCAAAGGACTTAAGACATACTACGGTATTGAGAAATACTCATTATAGTTCCTATGTAGTATTCTTATAGTGGATCATTCAATACTATTTCCCTAAATGGCATATATGGTTTGACTTCATATCCAATATGTATGATCAGTAAAACGTGATCATCAGCTAACATCATACTAGTCTTAGTATATCAGTAAGACCAGGGATCAATTGAATACTCTTTTACTTCTAAGAGTTTTACTACCAAGTTACGTACTTCATGATCTTAGAAATAGTCGATTATTCACACTATTAACATTTAACAAATGATAATAGTAGTGTCAATGTATTAATGAAATGATAATGTCGTCCACGATCACGATTGGCCTAGGAAACAAAACCAACATTAATATCACAAATACCTTCTTGGATTTCGTCATGCTTCCTTCACCATCAAACTGCAACGATATCTTCTAGATATGATGTTGGGGTCTGGAGCTTGAGCCTCTCATCGGTCAGGCCTAGTGCCTCCAAATTTCTATCCCACTTCCACAGAAAGTGGCACTAAAAGTACCATTAGCAGTGGGTACGTATATCAAATATATCATGGTGATCACACAACACAACTTTATCAAAAGTTGGCTTCAAGTCATTTGAGAAAAATCCCCTTTATAAGGCGTGCTTTATATTCAGCATCTTTGTTTTCTTATTCGTATATACCCAGCTGGGAAAACATCATTCGATGTTTTGATCATGATTTTGAACATTGGACATTATGCCAATAAGTCAATTCTTCTGGATTGACATTTTCTCGTATTGGCCAAACATGTCTTTAAATGACGTTAGTCAACACCACATGGTTCAATGTCAAAATCATCTACATTTCAATCATGGTAATAGTAATGCCTTTATCAATGGAAACCTATTTTCGATTCCATGATTTCTTTTATGTGTGAGTAATTCATATGAATTTCCTCATTTCTTTTCTCTTGCAACTCTTCAGTAGTATTGGAGATTTCTAGCATTTACTGGGCGACTGGTTCTTTTGGAACCGCCTCAGGTGGTTCTTCTGGAACCACTTCTGGTAGTTCTTCTGGAACTAACGCTTTTGATCCAAGTAGCCTCTCACGCTTTTGGCATGTAAGAGGAGTCATTCCCCTCTTTCACAAAGCTTTTAAATATTTGCATGTATCTTGGCATGAGCTGATTATTTTTCTAAATGCATCTATCATTTGGTCTGCAACATTTTTCAAATGTGAGCTTATGTACTTCAGATACATATGATGAGTCAAAAATAATTTTTCAAGAACATTTCATGCCTTACTTCGGGAAGGCATTTTCTCTTCAATTCAAGGTGAATGATATCGTCTTATCAAAATGAAACTAACAGATAATGTTATAAATATCTTGTCCTTCAGGGATTCAAGATACCATAAGACCATCTTCTGGATGCGTCACTATAAAGTATGGTCATATACATCCTCATGAATTCTCTACATGAATAATTGAAATTCCATACTAAAATTGTCTTTAGATGGTTGGACCATTAACTTCCCTTGTGAACAAGTTGTACATGATATCTCATTGGGCATTAGGATCTTCCGGCCCTTTAATGAATGTCCACGTAAGTTCCTACGCATCATCGTTGATCCAGGATGACCAAGACGATTATGCCAAATCATAAAAACATATGGGCTAATGAACTTTTGGTTCATAGTCGTACATGTTTCACTTGCTCTTATGGTTGTATAATACAAACCTGATGATAGAGCATGTGTTTTTTCAAGTACATGATTTCACCATATTTATCACTTCTGGTGATACAGAGAAACTTAGTCTCATGTGCGGTCTCAACATGACATGTATCAAAATGTATGTCGTTAATGCTGAGTAGATGCTTCTGTATCTACTTGCATATAGAGCCTTTTCAACACTACGTAGATGCTACTGGATCTACATTTATATAGAGCACTAATGCTTAACTTCTTTGTAAATCTCAATGACATGGTAGCTCTTCCGGAGCCTTTAATTGCACTAATGACACCCAAAATATTGTTAAACTTTACCTCAACCAAGGTTAAATATGAAAATTGTTTCTCATTCTTTAAGGCAGTATTGTGCAGTGATATACATATCTTTTTCATTTTCGCACATGAATTGATCGCTTCATGGATCAATATATAATCTACGAAATGAACCATATTCATATAGACTACATCGTCATCTGTAAATGCGTCTGAGATAGGAAATTATTTAGATCTTCGAGATCTAAGTTTCCAATCATATATTGTCTCTATCGCCTTTTCATTTCTTTTAGTAGATGTTTTATATAAATACATCAAACATTTTTGTCGTACGACGTGTAGTTGACCAATGATCTTTCTCATCTCACATATAATATAGATTTTTACCACTTTCGGGAGTTCGGCTATATAAGCAACTTTCTTTGTGTCTTTCGCATTCGCCCCACTTCAAGTGGGATTTCGAGATCATAGGTTATAATGTATGCGAGTATGATCAAGGTCTCAATATGTCCCGAGTGTAGAATTACCTTCATAATTTATCACATTCAGTTCTAGGAATGGCATACAGCCAACATAGCGAGATTGATGGTTTTTCAATAATAACTCATTATTTCTATAATGAGTGTACACGAAATTAACTTTGAATAGATAAATTCGTATTTTCCGAATCATATATATATATCACTTCCGGGAGTTTAGGTTTATATGAACTTCTGGTCATATAAATTGCAAGAGTGCATCTTGAATTGGAATCTCAAGTTCTATGAGACTTTAAGTCGGTATGAACTTCTGGCCATACGACATTTAATAATACTGCACATATTAAATTGTCATGAAACGAATGGTTCAATACATTTATCTCAATTTCGATGAAATGTTAAGTCCGTATAAGCTTCTGGCGATACACATATAGCAATGGTGCACACATCTATTGCATTTGAACGATTGTTCTAATGAACATATCTTTAACAATTTTTGGAACTTCAGGTCCAAAATACCTCAAAATTTGTAAACTTCGGGTTACAAATATGCGACATTTGAGTCATCACAATCATATATATAACAACACAATGACCGAACTCATGGGGTGAACATAATAATAATAAGATATAAATATAAGCAAAATCACACATCGTGCGAATTCGTGGGATAGCCATAGTAAATTCTGAAATTAAATATATGTATAAACCGCATAACGAGCAATAAATATAAGTAATTGCATATAAAGTTTAGGCTTCAGGCCTCAGACACAAGTCACAGGCTTCGGGCCTGTGGTTTCGTTTTGTGACTTTAATACAAGTTACAAGCTTCATGCATCTGGTCTGTATTCTACCTTTAAGGACATTTTAAAGGCTCCGGGCCTGTGGTTTGTCAATCGATCATAAATACAATTATCAAGCTTCAGGTTTGTAATTTATCATTCGACCATAAAAAGAAAAGTACAAAGCTTCTGGCTTGTGATTTATCATTTGGCCATACATGCAAGTATCAATTTTTGGGAATGTAATTTTTTTTCATTTGACCATTAAGTCACGTATCAAGCTTCGGCATGCGATTTTTATTTGGCCATTAAGGCACATATCAACCATCGGCATGCAGTTTTTCATTTGGAACTTCTGGTCTCAAATGATTCGGTTTCGATATAAGACCGTTTCTCATATAAAGTTAGTAAAATTAAACTGTATAAACGAAAGTGAATATATAACGAAAATTTGACACCGCCACGTTTTCTGGTGTGAAAGGTCCAAAATAGAATTGACGATCACAGAGCATACTCATGGGGGTACAAAAAACATATACATATAAACACAAATATTTTCACGAGTATCGTTAGTAAATAATATCAACGAAACGAACTTTGCTCATATGAAATCTTGATACCTGAACAGATAAGCAATTCGTGCTGATAACGTGTTGTAAATATTAGGGGTTAATGCCATCCGTCTACCTTAAAAATACTTGGTTTTCACCTGAGTACCATAACCAAACTTTGTGACACATCAGTACCCTAACGAAACATTTTGTGTCAGCTTAGTACCGACCGTTAGTTTCTGTCTATTTTCCATCCATTTTTCCATTCAAAAACATAAAAGTCCAAAATACCCCTAACTAACAATCAAATTTTCAAACCCATGCCATTGAATTTCAAAAATTATTTTAATTTATTTATTTTATAAAAATTAGTTTTTAAATTTATAAAAATTAACATTAATTTTAAAAATCAATATTTTAAAAAAAACAATTTTGTTTTATAAAATCAGTTTTTTTAAAAAAAAATATGATTAAAAATTAGTTTTATCATTAAATTTAGTCATTATTTTTATTTTAAAAAATAATTTTTATTTTATAAAAAATCATTTTTTAGTTAGAAAATTCATTTTTTAAGAAAAATCTGTTTTTATTTTTAAAAAATCAGATCTATTTTTTATTTATTAATCATTTTTATTTATTTTTATTTTTTTCTCTATCAATTTTCTCAATTCTTAGTTTTTAGTAAAAAATGACTCCATAAAAAGTAATAAAGGAAAAACAAAATAATAAGGAACTAAGAATTGAGAAAATTGAATTCTTAGTTTTATTTATGATTAGTTCCTTATTATTTTGTTTTTCCTTTATTATTTTTTATGGATTCATTTTCTACTAAAAACTAAGAATTGAGAAAATTGATAGAGAAAAAAAAATAAAAAAAATAAACTGATTAATAAATAAAAATAGATTTTTTTAAATAGATCTGATTTTTTAAAATTAAAAACAGATTTTTCTAAAAAATGAATTTTCTAACTAAAAAATGATTTTTTAAAAAATAAAACTGATTTTAAAAAAATAAAAACAATGACTAAATTTAATGATAAAACTAATTTTTAATAATAACTTTTTTAAAATAAAAACTGATTTTATAAAACAAAATTTATTTTTATAAAATAAAATCTGATTTTTAAAAGACAAAAATTGATTTTTTAAATTTAATTTTAATTTTTATCAATTTAAAAACTATTTTTTATAAAATAAATAAATTAAAATAATTTTTGAAATTCAATGTCATGGGTTTGAAAATTTGACTGTTAGTGAGGGGTATTTTGGACTTTTTATGTGTTTGGATGAAAAAATGGATGAAGAATGGACAGAAACTAACGACGGGTACTAAGTTGACACAAAATATTTCGTTAGGGTACTAATGTGTCACAAAGTTTGGTTTGGGTACTCAGGTGAAAACCCAGTATTTTTAAGGTAATCGGATGACATTAATCCTAAATATTAATAAATCGAAAGCGATGTGAAGAACTCAGGTATTGCGCATATTAATAGTCACGGATATAATACTATAACAGAAACAAAGAGCTCAATCTCATGCCTTTATTTTCTTATTGCAAATGTGTTTTCTTTCTTTTAAATCTATTATGTACATGAGATGAACCTCTCTATTTATAGCCTCTCAAACCTCAATTAAAAAATATAAGATATTAATACAAAACTTACTCCAGAAGAGAAATCTAATAGAAACTCTTCTTATCCTAAAAACTGTGTGAACCAATCCTAGCCACACACCCTTTAGATCCAACATTCATCATCACCCCAATTCCACCATAACTCACGCCACTTTCATCCTCTCTCACACAAGCAAGGGCATAATTGTAATAGCATGGTGACATGTGGACAAGTGTCCATTTTTTTCTTAATCAATACTAATTTAATATTTCCCGATTCGTTTGAACTCCGATTAGCTTCAAACTTGCGCCAATATTTTTCTTTTTCCAAGGGCTTTAAATCAAGATCAGTCATGAATATATTTTAAAGCACGAAAATAAAAAGTTATATTGGGGTGATAAAAACAATGTTGAGCGTTGATAAATTTTCACTAATAAATTTTTTATATCAGGGTATCAAACTAGTGCTAAATAGTGTTTAGTGTTGATAAAACTAGTGCTTAGTGTTCACAAAAAAACATGTGATGATGTGATAAAAATCATGTTCGATTTTGGAAAATGAGGTGATAAAACTAGTGTTTAGTGTTGATAAACCCAGTGTATAGTGTTGATAAACCCAGAGTATAATGTTGATAAAAATTACCCAGACTGAAGTTTTTTTTAAAATCAGCCACGAAATAAGGGTGATAATCTAGAGTTTAGTGTTGATAAAAAAAACATGTGATGTGATGATAAAAACACATGTAATTTAATGATAAACATAGTGTTTAGTGTTGATAAAACTAGTGTTTAGTGTTCACAAAAAAACATGTGATGATGTGATAAAAATCATGTTCGATTTTGGAAAATTAGGTGATAAAACTAGTGTTTAGTGTTGATAAACTCAGTGTATAGTGTTGATAAACCCAGAGTATAATGTTGATAAAAATTACCCAAACTGAACTTTTTTTAAAAAAAATCAACAACGAAATAAGGGTGATAATTTAGAGTTTAGTGTTGATAAAAAAAAACATGTGATGTGATGATAAAAACACATGTAATTTAATGATAAACATAGTGTTGATAAAACTAGTGCTTAGTGTTCATAAAAAAACATGTGATGATGTGATAAAAATCATGTTCGATTTTGGAAAATGAGGTGATAAAACTAGTGTTCAGTGTTGATAAACCCAGTGTATAGTGTTGATAAAACCAGTGTATAGTGTTGATAAAAATTACCCAGACTGAACTTTTTTTAAAAATCAGCCTCAAAATAAGGGTGATAACCTAGAGTTTAGTGTTGATAAAAAAAAACATGTGATGGGATGATAAAAACACATGTAATTTAATGATAAACATAGTGTTTAGTGTTGATAAAACTAGTGCTTAGTGTTCATAAAAAAACATGTGATGATGTGATAAAAATCATGTTCGATTTTGGAAATTGAGGTGATAAAACTAGTGTTCAGTGTTGATAAATCCAGTGTATAGTGTTGATAAACTCAGTGTATAGTGTTGATAAAAATTACCCAGACTTATCTTTTTTTTAAAAAAATCAACCCTAAAATAATTTTTTTCCGTGCTTCAAAATATATTCATGACTGATCTTGATAGAAAGCCCTTGAAAAAACAAAAATATTGGCGCAAGTTTGAAGCCAATCGGATTTCAAACGAAGCGGGAAAAATTAAATTTGTGAATTGGTAAAAAAAATAGTATGATAGTTTTACCAAAAAGCCCCTACAACTTATTAAAAAAGTGCTGTTTTTTTCAGTCAACCATTCAATTGCATCTCATCCACGTTAAGAGATGGTTTCTATTTGATTTTTCCTCACTTACTCTATACGTATGCGATTGACGATTATGATTTCTTTTACATGTGATAGTGGGACCATATCATAACACTTAAGCCTCAAAGGTGAGCCACATATTCACAATAAGATAAATTTTTGATGGCCCCTTTAAAATTAATTATTGTTTCAAATTGTCCTATTTTTAATTTTTATTGTGTATACTTATTTAAACAAACACAAATCATCAACACACAAGTAACTTGTCATCCTATGTTTTCTTAATAAAAATATTTGCTTATATTTTAAAAAAATATTAAGTAATAATAAATATTAAATATTAAAGATGATATATAAACAAAAATTTAAACTAAATCATCGGAAATTTAAATTTTAAATAAATAAACAAAAAATAACAGAGTAGTTTCCAACTACAAGATTTTTTTCTAATGAGGTGTTCTTTTTCTCCAAAGAGTTGATTTATCGGCGGAGTTTCGAATTCATGAGCTTGTTCGTCTCCTCACTTTTTTTCTTTGGAACACATAATATTCGCATTTTGATTTTAATCTTTATTTTAATTAAAATCTAAGTTATATGATAAATTTTATATTTTACATATATTTTAATAGAAAAATATATTCACCATCTTTTTTGTAGTTATAATTTTTTTTTAAATATACAAAATACAATTCTATTTTTTTCGTAACAAAAAAGAAGAGATAAAACAAACCACCAAAGAGACATACATGACATATTATTTTTATCAAGAAATTCAAGATCATTACACACATTTGATCTCTCTCATTTTTTCATCTCTTCTTTAAAAGTCCAACCTCACAAACTATAGTCCTAAGTTTCTAACTAATCGGACGGAACGATGAGTCAAATAACATGTAGCGTTTGGGGCCTAGACGAGACGGTGAGTCGGGCGTTTTTATAAATTTTAGAGGGTAGGCTGACTAGACGGATACTTTTACAACCTTACTCATTAAGTGTTGGATACGTACGGTGGAGGTGCTTCATCAGCAATGTGTCCCTTACCAAAGCCCTTGTTGTCCATCTCCTTTCTTCCGTTACCTGCCTCTGTCATTTAAATTTTAAAATATGTTTGAATGATTATTGCCAATGTCTGGGACCAATTAATCAAACAAAACCAGAGAAACTTTGGGCGTCATGCACTTATTTGCACCCCAACATTAACAAGAAATCTATGTTAAATCAAAAAATTTAATTGGAACAGTAATTTGACGTAAAAAAAATCAATAACAATTACTAAAATAATCAACAATACAAGGTAAAAATACAATGATATCATCTGAGATCTCAACAACAATCTAACGTATGATCGATTTTGGTTCTTTTCAGAAAGCTGTGATGGTCTGAGTGTTGGATAATCTTAATCCTCTTTATCTCTAGACTGGGAAGAATACTCAGCCTCACTTGTCGACTGATTTGCACTAGCATTGGTTGGATCAAGCTCCTGTTTGTCTGCAGGTTTATCCATGGTCATGCATACGAAGAATACGATAACCATATTGACTGCTATGAAAGCAAGGAGTCCACTTAACAAATTTGTTGAACCTGTTCCATACGAGAATTGGTTAGTTACATGATCAGAACAACTTCAACAGCGTTTTTGAGTCAATCCCTGTCTAGTGACTACATAGCTACCATAGACAAGTAATCCTGTATCATAAATTGTACTTTCATGTAAAGCCAAACATATCTGTGGTGTGTCCAATGGGAAGGCAAGACATTGTATCTAGTCAACTTCATAGGATCAGAGAAGCACAATCAGTGCAACTATATAAATTGTACAACCTCGTTTCTACTATAATTCTACCGTAGCATTACTCACATAATTACGAACTCACTGCACTATTCCTCTATCCCAAGTGTGTGAATTGTTTCGCAATAAATATGCAATAAGAACAAGAAGCATGGAACATAAGTTCATGACTTATTTGAAGTGCGTAGTTGAGGTTATCTAAACTAACAATTAAATAGACGCCATGCTGCTGAACAAGTATCACAATATTGTTACATTGGCCTAAAGTTGATAATCGTAAGTAAGAATGGCAAATGGATCAAGCAACTTAGATGGCAGGTAACTTAGACGTGTCAAGTATCACAAAACGTTTGATGTAAAAAAAATATATAATACATAAAACCAAGGGTCAAGCAACTTAGATGGGTCAAGTATCACCTATGAGCTTTTATGTATTTAATTAAAAAAATGCAGCAACTTAGATGACAAAGAAATTGAGAAATATATTTGTATAGTTGAGACCAAAGACATTGGTATTAGGCATTTTTGTAGTAATTTGATAACTAAATCAAGATGAAACATACAGGTTTTCTATTACATACATATGAACATTGATCAATAATCTATGATGCAACTTCTATAATTACTATGTTTGATGTATGTGAGAATGTCCAAGTTAGTAATCTTACCAGGAAACGCATTCTCGTTAAAACAATAATATAGAATTCCAATTGGAGGTATCAACATAAGCAATAATGCAACAAGAAGCTTCTCTATCATTTGTGCCATAATAACCTTCAACCTAGAAAGAAACAACAAAGTTACAAACTGTATTAATCCTTCAATTTGTGTCCAAATCATGCTTGGCTTCTCAGACATGCACATAGTCGTGTGTGTGTGTGAGAGAGAGGGAGTCAACTTCCCATAAATGTGGATGCAAGAGAGAGAGAGAGAGAGAGGCATACACACTAATCTGATGGAATAGTAGGAATGTAAAGTAAAAGCAAGGTTTTAAAAGGCGGAAACGGGAACCGATGCCCAAGCCTCAATAATAAAAATAATATTATCCATAAAATGCCATATAATCTAGTTCAAACAACACATAATTTCATAGCAAATTCATCAAATTAGGAATCATAAATCTTAAAATCATAACATTCATCCCTTAGCAACTTACAAGGACGCGTTTCAGCAATTCCCCCCAATATATATTCCAATATGACTTATATGAGCAAGTCTACATTCCAATATCTATTACAATTTGTCCTAAGTGAGCAAGTCTCTATGATTAAAGCATTCCAAATTCAATAATTAATACTGCTTACACAACACACAATAATCAATACAGTTACTACATTGAATTGTAATGCAGAAAAGTAGGCCTTTGAAGATGCAGGCACAAATGGGTGTTTAATCTCCAAAACTTATCTGCTCTAGAGTCCAAAACACGAGCAAAAACAGATTTTACAAAACCAGAGAAAAGCCTGTATCAACCTACAGATTGAGGACATCAAGAATGAAATTCGAAGGAGTGAAGACCTGAGAATGAATTAAAAACAGTAGATGATTCATTGGTTCCAGAGACAAGAAGCTTACCTGAGATCGGCCGGCGACTGAGATCAGACGCGCGAGAAGGAGAGAGCAGACTGCGTTCTGCCTTTAGGTCTCTCTTTTTATTTTTATTTTTTTAAAATATTTAGAAGTCTCCCTTATATTTTTCATTCGTAGAAGATCAGTCTCACACGGTTACACCGAAAGTTAGAACAACCCTTTCAATTTTGTTATATCCATATAAAATTTGTTAAAAACTAATTATTTTATCATTCAAACTTTTTGAAACCACGAAATTGATTCTTTTTATTTCTCAAATCATTTTTTTATAGAAAAACTGAAAGAATATTTAACTACATAAAATAACAATTAGACAATCAATCAAAACAACGTAAAGAATAATAATTTCATATAATTTTCCGGTAAAAAAGTTGTCCATGCTCATGTCTCGCTCTGCAAGGTTTCACCGTCGTTAGAACAATAGGAGCCTTCTCCTCGAAGACGGTCTCGTTCCTCCCGACTTAGGTCCGACAATCCTGTCCCGTCTCAATGACGATGCTCCCTACCCTTCTCCACCACTCCAACAACCCCTGCCCCTTTCGAACTTTCGGCCCCAGATTCCCCTACCGCGACGCCAGTATCACCTTGTCCCATTAGATTATCTCGGCCGACACCCATGCCTCAAGGGTTATCCCAACCGACTCCCATGCCTCAGTGTCAACGTCGATTGGACCCTGGCTCCGGTAACCACCCCCTCTCCCAACCAGAACACTAGTCCAAAGAGGCCTAATCTGCGAATTTTCGCATGGAATTGTCAGGGGATGGGATCCCGTACACACAAGCAATATCTATGACATCTCCTCAGGGATCACTAACCTCATATACTATTCCTCTCGGAGACCCTTCTCTCCAAACACAATTTCTTAATACTAGCTTGGTCTTTGGGTTTTCACGGCCACATCTGTGTATCGACCTCAGAAACGCAAAAGAGACTGACCCTATTCTAGGTTGTTGTTACATCTAGATTGATCGTGTTTGTGTCAAGTAAGATGTTAACAAAGATATAATCAGACATCATATGTGTGCAACCGGTATCGAAACTAGAAAGGATGTCAGTTGAGATGTCAACAGGAAGCACGTATGTAGCGTATGTGTACCCAAGTTTATCCGGTTAGCCGATTTGTTTCCTAGTTTAAAGATACCTCTTTATTAGATATCTCTACTAGTGGGATCTATGTGCTACACCCTAGTAGTCATTCTAATCTTTACAATCTACTAGTTAATTGTCCTAGTTCATCGAGTTTATTGTTAAAGGGTTAGTCTATGTTGCCTACGAGTAACGACTCTAGTCTCCCCCTTTCATTTCAGTTCATTTTAGTGTCTATTGTTATAGTTCTAATGTCGTTGGTGGCTTAATGTCTGTATTTTGAATAACATCAATAAAGTACCTTCGTATGCTAAAAAAATTACAATTACAATAAAAAAATTATAATTCTAAAACAAATAATAATAATAATAATAATAATAATAATAATAATAAAACTTTTGAAAAACAATAAAATTTTCAACTATATACAAAAAGTTAATCTAACATTTAAATCAATCTAAAACTAATCGTGCCTTTAGGTTTCTCTGCTTGCGTTGAACCTCTTGTTCTCCTCCTTTATAGTTGCCATGGTTCATATCCTCTCTGATCCTTTGTGGTTGTTGCCAACAACTTATCTTTTGGTGTCTCGTGTCCCTATCCCATCATTGATACCGCCACCCTACCCTTCCATAAAATTCAGCAAACATGTACAAGGGAGAAAACCTCACGTGGTCTCTAATGTTCTCTCCCCATCATCGGCTCCTCCACCGCCTCCACTGTCGGCGCCACCGCCTCCACCTCCTTCATCGTCTCCACTACTACCCCTGCCTCCGCCTCCACCTTTACCTTTGTATCTACTGTCTCCTTTGTCGCCTCCGTTTTCGCCTTCACCTCCTTCGTCCCACCCACTGCCGCCTCCTTCTTTGCTGCCTCCGTCTCTGTCGCTTTCTCCGCCTCCGATTCCAACCCATCGGAGGCATGACCCAGGATCCGGCGATTAACTTAGAATGCACCTGATGAAGCCCAACCAACCTCTACACCCCGTTCAGGATCGGTGTTCCCGGTCAATAGAACCCTACCCGTGGAGGTTGATCCACCACCATGAGCGGGTTTTTTTTAGAACCAGCCAATGGAGGAACTGAAGAGAAAGGTAGCAGTCGAACACCGCGGGTGACGACTATGATGTTGTAGATCCCCGCTGGTACCCTTTCCCTCCAAGGCCGAGGGATCGAATGACTCCGACACCCTACCCACTAGATGGAGGAACCCCGCTAGTACTTCTCCTCCCCGGGGTTGGAGGATGCCGAGGAAGTTGGCCCCGAAGGGGCAGTAGCAGGAACGATGAGATGCCTCGCGAGTCGCCATGAGCCATCAAGAGTACTTCGGGTGTCTATGAGGAGCCGCACTTTGGCCTTACGGAACAGTTACCTTCTATTTCCCACCCTCTCCTTTTCCTAGCATACTCCTTGTATGTCTATTACGACAAAACATGATCCTTCAAATCGAGACGGGGAAAGTCTCATGGATCCACAACGCTAAGCACATTTTGAATAGGGAACCACCCCTAGCCTCTCCCTGGGTACCATCGGGAATTTAGTTATAGGATTACTATTTCGGTCGTAACCCTGTTAGTTAATTTCCACTTTTGTACGGTCTCTGTGACCTTTCTAATTCTATATCAATAAAAGTTCATCTGTATGCTAATTTTTTTTAAAAAAAAACTCTAAATTATTGATTTCACATTTACAAACACACATTATAATGCTAGGGGAAAGCCTAAGAACTCTTACGATTCTCTCTTATGTGCCTAATGGTGCCACCATTCCTACTACCGGTCTCATCATAATAGCTTCCTAGTCACACCTTGCGTCTGTCTATTACCATCTCCAAAACCATGCGCTATGCATCCACTCTATTGGTGATGCACATGTGCCCCACCAAGGAGCTTATCAAACCAAGTCGCGACTTTGTGGCTATTAAAAGGGGCCCTTAGGGTTCTTTATCTTCCATCGTTTCCAACGTTTTTGTTGCTACCGATGACCAGGGATGCTTTTGTTTCCCCACCTCGGCCTTCCCATGTGGTCATCCTTCTGAAGCAAGTACCTCGTAGGGTGAAAGTCGTACCAACGCTACCGCACCTACGTTTACTGGCCCTACCAATGTCGTGAACGAGGGTATAGCCTCTATGGCCACACCAGTCGTCGTTCTGTGTGGGTTTAGGCCAACCACCGCCCTGTCTTCTGGTGGAACCATATTCGACCACGGGTTTTCCTGACATATGATCCATGCAAGGATGTCATTCTTTCTTCTAGTTTATCCTCCTAGGTCTCTAAGGCGGGCGTTGAAACCGGTCATCTGGGCACACCATCATCTAACATAGAGTATTGGCTCACTTGGGGAGTTAGGGCCCGAGGTTGGCCTTGGAAGGTCAAGCTATCCCCTATCACGACCTCTTGAACTTACATGGCAGGAAGTCTCCTCAACCAATGAGTAGTAAGCTTCTGATGTCTAAGCTTCTGTCAGCGGTATCCCAAGATGTCTCACCTTCCCACGATCGGGTATCAAACATGACACCTAACGCTCTTCCTAAGAAATCCGTGTTTCCGTATGTCCCACCCGCACATCAAAAAAGGACCACGAGGGTTTGGCCCTTGATGTGGGCTAGTTGTGACAACCAAAGTTCGTCTGAATCTCCTGGAAACTAGGACAAGCCTAACTGGTTTTCCAGGGCGGGTTTCCTTGATGCCACTAGCCTCCGGACCACCAATGAAGAGAGTGTCACAAACCCCCTACAATCATTGATCCGAAGAAGACCCTGATGAAGAATAGGGCTGTGGAATATATAGACCACGAGGTAGGTTCAGACGAGGCTTGGGAAACAACCTCAGTAGGGCCCATGAGGCCTACTCTTGGCCTCGGGTTGGTAGGAAGGACTGAAAACCCGACCCTGGTTAAAGTCCCTCCACCAAATACTATATTCCCTGTCTCATCCAAGCACTTTATCCAGACTTCCAATTGGTCTCAAGGGAGGCTCTAGATACTTCTAGGCACCTATGATTGGTGTCAAGTTGAGCCAGAATTGGTTTTAGTTTTTTTGTTGGTTTTGTTACTTTCGGATTTCAATTTATATACTTTAAAATAAGCGTCTATGCCTCAGTTATGTTTAGAAGATTAGGGGTAGGGATATTTATAGATGGTCCTCTCTCCCACTATTCTTGTTCAAAATATAGTTAAATTTCAATAAAATTGTTCCTTTCGCTAAAAAAAACAAACACTATAATGCTCTAAAGATTTATATAAAAAAAATGCTTCTGAAGATTAAAATGTGAAATTAAAAAGCACTAGACTAAAATTAAATATTTTATATTCTTGGAATTTAAAAATTATCTATTTTTAAATAGTTGAAAATTTTAAACTTTTTTTTTAAAATAGCTACTGTTTTTGTTTCTAAAATATAATATTTTATTTTATGCTAGTGTAATTTATTTTCAAAATTTTCCCCAATTTTTCTAATTTTAAAATTAAAATCTTATTTTGGATTTTTTTGGGAAATTTCATCATTTCAAAAAATAATTGATTTTCTAACCGATTTTGTAGATGTGCAACAAAATGAAATTTTGGGGTCATGAAAGTATTACAAATTTAGATTAGTTATGTGCAACTAACTTTTAGTAGGATTCCTCAAAAACAAAACTTGACGTAAACCTCACGAATAAGGCGATGATATGTCATGATCTTCGAGGCGCAATTTAAAACTCTGAAAAGGCTAAATTCATATTTATGAAAATTCAACAAAGACAACATTAGAAACTTCTACAGTTAAATGGATCTTTTTTCAAAATTGTTGAGATTTTGTTTAGTTTGATAAAAAAATAGAGTAACGGTTGGAACTCTTAAGATATCAGATGCACAAATGTGTCTCACTAAGTCATCTTTCATCAAGTTCAAGAAAAAAACTCAATCTTTGGCAAGCAAAATTCTTATCCTTTGGAGGAAGGATCACACTTATCAAGTCATCATTGAGTTCTCTCCCTCTCTATCATATGTCCCTTTTTAAAGCCCCTAAAGGTGTTCTCAAATAGATGGAGAAATGGAAAAGTAGATTTCTCTGGAATGGCAATGTATCTAGAAGAACTTTACACAAAGTACATTGGGATTTGATCTGCAGACCAAAGGAGTTGGCTGGCTTGGGGATCAAGAAACTGTCCATTATGAATCAAGCCCTACTTGCTAAGTGGTGGTGGAGATTTGCCACTGAAAATGACTCTCTTTGGAAGCAAGTTATATGTGCTAAGTATAATTGGGACTTATCTGACTGGGATATCTCTACAGTTTTTATAAATAAATGGGCCAGGTTCATAGATCATTTTTCTTCTTTGATGGAAGATCTCTCATTCAGGGATGCTTTTGGTTCCTCTGGTTTAGTTTGGTGTATAGGCAATGAGGCTAGGGTCAATTTTTGGGAAGACATGTGGAATTCAGACACTCCATTAAAATTGCAATTCCAAAGGCTCTTCCATCCCAATACAGAAAAGAAAGGCAAAGTCAGAGACTTTCGGAGAGAGGGGGATTGGCAGTTCACTTTCAGAAGGAGGCTGAGGGGTTGGGAACTTGATAAATTCAAAGAATTGGGGGAAGCACTGTTATCTTGCTCTTTGAATTCAAATTTACTAGACTCAGTTCATTGGAAATTGGAGGATAAAGGCTTCACTGTCAACAAGATGTATACTTATTTGTCCTATGCACCTTCTTCTTGTCATTGGAGTCAATACCTCTGGTTACCAAGATTGCCTCCAAAATGGCTACCTTTACTTGGTTGGCCTGTTTAGGTGCAGTACCAACTAAAGGTTTTCTTGAAGCTAGAGGCATCAACATTCATATTGCAGGCTCTTGGTATAGGTTATGTGGTACACATTTTGAAAATTCTAATCATCTCTTCCTCTATTGCAAAAGATCCTGGTCAGTTTGGGCTAAGGTGCTGTGTTGGTGAGGGATTTCATGGTGCATCCCATTCAATATTATTAGCTTCATATCTTCTTGGGATGAGCTGTGTACATCTAGCAAGTTATGGAAACTGTTATTCTCCATCACACTTTAGGAGATTTGGCTGGCTAGAAATGATTTAGTGTTCAATAACAACCTGCTATCAGTCCGGGACAGCTTTCTCAGAATACAACACTCTTCTTTTGCCTTGGAATGGTTACAATTTAAGAGGAATCTTGCTTTCTCCTTCAGTACATGACAAATCTCTCCTCATCTTTGTAGCATGTCTAAAAGAAATCCTCAGTCTGTGGGAAGATTTATCTGTCTTTGATGTTCTCTTGAGGGTTGTTAACTTGGTCTGGTTTTATCTTGGGGTTCTGGGTGGGTTGGGGCTGGGATGGGAAGTGTGTGAGTTTTGGGTTGGTAAGGCTCCTTTTGTGTGTTTTTTCCTCTGGTGTGTGGGCATCTTCTTCTTCTTCTTTCTCCCATGTAGCTCTTGTGTGAGGGTAGAACTATTTTAGGTTGAGTGCTTTTCTTTTCCTCTTTGTTAGTTGGTTGGTTTGGTTTCTTTGTAGATAAACCAAGGCTGCAACATGTTGGTGCTAATTTCAGAGAGGTTGCGGATCCTTTGTTGTTGAGATGGGGTTCTGGTTTTCTTAGGGCACAAGAAACAGGTTAGGTTGGGAATTTAACTGCTGCAATTCTTCTCGGGTATTGGTCTTGCAATGTTGCAGTGGACCCTTTGCTGATGTGAAGGGATACTGGTTTTCTTGGGGCACAAGTAACAGATGGGATTGGGATATTAACTGTTGCATTACATCTTGGGAGTTGGTTGTGCATTATATTGAACCAAATAGTTGGTTGGCTGGTTGGGACAATTTTTCAGCAATTCCTTTGTTGATTTAGTGTTCATCAGTCCTTAATGGACACTTTGTTCTTTGGTTTTGATAAAAGTCTCTTAATTTACTTGTGTTAGAGAAGTAGAAACTCATTGGGGTGCCTTGGTTTGCAAGGTATTGTTTGTTTGGGGCTTTCTATGGAAAATGCCTTTGTTTGTTAGAGGGGATTTCATCCTCTTTCATTGGATTTTATTCCTTAAAATCCTTTGATTTTAATATAATGCTAGCTTTCCAAAAAAAAAAGTCATCTTTCACAAAATTCTGAAAGATAAATATCTTTTAGGAAAACATTAATTACATAATTATGTTGACTTTTTATTATCAATAACAATTAGGACAGTTGGTAGGTCGATTTGTTTATCAAACAAGTGTAATCATGGGTTCAAATTTGGTTCAAGATTAATTATAACAAATTTAAATATTTAACGAATCAGACTCTCATCAACTTATTTACCGCCATCTCCGACGAGTTTGCACGATGCTCTCTTTTCACGCCTTCTGTTCTACGTTGATCTCCTTATATGGTGAGTATCTTAGTATCTTTTCGTCCATCTTTGTTAAGGATCGTGCAAAGGTCGGTTCCAAGCCGAGGACGTCCAACCGAGGGTACAACTTATCAGGCACGAGTGGTGGGAAGGGGAAATGCGGCCTCTCAAAATGTTCTTTGCTCCAAAGTTAAGAATAGCTCTGGTCGAGGATGGGGTTGTCCTGAGAAAAAGGTTAGGTCAGGCACGCTTCCGACAAGGACGAAGAAGCATGCCTTTCTAGTTCCGGCGACTCTCAAGGGCTGAAATCCTGTCCAGGTAATATCAAACGAAATATACATTCGTAATTTACCTTTTGAGGCTTCAAAGGATTGGGTTCGTCGAACTTTTGGAGCTTTTGGTGTGATTGATGGATGCTCCGTTTTGAGGCGTCCGAACAGGGGCGGGAAGATGTTAGGGTTTGTTATATTTTCGTCACCAGAATCTGGTTCCATGGCAGTGGAGGTCTTTAATGGGTATACAGTTAATGGCCATACCTTGTTTTTGGCTTTGGCACACCCTCGTTCTAGTGCCGAGGTTCGGTTGCATGGTCGTCTGAAGCTCGGAAAGGCTCGGGTTAATGCAGATGGATCATCTTCTACTGAAATCGGGGATGCTCCAGCGTCGGCTCCAGTGATAGCCTAAGTACGATTGAGTTCCCAAGGAACAAAGCACGACGAACCTTTCAAATCCACCCCCCCCCAAATCGCGGGATAGTCAGGAGGGGATTGATCCTGATTTGGGCAGATTGGGGATGATCGTTTATCTCTTATTTTGAGGGATAACAGAATCATCCCAATTTTTTTGTTTCGGAGGTTACACAGTGTGATGAGGAAGAAGAAAGCAACGTAGAGTCTGATGTTGTTTTGGGAGACGCTGAAGCTTCTAAGGCCCAAGACGTTGTAATTGAAGCCCAACTTCAGGCATCCTCCAGCCAAAACGCTGATAAGGCACACTAGACTATTCAACAGGTTCATGCTGGACCAGAAGATGGGCTCCAGACCTGAAGCCCAACAAGAGGCTCTTGGGGAAAACCCTGGTTCTTTTCCCTTGGGGTCAGGTTTGGGTGTTGGAACTTAGTGTCCGAATGAGGTAGTAGTCGTTGCTACGACTGGGGACCAACAGAGTAGCCCGTGGAAGGAGGTTCTCCTTAAACCCCCGATTCCAATCACTATGATTCAAAGTAATGCTATAGCTCAACCAAAGAGACGTGGTCGTCCTAAGAAGGGTTTGTCAAAGGTGAGTGCTCCTCCAAAAGGTATTTATTGGACAAGAGCGAAAACTTCTACTGAAAAAGGAGGCATTCCGAGAAGCTATATGGTTGATATTGCTAAGAAGGATAGCTTGGGTGATTGGAGTTTTAGCAAGAAAATTGGTAGAAAGGCTTTTGACCTTTTTCCTTTGTTACTCGATCAATCTTTAGACGCCACACATCGTTTTGAGGAGGATGTCGAGGATAATGAGGACAAGGTATTTCCTGAACCGTCTACAGGAAAAACGTTGAGCTTTATTTTGCTATCTAACTGTTTTTTCTGCTTGAACTTGGGTAGGACGCAGACAAGGAGGGCGGCTTGAGTGGCTTCTTTTGTTTATGTTTTTCTTGGGTTTTGCTATATGTTTAGCTTTTGTAGGTGTAATGGTTTGAGGAAAATGTCCTTTTTGAGGATCGTTTTCATGCTTTGTTCTACTTTTCTGTAGAACGCTAGCTTAATAAAAAATTTAGCTTATAAAAAAAAAGACTGAATTTCTATGAAAAATACAAAATATAGAGATTAAACCCAATAAAAGGGATCATCCAAAAAACCTTCAAAAGAAAAACTGAACCCAACTAAAAAAGCATAAACAAAGACAACCCTAACACTATGAGGCACCCCACAAAAAGAAAACGAGGAAGAAATCCATCGAAAACTAGAGTTAATAGAATCCTCCAAACCCACCTCAAGTAGTCCCGCAATGACCTACCTAAAGATTTGAAACATCATCTCCTCTAAGCATTCCTCCTCACCACAAGCGTCCTCATATTCCAGGTCAATATCACTGCCTAATCTAACTTACCTGAAATATCATTATCCAAGTTGAGGATCTCTCTGTGTAATAGCAAGGCCTTTTGACCCACCTGTTTGACATGCTCCTAAACCCCTCTCCTAGACTCCCTAATCCTGCTTCGGGAACGAGATCTCGATCAAACTTTGAGAGATACAGTAGGCGGGGCATTTTTAGCACATCTAGTGGTGGAGCCAACTTTTCAAGGGGGAGGGGGTAGGGCACCATTTTTATTTTATGTTAACACATAACGTTAAGATAATATGAACTATCGTTAAAAAAATTTAATATCGTAAAAAACTAACAAATAATATCCCAAGACCCTAAAAATAACTTAAATAATGATAAGTTTGTGTAAAGTAACTAAAACTAATAAACTTAAAACAATTAGAAATTTTAAATAATAATATAAAACGATTAGGAAATTGAAAGTCCGAGGGAAATAATTAGAAAATTTTAAAAATTGAGGAGCAGTATTATAAAATTTTAAAAACTAGGTGATAAAAATAAAAATTAAATGAAGTGTTAGGGGGCACAAATTAAAAAAAAATTATGGGGCACAAATATAAATTATCTAAAAATTAAGTAATAAAAGAAACAGAAAAAATGAGGGGGAATTAAATTCTGGTCGAACTTATAGAGATACAGTAGGTGGCCCTTTTTAGCACGTCCAATGGTGGAGCCAGCTTTTCTAGCAGGGGGCACCAAATTATTTTTATGTTATTACATAACGTTAAGATAATGGGAACTAACGTTAAAAAATATTAATATCATAAAAACCTAATAAATAATAGCCTGAGACCTTGAAAAATGACATAAATAATGATAATTTGTGTAAAATAACTAAAACTAATGAACTTAAAACAATTAGAAATTCTAAATAATAATATAAAATGGTTAGGAAATTGAAATTTCTATGAGGGACATAATTAGGCAATTTCAAAAATTATGGAGAACTATTATAATTTTTTTAAACAAGTGATAAAAATAATAATTATTTAAATTTTAAGGGGGGCACAACTTAATAAAATAAAATAAATAAATAAGGGGCACAAATAGAAATTATCTAAAAATTAGGTAATAAAATAAAAAAAATTGAGGGGGAACATTATTTTGGTCAAACTTTGATAGATACAGTAGGCGGGATCTTTTTAGCACGTCTAATGACACAACTAGCTTTTCTATTGTAGGGGGCACCAAGTTTGTTTTATGTTAATACATAATGTTAAGATAATATGAACAAACGTTAAAAAATATTAATATCTTAAAAAAAACTAATAAATAATGGCATCAGACCCTTAACAATGGCTTAAATAATGATAGGTTTGTGTAAATTAACTAAAATTAATAAATTTAAAACAATTATAAAATTTAAATAATAATATAAAATGGTTAGGAAATTGAAAGTTCGAGGAGGGACATAATTACGTCATTTTAAAAATTGAGGGGCACTATTATCAAAATTTAAAAAAAAACGTGTGATAAAAATAAAAATTAAATAAAGTTTTAGAGGGGGGAGGCATAACCTCAACGAAAAAGAATTAAGGGGCACAAATAGAAATTATCTAAAAATTAGGTAATAAAAGCCAATTTTTTTTTTAAGGGGAATGAGATTTTGGTCGAACTTTGAGAGATACAGTAGGCGGGGCCTTTTTAGCACGTCTAGTGGCGGAGCCAACTTTTATAGTGTAGGGGGCACCAAGTGTTTTCATGTTAATACATAATGTTAAGATAATATGAACTAACATTTAAAAATATTAATATCGTAAAAAAAACAATAAATAATAGCCCGAAACCCTATGCAATGACTTAAGTAATGATAATTTGTGTAAACTAACTAAAATTAATAAAAGTGTTGGTCGAATAACTGACTCCCTATGAGCTCTGCTAGGGTTTTTTCTTCTAAGGTTCCTTTCGGGCCGCTGCTAACCACCGTTTTGTTGGCTCCCTCCCTCCACCAATGACGCGTCTCCCGATCTTGTTCGATTCCCCCTCTACAACTCTAATGGTTGTCGTCTGGCTCACCTCGGCATCAATCGACTTCACTTCCTCGGAGCCCCGCGACCTCTCTGTATCGGATCATCCCTCCTGATCGACCCCCTTCGTCTCTAAAGCCGCCATCGGCGCGTCCGTCTCCTTGGCCTCCACCGCCGCACCTTCCTCGACCCCTATCTCGATTCTAGATCAGACTAATCGAGTGATTCTTTTTTATTTTACCTGGTTTTTTCTTTCCAGGGTCAGTGACTAGTGAGCAGAGATTTAGAGACTTCTTTTGGGAGGGAACCCTGATTCATGTACATCTTCCCAATACAATTGTGCATTTCAGGTCCGGTTGCTTTGCACACCTTATGCGACTTTTAGGCAATACCTTGAGTAATACTCCTAGTTCCATTTTCCAACCCCCTCTCTTCTTACATGCCTATGTGGCGAGTTCAATACCCTTCTATGACGGTTATATTGTCTTAGAGTTATGTATTCTAAGGCCTCTAGGGACTCTTTCTTGTACTCACTCTCCTATTATTAATAAAATATGCACTGTTTTAGTAAAAAAAAACTAAAATTAAAACAATTAGAAATTTTAAATAATAATATAAAAATGGATAGAAAATTGAAAGTTCGAGGAGGATCATAATTAGGCAATTCTAAAAAATTAAGGGGCATGATTATAATATTTTTAAAAACAGGTGAGTGAAAAAAATAAAAATTAACTAAAAAAATAGGTAATAAAAGCAAAAAGAATTGAGGGGGGCACGTGCACCCCCTCCAGTGGCTCCACCATTAAGCACATCCCATCCGTCTTCTGAATAAACGTTTTGAAACTTGATCCTCACGCATAGTTAACGTGTTCTCCAAAGTCCAAAGGGCTAATAAAATCTAGGACAACCTTGATGGACCTTTTCACCTCTCCACGTGTGTCTTCCTACATCATAACTCCAACCTCACTAACGCCTTAATTAGTCGACATCGTCGAGGTCAAGGTTTTCACTATTCCAATTTTCTCGACAACCTACTTTATAATAGAACTAAAGGGTCTCTTGAAAGGGTGTGCATGGACGGATGTATGATCCGTTCACAATCCTATTATATATGCATTTTAAAATGTCTCACCGGATGGATATATCTCTCACTTGCATATAAACAGATATGTCAAAAGAAACTATGGATAATTCGGATATCTATTTTATTTGTTAGATCGATAACGCAAATTTAGATTAAAACCTCTTTTGTCACGCCCTGAATTCAGTAGGACCAAACCCGGAACGCGAACGGTGAAACAATAAAACAATTTTCAAACATTTTAATAAAACCGCTTAAAATCACCACTTTGAGTTAAACAAAATAATATTTTACAACTTAAAATACGTCCAAAACAAGCGGACAAAACCAAAGCGTACGTCGCTAGACTCCCAAGGACCCGGACTCCCGCTCCCAGCTCTTCAAGCTTCGAGAGCTCTCCTAGTCCGTCTCATGACCAGTACCTGTAGGAAAAGCAGCTATGGGTGAGCGTTTGCTCACCACCACGGATACCAGACTGACTACGGCATACTAGCAGAAATGCCGGAAACGCCAACCAACAAACAAAACACCGGGGACTACTATCCCCAAACTCAAGTAACCCGACTGTCACACGAAAACTGTTACTTTCCCCAATCAACTCATAACCCAGACGCGTAAAGTAGACCCGACACAACGGTTACGACCTCAACCCAAAACGCAACCAATAACCACGCAACACCCAAGACCACAAAGGACCACACACAACAATCAACATCGCAAAGGATCGCACTCCAGCTACTCAATGCCGGTTGCTAACCGGCTGGGCTTGAGCCTGCCCCACGCAACTTTCCCCGACACTCAGTCGGGCCAGGCGGTCGACCTGTTAGCGATATATACAACAATACTTTTCCGATAGCTAGTCGGAAGGGGAGCCGCCCTTCATCGCCGAAGAATGCACAACTTTACCGATGGTTAGTCGGAAGGCTAGCCAACCCCCACGCGTGCGACCACAGGACCCGTTTTTTGTCAGGCGGGCCCCAACCTCCATGCAATCACAGTCATCACCCAAGGTTCAACAAATAGTGACAACACATGTTTAACACCCCACAGGCACACATGGTCACCCACGACACACGAAACAGTATCACACGGGTTCAACACCCCAAAGGCACACCTGACCACCCACGACACACCAACAATAAAAACACGGGTTCAACACCCCAAAGTCACACATGGCCACCCACGACACACAAACAGTAAAATACGGGTTCAACACCCCAAAGGCACACCTGACCACCCACGACACACAAACAGTAAAATACGGGTTCAACTCCCCACAGGCACTCATGGCCACCCACAAACACAAACAATTCAATCAACCTCCGGGCACAACCAAATGCCACCAGTATTTCTATTGTTCGATAAGTTCAATTATCCTACGACACTACTAAGTGTCACATGCATTTCTATTGTTCGATACGTTCACGTATCATACGACACCACTAAGTGTCGCCTGCATTTCTAGTATTCGATAAACTTACTTATCCTACGACACTGCCAGGTGTCACATGCATTTCTACTGTTAACTTTCCCTAGTCAAGGCCGAGATTCGGTTACTTTTCCCTACCTCGTAACGCTTTCCCAAAAGTCCACGCCCAAGCTCCGGCGTGCTCGCGATCACTCGCCTAGCCTCCCCTTTCCGCGGTCGGCGGCACGACCTAACAAGAACACAATTAAAACACTTTTTAAGTTCGCAGGCAAAGCTGAATTTTAAAGAATTAGACGCCCAAAAGCAACCCCGACAATGTCGATCACTCCCAAACTTCCCAATTACTCGACATTGTCAATAATGGGCCCGGAAAGGCCTGATTCGCCCGGCTCGGCGAATCTTCCCGGGATTGGAAAACGCCCTTCCGGGCCTCCGAAAATTCCCGTTTTCGTTTCTACGATCTTAGAATAATTCAAGGGTTCCAATGCAATCGACGGAAACAATTTCCGACTTCCGAGCAATTTAACCCGCGTTTAAAGTTTCTAAACCCGAAATTTCCAACCTTCACAATTTAATTCCATAATTCGTTCCGGGTGTGAATTAACGACTTGGGGATCGTCCTAAACCACCCGAACACGAAAAAGCCGAGACCCGACACGTGGGCCCCACCCGGCCACCCTTAGCCGTGGGTGGCTGGACCGGTTTTGGACCGGTTCACCACAGTGGTGGCCGGTCCTAGCTCCAGCCAGCCACCACCCACGATGGTTGGAGCTCCCCCGAGCCTCCGGTCACCGGAATCCGGTCATTCTTCACCCCAAAACGTCCCCAACGAACCTCACACCTCAACTCATCCATATTTAACTCGTTTAAACACAAACCCTAACTTTCAAACGTACCAAAACGAGAATCGAATAGGTTCTCACCGTAGGGAATGACGATGGGAGCTCGATTCTTTAACCGTTGAGACGATCCGTTGGTTGGATCGTCGGGAAATCGACAAACCCTAGATTTTTCTTCCTTTTTCTTTTTCCTTTTCTCTTTCTCTTCTTCTCTCTTCTTTCTCTCTCTATTTCTCCTTTTTTTTAATATGGCCGAACACCCATATGCTTCTTCCTTTTGTTTTGTTCAAAATTACCAACTACCATCACTTCTTCCTTTTTGTTTTGTTCAACAACTATCAACCACCTAAAGTGTGACAAGTGTCAAGTGGGTCCCAACCTTTAAAAAAATATCTTAGTAGATATTTTTCTGTCCGATTCGCGAAATTCTGCCGTCTCGGGCCCCGAACGGGCCCATTTTCCAAGAAATTACGAAACTTCACGGGCTACAAGGAAACGGCCCAACTAAGACCGCTGTAACAACGGCTAAGCTTTTTGGATCCAAAACGGGCCTCAAACGGACCAATACGTCGCTCGGTTGACTTTTCCGGCAATAAGTCAACTTTTCCCAAATTGGTCAAAAAGTTGCCTTGAGTCCCCCAGAACTCACTTTGGTCGATATCGGGGTCAATTTAAGTCTGATATGACCCTCGGGGTCAATTTTAGGTTCATTTAGGTGTCTGTCTAAAAAATTTGAATTTTTCTGTTTTTTCGCCGATTGACCGGCGTTGACCGGGAGCGGTTCTTACAATCTACCCCCCTTAAAGGAATTT
This sequence comes from Erodium maritimum, assembly GCA_963921825.1. Classification (NCBI taxonomy): domain Eukaryota; kingdom Viridiplantae; phylum Streptophyta; class Magnoliopsida; order Geraniales; family Geraniaceae; genus Erodium; species Erodium maritimum. The sequence continues at coordinate 39,650,870 of OY997596.1, forward strand.
CGTCCGTGAAATTTAAAACAGACGTACCTCAAGAATCGAACAGATCGGGGTACTTCGCGCAAACCTCGTCCTCGCGCTCCCAAGTCGACTCAGCCCCATGGTGTCGCCACTGCACCCGTACTAGGCGAATAACCTTGCCACGCAGGACCTGCTCCCGTGTGTCCTTGATTCGAACCGGTTGCTCCTCATAAGAGACATCGTCAGCCACCTCGATATCTGCCCACTCAATGACGTAGGAGGGGTCCGCATTGTACTTCCGCAACTGGGACATGTGGAAGACGTTATGAACACTCCCAAGTTGCGGTGGTAATGCCAGACGATAGGCCACTGCTCCCACTCTGCTCAAGATCTCGAAAGGGCCGATGTACCGCGGGGTTAACTTGCCTCCGCCGCGGCTGAACCGTACCAGTCCCTTCCTCGGGCTAACCTTCAGCAACACGTGGTCACCGACTGCGAACTCAAGAGGTCGGCGTCGTCTGTCAGCGTAGCTCTTATGACGACTCTGTGAGGTCTTCAACTGCTCGCGTAATAGCGCGACCTTCTCTGTCGTCTCTCGGACAAGCTCTGGCCCCAGCAGGCTCTCGTCTCCCACCTCTGCCCAGCACACTGGCGATCGACACGGCCTATCATACAACGCTTCGAACGGTGCCATCCCAATACTGTCCTGGAAGCTGTTGTTGTAGGCGAAATCGACCAACGGTAGGTGGCTTTCTCACGACCCCCTAAAGTCTAGCACACATGCCCGCAGCATGTCCTCCAAAATCTGAATCGTGCGCTCGGCCTGGCCGTATGTCTGGGGATGGTGTGCCGTACTGAGCAGAACCTCGGTCCCCAACGCGGTCTGCAGACTCGGCCAAAATCTGGACGTGAAACGAGGATCCCTGTCAGACACTATCGACACAGGGACTCCATGGAGACGCACTATCTCCTGAATGTACAGTCGGCTCAACTTGTCGACCGGATCGGTCATCCTCATGGCCAGGAAATGGGCCGACTTGGTCAACCGATCGACTACCACCCATACCGCATCATGTCCCCTCGGCGATCTCGGCAATCCACTCACGAAGTTGATCGTGACGTGCTCCTACTTCCACTGGGCAATCGGCAGTCACTGCAATAATCCGGCAGGACGCTGATGTTAGGCTTTCAACTGCTGACAGGTGAGACATCTCGATACAAATTCCGCGACCACTCTCCGCATCCCGCTCCACCAGAAGTGCCGCCTGATGTCGCGATACATCTTGGTGCTACCCGGGTTCACTTTAAGACGCGAATGATGTGACTCTCGCAATACGTCGTCTCTACAGTTGCGCGACACGAATAACCCTCCTCGATACCGTAGCCCCCAATCAGCACTGAGTTCCCAGCCTTCCGCATCGACACCGCTGACGACCCTCTCTCTCATCTCTGACGTCTCGACATCCTCCGACTGCGCCTCCATCACTCGGGCAAGTAGTGAGGGCTGAGCCACCAATGAGCACATGGTCACGCCACCAGTAAACTCATCTAGCTCAATCCCGAACGTGCCCAGTTCCCCCATCATGTCCCACTCCCGGACTGATATGCTAGCAAGGCCCGTAACCGACTTCCTACTCAAGGCGTCGACGACCACATTCGCCTCACCCGAATGGTAGAGTAGCTCAAAGTCGTACTCCTCAAGTAGCTCCATCCATCGCCGCTGGCGCATGTTCAGGTCTCGTTGAGAAAAGATGTATTTGAGGCTCTTATGACCCGAGAACACCTGAAATCTCTCGCCATACAGATAATACCGCCAGCCTTTCAGCGCGAACACTACTGCTGCTAATTCCAGGTCATGGGTAGGATAGTTGCGCTCGTGCGTCTTCAACTGCCTGGAGCCATAAGCAACAACTCTACCCAACTGCATCAGTACATAGCCCAGTCCTTCCCCGGGCGCATCACAATAGACCTCATAACCGACCCCTCGCTCTGGCACTATCAACACTGTAGTGGTAGTCAGACGAGTCTTCAGCTCCGTGAACGCACGTCCACACTCCTCTATCCACACAAATCCAACTCCCTTACGTGTCAAAAGAGTCATAGGCGCGGCTAGTTGCGCAAAGTCCTGGACGAATCGCCGATAATATCCTGCCAACCCCAAGAAGCCGCGGATCTCGAAGACACTCGTGGGCCGCGCCCACTTCGAAACTGCGTCGATCTTCGCCGGATCGACCAGTATACCGTCACGGGATACAATGTGACCGAGTAACTTCACCTCAGCGAGCCAAAACTCGCACTTCTCCAGGTTGGCATATAGCTGATGGGTGCGCAGCAGGGTCAGAACAGCCCTCAGTTGCTCCTCATGTGCCGCCTCGTTCTGCGAGTAGATCAAGATGTCGTCCACAAACACCACCACAAATTGATCTAAGAATGGCTAGAATATACTGTTCATCAGATCCATGAACGCTGCAGGTGCGTTCGTCAGTCCAAATGGCATCACCAAGAACTCGTAATGCCTATAGCGTGTCCGGAATGCAGTCTTTGCGACGTCCTCCTCTCGGACTCGCAACTGGTAATATCCGGATCGCAGATCGATCTTCGAGAAGCATGTCGACCCTCTCAACTGGTCGAACAAGTCGTCAATTCTCGGCATCGGGTATCGATTCTTCACCGTAACCTGGTTCAGCTTCCGGTAGTCTATACACATCCGAAGCTCTCCACTCTTCTTCTTCACGAAGAGTGCTGGTGCTCCCCACGACGATGTGCTCGGACGGATAAACCCCTTATCCCGAAGCTCCTCGAGCTGACGCTTCAGCTCGGTCAACTCTGCTGGCGCGAACCTGTAAGGCGCCATCGATATCGATGTCGTTCCCGACATCAGGTCAATCCCGAACTCCACCTCACGAACTGGTGGCAACCCGCTCAACTCCTCAGGAAAGACCTCGGGGAACTCGCACTCCACTCGCGGTAATTCTCGCCTCTGCACGACCGATACTTCCTCCACTGCGGACAAGTTGACAGGAGAACCCCGCTCTTACTACCCAGAATACATGAAACTTTCGTGTTGCCTATTGACATCGTCACTCATCGCCTGTAACAGTCGATATTGGCTCGGTACTTCGCCAGCCAATCCATTCTCAGGATCACGTCAAAGGCTGTCATTTCTTAAGTATCCTTCCCACGGATACACGCACAAGCTCAGTCGCTGCCGAACCTCACGGACCCTCACAGTCTCTCTAAGACCTCGCTCCACTACCGCCGTCGTGCCCACCAACTCCGACATACCCGAATCCTCGGGGTGAGGACTCGATCCAGCATCAGGGCTCTTGAGCCCTCTCTCGAACCTCCTGTATCAGTTCGCTTCTCTAACTTCGCAGGCACGATAGACCCTAGTCAACACCACATCACCCCCAACCGGCGTGTCCAGACGCAGGGGTGGACTCAACGGCTCAAAACTCAGCCCCAACATCTCAGCACAACTCGACGAAGCAAACGAGTGTGACGCCCCGGTTCCAATAAAAATGACGCCCAATTCAGAGACCGAACAACTACTCCATTAGTCACACCGATAGGGTATAACACAACCCTCACACGATCCTATATGCATTTACTTATAACTTTCCGCAACCAAACCAGTATTCGCTACTCGTCCCCTGCGGGAAAAGTAGTAAAGGGGATGAGCGTTCTGCTCACCTCCACGGACACCCGTTCGATTATGACATATTACTAAAGCATTAACGACTTACCAATCTAACCAGGGAAAACCACTACCTCAAAACCCGATACCAAAACGTCACACTGCTCACACTATCAATACCTCAAATACTCTCTCACGTAAGGGAAACCTCGAAACGGGGATTATGTTCTGAATTCAGCAAATCACTATTGCTCACAACACCAATACCCCAATTACCCGATCACATAGGGGAAGACTCAAAACGGGGATCATGTTCTCAACTAAGTAAAACACTATTGCTCACAACATCAAGACCCCAATTACCCGATCACATAGGGGAATCCTCAAAATGGGGATCATGTTCTCAACTAAGTAAAAAACTATTACTCACAACATCAAGACCCCAATTGTCACGCCCCAATTTCAGTAAACCGAACTCGGGACGCGAACATTTAAAACATAAAACACTTGAAACCTGTTTGAACACATACTTTGAAATTTACCATTTAGTTATCTAAATAATAGTATTTACAATACAAAAACGTCCCAACAAGTGGACAAGGTACGATATCCGTCACTAGACTCAACAATAATAGTACAGACTCCGCTCGTAGCTCCACAAGCTTCAAGAGCTAACCTAGTCCGTCCGGTGATCAGTACCTGTAGGAGAAGCAGCTAGGGGTGAGCGTTCTCTCACCACCACAGATAACAGACTGACTATGACATAATTAATAGATAAAGCCAGTAACACCAAACCAACCCAACACCGGGACTACAGTCCCCAACTCGAGTACTCAACTGACCCACAACCCGTTACTTTCCTCAACAGACTCAACACTTGATAAAGTAATGTAGACCCGACACAACTATCGACGACCTCCTCCAAGGACACGACAGAAAGACTACACAACGCCAAACAAGATCACAAAGGATCGCACACCAGCTGCTCAGTAACCCATCTCAATCAGGTCAATGATCGACCTATCGCAATTCCTCGACACGAAGTCGGATCAGGCTGTCGACCTATCGCAATTCATTGACACTAAGTCGGATCAGTCTGTCGACCTTTCGCAGTTCATCGACACTAAGTCGGATCAGGCTGTCGACCTATCGCAGTTCATCGACACTAAGTCGGATCAGGCTGTCGACCTATCACAATTCATCGACACTAAGTCGGATCAGGCTGTTGACCTATCGCAGTTCATCGACACTAAGTCGGATCAGGCTGTCGACCTTTCGAACTCACAACTTCAGGTAACCACAATCACAATCACAGGCAAGTTCAAACACACAAGCACTCAAGGCCACTCAAGACACCTCAACAGTCAATACTCGGGTTCAACAACCCCACGGGCACTCACAGCCACTCAAGACACACCAACAGTCAAGACTCGGGCTCAACAACCCCACGGGCACTCACGGCCACTCAAGACACACCAACGGTCAAGACTCGGGCTCAACAACCCCACGGGCACTCACGGCCACTCAAGACACACCAACGGTCAAGACTCGGGCTCAACAACCCCATGGCACTCACGGCCACCCCAAAAGACCAACAGTAAAACACGGGCACTCACGGCCACCCAAGACACCAGTTTAAATAACACGGGCTCTCATGGCCACCCAAGACACCAACAATCAATTACGGGCTCTCATGGCCACCCAAGACACCAATTTAAATAACACGGGATCTCATGGCCACCCAAGACACCAAAAATCAAATACGGGCTCTCATGGCCACCCAAGACAGAAATTAAACAGTCAACCTCCGGGCATGGTCATATGCCTCCAGTAATTCTAACATCGCTAAGTTCTCTGTTCCTACGACACTACTAAGTGTCACATGCTTTTCTCATAAACGCTACAATCCCGTAACACGCCTTTCTAATATTCGATAAACCTTATTAACCCACGACAACCCGGTGCCACATGCAATTCTACTGTTAACTTTCCCTAGTCAGGGCCGAGATCCGGCTACTTTTCCCTACCTCGCGACGAAACCACAGCAGCGTCTCCTAGCTGCTGACGACCGGGCCAACGCCGTCTTCCAGGGCGAAGTCCGCGTCTGGGTGTAACTCCGGTTTTCTCTTCGATCGAAGACGCACTCTAAATTTAACACGAAGTCACAAATTAATAACGGTTCCACTGTAAAATTAAAGGTTACGATTAGTCCGTTTTAAATCCGACAATTGTCTTTTAAACTCGAGCGGGCTAAAAGCAGGATTACGACGAATCGGGTTCGAACACCCGAGCACCGAAACCGGTGCACGTTTCCCGAGGCACGGTCCCAATACACAGATCTCGAGGCCCGGGTTTCATGGCACGATTCCCGAGGTACGAGTTTCGTGGCACGATTCCCGAGACACCCGTTTCAGCGTTCCACTTTTAAAACTCGTTCTAAGTCCGATTAACAGACCAGTTTAGCCAAAGATCCAGATTTTATTCACCAGTCCCAAAACCATTTTAAATCGAACCCACTTTCTAAACTAGTTGGACTTACTTCAAAGTTCTTTCCTTTTAATGAATCTGAATTTGTTTAAACCTCAGATCCTTTTAACAAAATTATTTTCTTTAAATTTCAGATTCATTTTCTTCTTCACAACATGCAGATCCCCAAAAATCCTTCTGTTTTTCCCAAAGACCATATCCAAAAACGCTCGAGAATAAAAAGGGCGAAGAAGGGGGTTTTTTTATCAAAAAACGACCGGCCAACGGCGAAAATGTCGCCGGCCGAGGAACTCACGGTGGTAGCTCACCGTAGGGAAGGGATGGTGGTGGCGGCGCGATGGTTGCGCGAGGATCCGGAGTCGTGTGGGGCGGGGACGGCGTCTCGTGAACTCGAGCTCCGTCTCCCGCCGTTGGTCAGTTTGATACGGTCACCGGACGGGACGTCGTGGCCAGGATCGAGCATCGGAGAAGAGAGGGGGAAGTCGGTAGTGAGGAACAGAGAGGACGAGCTCGGGCTCGGGACTGAGTGAGTGGGGGGTGTAGAGGGAGGAACGGAGAGTGGGAGGCGACGTGACCGGAGCTTGAGGGAGGGTCGCCGAAGAGGATGAAGATGGGAGAGAGAGAGGCGGGTGGGATCGGGAATCAGAGGAGAAGAGGAGTGAGGCTGCGAAAATTATGGTTCATTCCCTAATTTTGACTTTTATACCCAAGCCCTCAACTGGCTTGGGCCTCTGATCGGGCCAACTGGGATTGGGCCTCCGCGCTGGGCTGGTCCGAGCCTGAACCTCTTTCATTTTTTTTTGACTTTTCTTTTTGACCCACTTGTTTACAAAAGCTTACCTCCAAGTTTCGAATTTCAGTTTACTATTCTTTTAAAATGAAGTGGGTTTTACAATCTACCCCCCTTAAAGGAATTTCGTCCTCGAAATTTAAAACAAACGCGTTCTACTTGACCCTATCTCGGGGAACGTCATGCGATCGGAACACCTAATCCAGTTAGTCGATGCCGGAATCCTCCGTCGATAGAGACGTCGCAACGACACACGCGACTTAGTTGGGCTCCCCTATGTCGGAACAGTCCGTCGGTATAGGTATCGCACCAGACAAAACTCACGTCGTCCGAAAAATGGATTCAAACTACTGCCACTTCTCCTCGACCACTAACTTCACTTAAGTCAGCATTACGCACGGAACAGTCCATAAAATTCCACGTCCAACCATTCACGAAAATACTAGGAAACGACACGTAATCTCACACAGATTACAAGTCGTTCCTTCCAAAGTCACCACAAACTGAAAACACTTCAAGAATTAGTCTCCCCCGGCCCCGAACGGCTTGGATACCTCGCGTGTATCCCAACCTCGCGCTTCCGTGTCAACCCTGCGCGGTTCTCAATCGTCCACGATCACGCGACCCTCCAATCGCTTCTCGAGCAACTCGGGACCACACTGGTCACTATTAAACCTCACGTGTGCCATGCTTGGGAAATTGCCCAACCTAGCATCCAACTCTTCGTGCGGTGCCATAGCGTTACTGGCCTGAAAGCGCTGTGGTAGTCGTACTCGGCGATTTGTTTCCGGATACCTCGTGAGGTACTCCCACTTCTACCATACATTGCACACACTCGTCAAACCACAACGTACTCAGTCAGGGCGTCAAGATGTCAGAACCACATCAAGGTTCTACTTTTAGACTCCCATGTCTCCTCCCTTATAAAGAAAACTGAATGATGCGATGTCGGTGGGTTATGGGCCCACCACGCTTCCGCTGCGTCACCATGATCTTAATGTCACTCGGTCACCTCTCCTGATCGGGCTGACGGCTTACTAGTGTCGTTACGGCCCTCCGCCGCTCGGGCACTCGTCTCTGATGTCCCGGCTGTCGACCGTGTAAACACACTGGCCCCCGTTCTAACACGACGGTACCTACCGATGTTCCCGATCCTGTCTGCTTTGCCGTCAGACGGTAGTCCGCGGTCGGTAGAATCGTGCGGTTCTCCTCCCTTCCGTCCCGCACACGGGCGACTGACACGGCCTACCATACAACGCTCCGAACGGTACCATCTTGATACTGGCCTGGAAGCTGTTGTTGTAGGCGAACTCGGCTAACCATTCACGAAACCCATCGTGACGTGCCCCATTTCCACCATGCACCCTGCAGTGGTTGCAGTAAACCAGCGGGACGCTGTTGTTCGGCTCTCACCTGCCGATGAGTGAGGCACCGCGATAGCATGTCCGGAATACAGTCCTTGCGATGTCCCCCTCTCGGACTCGCAACTGGTAGTATCCGGATCGTAGGTCGATCTTCGAGAAATACGTCGACCCTCTCAACTGATCGAACAAGTCGTCAATTTTTGGCATCGGGTATCGGTCATTCACCGTAACCCGGTTCAGTTTCCGGTAGTCCATGCACATCCGAAGCTCTACACTCTTCTTCACGAAGAGTGCTGGCGCTCCCCACATCGATGTGCTCGGAAGAATAAACCCCTTCTCCCGAAGTTCCTCGAGCTGACGCTTCAGCTCGGTCAACTCTGCTGGCGCAAACCTGTAAGGCGCCATCGATATTGCTGCCGTTACCGGCACTAGATCAATCCTGAACTCCACCTCACGAACTGGTGGCAACCCGCTCAACTCCTCAGGAGAGATCTCGGGGAACCCCCATACCCTTCGCGGTAACTCTCGGCTCTGCACGGCCGATACTTCCTCCACTGTGGACCATGCCGACAGGAGAACCCCGCTATTACTGCAATGTGCAATGTGAATGATTCCGCTCTCCATGTCATTTGTTGAGGTGCCTCCCAACTAGCGCATTTGTTTATCGTCGTTAGCTCGACTATAGGGCGGCCAAGGCCGCCATTTGAGCCTACTCAAGGCTCATTGGAGAGCGCTGCCAAGCTCTCCCTTGCCCAGACGCCTTTACTTATCTGCTTGGGCTTTTCCCACAGGTTCACCACCAAGCTTAAGTCATTCTTTAAGAGGACCCTGCATATGCAACACGATGGATTGCAACATCGAATATGATTTAACGTGTCACTTAGGGTCTTACTTTTCTGCTTAAGTGCCTGCAATAATTCTTCCTCCCTGTCATTAGATAAATCAGATGATATAACAATAGGGTATAAGTCATCATCATTCACATAAACATACTTTAAATTATTAGGGAGGAATCTCAACTCACATTGTGAATTAGGAAGAGCTTGTAGCTTAGAATCATGTGAAATTTCTAAGTGAGCTACCGACTCATGTTTATCTATGTGTTCAATAACTTCACATGTAGGAGCAATGGTCCCCTTTTTTCCATTCCTTCTTTTCATATGGAATTCTTCTTGTTGCTCACCATATCTAAATATTATTGACCCGTTCTCCACATCAATTAAAGTCCTAGCTGTGGCCAAAAACGGTCTCCCCAAAATAAGAGGAATCGCATGATCATCTTCCATGTCTAGAACTACAAAATCAGCAGGATAGATAAATTCTCATACCTTGACTAACACATCTTCTACAATTCCCCTAGGGTATTTAATTGACCTATCTGCTAATTGTAAAGTAATCGAAGATGGTGTTGGTTCATCCCCAAGTCCTAGTTTCTTAAATATTGAAAGAGGCATAAGATTTACACTCGCTCCTAGGTCACATAAAGACTTTGCAAATGAAATTTTACCTACCTCACATGGAACAGTGAAACTACCTGGGTCCTTCAGTTTAGGGGGTAATTTATTTAATAATATGGCAGAACATTCTTCGGTCAAATTCACAATCTCCCCATCTAATAATTTTCTCTTGCTAGCTAATAACTTTTTCAAGAATTGAGCGATTTTAGGCATTTGAGTTAAAGCTTCAAGAAAAGGAATGTTAATGTCAAGCCTTCTAAACACATTCAAAAATTTATCATATTGACTATCAGACTTATTTTTCTTAATTACTGAAGGAAAAGGGGGAGGAGGCGGAGTCCAAGTTTCTGAGTCAACTTTGGATTCCCTTACCTTCTCACCTGTGGAATGCATATTGGCCTCTGTCTCTTGACTGCTTTTATTGGTAGCAACCTCTCTGGGCTGTGGCAGATCAACTTCCTTGGACTTTTCTTGACTTGAATCGCCGATCTCTTTTCCACTTCTCAACATAATGGCATTCACGCTTTCTCTTGGATTCCTCTCGGTGTCACTAGGTAAGGATCCTGAAGGTCTGTAGTTTGCTGCTGTGGCAACCTGTCCTAGCTGAGTATTTACTGATCTATAATTGTTTTCTGCTTCAGCTTGTTTCCTAAGCAGCTCCCTTATCTGCTGATCTTTTTCCTCTAATCGCTTATGTATTTTCCTATTCTCCTCATCCTGTATCCAATTCTTCTCCTCCTGTATCCTATTCTTCTCCTCCTGTATCTGCATCATTTTTAAAATTAAAGAAGTTGGGTCAGAAGAAGGTTGTTGGTTACCTTGATTTTGCTGAGGTTGAGGACTTCTCTGCTGATTGGCTTGATTTTGAGGGCTCTGATTGAATCCGAGAGGTATCGGATTTTGGCTTCTTTGATTCTGATCTCCTCCCCATTTGAACTCAGGGCGATCTTTCCAACCCTCATTATAAGTATTTGAATAAGGGTCGTACTTCTTCCCTTGGTTGCCATTATGATTCACCCAGTTAGCCTCCTCATAGTCCATTGGATTAGGCTGTGGTGGTTGTCCCTGCATGCCTGCCATCATCAGCTTCATTTCTTTTAATTGCTCCATGACTTTATTTATTTATGTTGCTGAGTTGACTGAATTTACTGTAGAACCTCCAGGTGCTCTTTCAGAATGCCATGCATCAATGCACATGATATTCTCTAGAATCTCTTGGCATTCCTGCAGAGTGTGTTTGGTGAACGAACCACCAGATGCGGCGTTCAGCTCAGCTTGACTTGGTCTGTTTAACCCTTGGTAGAATGTCTGCAGCTGCAACCACATCTCTTGTCCATGGTGGGGACACTTCCTCATGAGTCCTTGATATCTCGCCCAAGCTTCTGCTAATGATTCAAAGTTTGATTGAGCAAAATTTTGGATCTTGGCTCTGAGCTCCTTAGTCTTCCTTGGCGAGTAGAATCTAGCTAGAAACTTTTGTGATAGATCAGCCCATGTTGTAAGTGCGTGGTTAGGTAGGCTTGAAATCCAGTCAGTTGCCTCATCCCTTAAAGTAAACTTGAAGACCCGCAATTTAATTGCTTCGTCTGACACTCCATTGTACCTGAAAGTAGCACAAATCTCATTAAATTTAGTCAAATGTGCAGCAGGATCGGGATCCGTGTTTGGATTCCCGCTGAATGTATTTTGTAGAAGTAATTGGATGGTAGAGGTTTTAATCTCGAATTGGTGAGCTTCCACTGGTGGTAGGAGAATGCTCTGATGTAGGTTATTGGTATGAGGTGTTCCATAGTCACAGAGATATCTTGGTGGCTCTGCGACATTTATAGGTTCCTCTTGTTGATTTCTTTGGACCACCTGGTTATTCTAGTGTCCACCTCCTGCATTCTGCCTAGTGGCATCAGCGCCAACATTTTCCATTGTGTCTGAACTGACACTTCCCTCACCAAGTTTCTTCTTTAAAGCTCTTATCTTCAACTGTCCTGGTTCTCGTAAATCTGTATCACTAAGCAAATCACTTGGAGTGGATTTAGATCTTGTGAGCATAAAATAACTTAAGTGACAGACACACGATTAAAGCTGAGTGTAAAGCAAAAATTAAAAAAAAATGAAATAGTCGAAACACAACTTATATAGAAAGGGTTGGCTCAATTGCTCCCCGACAACGGCGCCATTAACTTGACGCCCTGCGTTTTTAACACAGAAAAGGACACGACAAGCGTACCAGTCGTCAAGTAGTATTTTTGGAAATTAAGTTCCGGATTATCGTACCCAAGGGAGCACGAGTCAAGCACGTTCTATATCAAAATCGTTGTCAAGCTATTTCGATGAAATGATGGTTTTGTTTTAAAACATGAAAAGTAAACAGTAAGCGAAATGACAGTGAACCAGTAATCACAAAGCTTAGAAGAGTTTTAATTCAGAGAAAAGGTAATCTAAGGTTGTGGGTTCATAGAGACCGTTTCCAATGCATTAAATGACGATGAACAAAATGTAGTTATCTGATTTTAGGGGCAACGAATTATCTCTCAAACTAGTCCTAACTCCTCACGTTGTTTCGGACCCTAATGGAATCTAACCACCCAGCTCTCACGAATCAGGATGTAGGGAGACCCAAAGCATTACGTTATTTGATAATTTCTAACTTTCGGTTTGAACCCTATGGTTATTGCAATCGTGTTAACCTAGTTATCACTAGTCTAGATTTAAACCCAATTTGCATAAGATTTCTGACCTAATTGCAACCCACCTCTCACGAGTGTCAGATTGCAATTCCCACCTTCTATCATGCCTACCCGGGAGATAGAGCATTAAGCTTAAATCAAATGCAAACCCTAAATGAAATCATTCTACACAATCCTCATTCATACAATCAACACATTGGAAAGCAAATCTCTAATCCCCCATAACCCTAGATTATGGGGTTTTAGTTACTCATGACCAAGGAAGAAGAAAACACCATTGATGAACATGAACAAAGCTTCATAATTGACCAAAGTAGAGAAATACAATACCCAATATTTGATTACAATGATGTTCTTCAAGTGGAAATCCTCTCCTCAAGCTTGCTCTCAACTCTCCTCTCTTCTTAGCTCTCAAAATTACAAGTTGTTGAATTTTGGGTTAAATAGGGTAAAAATCGAATCTGAAACGAATCAGGGAAGCCAGTCTGTGCACGCATCACGGCTCCTTGATGGGACCCGTCACGGACCTTGTCACGCCTCCTTGATGGATCAGAGAGTTTTTGGCCGTTTTTATGTCTTCGTCACGAATCCGTGATCCTACCCGTGACGGGTTCTGTCACGGATCCGTGATGGTCTTGGGCCCTTGACAAAAGTTGTAGATCTCTGAATTCTCTTCGATTTGACATAAAATTCAAGGCAATCGGAGTTTGTATGAGGAAATTATGCTCTTTGCAAGATCAGCCAACTTCCAAAACTGACAAAACCGTGTTTTCCTCTATTTTAGCCATTTTTCAGATCAAATCACCTACAAAACATAATGAGAGACACAATACGAGTAATGAGAGAAAAGTGGTACAAATTATCCAATCTCGGGACTAAAATGCTCAAGAATGTGGGCTAAAAACATCTAGAACGATGCAATTTATGTCCACATCAACACGCACAAGCTCAGTCGCTGCCGAACCTCACGGAACCTCGCGATCTCTCTAAGACCTCGCTCCACTGTCGTCGTCGTGCCTACCAACTCTGAACATAACCAATCCTCGGGGTGAGGACTCGATCCAGCACCAGGGCTCTTGAGCCCTCTCTCGAACCTCCTGTATCGGTTCGCTTCTCTAACTCCGCAGGCACGACAGACCCTAGTCAACACCACCCCACCACCAACCGGCGTGTCACGACGTAGGGGTGGACTCAACGGCTCTAAACTCAGCCCAACTCGACGAACAAACGAGTGTGATATCCCGGCATCCAATGAAACTGACGCCCAAAACGGAAAACCGAACACCCACTCCATTAGTCACCCCGATAAGGTCTAGTGCAACCTTCACACGGTCCTCTAGGCATTTACTTGTAACTTTCCGCAACCAAACCAGTGTTCGCTACTCGTCCCTTGCGGGAAAAGTAGTAAAGGGGATGAGCGTTATGCTCACCTCCACGGACACCCGTTCGATTAGGGCATACTAATAACGCACTACATACTTACCGATCTAACCAGGGCGAACCACTACCTCGAAACCGGATGCCAAACGTCACACTGCTCACGCCATCAACACCTTAAGTACTCGATTACGTAAGATAAACCTCGACACGGGAAATACGTCCTCAATTCAGTAATCACTATTGTTCGCAACCCCAATACCCCAAAGACCCGATCACGTAGGGAAACCTCAAACGGGGATCATGTTCTCAGCTAAGCCAACACTGTTCCTCACAATATCGATACTCCAGTTACTCGATCGTGTAGGGAACCTCAAATAACCCACTCGCGTGAAGGAAACCTCAATCACCCATTCACGCGAGGGAAAACTCGAACACCCGTTTACATAGGGAAAAACCTGATTCGTATGGCGCCGCACCGCACCAATCCTAACCTCCCTCCGTGGTGAGACTCTCACACCGAGGCACTGTACTACTACCGTACGTTATCGATGAATCTCGAACCCAAGACCTCATCCCTTAACACCGAGCCTACGGCCTCTACAACCCAAAACCGCGAACACAAACACGTAAAACCAACGCTCAAACCGCACGAACGTGAACCGAGTCACACAAACACAAACCTAAATGCACAACGAAACAATTTTTTTTTGAAGATAACCGGCTGGACCGGTTCGGCACACGACCCGGGCCGTGCCACCTTCCGGGCCGGTAACCAAGCCGGGCCATGCCCCATACCGGGCCGGCACCAAAGTCCTACCGGGCCGGCACCTAACCCGTGCCGGGCCCCTTACCGGGCCAGCGTCCGAACTCTGCCGGGCCCCTTACCGGGCCGGTACTCCGTCCTGCCCAATTCACCTTCTGGGCCAAACCAGTGACCCCGATTTCCTAGCGGTGATAATTTCGCACTACTTACACCCGCTATGTCTACCCTAGGGTATTCGTAACTTTCCCGGCTAAAAGCGACCCGTACACTAGTACGTCACCGACAACGACCACCAAACACATAACACGGTTACGGCAACTCAAGACCGACCTCAAACACAAGCCAACACGACCGAGTAATAACAATACACGCCCACCGGGCCAACCAACACCGAACCACGCCCACCGGGCCAATCAAAATCAAACACCCACGCCCAATGGCGCCAAAAAAAATCAAAACACGCAATTCCTCGACCTATCACAATTCCTCGACACGAAGTCGGATCAGGCTGTCGACCTATCGCAGTTCATCGACACTAAGTCGGATCAGGCTGTCGACCTATCGCAGTTCATCGACACTAAGTCGGATCAGGCTGTCGACCTATCGCAGTTCATCGACACTAAGTCGGATCAGGCTGTTGACCTTTCGAACTCACAACTTCAGGTAACCACAATCACAATCACAGGCAAGTTCAAACACACAGGCACTCAAGGCCACTCAAGACACCTCAACAGTCAATACTCGGGTTCAACAACCCCACGGGCACTCACGGCCACTCAAGACATACCAACGGTCAAGACTCGGGCTCAACAACCCCACGGGCACTCACGGCCACTCAAGACACACCAACGGTCAAGACTCGGGCTCAACAACCCCACGGGCACTCACGGCCACTCAAGACACACCAACGGTCAAGACTCGGGCTCAACAACCCCACGGCACTCACGGCCACCCCAAAAGACCAACAGTAAAACACGGGCACTCACGGCCACCCAAGAAACCAGTTTAAATAACACGGGCTCTCATGGCCACCCAAGACACCAACAATCAATTACGGGCTCTCATGGCCACCCAAGACACCAATTTAAATAACACGGGATCTCATGGCCACCCAAGACACCAAAAATCAAATACGGGCTCTCATGGCCACCCAAGACAGAAATTAAACAGTCAACCTCCGGGCATGGTCATATGCCTCCAGTAATTCTAACATCGCTAAGTTCTCTGTTCCTACGACACTACTAAGTGTCACATGCTTTTCTCATAAACGCTACAATCCCGTAACACGCCTTTCTAATATTCGATAAACCTAATTAACCCACGACAACCCGGTGCCACATGCAATTCTACTGTTAACTTTCCCTAGTCAGGGCCGAGATCCGGCTACTTTTCCCTACCTCGCGACGAAACCACAGCAGCGTCTCCTAGCTGCTGACGACCGGGCCAACGCCGTCTTCCAGGGCGAAGTCCGCGTCTGGGTGTAACTCCGGTTTTCTCTTCGATCGAAGCCGCACTCTAAATTTAACACGAAGTCACAAATTAAAAACGGTTCCACCGTAAAATTAAAGGTTACGATTAGTCCGTTTTAAATCCGACAATTGTCTTTTAAACTCGAGCGGGCTAAAAGTAGGATTACGACGAATCGGGTTCGAACACCCGAGCACCGAAACCGGTGCACGTTTCCCGAGGCACGGTCCCAATACACAGATCTCGAGGCCCGGGTTTCATGGCACGATTCCCGAGGTACGAGTTTCGTGGCACGATTCCCGAGACACCCGTTTCAGCGTTCCACTTTTAAAACTCGTTCTAAGTCCGATTAACAGACCAGTTTAGCCAAAGATCCAGATTTTATTCACCAGTCCCAAAACCATTTTAAATCGAACCCGTTTTCTAAACTAGTTGGACTTACTTCAAAGTTCTTTCCTTTTAATCAATCTGAATTTGTTTAAACCTCAGATCCTTTTAACAAAATTATTTTCTTTAAATTTCATATTCATTTTCTTCTTCACAACGTGCAGATCCCCAAAAATCCTTCTGTTTTTCCCCAAAGACCAGATCCAAAAATGCTCGAGAATAAAAAGGGAGAAGAAGGGGGGTTTTGATCAATAAAACGACCGGCCAACGGCGAAAATGTCGCCGTCCGAGGAACTCACGGTGGTAGCTCACCGAAGGGAAGGGGTGGTGGTGGCGGCGCGATGGTTACGCGAGGATCCGGAGTCGTGCGGGGCGGGGACGACGTCTCGTGAACCCGAGCTCCGTCTCCCGCCGTTGGTCGCTTTGATACGGTCACCGGACAGGACGTGGTGGCTGGGATCGAGCATCGGAGAAGAGAGGGGGAAGTCGGTAGCGAGGAACGGAGAGGACGGGCTCGGGCTCGGGACTAAGTGAGTGGGGGTGGAGAGGGAGGAACGGAGAGTGGGAGGCGACGTGACCGGAGCTTGAGGGAGGGTCGCCGGAGAGGATGAAGATGTGAGAGAGAGAGGCGGGTGGGATCGGGAATTAGAGGAGAAGAGGAGTGAGGCTGCGAAAATTAGGGCTCAATCCCTAATTTTGACTTTATACCCAAGCCCTCAACTGGCTTGGGCCTCTGATCGGGCCAGCCGGGATTGGACCTCCGCGCTGGGCCTGGTCCGAGCCTGAACCTCTTTCATTTTTTTTTTGACTTTTCTTTTTGACCCACTTGTTTACAAAAGCTTACCTCCAAGTTTCGAATTTCAGTTTACTATTCTTTTAAAATGAAGTGGGTTTTACACCAATTACCTGATCACACAGGGGAAACCTCAAACAAACCACTCACGTGAGGGAAAACTCAAACCGCCCGCTCACGTGAGGGAAACCTCGAACACCCGCTCACGTGAGGGAAAACCTTAAACAACCCGCTCACGCGAGGGAAACCTCGAACACCCGTTCACGTAGGGGAAACCTAGTTCGTATGGCGCCACAGCGCATCAACCCTAACCCCTCTCTGTGGCGAGTCCCTCACACCGAGGCGATGTATCACCACCGTAGGTTATTGACGAGTCTCGAACCCACGATCTCACCCTTTAACACGGAACTTACGACCTCTACAAACCAACACAATCACAATGCACGCAAGAGTATCTTAATCTTCTCACACGACCCGCACCCTTGTGCGCCACACACGTTCGATCATAAACTTACCAAACACACGAACAACAAACACACACAAATTCACGTCACCCAAACTCAATCACAAGCCCATAAGGCCAACCAATTGTAAAACACACGCCCACAAGGTCAACCAATTTTAAAACATACGCCCACAAGGCCAACCAATTTTAAAACACACGCCCACAAGGCCAACCAATTTTAAAACACACGCCCACAGGGCCTATTAGTTTAAATTTTTTATCCTTTTCATCGTAAAACTCATTTTTGACATCACGTAGTTACAACCCGGTCTAGGCGTCCCCGAACTACGTTGTACCCACTGGATATCAGCATCGTCACGTTCGACTACATGGGCGCCCTGAGTCGAGTCGTGACAGCCTGAAAACGTTTCACGCAACAACACACAGTTATTACGCCAGTATCAAAAATACTGCACATACACACAACAACAACCAAGACTTAGGTCACTACGGGTCTACACACGGTTTTCGACTTGCACCACCAACGCATGACGGGACTTTTAATGACTCAACTCTCCCCACCTAATTGACGTACAGTCCGAGGTGTGAAACCTCGAGCTCTGATACCAAGCTGTCACGCCCCGAATTCAGTAGGACCGAACCCGGAACGCGAACGGTGAAACAATAAAACAATTTTCAAACATTTTAATAAAACCGCTTAAAATCACCACTTTGAGTTAAACAAAATAATATTTTACAACTTAAAATACGTCCAAAACAAGCGGACAAAAACCAAAGCGTACGTCGCTAGACTCCCAAGGACCCGAACTCCCGCTCCCAGCTCTTCAAGCTTCGAGAGCTCTCCTAGTCCGTCTCACAACCAGTACCTGTAGGAAACGCAGCTAGGGGTGAGCGTTCGCTCACCACCACGGATACCAGACTAACCTACGGAAATTTCACAGGCTACAAGGAAACGGCCCAACTAAGACCGCTGTAATGACGGCTAAGCTTTTTGGATCCAAAACGGGCCTAAAAAGGACCAAAACGTCGCTCGGTTGACTTTTCCGGCAATAAGTCAACTTTTACCAAATTGGTCAAAAAGTTGCCCTGAGTCCCCCAGAACTCACTTTGGTCGATATCGGGGTCAACTTAAGTCCGATATGACCCTCGGGGTCAATTTTAGGTTCATTTAGGTGTCTGTCCAAAAAAATTGATTTTTTCTGTTTTTTCGGAGACTGACCGGCGTTGACCGGGAGCGGTTCTTACAATCTACCCCCCTTAAAGGAATTTCGTCCGTGAAATTTAAAACAGACGTACCTCAAGAATCGAACAGATCGGGGTACTTCGCGCAAACCTCGTCCTCGCGCTCCCAAGTCGACTCAGCCCCATGGTGTCGCCACTGCACCCGTACTAGGCGAATAACCTTGCCACGCAGGACCTGCTCCCGTGTGTCCTTGATTCGAACCGGCTGCTCCTCATAAGAGACATCGTCAGCCACCTCGATATCTGCCCACTCAATGACGTAGGAGGGGTCCGCATTGTACTTCCGCAACTGGGACATGTGGAAGACGTTATGAACACTCCCAAGTTGCGGTGGTAATGCCAGACGATAGGCCACTGCTCCCACTCTGCTCAAGATCTCGAAAGGGCCGATGTACCGCGGGGTTAACTTGCCTCCGCCGCGGCTGAACCGTACCAGTCCCTTCCTCGGGCTCACCTTCAGCAACACGTGGTCACTGACTGCGAACTCAAGAGGTCGGCGTCGTCTGTCAGCGTAGCTCTTATGACGACTCTGTGAGGTCTTCAACCGCTCGCGTAATAGCGCGACCTTCTCTGTCGTCTCTCGGACAAGCTCTGGCCCCAGCAGGCTCTCGTCTCCCACCTCTGCCCAGCACACTGGCGATCGACACGGCCTACCATACAACGCTTCGAACGGTGCCATCCTAATACTGTCCTGGAAGCTGTTGTTGTAGGCGAAATCGACCAACGGTAGGTGACTTTCCCACGACCCCCTAAAGTCTAGCACACATGCCCGCAGCATGTCCTCCAAAATCTGAATCGTGCGCTCGGACTGGCCGTCTGTCTGGGGATGGTGTGCCGTACTGAGCAGAACCTCGGTCCCCAACACGGTCTGCAGACTCGGCCAAAATCTGGACGTGAAACGAGGATCCCTGTCAGACACTATCGACACAGGGACTCCATGGAGACGCACTATCTCCTGAATGTACAGTCGGCTCAACTTGTCGATCGGATCGGTCATCCTCATGGCCAGGAAATGGGCCGACTTGGTCAACCGATCGACTACCACCCATACCGCATCATGTCCCCTCGGCGATCTCGGCAATCCACTCACGAAGTTGATCGTGACGTGCTCCTACTTCCACTGGGCAATCGGCAGTCACTGCAATAATCTGGCAGGACGCTGATGTTAGGCTTTCAACTGCTGACAGGTGAGACATCTCGATACAAATTCCGCGACCACTCTCCGCATCCCGCTCCACCAGAAGTGCCTCCTGATGTCGCGATACATCTTGGTGCTACCCGGGTTCACTTTAAGACGCGAATGATGTGACTCTCGCAATACGTCGTCTCTACAGTTGCGCGACACGAATAACCCTCCTCGATACCGTAGCCCCCAATCAGCACTGAGTTCCCAGCCTTCCGCATCGACACCGCTGACGACCCTCTCTCTCATCTCTGACGTCTCGACATCCTCCGACTGCGCCTCCATCACTCGGGCAAGTAGTGAGGGCTGAGCCACCAATGAGCACATGGTCACGCCACCAGTAACCTCATCTAGCTCAAGCCCGAACGTGCCCAGTTCCCCCATCATGTCCCACTCCCGGACTGATATGCTAGCAAGGCCCGTAACCGACTTCCTACTCAGGGCGTCGACGACCACATTCGCCTCACCCGAATGGTAGAGTAGCTCAAAGTCGTACTCCTCAAGTAGCTCCATCCATCGCCGCTGGCGCATGTTCAGGTCTCGTTGAGAAAAGATGTATTTGAGGCTCTTATGACCCGAGAACACCTGAAATCTCTCGCCATACAGATAATACCGCCAGCCTTTCAGCGCGAACACTACTGCTGCTAATTCCAGGTCATGGGTAGGATAGTTGCGCTCGTGCATCTTCAACTGCCTGGAGCCATAAGCAACAACTCTACCCAACTGCATCAGTACATAGCCCAGTCCTTCCCCGGACGCGTCACAATAGACCTCATAACCGACCCCTCGCTCTGGCATTATCAACACTGGGCCATTGATTATCCAGATTGGATGGCCACCGAAATTCAGGGGGGTGGTGATTGATTACGAAATCAATTACAAGATATGCATTAATTAAAAAGATATTAAAAGATATGCATTAAATCTGGGCCTTTAATTATATGATCCAAGGGCCCAAATTGAAAGTTCTGCGTTCTGACGAAAGATAGAAGTTTGTACCTGATTGTTATCCTATATATATATATATATATATATATATATAGGATCACTATCAGGTACAAACTTTATATATTCGTCAGAACGTAGAACTTTCAATTTGGGCCCTTGGATCATAGAATTAAAGGCCCAGATTTAATGCATATCTTGTAATTGATTTCGTAATCAATCACCCCCACCCCCCCTGAATTTCGGTGGCCATACGATTTGGATAATAAATGACCCATATTGGTTCTACGTTCTGACCCGAAACAAGGTTTGTACTCGATAGTCCCCCTATATATATATATATATATATAAGGTGGCTATCTAGTAAAAGCCCTCCTTATTGTGCAAACTACGAACCAATCTAAGCCACAGGATGCGGTCAAAGTGACGTCAGCAGAGCGCGCGCGATGCTGACACGTGGCAGATGCGCGCGCGCCTCTGCCCGCGCGCGTGAGCGTGTTGACCACGCGCGCGCACGGTGCTAATAGTTTGGCGCGCACAGTGCTAATAGGCCAACCTATTAGCACTGTGCGGCCAAACTATTAGCACCGTGCGCGCCATGTGTCAACACTGTGCGCGCGCATCAGCAGCGCGCGCGCCCACGTGTCAGCACCTGGTGAGTTCGTAGTTTGCACAATAAGGGGTGGTTTTTACCTGATACCAATCTTATATATATATATATGTAGGGGAACAATCAAGTACAAACCCTCCTTAGATCGGAACATAGAACTAATCTACACCATTCAATATAGCAAATCAAGGGCTAAGATTTTTGATAAATTCTGATTCCAAAATATGTTCACGCGCATTGTTTGTGGGTATTTTCGGGAAAAAAAATAGTGGGAATCGTAAAATACAAGTGGGAAATCGTAATTGGCTGCTATTTTCGTTTTTTTTTCACCAAGTTTACTATTTTGATCTTTCCCGCTTCGTTTCAACTCCGATTTAATTTTTTCTTGAGCCAATATTTTTATTTTTCCAAGAACTATCTATCAAGTAGCATATTGAATATTTTTTGAAACAAGAAAAAAAAGATTTACTCAAACAAACAAAAAAATAAACGAAATTAATGTATGTTTTGTAATTTTCAGTTGTATGTGTACGCTAAACCTAATGTATGTTTATAGGAGCTAAAACTCAATGTATGTTTTTGCCATTTTCATTTGTATGTGTAGGCTAAACTTAATGTATGTTTTTATTTTTTCGGAACTGCATATGTCTAAGCTAAACTTAATGTATGTTCTTCCCATTTTCATTTGTATGTGTAAGCTGAATTGAATGTATGTTTTTACCATTTTCATCTGTATGTGTAAGTTAACCTTAATGTATGTTTTCGCAAATGCATTTGTATGTATACTACCCATAACTTTTCACTTTACAACATAAACATACATTAAGTTTAGGGTACACATACAACTGAAAATTACAAAACATACATTCATGTCGTTTCTTTTTTTTGTTTGAGTAAATCGTTTTTTTCTTGCTTCAAAACGTATTCAATATGATACTTGATAGATAGGTCTTGGAAAAATAAAATTATTGGTGCAAGAAAAAATTAAATCGGAGTTGAAACGAAGCGGGAAAGATCAAAATAGTAAACTTGGTGAAAAAAAAGTCAAAATTACCCTCAAATTCGAAATTAAAGCCAATTTCAGCATATTTTTATGCGCATGTAGTTAAAATTGGAAAAAAAAAATCTCACCCATCCAATAAAATATTTTATAGGATGAGATTAGATCTACGTTCTGATCAATTTGTGAGGTTTGTACATGATTGTGATCATATATATATATAGGATAATAATCAGGTACAAACTCTATATCTTCGTCAGAACGTAGAACTTTCAATCTGGGCCCTTAGATTATAGAAATAAAGGCCCAGATTTAAAATACATGTACTTATTATATAAAATACATATTTTTTTATAAGCTCGAAAAATATTATTAGATAAAAACCTCATTCCAAGAAGGAAATGAGAAATGAGAACAACGATAACCATGTAACTCATACAATGAGCTAGGGGCTAATGCCCGGAAAAAACAAAAAACAGGAAGTAAAGAAGCCCCAATCACCAAACAGGCATCTCACCGAGACCAATGAACAATGCCTCAGGGTAGACAGGTGAATCCTCTGGTCTCAAAGAGACTAAGTGATCCGTGCCCCTCCACTCTAAAAGTAGATCGGCCCTTAACGTCCCCCCGGATGAGCACACATCGGACCTCAGTGGGAAACAGGCATAACCTGAAAGGAATTGAGAACTCCTAACTTCCCGAAAAAACAAAACCAAAACATAATGGCTAAGCAAAAACACAAAACAACCACTAAAGAGCCGACCCAGCCCTCCTCGGCCGAATACACCAACCCGGCTTCCTGCACCAATCCACAAAAGAAAACCAGATCTCATAGACTGAGATTGCCACATAATAACGTACAAGTGATTCTGAATCTTTCCAAAAAGAACATCCCCCGACTCCATCACCTGATTAAAAACCGCTGCATTCCTCAATAGCCAAAGATGCCAAATAGTCACATAGCAGACTCGAATCCACACCTTCCAAAAACGAAATGAACCCACACTTCTCCACATTACCACCACATCCGCCATAGTCTGTGGCATAACCCAACACAAACCCCACCACTCAAAAACTCTACCCCATATCCACCACGCAACAGAATAGTGCAAAAGAATATGATCAGTAGTCTCCATAAAAGACTTGCACAATGGACAGAATATCTGATTTAAAGTAAAATACATACCCCTCTCTTGCAGGAAAACAGAGGTAGGTAATGCATTCTGAACCGCTAACCACATAAGTACATTGTGTTTAGGTGGTATACCTGCCACCCATAATACTCTAGCCCAAGGCTTCGGCTCAACCAACTCCTCCCCCATCAACAAAGAATATGCTTCAGAAACTGTAAATCCGGATGAGGACTTTCTCCATAATAAAACGTCATCAAGATCAGGCGAAAGCACACAATCCTCTATGAGCTCAGATAAAGTTGAAACCTCATCTCTTTCCAACTGCCCACGGATATGACGAAAGGAGACCGACCACCCCTGTCCACTCCAATAATCAGCAACAACTCCCCCCTTGTTAGCTGCCCTCATGTATGCTAACGGGAACCGCACCCTCAAGGTGACATCTCTAACCCAAACAGCATCCCAAAAAGCAATGTCTACTCCTCTTCCCAAATTCCATGAAAGTCCCTGGTTGCCAAACAAGCTAGAAAAAAGAGGATCAGCAGCAAGGTCCAGAATATGACTAAATAGATAACAGTTTCCGGAATTATCTAAACGAGTCAAATCCCACTCTGTCACTTCCCAACCCATCCTCAAACAAATTAATACCTTCCACAAAGAAACTTTGGTAGTTGCAAACCGCCACCACCATTTAGCTAACAAAGCCAAATTCATAGTCTCCAACCTACGTAGGCCCAGTCCTCCCAAGTGTTTAGGTTGGCACACCAGACTCCATCTCACCTTATTCAAAACCCTTCCATCACCTCCATTACGCCATAAAAAATTTCTCTGTATTGCTTCTAGAGCTCTGATCACCCCTTTAGGCGCTTTGAATAAGGACATAAAAAACAATGGTAACCCAGATAATGTTGACTGTATTAAAGTAATTCTACCAGCCATTGATAAGTATTTAGCATGCCATAAATCCAAAGCTGAGTGATACTTACTGATCACCGGCGCCCAAGTCGCTAACATCTTAGGAGATGCTCCAAGAGGTAAGCCCAAATAAGTCATAGGAAACGACCCAGAATCACAACCAAGAACCCTGCTGACTTCCTCTGCTGACAAAACCGAAGCGTTCATTACAATTGATTTCGATTTTGCAAAGTTCACCTTTAAACCTGAAACCAGCTGGAAAGCTTCAAGATCAAATTTCAACAAAATTAGTTCAGCCAAGGAACCACGAAAGAAAAGTAATGTGTCATCAGCAAACTGAAGATGGGTAACAGAGAAGGCGAAACTGCCAATATTCACCCCACGAAAATACCCAGCTTCTTTGCTAGCCTCTAAATACTGATGGAGTCCTTCAGCAACAATCAAGAACAAAAAGGGAGATAACGGACAGCCTTGACGAATTCCATTCACCATTTTAAAATCCCGAGAAGGAACACCATTAACCAAGACAGAAAGATGGGACCGCATACAAGAAGCTATCCAATTCCTCCATCTTCTACCAAAATTCATCTATACGAAGACTTCCTCAAGGTAACCCCACTGCACTAAATCATAAGCCTTCTCGAAGTCCAGTTTCAAAGTCACCGTCTCCAGTCTAGATTTCTTCACATACTGAATAATTTCTGAGGCAATAAGAACTCCATCAATCAGTTGCCTCCCTGCTACAAATCCACTATGGTTATCACTAATCAGATCACTGATAACTAACTTCAGTCTGTTGGCTAAAACCTTAGCCAAAATCTTGTACGAGCTCGAAATAAGACTAATCGGTCTATATTCTCCAAAAGATTCAGCTTGTGCATGCTTGGGAATCAACATGATAAAAGTAGAATTCAACCCCTTACCCAGAGAACCTAAATGATAGAACTCGTCAAAAAAACGTTTCACATCATCTTTTATAATTTCCCAAGCTACCTTAAAGAATTTTAAGGTAAACCCATCTGGCCCCGGGGATTTCTCACTGCTGCAATCACTAATGGCCTTTTCAATTTCCACCACCGAGAAGGGTTGTTCAATAGTAGTTCGTTGATCATATGATAACACCTTAAAAGGTAAAGGAGGCAAAGTACCCCGATCAGGCAAGGGGTTGCAGAAACGCTGCTCAAAATGACATGCCGCCTCTTCCAAAATTTCGGCCGGTTCTGACAATACACGATCTCCACACCTAATTTTAGACAACCGGTTCCTGTGAGCTCAAAAGTTGGCAATTCTATGAAAGAACCGCGTGCATCTATCACCACAACGAAACCATGACATCCGAGCCTTCTGGCGCCAAATTCTGTCTAGGATCTTTTGTTCTAGAATCAAGACTGCCCGTAGCCAAGATCGATGGCTCAACTCAGATCCTGACAAGCTTCTCTCTTCGTGAATCTTGTCCAAAGCATCAATCTCAGCAACCAAAACTTTCACTTTCTCCTCCACATTGCCAAAAACATCCTTGTTCCAATTCTGCAAGTCCAGTCGCAGGGATCTCAACTTAAAAAAGAGGGTATAGCTGGCCGAAGCATGATCACCATAAGAAGCCCAATAGGATTGTACCGCTTCCAAAAAATTGGGATGATCTACCCATGCATTCATAAATTTTATCGGTCTGGCTCCCCACACTGATTCGTCTACCTTCAAGAGTAATGGTCTATGATCAGATAAAAACCTTGGCAACGCAACCTGAGTCAAAGGGCTAAACATAGATAAAAATTCTGCAGAAACCAAAAATTTGTCAATATGAGAAACTTTGTCAGCAGAATGAAACCAAGTGAATTGAGGTCCTGATAAAGGAAGGTCAAGAAGATCCATTCCCAAAACAAAATCCCGAAAACCACTAATGTCCGCCTGAGCAGAATGACAATTACGTCGTTCATCTGCAGACAGAACAACATTAAAATCCCCAGCACATACATTAATCTCAGCAATAGAACCACAATGCGATAACAATTCCTCCCAAAAATCTCTTCTAGCCCGAGAACCATTGGGAACATAAACATCTATCAAAGACATTCTCACATTTGCTGAAATACACAATCCAGTCCAAATAGAAGCAATTTGTACAGGTATAACTGACTCCATAATAAAACTGTTATCCTGCCACAAACTAAGCACCCCACCTGCTGAGCCTACAGGAGGGATATAATGAAAACTCCACCCTCCGTGTAAACCCACACTTCTTAAAAATGCATAATCAACCATCTCCACTTTTACTTCCTGAAGCATAATAAAAATAGGTTTATGTTTCATTATCACATCCCTCAGACATCTACGTTTCTGAGAGGAATTAAGACCCCTCACATTCCATGAGAGAGCCCTCATCACGGTTCATAAATTGGGTGTAACGCCCTCAAGAGAATCAGAGGGCTCGGTGTCCACACAAATCAATTCATCACCAGATACATTACAACCAACTTCACCATTTTCAAAACCAATACCCGAATCAACAACTTTACCAGCGTTTTTTAGTTTCTGTAGCTTCTGAAGTTGTAGATTACGAATAAAAGACCAAGCATCCTTTTTTGCAGCAGGATTAAGAACATGAAAATACGAATTACTAACCCCTTTAGCTCGTTCTCGATCAAGGGAGCGTGTTCTGGACCTTGTTTGTATTGTATAAGTAGTATTGTCTATAGAATCAGCAGGGGTAACTGGAGAAACGGGCTGACGTGGCTGTCGTGTTCTACAAGTAACGTTTCCCCTCTTTGGTGTTCGCTCACGAGCTGCTGATAACGGGGGAAATTGAATCGGGTCTGCCAAAGTAGTGTCTGCAGCATAAACAGCACCGTCCGCTTCTATTGGAGTCGCATTGTGGTCTTCTGAAACGCGTTTGTCCAAGTCGTTCGAAGGGGTAGAATTCTGTCCCGTTTCTAACTCTAATGCTGACGAGTTCAATGGGCTTTTTGGGCTTATAACTGATAAGTGATTCAAAAACACTTCTGCATCCTGAAAATCTGACTTGGAATCGCTATCTCCACTGTCTGGTAAATCGTGTTCCATCTCACCCACAGGAGAATCCGGTACTTCTGAAACCTCAGTAATAGACAGCTTAAATGTACCATCACCTATATTGAGCTGAAATGTCTGTGGAATAACAACAATATCCGAAAAAAGCAGCAAAACATAATATCGGACTAACAAATCAACATAATTAGGTATAGGAATCACTGATACCACAGTACCGAGATGCTGAAAAACGTGATCCAACGCTGCCTTTTCCGAACAGTAATATGGTACTCCAAAGACCTCAAACCAACTCCAATTCTCCCCTTTTAACACCAGACCGCCTTCTAAACTCAGGACGTTAAACCAGGTCGTGAACCATCGCAATTCGGTCTCACGTAGCATTGAAGCGAATAACACATCCGAGCATAGTAACAACTAGAAATTTGAGGGAATACATCGAACCTCCATTCCTTTAGCTCCACAAACCTCCATTTCCTCTTTAACCTGTTCCAGATCATAACCAGCACGAAGGGATACAATGGCCCCTTGTTTGATACGATCTACTTCATCCCCACGCAACAACGCATTGCCTCGAGCCCCTGTAATTGCCGGTCGAGACTCCACAGTCTCCGATTGTTTAGGGCGCCAAACCGTACGTCTCCGAGCACCGAATTTTCCTCCAGCCTCCATCCAATCCAAGGCAACAAACAGAATGTACCCCTTGACCTTTTCCCGTTTTGACTGTCAATCAATTTCGCAGCTTCTTCTCGGGATCGAACGTAAACAAATCCAAAGCACTTACCAATCCGATTAGGATGTTTAACAACCAGGGATTTGGCCAAAGGAACCACACTGCCAAAATACGAATCGAACCATGTCTGTGTCGTTCCAAATGGTATATTGCTGATAAAAACCTTAATCAGCCGATCTGTCGCGCCGGAACCAGCAAAAACTCCACGCCTAATCTCGCCTGTGGGAGACCGTCGGCCACGAGAGTCACCATCCTCCCAGCCATAACATGAATCGCGTGTCCGATCTCCATCCGTGGCCACCAGCGCCGACGTCGACCCTTCTCCCCTCATTCCTTTTTTAAGTTAATTTTTGCTCATAAAATACATATTATTATTTTAATGCATAAAATTATATTATTTTTAAATAATACATAATTAAAAGTAATAAATAAATGTAATCCTCCTAGTCCCCGACTAGTCCCTGCCTAGAGCCTAGGGGTCCTCAACGCCCGACTAGCGCCTAGCACCGTTTACAACCATGCTTACGAGCACATAACCCAAAATCCAGTTTTGGTCATGTCCCGAGACAACTCCCTTTTGGCCATTCTCCATAAATGTGTCAATGAGTTTCATCCTCCAGTGTGACCCTTAGGTTTATGCATGTCAATAGATCAACGTAAAATCCCATAGAGCCGCCATCCTTATTATTTTCAATCACTGTTCCTTGATATGTGAGATGACTGAATATATGATACCCAGTATAATGTGCATGGCCATGCTATTCTTTCAGTCACTCTCGATCAAGTGGCCGAGAACCGATATCTTTCCCATACCGAAGTATGAGGGATAAATCCCTTAGCCGTCTTTCGTTTCACTCATGCAATCCGTCCCCAAGCCAATCCTGGTCGTTATGGAAGCCCTGTTACGGACAACGTTAGGCTCAGGTCAGACTCGGTTGTTTACTGCATAGCGATCACAAAGACTCATTGGTCTAAGGATACATGACAAGCTACGACAATGAATATGTTCATGACTTGATCTATGGCACATATTCATGTCGGGTCGTCCAATATCACGTCTCACATGATATCTATGATCAGACTCCGGAATCTCATTCCAATGACTAACAGAACGTAAGCCATAAAGAGCCATCTTTCATACTAGTCACTTCTAGTGAAGCTTTGTTAATTAGGGACCCGTCGAGTGTGATCTATCTCGATCTATGGTTATATTTGCATTGTGGGCATAGATCAGAGCACACATCGATATATTACTCCAACACATAAGTAATATGAAGACGCTTTAATTTTATTGCTAACGATGATATATACATTTGGGCATTTAGGATTGAACTACGGGCATTAAGGCTAACAAACTCCCACTTGCCCTAGTTCCAATCTAAACTCCAATATGTCCCCATTAACTTTACATGTCTAACATGTTTAGGCAGCGACACTACCTTAGTCAAAGGGTTGGCTATGTTATCATCTGCTGCAATATAGGTTATCTTCACTTCACCTCGGTTCAGTATTTCTCTGATGAGGTGGATACGCCGCAGTACATGTTTGGATTTGTTATGCGATCTGGGCTTTTAGCTTGCGCAATGGCCCTTGTGTTGTCGCAAAATGGATTCACCGGGCTGGATGAGTTTTTAATTACACCCAACCCTGCCGTTAATTTCCAAATCCACACAGCCTCCTTAGCTGCCTCTGCAACATCCATGTACTTGGCCTCTGTCGTAGATTCGGTGACGGTATCTTGCTTTATGCTTTCCCAGCTAAAGCTCCATCATTCAGCGTAAACACATATCCTGACTGACTTCTAAAGTCATCTGGATTTGTCTTGGAAAACTAGCGTCCACTCATCCTTCGACGACTAGTTCAGCATCATCTTTCCCCGGGTTAGACTGATGTCTACTGGTACTACATAAGGCTTACAAGACGTCCGGTCTCGTACATGTCATGGCATATATGATCGATCATGCCCCTAGGCGCATGTGATTCGCATCATCCGTTTTAGCTCATCAGGTGTCTTAGGACACTGAGTCTTGCTGAGATGAATGCCATGACTAGTGGGTAAGAGTCATTTCTTTGAATCGAGCATTGAGAACCTACTTAATGTCTTGTTCACATAGGTTCCCTGACTTAAATCCAAGACCCTCTTGGTGCGATCTCTACATATCTTAATCCCTAAGATATAAGAAGCATCGCCTAAGTCCTTTATTGAAAAACACTTTCTCAACCAAGTTTTAGTCTCGTGCAAGGTTGGGATGTCGTTTTCAATGAGAACCAGAAAGGAATCTTGCTCCCACTAGCCTTCTTATAAACGCAAGATTCATCCTCGTTCTTGATTAAGCCAAATCCATTTACAGCTTCATCAAAACGAAGGTTCCAACTCCGAGAAGTTCGTTTCAATCCATAAATGGATTTCAACAACTTATAAATCTTTCCCTTATTCTTCGGATCGCCAAAACCTTTGGGCTGAGACATACAAACGTACTCAGTCAAATTTCCATTTAGGAAAGCGGTTTTGACATCCACTTGCCATATCTCGTAATTATGATACGCAGTTATGTCAAGAAGAATTCGGATCGATTTTGACCATAGCCACTAGGGAGAAGGTTTCCTCTTAGTCAATTCATTGGATCTTCCTATAACCTTTCGCCACTAGTTGAGCTTTGTAGGTCAGAGGGTTGTCGTCCATGTCCATCTTCACCTTAAAGATCCATTTGCATCCGATGGTCCTCACACCATTGATGGGATCAACAAGTTCCCAGACTCGGTTGTCCGACATGGATTGCATTTCCTCCCTCATGACTCCCAACCATAACTCGGAGTCGGGCCCATCCACGACTTCCTGAAAGGTGGCTGGATCATCGTGATCCACCATGACTTCATTGTCACCTCCGGATACCATATCTTGGAGGTGGAAGATTGATCCTTTCAAATCGCCTTGGACCTTCCAGAATTGTAACAGGAATTGGTTCTTACTCTACGACAATCTCTGGCTCCTTTTCTACTGGGTTGTCAATTGGTTTAGACAGATTTGTACCATCCTGAATTTCTTTGAGATGTACAGTCCTCCCAATGACGTCTTTGGAAACAAAACTCATTTTTCATGAAGACCCCACCCCAAGCGAAGAACACCAACCTCAGCCTAGATATCCTATACAAGAATCCTCTACGATATAGATATCGTACCGGAACACCTACCTCGGCCTAGATATCCTATACCAGAATCCTTTACGGTATAGATATCATACCGGAACACCTACCTCGGCCTAGATATCCTATACCGGAATCCTCTACGGTATAGATATCGTACCGGAACACCTACCTCGGTCTAGATATCCTATACCGGAATCCTCTACGGTATAGATATCGTACCGGAACACCTACCTCGGCCTAGATATCCTATACCAGAATCCTCTACGATATAGATATCATACCGGAACACCTAGCCTCGGAACATATCGTGCCGGAACACGCAGCATCGGCCACGATATCGGATCGAAACACTATCCTCGGCCTAAATATCGTACCGGGGCACGCACATACAAAGTCTCAAACATGTCACAAGGCAATAGTTCACATTAACCTTCACCACATTCTCATAGCATATCATGGTCATTAATTTAACACCGAAACATATCATAGACTAATCTACGAATTTTTGGCTCATGTGGCCTTTAACCTAAAAGGGAAATGCCTCATTTGCCCCAGTTAGCCCCTTTCCTCTTTAGGCCCAAAATGGGACAAATGGGTCTTTTCTCACCCATTTCTTCTCCTCCAAGACTCATGCACATGTGTCCATGTGGGTTCTACCTCTACCCATAATTATTTCAGTCCATTTAAATTAATCCGATAAAGCTCCTAATTTGACCCCGTTTGACCCATATTTGACTTTTTCGCAAAAGTACTCATTTGAAAGGAAACGACCCAACTAAGCTAACCGTAACGAAGGCTAAGCTTTTTGGGTCCCGAAAAGGTCCCGAATGACTCCCGGAGTCATCGGTTGACTTTTCTGATGGAAAGTCTACTTTTCCCAAAATTTCACCGGTGTCGGCCGGGGGCGGTTCTTACAATTGTAGTTTATATGTCTGCAAATCCAGTGATTGGCTCCGATCCAAGCATATTCACTTGGATTATCACTTCGTGCGAGAACGTGTTGATGGTGGCTTGCTCCGTGTTCATCATATCTCCGCTCCATATCAAATTGTCGATGTGTTCACAAAGGCTCTGTCTCGGCCTGCCTTCTCTCGGCTTCATTCCAAGCTTCAAGTTCATTCCCGCTCTTGAGTTTACCGAGGGGTATTATCTTATATTTGAATCTGTGTTCATACTCATCTTGTTGTATTTGAAATTCCAATGATAGATATCTCTATTTCTTGTACGTGTATTTGAAATTCCAATGATAGCTATCTCTATCTCTTGTACATGTATAAATACATCAACAATAATGAGATATACACATTAAAACAACTTTATACTCTTGTGTTCATATCTATAATTCTTTATTTTTTTTTGTGCAGTCTGAGAACACAACACAATAAATTTTGGATGCAAACTAAAAGTTGAGATGACTTTCAACTAGATTCAAGTTTTAAGAATAAGAAACAGCACTACAATCATTTTTTTTCCCTAATTTCCCTTAGTTATATTGTGTAAGTTTATATCATTATTAATTTATAATATCAATAAGACCTTATATTTACATAGGGGTCTAAATATATATATATATATATATATATATATATATATTATCTGAGTAGTCGTCCGTGTTGAAATACTAAAGTCAAAAAATTCTCTCTAGAGATACTGTAGCATTTCAACTTGCTACAGTCTTGTTCTTCCTTGTTCTTCAGCTCCTGCATCTTTCCTCAGACGCACTGTCTATCTTCAACATCAACCCAGCTCTTCATCCGCTTGTGTATTGTCCTGGTTAACCTACAGGTCATCGGACCATAGTGGTTCCCTGGGCTTGTATACCTCTTTCACTTCTTTCATTTCAACTTCCTCTATAAATCTTAGCTGAGAAACAGAGTCCACAAAGTTTCAAGAGTGGGTGAGTTTGTTTACCATGGAAACCAGAAGACAGACTGGAAGCAGATTGTCTATTGAAGAACTTATGGGGGTTGGGGAAGGGACACACTCCAAACAACCTCTGAAATCAATCATCACCTCGAAGAAGTTGGTTCAAGACTCCTCCTCCTCCATCGGACCACCACCTGGTTTTGAAGATGCACATCACAAAGGGTCCAAGATTAGGACTTCCAGACCGTTAAAGGGAAAGAACAAAAGAATTCTCAGAGATCCCTCCCCATCTTCCTCTGACAAAACACAAGAATATTCCCCTGGCGGGCGCACAAAATTGATTGATGGAAGCAATAAATTCTATGATAAGTTCTTTCAACCGGTCTCCTCTGGCACTGATTCAACTCCCACTTTAAAGACTCAACAAATACATGCTTGGGTTGAGCCACATCCAACTCATAATTGGAAGGACAACAATGCTGCTCGGAAGGACAACAATGTTGTTCC
Source organism: Erodium maritimum (assembly GCA_963921825.1). Taxonomy (NCBI): domain Eukaryota; kingdom Viridiplantae; phylum Streptophyta; class Magnoliopsida; order Geraniales; family Geraniaceae; genus Erodium; species Erodium maritimum. The sequence goes on from OY997596.1 coordinate 39,684,808, forward strand.
TGAATATTGGTTGTTCATACACAACATCCCTCCTCATTCTTCTGCAAGATGGACCAAGAGTTACTTCAAAATGAAAGGAAAAATCTTGAAAATAGAAGCCCCTCTCAGACCAAATAACAAAGGGAAGTGGTTTGCTTTCGTTAGATATTGTAATATCCTTGATAGAGATCTTGCTATCTCTTCTTTCAATGGACATGTGTTTAAGGGTTTCCGTTTCCTTGCTGACATAGCAAGAAAAAAAATTAAACACCTTACCTCTTAGAAGGCCTTTTGTATCCCACCAGAATTGGAGAAGAAAAGATCCGGTCACCTCAGAAAATTCCCCAACAGGTTCTATAGTCTCAGCCAACAGAGATTTGTTGAAAAAAAGCCATTTAGCAGTAATACATTGGAACCTCAGTCCAAAGGCAATCATGGCTGAGTTTGCTTTTGAAGGAGTGTCCGAGATTCAACTCAAATCTTTGGGAAACAGGGTAGCTCTAGTGCATTGTCCGGATGACGAATTTGACTCACAACTCATGCTAGATCAAGGCTTGTGGCTCAAAAAGTGGATGACTTTAATTCCTCAAAAGGATGAGCTCTGCGAGAAAGGAGGAAGATTTGTTTGGGTGGGCATCTATGGCATTCCTATGCAAGGTTGGTGTAATGAGACTTTTGCAGCATGCATCTCTGGGATTGGAGACATGGTTTTTATTCACCCACAATCTGAGACAATTTCACACTTGGATGTTGCATTTATTCTCATTCATTCCAACAAGGTTGCAATCATAAATGAAGATGTGCAACTTACTCTGGGCAAAGACAGGTACCCAATCTTAGTTAAGTCTTTGGATCATTTATTGGTCCCAATTATTGAAGAAGAGGACAAAGATTGCTCTGATCAGAAGCATCATAAATTGCATTCAAATTCTATATCAAGTGTTCTGGGAACAAGGTTCTCTTCAGATAACTCCTCCTCACAAGGGTTGGGAAATAACAAAGTGGTGTCTCCTGTTCAAACAAGAGAAGCAATGGCTCCTGAGGTTTCTGATCAGATTCGAACTCCTTTACCCCTCATTACTACTGTGCAAACTACATCTTCAGACCCAATTCTACCTCATAAGAACAATCATGCAGAGGACAATCAGCTTGTACTTCTTGAAGAGATGGTGGGAAGATCTCAAGACACTTCTATTACCTTAGAGCTGCAAAAGGAAAGGTTGGGAGAAGAGGCATTAAATGAAACCCTAACTGATGCTATTCCTGTCAACATCCAGCATGTATCTGTGTTGGAACAAGAGCTTGTTTTGGAGGGAAATGAGATCACTATTCAAACCCCAATTTAGAATCAAACTTTTAGCACTCCAACCATCCAAAAGAAAAAATAGAAGAAGATTGTTACTTTCTCTTATGCAACCAGGTCAAAGAAACACATTGTCACTGTGGCATCACCAAACCCTTCGAAGCCTTCCATTTCTTCAACTGGATTCTCTTCAAAGCTACATATCTCTAAAGGCACAAGGGACTATAATTACTGTAAAGCAATTGGACTCAAGGCTCTTGCTGCTGATAAAGAAGTGATTGATCAATTCGATAATCTTGACAAGGAACTGAACCTTTCTGGTCAATTAGAGGACTCAGAGGAAGATTTCGAGGACCTTGAAGAGAAGGAACAATCTGAGTCAGAGGGAGAGACTCTTGTCCCTCATACTCTTACTTCTTAACCCAATGAGGATCCTCTCATGGAACATGAGAGGTCTGGGCTCTAGACAAAAGAAGAGAGCTCTGCGTACCGTGTGCTGCAAGCAACGTCCGGACTTTGTGATTATTCAAGAATCAAAGTTGCAGAAATTTTCTGAGATCCTGTGGCTTTCATACCAACTGGTCAATGGCCTCCATCAAGGCTCGGGGTTTATCTGGTGGGTTGATTTCGTTATGGAGATCAGACCTATATTCCTCACATTCCATTGTTTATCTATCTAATGCAATAGTTAGAGAGGATTTTCTGAGGAACTGAAGATGAATTTGTGCATAGTGAATGTTTATGCTTCTTTTCTGAGGAGAAACAAGGCTAACTGTTGGGTTGAGATTTGTGAAGAATTATCTCAGGAGAAAGTATTCTTGGTGGCTGGGGATTTCAATGATATATTGGATCCTTCTGAAAGGGCAAGGCACTCAAATTCTTCCTCAAGAACTATGAAAGACTTCTCTGACTTTGTAACAGCCCTGGGAGGGATTGATCTCCCTCTTGCTGGTGGAAAATACACTTGGTTTGGTCCAGGTTCAAAGTGTTCAAGACTTGACAGATTTCTTATATCCTCTGAAGCATTGGCATTGATGGGGGATCTCTTTCAAATTTGCATTCCCAGGTGTATATCTGATCATAAACCAGTGATCCTCCACAATAATTCCTTGGATTGGGGCCCCAGACCTTTCAAATTTATCAATGCTTGGTTGGAAGATAAAAGGTTCCTTCCTGCTGTTCAATCCTTTTGGGAATCTTATCAAGTACAAGGAAACCCTGCCTATATTCTTTGGGCCAAGTTTAAATTGCTTAAGGCTGACTTGAAGCAGTGGAACTCCCAAATTTTTAGGGCTCTTGATGTACAAATTCAATCTCTAAGAGATGGAGTTGCTGGCTTAGACAACATCTTGGACTCTAGACCATTATCAGAAGAAGAGTGCTGCTATAGATCTTTACTCAATGCTAACCTGATCTCAAAGCTAAAGTTGTTTGATAAGTTATGGAGCCAAAAAGCAAGACTGAAATGGACAAAACATGGAGACAGATGCTCCAAATTTTACCATGTAGTGGCAAATTACAATGGGGCTAAGAAAAAAATTTCACATATCCTCCACAATGGAGTTTGGTTACAAGACCCTGACAATATAAGAGATTTGACCTTCTCTCAATTCTCAACCAGGTTTTCTGAAGTTTCAACTATACCTTTTGACCTGTTTGATCTGCAATTTAATACATTATCTCTCCTTCAAGCTGAAGCCCTAGAAAGATGTTTCTCAGAAGAAGAAGTTTTAAATGGCTTAAAGGCTTGCAGTGGGGACAAAGCCCCTGGCCCTGATGGCTTCTCTCATAAATTCTTCCAAGCAGCTTGGGATATTATAAGAACCGATCTTATGGATTTCTTTCAATATTTTCACCACAAAGCTTTTTTTGGAAAGGGTCTAAACTCCTCTTTTTTCACACTTATCCCCAAGATCACTTCCCCTCAAAACTTTGATGACTTTAGACCTATAAGCCTGATTGGGAGTGTGTATAAAATTGTTGCTAAACTGTTATCCATTAGACTCAAATTTGTGCTGGGAGGCCTGGTTAATAAGGTGCAGTCTGGTTTTATCAGTGGAAGACAAATAATGGATGGAGTCCTAATAGCTGCAGAGCTAGTACACCATATCAAAATTTCTGGTGATGAGGTGATCATGTTCAAAGTGGATTTTGAAAAGGCTTATGACCATGTCAATTGGTCCTTCCTCTCAAGCTTACTAAAAAGGATGGGATTTGGTTCTAAATGGATATTCTGGATTGAAAATTGTCTTAAAGCTTGGGGTTCTGTGTTAATAAATGGCACACCCTCAAAAGATTTTCCTATTCAAAGAGGGTTAAGACAAGGGTGTCCAATCTCCCCTTTGCTCTTTGTTTTAGTAGCTGAAACCCTTCATCAATTACTTCAAAAAGGCCTGGATGGTGAGTTGTTTCAGGGTGTGAAGTTAGGAAGCTCAAGGCCTATAATATCTCACCTTCAATTTTCTGATGACACCTTAATATTCATCAAAGGTGATCTGGATCCAGCCAGGTATCTCAAATCTGCTCTCAGAACTTTTCAAGTGATCACAGGCCTGAAAATAAACTTTGCAAAATCCAAGGTGGCTGTTCTAAACCCAAGGTCTGTATCAGTGGAAGACATTCAGGAAATTTTGGGTTGTGATTCTTGCACCTTACCTATGGATTACTTGGGTTTCAAGCTAGGAGCCAATCCAAGACTAGCTAAATCATGGGAGTCTGTTATCCAGAAATATAAGAAATGCTTGGGTTTGTGGCAATCAAGATTTCACTCCATTGGGGGAAGAATTAATCTGATCAAATCATCTTTATCTGCATTACCACTTTACTATATGTCTATTTTAAAGCCCCCAAAGGTGTCATCAAACAACTGGAAGCTTGGCAGAGAAAATTCCTTTGGAAAGGCTCCTTACAAGGAAAAGCTCTATCAAAGGTGGCTTGGCATAACATTTGTAAACCTGTGGAATTGGGGGGACTAGGAATCAAAAGCTTGGAAGATATGAATAGAGCACTTCTGGCCAAGTGGTGGTGGAGGTTTGCATGGGAAGAAAACTCTCTTTGGAAACTGGTTATCTGTCATAAATATGGGTGGAACCCTCAGGATTGGGATCTCTCTAAGTGCAGCATTGCAGGCACCTCAACTCTAATGAATCATATCTTGTCTCTAGCAGCTGATCCTTCCTTTGCAACACTTTTTGGGGTCATGGGATTATCTTGGCAATTGGGGAAAGGGAACAGAATTTCTTTTTGGGAGGATAAGTGGTTACTCCCAATCCCCCTTAAAGATAAATACAGAAGATTATATAACTTATGCCAAAAGAAATCTGCAAGAGTGGAAGAATTCTGGTGCATTGATGCTTGGATCATTCCTTTCTCAAGAAGGCCTAGAGGGTGGGAAAAGGGTCAAGCTAAAGCCTTCAAAAAGGATCTCAATGACATAGTGGTTAATCCTAATGGAGTTGATAAATTAATTTGGGAAATGGATTCAAAGGGTTTCTCAGTACATAAGGCTTATCAGATGCTACAACCTCAAGGCAATTTGATCTTACAATGGACAAAAGTATTATGGACTCCATCTATACCTCCCAAAATTTCTTCCTTCTTATGGTTAGCATGCCTAAATGCTATACCCACCATATGTTTTTTAGAATCCAAAGGCATGCATTTTTCTTTATATCAGATACTCTGTCCCTTTTGTGCTGTTGACTTGGAAGATGCTGCTCATGTACTCTTGAATTGCTCTAAGGCCTGGGAGGTTTGGTCTTTGATTTTTCAGTGGTGGAATGTGATTTGGGTTATGCCTTCAACCATCATATCTTTAGTAGAAGCTGGGCCTATGCTGGTTGCAAGAAATTCCAAAAAACAATGGTTTAGCTCTTTGGCATGCACTTTTTGGTTCCTTTGGCTGGCTAGAAACAATGCCATCTTCAACAATTCTTTTGAGGACTCTACCATTATCTTCCATAAGATACAAAGCTACTCTTTCCAATAGGAATGGGCAGGATTCAATTCCCAAAAGGCTTTTTCTTTTTCACAATGGCAAGCCACCCCTTGGTTATGTGCTAGAAAAAAGAAAAAAAAATGTGTTCTTGACTTCTTTGGTACTTGGGGGTTTGGGAGGGGTTATGGGTGGTTTAGGGACATCGGTTGGTTCTGGTGAGGCTACTTTGGGGGGTTTGTTTGTCTTCTTACCTGTCCTGTTGGGGAGTGTGGGTTTTTTCTGCTTCTTAACCCTCTATTGTTCTGTTTTTGGGTAGTTGATTTCTAGGTGAGTGTTTTTTCTTGCTTTCAGGTGGTTCTTTTTCTCTGGTGAAGACTTGCTGATGGGTTTTGGTGAGGGTTTGTTGATCTTATTATGGCAGCAGGTGGCCCCTTTCTCTTAGCCATGAAGTCTCTTTGGCTGGTCTTTGCTGAGGGGTTGCTCAACCCTGCCTCATTTGCCTCATTTGCTGAAGTACTGTCAATAGCAGTCCACAGGGTTATTTGTCTGGCTTTGCCTGGAGTACACTTTGGATCTCTTCTGTTTGGAATGTTCAAGGGCTGCACTTTGGATCTCTTCTGTTTGGAATGTTCAAGGGCTGCTCCTGCAGAACTCAATTACTGATTCCAACATTTGGCTTCTTCTACTACATCTTTGGTCGCTTGGTTTAACTAATTATTTGCTTAGTTTAACCTTGCCTTTGGTTTATGTATTTTGCTCTTAGTGTTCTCTCTCTCAAAGGCTAACTAGTACTAAATAGTTGAGCATAGTGTGTAACCTCTTCAATGGTCTTTGAGTGTGCTGAATTTTCAGACACTCGACCCTCGTTTCCATCTCGGAAATGGTGGTCTTTATAATGAAAAAATTGCTGATCAAAAATATATATATATTATCTTATCTTATTGAAATTTGATGATCGTTCAATTGGCCCAAGTCGGGAGTGGAGAAAATTATTACCTTGAAGAATTTATTAATTTATCGAGTACAATTTAAAGAGGTTCTATTTTAGTTGGAATCGATATTTTTAAGTTCGGATGTTATGCTGCTTTTACAGAGCAATGGCATTTTATTAGATACATTGACGAGTAACATAATTTGAGTAGTTTTTTTTAGTGAAAGGTTCAATTCATTAATTTAAATTCAAATACATCTGAGTGCATCAGAAATAAATCCCTGACCACGAAGAAAAGACAAAAGACACAATGGTGTCGCAGTTCTTTTCATATTATAACTGTCTCTGACGGTATTGGGTAGGCCAACTAACACTAAGCTGGGATGTCGTATAGGCAAGGAAGGAAGACGTGGGTTGAGAATGTGATACTGGAATTCCTGCTCCGAAAATTGGCCAAGGAACTCAACAATAATAGTGGGAGGCAGTACATGAATCGGGGTTCTCTCCCTAAAAAAATCTCTGATTCTCTGTTCACTAGGCATTGAACCTGCAAAGACAAGCTCAAATAAAAAAAAAAGGACATGCTCAATTAGTCAGATCCATAACCGTGAAAGGGGCTGAGGCGGTTGTGGCGGTGGAGGCCAGGGAGAAGGGCGTGCCGGCTGCGACTTTAGGGACGACTATAGAGACGGCGGCGACATCATAGATGGCGGCAGCAGTAGAGGCGGCGACAGCGACAACATCAGGAACGACGGAAACCCCCAGAGTTGCAGAGGAGGGACCGAAACATGTCGGGATAGTTGGTGGCGGAAGAAGGTCAGCGTCGCTGCAGCTAGAGGCGGATCGAACGAAACTCTAACAGGAAAAACTTTTATAGGATCCTTAAGGAGGGTGCAAGAGAGGCCGTGTAGAAGAGAGAAGCATAATCATAACATAGATCATGATAAAAATCATAATCATAACCATGATTTTTGAATATTACGGCAGAGAGCTTTTACTAAGATTTAGAGGGAGGGTATACAAACATTATTAGTGAGTCTAGCATAACTTGAGTAGTTGAATAAAGTTTCGATTGGATGCGAAAGTATTTTTCTCAAGTTAAATTAAGTAGCATTTTTTATATTAATATAGGGCATTTTGTAGACGAAGAAGTTATCTCTCACCCATATTAAATGTGGAGACCAAGGGATTTATGTGATTAAAGCATTATAAAATATTGCTTTTCCATTGGAATATTCCGCACTCTGCATGAGGGAGGTTCAATTAAGTTTGAGATAAATTATAAGGGTTATTATCATACGAGTACCCTAAAAATATTTGGTTTTCATCCGAATACCCTAACCAAACTTTGTGACACATCAATACCCTAACGAAATATTTTGTGTCAATTTAATACCCGCCGTTAGTTTTCCATCCATTTTGAATGGAAAATGGTCATGTTCTTGGCACATGACCCTAATTTGTTTTAAAATACCCAAAATATCCCTTATCTCTTTAAATACTAATTAATTAAATCAAAATAAAAAATATAATAAATCAGAATTAAAAACTAAAACTTTCCCCAAATACAAAACTTTCCCCAAATTCATCCTCGTCTCCCTCTCTCGTTCCTCTCTCTGTAACCCCTAAAACCACTGTCACTCCATCTCCTTATCTCGTTCCTATCTCTTCTACCCCTTTTCCTCTTCTTCTCCGGTCGACCCGCGAACTACTGAGGTTGCTTCAAGGAAGAGTGCTTCGACATTCGCAGGTGCAGGAATCGTGGCTGGAGTTTAGCCTCAGGGCCGGAGCTTAGAGGATCGTTGGTCTCGGCTACTTGGGACAAGGAAGAGTGCTCGTGGGGCGTTCGTCAGAGCAGTGAATGTGACTCGGGTCTCTCAGATCTGAACCTAGTGCGTCCTCCGGTCCGGTGGCTTCCCTCGCCGGTTTCAAACTCCTCCCTCAGTTCTTCAGTTCTTCTTCATCACATTCATGGATTGGTGATGAAAAAGAACCAGAGAGAGATGTGCATATTTGGTTGGATGTCAAATCCTTTTTTATTTATTTTGTTGTTCATTCCAAAGGGAATCGTTCATCTGATTCATGGATGTTTTGGAAAAGTTGGATTGGTTTATTGATTCTGGTTGTTCTATCATCTGGTTTATTGAATTAGGCATCTAAAAATATTGCATGACAATTGGTTGTTCATCTGGTTTTTGTATATGTTTATTGAATTATGATTCAATTTTTTTGTTCATTCCAAAGGGAATGGTTCATTTGTGATGTATCTGATGATGAACAAAAAATGAAGAATTTAAAATTATCAACTGAAAATTAATTATTTAAGTAAACGAAAATAAATAAGGAAATTATTATTTAATAGTTAAGAAAATATTAAGGAAATTTATATAAATAATTAAAAATCTGATTATTTAAAACAAAATAAAAACAGATTTTTAAAAAATGAAAATTGATTTTTTTTCAAAATAAAACTGATTTTTTTTTCAAAATAAAAACTGATTTTTTGAAAATAAAAACTGATTTTTTTTTAAATAAAACTGATTTTTTAAAATAAAAATCAATTTTATAAAAATAAATTTAATTTTCAGAAAATAAGTTTTTGTATAAAATAAATAAATAAATGAAAAGAAAATTTGAAATTTAATGGCATGAGTTTGAAAATTTGAGTGTTGGGGAGGGGTATTTTGGACTTTTAAATTTTTTGGATGGAAAAATGGATGAAAACTAACGGGGGGTACTGATTTGAAACACAATGTTTCGTTTGGGTACTTATTTGTCAAATATTATTTTTAGGGTACTCGGATGAAAACCTATTATTTTTAGGGTACTCGTATGATAAATCATAATGGTCTTGCTTAGGGGTGAGCATCGGCCAGTACCCGCCCAAAATCCCAAACCCGTTACCCAAACCGTTTTTCCCGGTTACATAAAAACCGTACCCATCCCCATCACCGGTCGGTAAAGAGAAGGCCGATAACCGCCCGTCCTCACTACCGGCCAAAAACGGTTATAACCAACCAACCCAGGCCCAATGGGCTTCTTATTGGGCCTACTTAAATAAACATTCAAACATTAAACTTAATTCCTACAATTCAAACTTAATTTCACATAATTTAACTTAACTCCGTAAACTTGCCTATTATAAAACTAATTTCAGTTTAAATACTTCAAACATTCAAACAAAACACAACAATTCCTAAGTCTCAACCAAGGCTGCTGCTACAGTACCGGCCGGTTCGGGTAGGACCGGTTTTTTGGTGTGAAAACCGGTCAAACCCGTTGACCAGGCCGGTTCACCTATTTCCAACCCATACCCGCCCGTGGTTAGGTCGGTTTCGGGTTTTCCGGTGATGGGGACGGCCGAAGATGGTCGGTTTACGGTGATGGGCGGATTTTTGCTCAGCCCTAGTCTTGCTTTTGCAAATAAAGCTTGCATAAGATGCCATGACAGGGATAATATATTGTATATTTTTTTGAACAAAGGGTGCAATATTATTAATATCAGAGATTACGTAGATGTGTCCCGAGAAATAAATTTCCCGACCACGAGTAAATGATTAGAACAGGTGAACAACAGTTCTCTAATCTTTATCGGAACATAACCGACGTAAGCGGTATTTTGATGCCTCATAGGCCATGACAGAAAGCGGAGGGGGGGGGGGGGAGGGAGACCGGAGATCTTGAGGGACCTCAACAGTAGAGGTGAAGGGGGGGAGGCAGCACATCGTACAGGGACCCCTCCCAAGGCCAGTCCCTGATGCACAACGTGCCGCTCATTCCTCTGGACGGGGCTGCTTCCCCGCCCTGAATTGTTCCTCCGTCGGGGCCTCAACTACTGACTGTTTCACATTATTCTGGTTGTCCTCAGCTCTAGTTCCTTCAGGGACACCACCCTCATGAGCTCTCCCCTCTGTCCAATCCGTCCCGACTAGTTGATCCTGGTGTGATAGTGGATCCTCCAGCACCGGAGGGACAAGTGGCTAGTCGGCGACCCACTTGTCGAGCCCAAATGGCTTGATCAAGGGGGCATAAAGGGCCTTATATCCCAGTTCAAGTGACACTGGAGGCCAGGACCCGGCGGGGCAGTGGTAGGCAGACAGGCCGGTTCTCCCCAATCCGTAGCGTACGCCTTGACTTTCTTATCTCGGTAGTATTCCAGCAAGAATTCCACAAACCGTGGGGGGGGGGGGGCTCTAACTGGCCATGTACAGTCCTTCAGAATATGGCCGAGCCGACCACAGTTATAGTAGAAATTGGAGAGCTTCGTATATGTGAGGTCAATATGGATTGGGCCCAGAAACTCCGGGAACCTAAGAACCAACCCTTTCCTTAGCGGCCTTTCAAGGATGTGCTAGAAGCGGATTTTGATAGTTCCTCCCCAACACATCCCCCATTGGTCGCATGGTACACTCACGCACATTCCCAATGCGTTGCCAATGAAGATGCATGTCTCCCTTGTTCGAACCAGGGGTGGTAGCCCTCTAGCATGCACCCATAGTTGCACCCAGTCCAGAGGGGGTAGCTCCCGAGCGCACGGGTCCAAGTCTCCAAACAGCAAGACCTTGCCATCAAAGCACCAAGGTTCATTGCTTCGAACACATGACCGCGATTCCGCTGACCGGAAGTAGAAGCTGAACAGGCTCGGCCCTAAATCCTTAATCACCAGGCCTTCTGCAGACCGTCCACATGCGTTTGTGATGATACGCAAAAGCATATCCTTTCGTGGGGGCTTAGGGGTCCAAAGACATCCCAGCAAACCCCATTGTTGTTGAGCTAGGGCCGCCGATATTGTCGCCCGAGACGCTGGAACCAGGACCTCAACTTCTTCCTCTTCCTCCAAGGAGCAGAATGACAATCCATCATGTACACCTTCCAAGGATGATTGGAGGTCCGTCACCCTATCAATTGAGGATGGAGAAAGCTCAACCGTCAACCGGAGTAGTATTGTTCAGGGGAACCCTAATAGGATTGCGGGGCTTGCTAGGGTTTAGGGGACCTGTAGCGTGGCTTGCAAGGCACGCCGGCACCTTAGGGCTCAGAGAAATTGGGAGGGTTCGACTTGTCACGCAAATCGGGCCGCTAGGGTTTATGGGAGGAAGGGTGGTTTACGTAGAGCCTCCCCTGTTTCGATTTTGTGGGCAGAACCGGAGAGGTCGATCCCACCGAGAATGAGATATCGTCCACCTTATCACCCCGGGGAGGAGAACTAGGCGACATCAACGGGACAGATAAAGTCGCCGACAAAGCCATGAGAGTAGGCTTCAGTTTTCACCGATGCCGACTCTTGACCCCACCATCGGAAGCGGGTTGGGGCGTACAAGATAGAGGAAGAGGCGCATCACCGGGAGGAGCAGTAGTGATTTCCAGAGGCACGGCGGGAGGAGGGGAGGGAAGCACCATGGCGTCGAGCGGCTAGGGCTAGGAAAAGCTCTCAAAATTGAGAAAGAAGTCTAAAGCTTTTCTATACGTTTTAATTTTATAACGTTATTTGATAATATATTGGATATATGAAGTGTAAACACCAAATTTTGCATGTATTTTCTTTTTTTTATTAGCAAGAAAGCGGGAAACTTAGCTTAGTCTAATTCCTAATTTAATCTCCACTCTCACGTGCTTTCAAACAGATGTACCATTGGAGGTTCGAACCTCTGACCCCAAGGAGGTGAAAGAACTCTTTGACCGTCGAGCTAACCCAGATAAAAACTTCATATGTAAATTAAGTGTTAACGTTTATTTAGGTGTAAAATAGTTGTAATTTAGAAAGAAAATGTAAGACAAGACACTCACAAAAAGTATAAAAAATGTGAGTTTACATTTGGAATCAACAGTTAACTCCTGGACAGATAAGAGATTACATGATAGGCTAGGAACATGTAAGACATTAGCTAGAATAATAGATGGGGAAAGTACAATGGAACTTGTCCCAACAACAATAGAGAGAGAACCATATGTAATTTGAACTTTACCAGGACCAGAATAAGGATAATAAGTTTTGAACAGAGAGGAGGAACAAGTTATATGGTTGGAATCTCTTGAATCTATGATCCAGTGGTTATGAAGTCGTAAGGATACATTTAAGGCTAACCGGAACATACATTTTTGGGATAAGGAGGGTGATGGAGGTGTAGATGATTGATGAGTAGTCATAGTTTAAACAATTTCTCTAAGTTTTCTTGAGTAAAGAAGAAGTGCTTAGAAGTTGAAGTTTGGACTCCATTATTGTTGGACAACGAAGCTTGATGAGCAGCAAAATCATCAACATTTTTTGTTTTGAGGGAATCGTTGAGAAGGCTGAAAAGCAACAGGTGTTCCATGTAACTTCCAACACGTCGCTTTGACATGTCCTGATTTGCTGCAATAATCACATATTAGGCGTTCAATTTTTTATAGAGAATATGGTATTTGAATCTAGCTTGGAAGTCACCATAGATGTGGTCTCCAATGAAGGCGTTGAGATACCAGATCCTAACATGACTTAGTGTCAACTTTCCTCTCTATGCACCTCAACAAATACTTCTATCGTACTTGGTAAGAGGTTTCTACTAAGTATCCTTCCCTGAACTTCATTAAGATCTGCATTCAAGCCAACAAGAAAGTCAAATACTTTTTATTTTTCAATAGTTCGTTGATAAAAGACTCTGTCTGTTGTGCAGTGCCATTGGTAGTTGCAATACAGGTCAAACTCACCATATTAATTTGAGATCAGTGTAATACTGAGTCACTGACTTCTCTCCTTGTTTCTCCTTCCTCATGTGAGACTTAATCTCGAAAAGCTGACCATCATTTTCAAGATCTGAATGTCTATTTTACTACCTTCCTGATTGCACTCGCTGATGGGAGGAAAAGATATGTCCTTCCCAAGTTTTCCTTCATAGAATTGACAAGTCAAGACATGATCATTGAGTTTTCAACCTCCCATGTTTTGTGACCAGCATGATCTTTAGCTGCCTCAGGTTGTGTTGTAGCTTCGGTTAGATACCTAAACTTTCCTTTTCCTTAAATAAAGAGTATGACAGATTAAGACCATCCCATGAAGTTACCTCTATATAGTTTATTAGGGTAGTGAAATAGATTTGATAAGATTGATCACTGGTAGAACCAGTGGTTAGAGAATTCGGATCCACCATTATAGTTTTTGGAAGAATCATATAGAAAATATTTCCCTTAAGGCTCTGATACCATAATAATAAATGTGCTATTGAAATATATTTTTTCTGTTCACATAGTAAAGTATATATATGGTTTCAAAATAACAACCTCATATAAATACAAACTTTATTTACAATAAACTTCAAACTAAAAAGAAGTTCTCTGCTAGGGTTTCCGAACTAATAGCACGGGCGGCTCGCCGTCGTAACTCCTGACCTCGTTCTGGTCCCTCTCTGTTGCAATGGCGCCACTTTACCTCTCACATGTCAAACCCCCCTCACCCTCACACCCAAATCGCAGTGAACCCATCATAGTCATCCCCTCAAGCTCATTCATCACGATCACCCCCTGTTTCTCCTTGACATCAGTCGCCATCCCCACTTTGGATCCCCTCCTCTAAGCAGCCCTCGTTGCCTCTACATCCGCCACTACATCAGCCATTGGTGTGCCCACCTCCTTGGCCTCCACCAATTCCTTCTTCTCGATCTCTATCCCGGTCCTAGGTTACGATGATCGACTGATTTTGTTTTACTTTACCTATTTTGTTCCTTTTTGCAAGGTTAAAGATTAGTGAGCGAAGCTTCATGGCTTATACCCAAAGATTCAGGGACTTTTACCGGGAGGGATCCCTGAATCAAATATTCCATCGTCACTCTTCTCCCGATGAAAATTACTAATTGAGGTTCTGTCGCACTTTACAGAGTATGCAGCGCTTAGGCAACACTTTGAGCAATATTCGTCAGTTTTATCGTAGTTTAAATTTAGCAGGAGGAATGCGAGGAATTCATTGCTCTAGGGACTAGCCTTGGGAGGGGTCCCTAGGAAGAGCTCTGTCTCCCTTTGAAACTAATGACAGTAGGTTCGGTCGCACTCTACAAAGTATGCAGCGTCTAGGCAATACCTTGAGCAACAATAGTTAGTTTCACCATAGTTTAGTGTTAGCCTGCCTATATGGCGCCTCATCCAATACAATTAGTGATAGTTATATTATGAAAAGAATAGCGAACAATTGTGTTCTTTGTCTGTTTTTCGTGGTTAGGAATTTATCTCTAATACACTCAAATATAATTACAAATCTAAATTAATGAAATTACACCTTTTAGTGAAAAGAAAACCAGCCTCTTACAAAATATACATCACCTTTATCTAATCTATACTAATAAAACATATTAGATTTTGAAACTTAAATATAGATAATAGAAATACTTTAACAAATTCTGATGCCAGAAGAGAGGTCTGTGCCAACGAACAGAGGCTCGAACGAATGTCGGAACAAGCACTCAAAAATTAAACCAAACTATGGTCACAAGACAACCACGAAAGAATTTTTTTTACAACAAACTAGACCAAAATGCTACCAACAAACGTTACTACTTTAATAGACATACTAAATAATCGAACATTGAGCATAATATGTGGCCAGATTGTATAACTGGCTTGTTAGATCTTAATCATTCGTAGTAAAATACCAGTTTATCCTATAAAAAACGGAGCTTCCGGAGGAGGACCCGGTGGAGGAGTTGATGCAGGCGACTGGATCGATGGGAGAGGAGGCCCTAGTGGCGCTGATGGGGTTGGGTACGGTGTCTCAGAAGCCGGTAGTGGAGATCACGGGGGATGACGACCTCGTGTTGTCGGAAGGAACCTGGACGGATAGGACGGGGGTGACGCTGGGGCTGTGTTTCTGGCTGGGGAGGAGGCGGGCTGGGTTTCGGGTGGCCGAGTTCGGTCGGGACCGGCCTGCCTCCGCCGCACGCCGGAGAAGGGGTCTCGGCCAAGGAGGCTAGGAAATGGGCTGTGGAGAAGGGCGGGTGCTGCTCGTGTCAACGGCGGTGGGGGAGCTGCTCCTCTACTACCGGCGTCGATGGGGGAGGAGCACACGCCTATCCCGGTCTCCTCGGACTCGGCATTCATGCCGGAGGGGATGCTAGAGGAGACACCGGAGGCACTTGCTTGGCGTCGAAGAAAGGGGAAGGGTGTGGCGGTTGTGGAACCGGGTAGGGTTGAGCGAGAGACGGGTCTGGGTCACGGATTCATGGGCGATGCCCGTTGGGCTGCTACGTTGGGTTAGAAGTCGATATGGACCCAGGGTGGTGGAGGGGATGTAGCTCGGTGGGCTACGAGGTTTGGAGCGGGCCGGAATAATGCTGAGGGGCCAGGGGGATTGGGCGAGTGGGGCGACAATGACCCCGGGCCGGGTCCGCAATGTAGGATGGGCCCGAGCCCGACCCAGGCGGGTAGGAACTATTCGACCTGTAAGGTCCAATCGGGAGACCCCTATCTAGGACAGAGTCGACCCTCGAGGGAGCAGATTGGGGTTCTGGACTCCCAGATGGGGGCTATGAGGA
The DNA here is from genome assembly GCA_963921825.1 of Erodium maritimum. Lineage (NCBI taxonomy): Eukaryota > Viridiplantae > Streptophyta > Magnoliopsida > Geraniales > Geraniaceae > Erodium > Erodium maritimum. Next base: position 39,700,455 of record OY997596.1, read on the forward strand.
TCAAAGAGGTCGTTGTGCCAGTGCAAGAGGTCATTGGACGGGGTAATCTGTATCGGTTTGTACTGGCAGCAAAAGTCCTGACTACCAAGAAAATATATTGGAAGTCAGTTGTGGCGCGAATAGAGGATGTCCGGGGAATGAAAGTCGAGGCCAAACCTCTGGAGGGCGGTCTTGTAGCTTTTTTCTTCAGGTCTGCAAAGGAGAGGGAACGAGTATTGTTGGGTGAGCCCCGGTCCTTTTGGGACTCTCTGGTCTTGTTTACGGACCTAAGGACTCACATGCATATCTCGGATCTGCAGTTCCATCATTTCTCGGTCTGGGCGCGAGTCTCGAATCTGCCAGTAGGGGCTTGGACGAGGGATGTGGGCTTCAGGATAGACAACACGTTGGGAGCCTGTCAAGGGGTAGATGTAGACAAGGAGGGTCTCTGTTAGGGAGACTCCATGAAGATCAGAATCAGGGCAGATATTCGGGTGCCATTACAAAGTCAACTCTGGTTCCGGTTGTCGATTGCTCAGGTACGAACTCGCCTGTATATCTCGTATGAATACTTACCTGAGCACTGCTTTGGATGTTGTTGTGCGGGGCATCTCTTCCCGGTCTGTCCGGTCGAGGGGGGTGTACGGGGATCCTCGCTGAAGGCACCAGGGGATCCTAGATCGGCGCTTGAAAAGGCGAAACATGGGAAGGCTGTCCCAGGATCGAACTGGACATACTTGAGTGGATCAGGGAAGGGCGGCAAGACCAAGAGGACACCACGGACACCCTCGAGGCGGGAGGACATGGGGCGCTGGGTCAGCGGGGAACAGATAATGTTGATATACCAGTGGGATGGTTACCACGTGATCCGACGCCTTCATTGTCGGGAAACAAGATGGCTGAGAGAGAAGAGTACTCAGCGGAGGATGAAGAATCAGCGGCGTCGAATGGGGCGTCTTCAGCAGCGGCGGGCGGCTTCAAGCACCCTCACCTCCAGGAATGAGTGTTGGGAAGGCCAGGGAGGGTTTGGTCGACTGTACCTTCTCCCTGGTGTATAGGTGGCAAGGGTGCCACCAATCGTTGATGAGTTACTACTCTACCACTTCGGAGTCAGCAATCCCGCGTTCAGGAGCCCTACCATTATCAGTCAAGGGAGGACGACGTACACTGACTTACCGGGGGAGTAATTGGTCCACCACTGCTTGCTTATCCTCTGATCTGCTCGATCAATATCTTATGGTTGTAGTATACTATATCGGTGTCCATGGACGCTACCGCAGTCCCACCCCTCCGACCGCCCCTATGTCTAAGAGCAAAATTTATTTTTCTGCATATGTCTAATACACACCATTTGATCATGGGCTGTGTTTTATATGTTTTTAAGTTATGCTTTCAATTAAGGCTTCAGTTGTGGTCTAGCCCAGGCCCAATCTATCTCTATAATACATCAGAAATGAAGCTGGCAACGACATTCATGCCATTACACTATTTGTCTTCTTCCTCCTCTACTCTACCACTATACTTCTCTCTCTATCTCTACCCCACATCAGGCACGGATCCCAACCCTAGCTCCCGAGGATCCACCGCTATTCCCTTCCTTCCCATCTTGCTCATAACACTGGTATCAGATTCGTCTCTCCAGGCGCCATGACTTCCTCTTCTTCCCCAAATTTCCAGCTTCAGGAAAAACTCACTGCAACGAAGGCGGATGTTGCTATCCTCAAAGATTCTATGTTGGAGGTCCAAGCAACGGTGAACAACATGTCCAAGATCTTGAACGCCTTGTCCGAGAAATTTCCAGACGAGACGCCTCATCGTCCGTACACCTTGATTCCACCGTCTCTGGCTTCGATTTCGGGTGTCATTCCCCAAACGCGTCCTCAGCAAGGTTCTATCTTGGGGCCTATTCCGGACCAAAACCCTGAGCTGCAACCCCGCCGTGAGTCCTGAGCTCGGAACTCGCCCAGGTTCGATGGTTCCGACTTCCATGGCTGGGAGTTGAAGTTTATGCAACATTGTCTGTCGGAGAACGTCGCTGAGAACGAAATGGTTCAAGAGGCCATGCTGGGTTTCGAAGAGGCAGCTCTTCGCCATCATCTGTACTACACGAAACAATTGCAAGCAAGGGGCGTCCTTGACCCGTCGTGGCCAGAGTACCTCGAATCCCTCCGGCGACGCTTCACGGACGGCGATTACACGGACTACATGTCCGAACTGGCTCATTTACGCCAAGATGGCTCGGTGGAGTCTTATTTTCAGTCTTTCCAAGCGATAGTTACCCAGCTCAACTTATCTGAGAAGGACACCTTGGCTATGTTCTTGAGTCACCTTCGTCCTGACATTGAAGACACTGTCCGCCTTCATTTTCCAAAGGATGTGACGCATGCCTTGATCATGGCTAAGCGTTTGGAACGGAAAGGCCCGACCTTTCCTTCGCATTCCTTTCAACCATCCCAACCACGCACCTTTGCTCCACCGTCGGTTCGCCCTGTTTTTACTCCATCACACCATAAGCCTGCTCAACCCCCATCGGCGAGACCAACACCTCATCCTGGCCGCTCTTCGACTCCTCCGACGGCGGCTCAGAGACAAATTCGTGATGAGAGGTACAAAAAAGGGCTATGCGTTTGGTGTGGGGACAAGTTCTCACGAGAGCATCGCTGTACAAAGACCCAATTGTTTCAGTTGCTAGTGGAAGGGGAGGAGGTTACACAGGCCGATGATGACGTTTTTGTAGACTGTGTAGCTTCACTGGAACCATATGAGGATGAGGATGCTACTCATTCACCTATGGATCCTGTTATCTCGCTCCACGCTCTTTGCGGCCTGGCTGGGTTTCGAACAATGAGGATCAAAGGCTTCATTGACTCTCATCCAGTGACCATTTTGGTCGACTCGGGTAGTACTCATAACTTCCTCAGTTCTTCCATTGCCCAGAAATTGAGTTGTGTTACTACACTTATTGAGGAGATTCGTGTGGCCGTTGCTAATGGTGATACTCTTTTGACGGGAGCGTGTTGTGATGGGTTGAAATGGGAGATGCATCAACGCTCGTTTGTGGGTGATTTCATACTGTTGCCAGTGAAGGGTTGTGACGTTATTTTGGGTGTCCAGTGGCTCATTACGCTGGGGCCTATTCTATGGGACTTTGCAAATTTGTCTATGGAATTTACTCTCCATAATGATAGAGTGCTTCTTCTGGGTATGCCTCCGGGTGACATTACTTGGGCCTCACGCAAGCTTTGCCAGAAGTTGTCGCTGGCTCAGATTCCACTCTCCTTGTTTTCTTCTTCGAGAATTCATAGCCCCTTGCCACAGCTATCTTCTCCACAAGGTAGAAGTGTCTCAATTCGCAAAGAGATAGCTGCCCTCTTGACGGAATTCCATGCTCTGTTTTCAGCTCCGACTGGATTACCGCCGGTCCGAACACATGATCACGCAATTCAGTTGCTCCGATGCTCACGCAGTCCAGATTCGCCCTTATAGGTATCCCTCTACCCAGAAAACTGAGCTAGAACGCCTCATCGCAGAGATGCTCGACTCCGGCATCATCCGGCCTAGTACGAGCGAGTTCACTTTTCCTGTCATCTTGGTCAGGAAGAATGATGCTTCTTGGAGGCTATGTGTTGATTATAGGAGGCTTAATGCAATGACTGTGAAGGCCAAATTTCCGATCCCCCTTGTGGAGGAGTTATTGGATGAACTACATGGTGCGACTGTTTTCACCAAATTGGATCTACGTGCAGGCTATCATCAGATCCTTATGAAGAAGGATGATATACACAAGACAACATTTAGCACACATTCAGGGCATTATAAATTCCTTGTAATGCCTTTTGGCCTTACAAATGCGCCGACAACATTCTAGTCATTGATGAATGACATTTTCAGGCCCCTCCTTCGTATCTGTGTGCTTGTATTTTTCGATGACGTCCTTGTTTATTCTTCTTCTTTGGCTGACCATGTTCTCCATTTACGATTGGTCTTTGAAATATTACAGGTTGAGCAACTATTTCTCAGAGAGTCCAAATGCGTATTTGCTACCGGTGAGATTGAGTATCTCGGCCACGTTATCTCGGCACAGGGTGTTTCTATGGACAAGAAGAAGATCGAGGCTGTTTTGGAGTGGCCAATTCCTAACAACATTAAGCGCCTTCGTGGGTTCCTTGGTCTGACGGGTTATTACAGACGTTTCATCTGTCACTATTGCTCGATTGCCAGACCATTGACTGATCTTCTCCGCAAGGATGCTTTTGCTTGGTCTCCCTTGGCTACGACAACCTTCAATGACCTCAAGGCAGCGGTTACTTCCGCCCCGGTATTAGCTCTCCCGGATTTCCAAGTTACCTTTGTACTTGAGGCGGATGCATCGAACACTGGCATTGGGGCGGTTTTGACGCAATTGGGCAAGCCAATCGCTTATTTCAGCAAGGCTTTGGGCTTCCGCCAGAAAACATTATCAGTTTACGAGAGGGAGATGCTTGCGGTATTACTGGCCACGAAACACTGGTCGTCTTACCTCATGGGACGTCATTTCGTGATCAAAATAGACCATCAGAGTCTGCGATTCCTGTTGCATCAACGAACATCAACACCGACGCAGCTTAAATGGGTGATCAAGATGATGGGTTATGACTTTGAGATCCAATATCGCAAAGGAGCTGCTAATACAGTCGCTGATGCTCTTTCACGCCAAAGGGGAGATGATGATCTATCATGGGCTTCTGCTACTCCTTCATCATTGTTGGCATTGTCCACAATCTCTTCCCCTCTCATGGATCGTGTTCACAAGTCTTGGGTGGAGGATGATCACCTGCAATTCATAATTGCTTCGTTACAGAGCAATTCAGTAGATGGGAGGCATTATTCTTGGACAAACAACAAACTCCTTCGCAAAGGCAAGCTTGTTGTGGGTCGGGATGTACCTCTACGACAAGAGATCATTGCTTACTTTCATGGGAGCTCAATTGGGGGTCACTCGGGTGTCTTGGCAACTTATAAACGCATCTCTTCGCATTTCTATTGGAAACGTGTTCGCTGAGATGTGTCTTCTTTTGTGGCCCAATGCGTTACTTGCCAGACACACAAGCCAGACTTGGCAGCTTCGCCGGGCTTGCTTCAACCTCTGAACATTCCGTCCAAAGCGTGTAATGACATATCGATGGACTTCATCGAAGGGTTGCCGAAGTCTTATGGGTATGAGGCTATCTTTGTGGTAGTGGACCGTCTCACTAAATCAGCTCATTTTATTCCTCTCAAACACTCATTCACAGCTCTTACAGTCGCACAGGCTTTTCTTGACACGGTTTTCCGTCTTCATGGTATGCCGACGACGATAGTGAGCGATCGGGACAAGATCTTCCTCTCCGGTTTCTGGCGTGAGCTCTGTCGATTGCAACATATCTCCCAGAACTTGTCCACCGCTTATCACCCCCAAATAGACGGGCAAACCGAGGTTGTTAACAGAGGATTGGAGTCCTATTTAAGGTGCATGTGTTCAGACAACCCCAAGCAATGGTCTAAATGGATGCCATTAGCTGAGTTTTGGTATAATACTTCTTACCACTCGGCGATTCAGACTACACCATACACTGCTCTGTATGGCCAAGATCCCCCAACACACATTCTGTATGTCACTGGCTCTACTGATGTTGAATTGGTAGACAGAAGCCTTGCGGCTAGAGAGGAGGCAACGAAAGTACTCAAATTTCATCTACTCCGTTCCAAATCTCGCATGAAGTCGCAGGCGGATCGCCACAGATCGGATCGTGTTTTTCAGGTTTGGGACTGGGTGTATGGTAAGCTTCAGCCTTATAGGCAGAGCTCGATCGCACGACGGTCGTCTCACAAGCTCAGCCTGAAGTTCTTTGGCCCTTTCAAGGTTCTAAAGCGAGTTGGATCGGTTGCTTACACCATCGACTTGCCTTCTACTGCTCGAGTGCATCCCACGTTCCATGTGTCCCAACTGAAGAGACATGTTGGCCCGATCGTCTCTCAGGTCCCTCTGCCGACCATCTCTGCTGATAGATCCATTGCTCGCTTTCCCCTTGAGGTTCTGGATCGTAGGAGGGTGCAGAAGAACAAACGTGATGTTACCTAGGTGCTGGTTCATTGGTCTGATTCTGATAGGGATAATGCTTCGTGGGAGTCCCTGTTTGATCTTCAGAAGCAATTTCCAAATTTTCAGTGGACTTCATGAGGTCATGAAGAGTTTGAAGGGAAGGGTAATGATACACACCATTTGATCATGGGCTGTGTTTTTTATGTTTTTAAGTTATGCTTTCAATTTGGGCTTCAGTTGTGGTCTAGCCTAGGCCCAATCTATCTCTATAATACATCAGAAATGAAGCTGGCAATGACATTCATGCCATTACACTATTTGTCTTCTTCCTCCTCTACTCTACCACTCTACTTCGCTCTTTCTTTCTCTACCTCACATCAGGCACGGATCCCAACCCTAGCTCCTAGGATCCGCCGCTATTCCCTTCCTTTCCATCTTGCTCATAACAATGTCTTTCATGTTTTGTTAGTTTGGTTCTTATGTATGGTGTCTCCGGCTTCCAAAGACACCAGAATGCTATTATATTAATAATATCATCGTTTCTCTCAGAAGTAAAAAATTTATCTTATAAAAAAATAGTTCATTATTCGTAGTTTAAAGTGATAAAAGTGATATCAAGTCATGTAAGAATTCGGATAACGTTGGTGAGCGTGAACGAAAACATCAACGATTGATTAAAACAAGCCACATTGGCTTCACTTTTATTCGGGCCACAGCCAGAACCAGAACCAGAACCAGAACCAGAAGAGGCTAAAACAAAGACGATGACACTGGGAGGAGGCGGCTCTTCTGCAATTTTCACTCCGATTACCTTTCAGGTTCCGATCAATCTCGGAGTTAGGAGCAATGAGTTCAGATTCCATTTACAGTTAGGGCATTTCAAATCTTCTCAGCCACAGCCACAGCAACGACGACTCGTTTTCGAATACAAGGAGGAGTTGTTGAAGAACGGGTGTTGCTTTGCGAAATTCAGTGAGGCAGGAGAACTTTCAGGAAGGGGAAGTGACTTCATTGTAGTCAATTTCTATCGTTTTGTACAGCTCAAGGACCCAGAATCGGAGGTCGCCAAGCACCTCTCCTTCGTTGAACTGGAGGGTCTAGACATCCGTGGCAGAATTTATCTCAATGAACAAGGTATCAATGCACAGGTAGGTTATCAATCTGGCTAATTCTATGACTTATCTAAATGGAGTACCCTCATTTACCTGTATGTTACATATAGATTTATTCTACCATTTTTGCATGCATTGTGCGCATGTGACCCATTTTTTTTAGAACCCATGTTGTACAATGTCTTAGATTAATGAATACATGATACTATTTGATAAGTTATTAATTAAGTAGAACCTTTGTAGGAATAGGACTAAGATATTCCATTATTTTATAGAGATATTAATCAACTGAGAGATGTTGAAGGGTTACAAAATCTTGAGTAGTTCTTCTTACCACTCAACTTGATGTCTAAAATTTAAATTTAAAAGAGCTTTCAAGTGCACTATTTATAAGATTTTGCCGTAGGATTTTAGTAGGATTTTTAGGAGGTCGTAAGTTGCGACAATTTGATCGAAGTAAGATTAATGTTTTGGATGCTATCAATCCTACCGTCTCAGCTTGGATAGTTATTGCTCAGTAAGAAACAATGCCAAATTGTTTTCAGCATTGTAAAGTTAATTTGAGGGATTAAGTCTCAAGGAATTTAGATGAATCCACTTGTGAAAACAACATTCATGAACTTGAGGCCATGCTTAATGATCTCGACTATCACAAAAAAGTGGATGTCAATAGTCTACTAGTTAACTAGGGTGAAATGATACATGTTCAAGAGTCTAGAGCTTAGAGGAAGTTGAAGACGATACAGTATCTACTTTTTTTCCTGATAAAAAAAGATGATACAATATCTTTAAACCAGTTTCGCGTAAGGAAGCACTTATCATCTCTATAATTCTTTATAATTTCTTGGTGCAGTTCTAGAACACAACACCACAAATTTTGGATGCAAAAGAAAAGTTAGCGATAACTTTCAACTAGATTCAAGTTTTTAAGAAAAAGAAACAGCACTAGATTCATATTTCACTAATTTGTCTTAGTTATGTTTAGTAAATTTATATCATCATTAATTTATAATATTAATAAGCCGTTATATTTACATGGGGGGGGGGGGGGGGGGTGTTAAAAATTCATATTATCTTCTTCAAATTTGATGATTGTTGAACTGGCCCAAGTCAGGACCGGAGACAATTATTATTTTAAAGAGTTTATTAATCTGTCTCGAGTACAGCTATTGTAGTTAGCAACTTGGAATTGGTATTTTTATGTGTGGATGTTATATTGCTTTTATAGAGTAATAAGCATTTTGATTATATACACTATCAGGCTAGATAAGTTCAAGTAGTTGTCGCTGACCTCTATGTGGAGGGAAGAGGTTATCTCTCGAATATATGAAGTGTGAAAACCAAAGGTTTTGTGTAATTAAATCATTATGAAGTATTGCTTTTCTGATGGCAGAGTGTGCACTCTGCATGTTCAATTAAGTTTGAGATAAATCCAGATGGTACTGCTTTTGCAAATTAAGCTTTAGTTGCATTTTGGTTTGGAATACCATGATAGAGATATTATTTAGTGTGAAAACCAAATTTCATATGTAATATTTTTTCATCAGCATGAACGTGGGGAAATCCTACTTTAGGTTAGTCTAATTCCCAACTCAATCTCCACTCATACGTGCTTCCAGACAGATGTACCATTAGGGTTCGAACCTCTGACTTCAAGGAGTTGAAATATATACAATATGGAAAATGCCACGTAACTACACCCAACTATGCACCTTGAAAGTTTTATTCCCGCACCCTCAAGTTTGGTCAAGTATCACTGTTTTGAAAAGACTAAACTAACATTTTTTTCACATTCGAAGTTTTCAAAAACAACCATTATATATGAAAAAAACATATAAAAGGTAATTGTTGTCATTAACTTTTCTTCTTTATCGAACAATTCCGCCCTTTCAAAATCAAGAATTCCGTTCAACAGAGCTTCTTTGGCGGTCTGCATATATCTGTTTCGTTCCATGTATTTGTGCACTTCAAATCAGGAACATTGTCGTTGACCTCTAATACCACCCATGTATTTGTTCGCTTCAAATCACGAACATCACTGTCGACCTCCAATATGATATTCTCTGACACACAACAAGATGGACCTATGATTGGATATTGACCTTTCGTCCCAATACTCTTAGATTTGGCCATACTCGGAGGGTTCTATTGTGCTAGACGAATATAGAATTGGTTTCCCCCAACCATAGGAGCTTGCTAGCGACGCAAAACGCTAGAGAAGCTCTATCATTTGCCTCGCGGTCACTCCTCGCGCTCCTCTCTGCCCCGAGCTCCTGCCCCCGATTCTGTCGTGTCATTCACCGTCATGCGTTCCGACGCCTCGAACCCCAACTAGCTTCAATCTCCTGTTCTTGCCACATGTCCGTCCCTCTCAACGACGTGAGTTGGGTCTCCTTCACCGTCCTTGCTCCCCTTGGTGGTACCTGTCTTTGCTGTCACCGGTCGTGGTTTGGGGTCTCGCTTGTTCTTTTGATGTTGGCCACCAGCGATCTGGATCGTTGGTTCGAGGTCTGTCGTCGCAACCTGTCCTAGGGTGGTCCTGTTTTTGAGTGAAGGTGTTGAGTTGAGCATGTCTTGGTGCCTCCTTGTGTATCGGTGGTCCTTGACAATTTGGTCCCCTGAGCCTCAGGTTGGCCGTATACATGTTGTATTTCTTTTTCCGCAGGTTTGGACTGTCTTTGATAGTTTTTGATTCTCATTCCAAGAATCATGCTAGCTTTCGTCTATGCATTATTTTCTTTTGGATATAAAAAATAGTTAATCTTTTTATAATATAATGGTAATTTTTAATTTTTTTAATTTAAAGTCAACATTTTACTTATTTTGTAGATAATATTTCGTGAAATAAATTGAACTTTACGGAATTAGTAACAACGGTACTTAATCAAAGTTGGGGATGCAAGAAGAAAACTAATATAGTTGAGTGTAGTTATGTGAGAAATGTCTATAGCTGAGTGTAGCTAAGTGACATTTTTCCGATATATTAATATATCACATATTTTAAAATTGGGTTACATATGTTTATTAGGTGAGGGATTATACTTTACAGAAATAAATCAAAATATTTTGTCTAAATCGGTCGTTGTTTGAAAGGTTGAGACTATTTATGTAATTATTTCTTTAATAATACCTTCATTGTTCCTTGAGACAATGTTAAGTGTCTGGTCCACATGAATATTACCTGGAGAGAGTTTGCTGTTACGATTCGTTTTCTCCTTTTCTTTCCTCCTCTTCTTACTCGTCTCAGGATGTATAACATGTCCATTCTTTTTGCTGCTTGAAAATGTAATTGTGCAAACTGCAAAATGTAATGCTTGTAAGTTATTACTTTTAGTGTTTGAATAACTCCAATTGAGGATTGATTTGTAATGTTATCATACTCCTATGGTCAACATTGCTACTAAGAATCCGTTAAGCATATACTCAATTATCAGTTACTAATGCTCTTCATCTTTGTGCAGTACAGTGGCCCATCAAAAGATGCCCTTGCATATGTTGATTGGTTAAGAGAAGATGAAATTTTTTCTGATCTACTGGTCCAGACTTCTCCGGCATTTAATGGACATGCCTTTCCAAAACTGAAACTACGGTATAAGCCATCTCTAGTTCAGGTAAGGCTGTATGTTTATGTTTTTTTTGGTACTATGTGCTTTATCTTATTTACTTTTTCAGAATTATTTTCTTGTCTATTTCCAAATGGGTTGCCACTATCACTTTCTTTCTCTACATTATTTTCTCCACGTTATGTTCTTTTTCTTAGATTGTGTTTCTGAACATGAATCTTTTTCCCTGTCTTCCCCATCTTTTGCATTCCCTCTTATATTCAACACTTGGATGCCTTTTTCCTATGGATTTTACTTCTATTCTGCTGGATTTATCTTTTATTTTCATGTCTGTGTGTGTGCACGGGCACATGTGTATATAGATGTCATATCAATGTTCAATAGCATGTACTATATATCCTACATACATGCAACTTTTCATTAATGGCAATGGTTTACATGCTCTTCAACTGGGGCCCTGCTAAATATTGTCTGTTGTCACTGTAAGACAGCGTGACTTCTTGTATGGAAACTCAAAACTCTTGACACTTTTTTCCCAGATGGAAGGAGGTATATCACATCTTCCTTTACTCAATCCTTCGATGCGAGCAACACCTTTGGAACCATCCGAATGGAGAAAAAGATTGGAAGCAACAAATAGGAAAGATGATACATCAAATGCAAATCTCAATACCAACTGCATATTGTTGGACGTGAGAAATGGTAATTTATATTCCGATTGCCATATATCTCCTTAGATTTTCTATTCATGGTCTTGTCCATTTATTTTGGAAACAATCCAAATTCTTTGCGTATTTTAGCATCGTTTTTTGATCACTTGAAAAGGTGTATTCAATAAGAGAGGAGTTCTTTCCAGAGGATTTTTTTTTTTGCATAAAAGGATATAGGAAAAGGAATGAGCATAATAACGAAGAAACACCAGCCACCAAAAGACTAGGGCCAGATGAAGAGATGATGGCATAGGACAAGAGTCCGAGGGGAAGGGGAGAATGCTGAGCGTAGTTCAAAAGGAAAATAGACAAGGCAAAAGCCTTAATCTTCCCTCCGATTCCAGTTCTGTCGAAAACTAAACAATTCCCTGCAAGCCATATGTGCCAGAAAGTGAGTCCACATATAGATCCCTAGACCTCCCGATGCTGGCAAGATGGTGTGCCAAGCTAGAAAAACAGACTTTGGAGAGTTGGGGAGAAGAGAGTTAAGATCCGCCAACGTAGAACAAATGTCCAAACACCCTAAGACCATCTACAATGGAGGACAAGATGAGCCTCATTCTAAAAAATCACTAAACAAAAGGAGCTGAAACGATCAACAAAGTGACAAAAGGCACACACTAAACACTAGAATGTCGAGCCGCTTGTTACGAATTTAGTTTATGCAAGGGGATTGCAAGGATTTAGTGTGACATAATTTTTACCTTGATGAAGTGATAATAGATTTTTATACGGCTAGTGTTCCTTGAATCTACCTCAAGATGTGTACCACTGCATCCCAATTGGCATTACATGAGGATTGGAGAAATTGGCTCACAACAAAGGAACTGTTTGGGGCAAGTAATAGTGAAATAATTCAACTTCCCAACAAGTCTGATATCTTTCAGAGTTTCTAAAGGCTTCTCTTGTCTCGTAAGAAGTTGGGAATTGGAATCCAGAGGAGTATCAGAAGGATGACAATCAATCATTTTTGCTTCTTCTGAGATATCTTGATCATACTTGTGCTAAACAAAATCTGAAGATGATGCCTATTTGTATATGATCTGAAGATGTGCGGTTTGTTCTTGTGTGTAGACAATATAAGTTCTTCGGGTTTAGTAGGTGACGGGGACTAGATGAATGATTTTTTTTTTGTGTTGATTGATTAGATATGTTTTTTTATCATCGAGAAACCGGGGAAATCCTACTATAGTCTAGTCTACTTTCTAATCCAAACTCCACTTACGCTTACTAGAAAGCTGGGAAATCCAAAGTAGATGTACCCACTTTCGAAACTCTGATCTCAAGGAGGTGAAAGAACTCTCTAACCACCAGGCCAACACAAATGGGCAATTAGATATATGTGCTGATAAGATAGTGGGATACATGTTTTTTTATGTGGATATGGACGTGTGGTGAACAGGTGTACCAATCATACAGATAGTTTTTGTGATGATTTAAAAATGAAAAAAAGGGAACAAGTGGGGGTGGAAAACTTGTTGGGGTGGGGGCTATTGGAGGGGGAATTTGGTCCTATTGGGTAAGAAAAACACAGCTTTTTTGACATTTCTCTCTCCTTGGGGCTACAAAGTATAGCCCCAGCTGAGTCCTCTATTGCCGCACTGTTATAACCCTGCGTGATCGATCGCGTTATGGGATAGGATACGGACTCGTTAGAAGGGAACCCGAAGACCTTTTGATACAAGCTCATGATTATAGAGGGAACTCGAAGACCTCGTAGGAGAGACCAAAGTATTTTATTAATTCTCAAGTCTACTTTATTCAATATAACCCCTTGGTATATATAGCCAAGGAGATTACTTGTTCACCAAGTCCTACTACAATTCTAATTACCAAAACCTACTCAACTTACCAAAACCTAATACAACTCGTTAATTAAAAGGAAATACTCTCAAACTAGGACATCAATTAAAAAAGGAAATATAAACCAATATTCAGCCCCAACCCTAGCCGGCCACACCCTTGTGGGGTGCTTATCCCACTCCGTCACGGTCCGTAAGGCCCATAACACGCACTCATCTCCCTTTCCTCTATCTTTGGCCAATAGGATAGTGACACCTAGCGTATCATACTCAAATCACTCCTATTTAGACGATTCCCACTGTTCTCACTGTGGTATTTACGACTATTAGCTCTCGACTGAGGCTATTACCACTGTGGATGCTCTAAACGATACATGCCGTATGCAAATGTGGTATAGTACATTTTATAATATATCAGGTGAAAAGTACCCTCATAAATTGGTGGAAAACAACCTTTCGAAAAAAAATGTGCAGAAAAGTGTTTGGGGGAAGAAGCCATTGTTGGAAGCTCAATATGCTTTACTATGTAATAGAGCAGAATCCCTGCAATGCAACACACTGTTACCGCCCCAGGATACCTCTCGACCAATGGATACAGAGTAAGTTGGAAGACAAAAAGGCCTAGACCTAAACATTGGATAAATTGTAGGCAGCCATCCAGAATACTATCATACATACATTAAGACAAGAAAGCACATGGTATTTCATGGGGTAGGTGGACCATTTTTCTTCAATTTTGTTTTCAGTTAATAAACCCCAAAATATAGTAGTCAGAACTGAAAACTATGTATTATATTTGACCCCTGTCTGATTTTATGACTTTTGTCATCCACAAAATGTATCCCTTGGTGGGTCTTCGTGCTTATTTGTGGCTTCTGCTGTTATGTCCTTGATTTGGATAGCCGCCATTATACCTTATGCTCATAAACACTATGTAATTGTTTCTAACTAGGTTACGAGTGGGATATTGGTCATTTTCAAGGTGCTAAACGACCTGATGTGGATTGCTTTAGGAGCACTTCATTTGGGCTATCCCAGTCAGAGGTATGATCAGTCTTTGATGTTTCATAAAACAGATTGCACTTTTAGGACAACAAAGGTAGTACTGGGAAACTGATTTCATCCACTGACCAGATATTACTCACGGTAACTAAAAAGTTAGTTGGCCTTATAGAAATATTATTAATTGCATTCAATTGTAGCGGCATTTCCTTTATTAAAAAAATACCAATATTCTACGTATATATGGGCAGTTCGCAGCACATTTAATATTTTTTTATACTAATTTTTGATGAAGTGTATAAAGGTGTGCCAAGAATCAGTTTTTTTTTTCCATCTCTTTGCTCTTTCCCTAATAAGCAAAAGGAAAGAGTGCTGAAGCAAAAAAAAAAACTGTGCTATAACATAGAAATGCCAAAATAACTGTTAAATACCACCTTTTCATGGAAAACTCAAAGCTTCATACTTTGGTTCATCCTCCCCGGACTCCACAGGTGGGAGCGTAATTATCCACCTTTTCTTACCTGCAAAGATGTGCCCAACAGAAGAAACGCTCCCTTTAGTACTCACCCAAATATCCTGGCAAAATGTCATTTTCCATTTCCTACAAGACTCCGTGGCTACGTTACTGGCATGACTACGTGGATATATTTTGCACTATTCTTTTACAAAGACAAAATTAAGGTTGTTACTTGATATTACTGTTACTGTCTTTTTTCAGGCATCAAAGTTGTGTTATATACTGTTGGTCTTCTGTTCTGTCAAAGTGTTACATGTTTCAACGTGCTTTCTCTATTGTTTTGTCATACTTGACATTACACATTTGCCTAAGGGTTAAATACCTTTTGGTACCATAAGTTTTAAAGTGTCCAATGCGGTACGGTACCCAAAATTTTAGTCACATACATGTAGAACCTACACATTGACATCATCACATTGTGAAGTACTACACCTTTTTCCTTTTGTGACAATTGCAATCATCATAAGCTATTTGTGTTTACTCATCCAGGTCATTGCATCTGATCCTCTAGCCAATGTTGACAAAGAAAAAACAGACGTATTGATGTATTGTACGGGAGGTATACGTTGTGATGTATATTCCACAATTTTGAGGTATATTACTGTTTCCTTCAAGTTATTCGCCTTGTTTAGTATTTTGCATTTAGAATAAAGGGATAACAGTAAGAAAGTATCATGAGGTATTCACTTTTTGGAAGTCGTAGCCACTTTTTATAATAGCAAAAAAGTGCTATTTGGGTTGCACTTTGTGTAAATTTGTTTAAAAATGACAATTTCGCCCTCAAAAGTTAAATTTTAAAAATAGCAAGTAAAAGACATATATCCAGAATTTTCATCACCTTTAGTTTTGTTCTCTTTGTATTGTTCGAATTGGAAGAAAATTAAGGGAGGTGAAAATTCTCGATTTAGGTTAAAATTTCAAGGGTAAAATCGCCATTTCAAAAAAAGTTACACAATGCAACAAAATGGCAAGTTTACTATAGTGAATAAATATATGAATGAAAATAAAATTGAACAATAATAATAAAGATTTAAGGTAAAACATAAGGTATTATAATATTTGTTAATAGTAATTATTATGTATTAGGTTAATTGTCCAAAACTACATTAAAGTTTTGTCTACAAACGAATGCATGTATAAAGTTTTGTCCACGCTTTGTGGGTGCATTGAAGTTTGGGATAATTGTCAAAACATGCACTTATGTTTCGTCCACAAACGAAATAGTGCACAATGTTTCGTCCACGTCGTCTGGCTACCCTTATGAATCGTCCACGCACTTTTGTCAGTAAAATTAACAGAATATTCGAATCTGTAGCCTCACGTGCTATCATGTGCTTGTGTCTGAAATTTTTTTTGGACGAAATTGCCCTAACAATCCTCAACCACTCATTTTTTTTGATGAAATTCTTATTTTTGAATTTCAAACCAAAAGGGCAAAATTGTCAATTCAGGTTCTGCTGTTACACTTTTCTAATAGAAGTGCGTGGACGATTCATAAGGGTAGCCAGACGACGTGGACAAAACATTGTGCACTATTTCGTTTGTGGACGAAACATAAGTGCATGTTTTGACAATTATCCCTTGAAGATTTGTCCACCGACTTTTTTTAGAAAAACGTAATAGGGATGTACATAATGAATGGTCTAGGTAGTTCTTCGCGGGCTCAAATAATTTGTGGGAAATACATAATGCATTCTAAAGTTGTGTGGGAAATTCATAATGCATTATGTAGTTGTGTGGACAATTTATAATGCATTCTATAGTTGTGTGGGCAATACGTTTTTCTAAAAAAATCGGTGGACAAATCTTTAGTGCACCAACAAAGCATGGAAAAAACTTTATGCGTGCATCCGTTTGTGGACAAAACTTTAATGTAGTTTTGGACAATTAACCCTTACGTATTTAATAAACAAACATAGAAAGAGAAAGCAAATAGATGAAAGTTTTTATGTAAGTATATATAAATATATTACACCTTAATTATAGAGAATAAACATTAACATCTTAAATATTTATTATCATAAGTTTTTATATGATATAGCTCATATTTTGATAGTGTTTATGAGTTAAAATTTAAAATAGTATTCATGATCCTTGTTTTGAATACAATAAGAGCCTCCCTTTAGAGCAACTCTAGTGGATCACAGTACAGGTGCTTCAGGACGGTCGTTGCAGGTGTTGCCACGAGTCCTCGGGCATTGCAAGACGGTGCTGCAGTGCGGCTCGCCGCAGAATCCTACAATGATGTGCTGTAGTGTGCAGCTCCCATCTGACGGTGAACATCACAATTGTCATGAAGATTAGAACAAGTCTCGAAGATCGAGAAGTTCATCACCATCTCCACAATGACCTCATCGATCACATTTGGGCTAAATTTGGAGATGCCGATACAATTAGAGTAATGTAATGTGACGATTTGTATTTCACATCGTCAAATTGATAAAATACGAATTTATAAATATTTATTTAAATTTACAGAAAGAGACAAACCACTAGCTGCTACCACTAACGGGTGGTTACCACTACAAAGCTAGTGGTAACAGATAGTGGTTTGACAGAGGGTAAAAAAATGCTCTAACAACTAGCTTCTACCTAGTGGTTTACCACTAGAGATGCTCTTATATAGACTTAGTGATACGGGCCGTACGACCTGTACAAGGTGGAATAAACCCACCCAAGCTGCTGGCCGGTTATACAATCAGCAGCCATATGGGATCTTTAATTATTTTATTTCCCTTTCAATAATTGTCTTTTGAGTTAATGAGTTGTGTTAGGAATAGGTAAGTTGAGTAGGTTACTAATTAGAGTTTTATTAGGGCTTGGGCTCCAAGTAACCTCTGTGGCTATTTATACTACGAAAGGAGAATGAATAAAATAGACTTGAGAATTGAATAAAGGGATAATTCTCCAAAACTACCGTAAACTTTCGTCCACAAACCAGTTGATGCACAAAGTTTCATCCACGCTGTGTGGCTACCTTGAAGTTTTGTCCACGACTTTTTTAGTTTTGACGTAATAGGGATGTTCAGAATGATGGTCTGGGATGTGCTTCCCGGATTGAATATAAGCGTGGACAAAATTTTAATGCGCCCACAAAGCGTGGACAAAATTTCAATGCACCCACACAGCGTAGACAAAACTTCAGGGTACCCACACAGCGTGGACAAAACTTTGTGCATCAACTCATTTGTGAACGAAACTTTAGGGTTGTTTTGGACAATTATCCCTTGAATAAAATACTTTGGTCTCTACGAGGTCTTCGAGTTCCCTCTATAATGAGTTCGTACCACGAGGTCTTCAGGTTCCCTTCTAACGAGCCCGTATTCGGTTCCATAACGAGATCCATCCGTCAGGACCATAACATATTGGTATTAGAGCCAAGCGTTATGGAGCCAACGAAGTCTTTGCAGCAGATGTTCGACGAGTTTTTGGCAGTGTATGCTGCTGATCTGGAGATGAAGGCGTTGGTTCAGGACTTGGTAGTGCAGGTCCGTGTGTTATCCGATTCCTTGTCCAGCAAGGCACCGGCGTATCAGCAAGAGGAGAATTCCGAGGCCAGCGGACAACAACGAGAAACCCTAGTTTCTTCTGTGTCGTTATCCGTGGAGTTCTGCGGTGTTGCAGTCAAGGCTGAGGAGACAGTTAAAGTGAACCATGATGATCGGAGGCCGTTGCATCTGTCACAGTCTACACTTGGCGAGTCAAAGGAGGACAAGGGTACGGATTTTATTTATGTTTTCAGGTTAGCCACCAGAAGCATGTTTCTGGCAATCAATCAGCTGCTGAGATTGAGAATTAAATTTCTAAAGCTAAGGAAACTGCTGGGACGACCAAACCTTTGACTGCAGCAAAAATCAATGCTGACGAAGCCCGTAGTAATGATGAAGCATACGGTCCGGGTCACAAGTGTATACAATTATTCTGGTTAGAATTGATCGAGGACAAGGACGGGGCTGCCTGCTAGAACATGGATCCATCTGATACGCTTGAGGTCAAGCGTCATGTGCAAGGGGGAGTGATGTTACGGGCCGTACGACCCGTACAAGGTGAAATAAACCCACCCAAGCTGCTGGCCGGTTATACAGTCAGCCATATGGGATTTTTAATTATTTTATTTCCCTTTTAATAATTGTCTTTTGAGTTAATGAGTTGTATTAGGAATAGGTAAATTGAGTAGTTTACTAATTAGCGTTGTATTAAGACTTGGGCTCCAAGTAACCTCCGTGGCTATTTATACTACCAAAGATGAATGAATAAAGTAGACTTGAGAATTGAATAAAATACTTTGGTCTGTATGAGGTCTTCGAGTTCCCTCTATAATGAGCTCGTACCACGAGTTCTTCGGGTTCCCTTCTAACGAGCCTGTATTTGGTTCCATAACGAGATCCATCAGTCAGGACCATAACACTAAGGGATGGAAAAACGCCCAACCCCCATGTGGACCCGACTCCCCCGCCCCGTTCGGGGTAAGTATTTACACATGTACCATAGCTTGAATGACCTTGCCAATGGTGGTGGTAACTAGGTAATGGTGTCAGAGGTCTGGACTATCAGTAGTATCCCAATAACAATGATCTAGGAAAACAACCGCCGAGAGGGAGGTCTGGGATGTCGTAGATCATTTAACCTGCTCCATTCCGTGCTTGTCAAACTCGCCATGAAATTTATATAAAAAATAGTAAGTAGAAATACTCTTTTTCGAAGACAAGAAGCAGAGATATCAAAAACATCATTTGCACCATCTATTTAGTGACAAAATCCAGATCAAGGAAGGTCATGGTCACCGCCACGATGCAACTAATAAAGTTATCTTGGATGTTGGGGTTCAGGATCCGCTTATATTACCATGTATTGTTGTTTCGAGAACTCGAGAGTTGTTTTTGGGAATGAACAGAGACAGGTTTGGTACACGCACAACGGGATCGTTAAATAAATAGAATTGACTATTGGAAGAGGGCAATCAGGAGGTGGCCGACCTCCAGCCACATTCCGTGCAAGGCAGAGATGGCATGCGACATATCTTCTTGACGTCGGAAGTAACCCAAAGAAAAGGTTTTCCCTTCGATTTAGTTTAAAGGACATATCTGTTCTAATGAGACTGTCAACATTCTTGATGAGTCCATGGCGGAAGGTTGAGAAGTTAAGGGGTGATTACAATAAAAGAGGAATTGTGAGGGCGAGAGTTATGTCGTAATTGCAGAGGGTGACAGGGTATGGAAGAGGAAGAGTAGTAATGGTGATAAGGGCCCGGGTGATGGAAATGGTGGATATCTTCGTCTTTTCATTTAGATCTTACTGATGAAGTATTATGCACATGCACGAAATGCCAATATGTGAGGAGGATAAGGGTGATTCTCCTCTAAGTGGAAGGTGTAGTGAATAGCAAAAGACTCACCTTCTGGTTGGAAGGGGTGGTAGATGCAGTGCTAATGTGGAATATGGACGATTGTCAAGTTGTGGTAATTGTGTGTTGAGGTGCTTATCATGGGGCCCTCTTATAGGATATGGCCAACAGCCTTCGTGATAATCTTCTCAAGTTTTATAACTAAGCTAGTGTGGCAGATTGGCCACGTGTCATGCAGATGCAATTGTGAATTAGAAGTGCAGTGTTGTTGCCACTGTCTGAGTTTATATGCCTAGGAAGTCCATAAGTCTGTAAGAAAGGAAGTGTCATGCAGATACAATTGTTATTTAGGAGTGCAAAGTGTTGATGTCACTGTGTCAGAGTTTAGGTGGCATGGAGAATTAGTCTGTAAGAAAGGAAAGTATTATAGGATATGGTCTGTTTTGATTTTCAGGGAATGATTAACCCAACTATTAATACAGTCATCACAAAAAAGAACATTTTGAACCGCAGCATTATAAATTGGTTTAATTTCTTTCCTTTTTATGGTCTGTTATTTTATTTTCACTTTGCAGAGAAAGAGGCTTTGAGAACCTGTACACCTTGAAGGGAGGTGTTTCTCATTATCTTGAGAATGAAGGCCCTGTAGAGTGGTCTGGGAATTTGTTTGTATTTGACTCACGTCTTTCTCTCCCACCTTCTGTCTATAAGCCTGAAGTCGATGGTAAAGAATGCAGGACTGAACGAGCTTATGAGAATAATACATTTGCCAAATGCTACATATGTGGTTCACAAGTCTGTGAATTGAGGCATCGAAACTGCTCAAATCTGGACTGCAACATGCTTTTTCTGTATGTTCACTTTTTTCATCTTCTACAACATGGTTCATACAAACCAATCTGTTCCGAATCAGTGCCACTTAGTTGACTTCTTGAGTTAGTGTAATCTGTAACATGTATAACTCAGACATAGGTTCAAGCTTTTGTAGGAAGTTAATATGAGCTCCACTCAAGGTTAATTGCACCCACAACATTATAGAGACCTCATTATTGCAACTTATTTTTTTGTTTATTTGGTCATTCATTTCAGAACTGTTGATAAGTTATGGATATAACCTAAAAATCTTGAGATCATCAGTAGAGAGTTGCATATGCATGTCATTTGGAGTTTGCCTTTTGTATTTGGCAGAATGTTTTTAGAAAAATACATGTTTGTTTATATCAATTATGGCTTTACATGTTTCTTCTCAGATGTTGTTCATCCTGTGTGAAGGATTTAAGAGGATGTTGCTGCTCTCATTGCACCACTGCCCCTCGCATTAGACCTGTCTTGCCCGGGCATCAGAGATATAAAAAGTGGTACATATATCGCGACTTGGATGTAACAAGACAGATGAGAACATGATCAAGCTGATATGTAGGTGTATTTTGGAAGTCCAACCGTAAGATCCATGATTGCTCTCAACATCTAATGAAGATCGATCGGGTTAGAATGTTGGAGAGATTCGAATAGAATTTTTTTTCCGTAAACAGGTGTTTTCTAGTAGTCGATGAATGAGCGGTTTTATGGTAGAAATGTAAGTGATTAAGATGCTGAAGCAACAATATTTCTATAATTTGTAATTTGATACCAGGTTCATTGTACATCTTGCTCAAATTATTAACAGCGAAATTTCTTATATCAATTCAACACAAAAGAAACAGGAGTTGATACTACGGTTAGAAACTTAAGCCGTATAAGATACACCAGTACATTTGCATTAAAATTTATTTAGACGAGCCTTAAAATATATATCCAAGTCAGTTTAAGTTTATATGTGGATATGTTTACTTTTCACTAGTTAGATGGCTCATCTGATGTTTGATGTGCACAAATTTGACTTGGATGCACTGTTACCATTTGATAAACTTCCTATGATTTTCATCAGTTCAAAATGACAGCTTTGACCTTGTAGAATCCAATCGGTCTTGAAATCCATCACTGATGTTCTGTTACAATCCATAAACGTGCCTCATTCGCCACTCAGTTGCATAAAGACCAGGTCAAAAAGGGTGTGCAAATTACTGGTTGAGAATCAAAATTTCAAAATATATTAACCAATCAAATTAGTATATTGTACGGTTTGTACTACACTAATAGAATCAAACCAGAGGTGCTCTGCTAGGGTTTAGAGAGAAGCTCTGCCCCAACATCCAAAAATCATGGATATGGTTTTAGTTTTTTCCATGACTTATGCTATGATTATGTTTCTCTCGTCTATGCATCTTCTCTTTTGCGTCTCTCCTGTGAATCTTGCGAAAGTTTTTTCTCCTAAGATTTTTTCGAGGCGCCTCTAGCCATCGCGACGTTGACCTCTTCTCGCCCCATCAACGAAGCCTCCCTCCTCTGCAACTCTGGCGGTTTACGTCTCTAATGTTGCAGCCGAAAATGGTACAGATTTCGCACCCCTGTTTTCTGTACCTATTGCAGGTTGATCCAACAATGGATCAAACTGTCTCGGATCCTCGCTCCTGAGCAACCATCGCCGCCTCTGAAGCCGCCACCGGCATCTCCATCTCCCTGACCTCCACCGCTGCACCATCCTCGACCTGTAATAACCACTCCCGGTCAACGCCAGTCAAATCTGCGAAAAACAGGAAAATTTAAAAAATTTCAGCAGACACTTGATTGAACCTAAATTTGACCCTGAGGGTCATACCGGACTTAAGTTGACCCCGATATTGACCAAAGTGAGTTCCAGGGGACTCAGGGCAACTTTCTGGTAAATTTGGAAAATGTTGACTTTTCGCTGGAAAAGTCATCCGAGCGACGTTTTGGTCCATTCGAGGACCGTTTTGGATCCAAGAAGCTTAGCCGTCATCGCAGCGGTCTTAGTTGAGCCGTTTCCTTGTAGCCCGCTAAGTTTCGTAATTTCTTGGAAAAAGTGCTCGTTCGGGGCCCGAAACGTCCGAATTTCGCGAATCTGATTGGAAAATATCTAGTGGATATTTTCCAAAAGGTGTGGGACCCACCTTGCCACTTGTCAACCAAGTGGTGGTGTTAGTTTTGGGGGGAAAACTAAAGATGAAGCCATATGTGGCTGGCCACACATTTTAAAAGAAAAAAAAAAAAAAGAGAAATGTGTTAGTTGTTTTAGAAAGAGAAAGAAGAGAGAAGAAAGGGAGAGAAGGAGAAGAAGAGAAGAGAGAAAGCTAGGGTTTGGAGCATTATTCACGCTCATCCAACCATGGGATCGTCTCAAGGCTAAGAGAAAGTGCACTCCCCTCGTTCTCCTCTACGGTATACACCGAACCGATTCTCGTTTTGATTAATTTTGGAAGTTAGGTTTGTGTAAAACTATTAGTTTAAGGTGGTTTTGATGTTGGGGTAATTGTTGGAGACGTTTTGAAGGTGCTTGGAGGGGAAGGATGACGTTTTCCGGTGACCGGAGGCTCGGGAGGAGCTCCGGCCACCGTGGATGGTGGCTGGCCGGAGCTGGGACCAGCCACCACCATGGTGGCCGAGCCCCACAATGAAACCTAGGTGTTTTCCAAATGGTGTGGGACCCACTTGCCACATGTCAATTATGTGGTGGTGTTAGGTTTCTTGAACAAAACAAAGATGAGACTTGGAGTGTTACTTTGTAATTTTAAAAGGTTGTGTTGTTTTTTTTAAAACAAATAAAAGGGAAGGGTTATGTGATACTCGGCCACTTTGTGAAAAAGGGAGATGTTTTTAGAGAGATAAAGTGGAGAGAAGAAAGAGAAGGAGAAAAGAGAAAAAGAGAAGAAATGGTTGGAGTTTTATGATTTCCCGACGACCCAACCGGCGGATTGTCTCAACGATAAAAGAATCGAGCTCACATCGACATTCTCTACGGTGAGCACCTAACCGATTTTCGTTTTGGTACGTTTGAATTTTAGGTTTTGAGTTTAAATGGTTTGATTATGGATGAGTTAAGGTGTGGGGTTCGTTAGGAACGTTTTGGGGCGAAAAGGAACATTTTTCGTTGTGGCCGTGTGCGGCCCACTTGCTCGGGTGCTCGGATTTTATGTTCGGGTGGTTTAGAACGTTCCCCTGACCATTTATCCATAACCGAATCGAAATTTGGAATTAAATTGGAAAAGTTGTAATTATCGGGTTTAGAAACTTTAAACGTTAATTAAATGACTCAGAAGTCGGAATTGGATTCCGTCGAGTGCCTAGGAACCTTTGAATTATTCTAAGACCGTAGAAACGAAAACGGGAATTTTCGGAGCACCGGAAGGGTATTTACAAAACCCGGGCAGATTCACCATGTCGGGCGAATCGGGCCTTTACGGCACCTTTATCGACAATGTCGAGTATTTGGGAAGTTTGGGAGTGATCGACATTGTCGGGGTTACTTTTGGGCGTCGAGTTTACTGATTTCCAGTTTATGTCTGCGAGCTTATAAGTATTTAAAATCGTGTTCTTATTAGATCGTGCTGCAGACCGAGGGAAAGGAAAGCTAGGCGAGTGACTGAGATCACGCCTGAGCTTGTTGGTTGGCTTTTGGAGAACACGCACGAGGTAGGGAAAAGTAGCCGGATCTCGGCACTGACTAGGGAAAGTTAACAGTAGAAATGCATGTGACACTGGGGTGTCGTGGGTTAAGTGAGTTATCGAATATTAGAAAGGCATGATACGGGAACGTAGCGAATATTGGAAATGCATGTGACACTTAGTAGTGTCGTAGGAGAAGCGAACTTAGCGTTAGTAGAATTACTGGAGGCATATGACCATGCCCGGAGGTTGATTGCGAACTTATCGAGATTAGGAGTACTGGAGGCATATGACCATGCCCGGAGGTTGATTGTGAAACTGTTGATATTAGGACTGTTGGAGGCATTGGTTATGCCGGAGGTTGATTGTGTATGTTGTGTCTTGGGTGGCCATGAGAGCCCGTACTTTACTGTGATGTCTTGGGTGGCCATGAGAGCCCGTACTTTGCTGTTGTGTCTTGGGAGGCCGTGAGTGCCTGTGGGGTTGTTGAACCCGTGTCTTACTGTTGGTGTGTCTTGGGAGCCCGTGAGTGCCTGTGGGGTTGTTGAACCCGTGTCTTTACTGTTGGTGTGTCTTGGGTGGCCGTGAGTGCCCGTGGGGTTGTTGAGCCCGTGAGTTACTGTTGGTGTGCCTTGGTGGCCATGAGCGCCCGTGGGGTTGTTGAGCCCATGAGTTACTGTTGGTGTGTCTTGGGTGGCCATGAGTGCCCGTGGGGTTGTTGAGCCCGTGAGTTATGGTTGGTGTGTCTAGGGTGGCCGTGAGTGCCCGTGGGGTTGTTGAGTCGTGTTTTACTGTTGGTGTCTTGTGTGGCCATGAGTGCCTGTGGAGTGTTGAACCTGTCTTGTTGCTGTTTGTTGAACCTTGCTTGTGATTGTGATTGTGTTTGCCCGAGGTTAGTGACCCGACTTCGTGTCGGGAAGTGGTGTGGAATTTGGCTGGCTTACCTGATAGGGATCGGTAAGTTGCGAGCGTTCTTTGGATGGCCTGACCGAGTTCGAGTCTCGGGAGGTTGAGAGCATCCTTTGGCTGGCCTGACCGAGTTCGAGTCTCGGGAGGTTGCGAGCATTCTTTGGCTAGCCTGACCGAGTTCGAGTCTCGGAAGGTTGTGAGCATTTGTAGGCGATGAAAGGGCAGCTCCCCTTCCGACTAGCTATCAGAAAAGTAGCGCTGTATATATCGCCAACAGGTCGACCGCCTGGAGCCTGACAGGGATCGGCAAAGCGCGTGGGGCAGGCTCGAGCCCAGCCGGTTAGCAACCGACACTGAGCAGCTGACAGGAGTGCGATCCTTTGTGATCTTGTTTGGTGTGCGATCCTTTGTGATCTTGGGTGTTGCGTGGTGGTCTATCGTGTCTTTGGAGGAGGTCGTCAATCATTGTGTTGGGTCTACCTTACGTGTCCGAGTGTTGAGTCGGCTGAGGAAAGTATCAGTGTGTGGGTGTCGGTCGGGTTACTTGAGTTTGGGGATAGTGATCCCCGGGGTTGAGTTGGTTGTTGGTGTTACCGGCATTGTCTGCTAATTATGCCGTAGTCAGTATGTTATCCGTGGTGGTGAGCGAACGCTCACCCCTAGTTGCTTTTCCTGCAGGTACCGGTCGCAGGTTGGACTAGGTGAGCTTCTGAAGCTTGAAGAGCTTGGAGCGGGATTCTGGGTTTATTTTGAGTCTAGCGACGGATACCGTACTTTTGTCCACTTGTTGGGACGTATTTTAAGTTGTAAATATTATTTGTTGAACAAATGGTGTTTTTAAAGTGATTTAATGTGAAAGGTTTCAAAATGTTTTATTTTTTTAAAAGTTCACGTCCTGAGTTCGTTTTACTGAAATTGGGGCGTGACACGACCCCTCTCTCGATTCTTGACTAAGCTAACCCAGTGGGTCTTTTTTATTTTCACCGATTCTGTTTTTGCAAGGTCAAAGACTAGCGCGCAGAGAGCCAATGACTTTTCCTGGGAGAGAACCCTGATTCGCGTATATCCTCCCACCACTACTGGAGAAATCCTTGGCCATTACTGTTGCGATAGTATTCGGAGCAGGACCTCCAATACCATCTTCGCACTCAGTTTTCTTGTTGGCCCTTATGG
The DNA here is from genome assembly GCA_963921825.1 of Erodium maritimum. NCBI lineage: Eukaryota > Viridiplantae > Streptophyta > Magnoliopsida > Geraniales > Geraniaceae > Erodium > Erodium maritimum. Next base: position 39,727,130 of record OY997596.1, read on the forward strand.
CATCCAAACACTGCCAGTGGCGGTTCTAGTAGAAAAAGGATTGGTGAACTTTAATTCTACACTGTCCTTGTTAAGTGGTCAGGGAGCTTATTCCCTGATGTACAACAATGTAATGAATTTCGAATTTTAATAATATTTCCGCTTTTCGTTAAAAAAAAAGAATCAAACTAGATTACTTTGATTGTATTAGATTACTAATGGATTCACATCTAATTAATAAAATATATGATTTACCAAATACAAATTCTATTTAGAGGATTTGCTTATTCTTGGACAAAATTTAGTTTAAAGTTACCGTAGGTGAACATGATTCTACCTGTACAAAATGTATAGGGAGCAGGTGAAATGAGTATGCATAGGCATCTTTGGGGTGATATATGTTTGATATTATATTGGATTACTCCATCACACGGCAGTTCTATGACTATGTTTTGAACATAATAGCGTGGAACTTTGAGTTGGTTCATAACGTAACGAAAGACTAACGAAAATTGCTGATACTATGGGAGGATTTGGCTCAACAAGGGTTTGTGAACTACTTTCTACAATTATACAATCAATATTTACATCTACATAATTCAAAGCATCAAAATTACATGGAGATGACAAAGATATTATACAAGAGGAATTCAAACTTGATACCTCACATTCCACACTTACCTCTAAGCTCATGGTGGTATACTGAGTTTCTTGTTCTATTGTGTCACCGAAGTGCTCGGAAAGATCTTCCTCAACGTGACTTACTTGATCGTGTAGAGCCCTCTCATTCACCGCTAAAAGAGACTAGTATGAAAGATGGCTTTTTATGACTTACATTCTCTTAGTCACTAGAATGGGATTCCGGAGTTTGATGATAGATATCATGTGGGAAATAATATGAAACAAGCCGACATGAATATGCTCCATAGATCAAGTCATGAACATATTTAATGTCATAGCTTGTCAAGTATCCTTAGACCAAGGAGCCGTTATGATTGTTATGCAGTAAACAATCGTGTTTGACTTGAGCCCAACGTTGCATGTGACAGGGTTTCCATAACGTCCAGGATTGGCTTGGGGACAGACTACATGAGTGAACAAAAGACGGCTAAGGGATTTATCACTGATACTACGGTATGGGAAAGATATCGGTTCTCGGCCGCTTAATTGAGAGTTACTAAAAGAATAGCATGACCATGCACATGATACTGGGTATCAAAGATTCAGTCATCACACATATCAAGGAATATTAATTGAGAACAATAAGGATGACGGTTCTATGCCTTATCTTAATCAGCATATCTAGAGATAAAAGGATAAAGACATAGACGGCAGAAAGGCTAGAATCAACAAGGGTCGATTCGTTATGTAGTGTTAGACAATACTAAACTCTCATTAGTTTCAATTTATGTAGGATCAAGGAAAATTGTATTTTATGTTGATCTACCGACATGCGTAAACCTAAGGGTCACACCGGAGGATGAAACTCATTAACACACTGCTGGAGAATGTTCAAGCGGGAAGTTGACACGGGACATGACCAAAAATGGGGCTTCTGTCACATTCCGTGAGTGATCAATATTGTAAGAACCGCTCCCGATCAACGCCAGTCAAATCGGCGAACCGGGTTACGGTGAAGAACCGATACCCGATGCCGAGAATCGCCGACTTGTTCGACCAACTGAGAGGGTCGACTTGCTTCTCGAAGATTGATCTGCTATCCGGATATTACCAGTTGCGAGTCCGGGAGGAGGACGTTGGATAGACTGCATTCCGGACACGCTATGGGCATTACGAGTTCTTGGTGATGCCATTCGGACTGACGAACACACCTGCAGCGTTCATGGATCTGATGAACAGTATATTCCGGCCGTTCTTAGATCAGTTTGTGGTGGTGTTTGTAGAGGACATCTTGATCTACTCGCAGAACGAGGCGACGCATGAGGAACATCTGAGGGGTGTTCTGACCCTGTTGCGCACACATCAGCTATACGCCAACCTAGAGAAGTGCGAAACTTAGCTCGCTGAGGTGAGAGTCCTCGGTCACGTTGTGTCCCGTGACGGTATATTGGTCGATCCGGCGAAGATCGACGCAGTTTTGAAGTGGGCGCGGCCCACGAGCGTCTTCGAGATCCGCAGCTTCTTGGGGCTGGCAGGATATTATCGGCGGTTGGTCTAGGACTTTGCGCGTCTAGCCGCGCCTATGACTCTTTTGACACGCAAGGGAGTCGGGTTTGTGTGGACAGAGGATTGTGAACGTGCGTTCACGGAGCTGAAGGCTCGTCTGACTACCGCTCCAGTGTTGATAGTGCCAGAGCGCGGGGTCGGTTATGAGGTCTATTGTGACGCGTCCGGGGAAGAACTGGGCTGTGTACTGATGTAGTTGGGTAGAGTTGTTGCTTATGGCTCCAGGCGGTGGAAGACGCACGAGCGCAACTATCCTACCCATGACCCGAAATTAGCAGTAGTAGCGTTTGCGCTGAAAGGATGGAGGTATTATCTGTATGGCGAGCGATTTCAAGAGCCTTAAGTACATCTTTTCCCAACGAGACCTGAACATGCGCCAGCGGCGATGGATGGAACTACTTGAGGAGTACGACTTTGAGCTACTCTACCATCCGGGTAAGGCGAATGTGATTGCCGACGCCCTGAGTAGGAAGCCGATGCAGTGTCCTGCTAGCATCTCAGTCCGGGAGTGGGACTTGATGGGAGAGATGGGCACGCTCGGGTTGGAGCTAGAAGAGGTTACCGGTGGCCTGGCCATGTGCTTCTTGATGGCTCATCCCACCCTGCTTGGCCGGGTGATAGAGGCACAGTCGATGGATGTCGAGACGACAGAGATCCGGGAGAGAGTTGTCGGCGGTGTTGACGCCGAGGGCTGGGATCGTCGTGCTAATTGTGAGTTACGGTATCACGGAGGTTGGTTCGTATCGCGTAACGGTGGAGGCGACGAGCTGCGAGAGTCGCATCATTCGCGTCTGACAGTGCACGTGGGTAGCACTAAGAGGAGCGCGACATCAGACGACATATATAGTGGAGCGGGATGCGGAGAGTGGTTGCGGAGTTAGTATCGCGGTGCCTCACTTGTCAGAAGGTGAGAGCCGAACAACAGCGTCCCGCTGGATTATTGCAACCACTGCGGGTTGCACAGTGGAAATGGGGGCACGTCACGATGGATTTCGTGAGCGGTTAGCCGAGTTCGCCTACAACAACAGCTTTCAGGCCAATATCAGGATGGCACCGTTCGGAGCGTTGTATGGTAGGCCGTGTCGGTCGCCCGTGTACGTGGCGGAAGTGAGGAATGAGGGTTTACTGGGTCTAGAACTGGACCGAGAGACAGCTGAGTCGGTCATGCCGAGGCGTGAGCGGTCGAAGACCGCGTAGAGTCGGCAGGAGCTATGCTGACAGACGGCGCCGAACTCTCGAGTCAGCAGTCGGAGACCATGTATCCCTGAAGGTGAGTCCGAAAGGTGGACTAGTGCGTTTCAACCGTGGCGGAGGCAGGTTAGCCCCGTAGTGTATCGATCCTTTCGAGGTCTTGAGTAGAGTGGGAGCAGTTGCACACTGACTTGCACTGCCACCGCAGCTTGGGAATATCCACGTTTCTCAGTTGCGGAAGTATATGCGGACCCCTCGCACGTCATTGAGTGGGCGGATGTCGAGGTAACGGATGATGTCTCGTATAAGGAGAAACCGGTTTGGGAAATGGATCCACGGGAGCAGGTCCTGCGCGGAAATGTTATCCGCTTAGAACGGGTGCAGTGGCGGCACCACGAGACTGAGTCGGCTCGGGAGCGCGAGGACGAGGTTCGCGCGAAGTACCCCGATCTGTTTGACTCCTGAAGTGGGTTGTTTTAAATTTCGCGGACGAAATTCCCTTAAGGGGGGTAGATTGTAAGAACCGATCCTGGTCAACGCTAGTCAAATCGGCGAAAAACAGGAAAATTCAAAATTTTTGGACAGACACTTAAATGAACCTAAATTTGACCCCGAGGGTCATACCGGACTTAAGTTGACCACGATATCGACCAAAGTGAGTTCTGGGGGACTCAGGGCAACTTTCTGACCAATTTGGAAAAAATGTTGACTTTTTGCTGGAAAAGTCAACCGAGCAACGTTTTGATCCGTTCGAGGCCCGTTTGGGATCCAAAAAGCTTAGCCGTCGTCACAGCGGTCTTAGTTGAGCCGTTTCCTTGTAGCCCGTGAAGTTTCGTAATTTCTTGGAAAATGGGCCCGTTCTGGGCCCGAGACGGCCGAATTTCGCGAATCTGACTGAAAAGTATCTAGAAGATATTTTCCAAAAGGGGTGGGACCCACTTGCCACATGTCATACAAGTGGTGGTGTTAGGTAAATTTTTTGAACAAAACAAAGGAAGACATGAGTGTTAGTTTGGTAATTAAGTGTTAGTTGTGTTTTTTGAACAAAACAAAAGCAAGACCACATATGTGGTGTTCGGCCACACATTCAAAAAAGGAGAAAAGTAAGAGTTTTTAGAGAGAGAAAAAGGAGTTAGAAAGAGGAGAGAAGGAGGAGAGAAAAAGAGAAGACAATGTTAGGGTTTGTCGATCTCTCGACGATCCAACCGACGGATCGTCTCAACGATCGAAAAATCAAGTTCCGGTCATCATTCCCTACGGTGAGCACCTATCCGATTTTCGTTTTGATGTGTTTAAAATTTAGGGTTTGGGTTAAAACGTGTAGACTTTGGATGAGTTGAGGTGTGGGGTTCGTTGGAGGCGTGTTGGAGCGAAAAATGATCGTTTTCCGGTGACCGGAGGCTCGGGGGAGCTCCAGCCACTGTGTATGGTGGCTGCTGGAGTTGGGGGGGGGGGGTAGCTGCCCGGAGCTAGGGCCGGCCACCATGGTGGTAACCGGCCCAAGCCACCCACGACCCTTGATGGCCGAGTGGGGCCCACATGCTCGGTTCTCGGGTTTTCGTGTTCGGGTGGTTTAGGACGTTCCCCAAGTCGATAATCCACACCCGGAACGAATTTTGGAATTAAATTGTGAAAGTTGTAAATGACGGGTTTAGAAACTTTAAACGCGAATTAAATTGCTCGGAAGTCGGAAATTGATTCCGTCGATTGCGTTGGAACCCTTGAATTATTCTAAGACCGTAGAAACGAAAACGGGAATTTTCGGAGCCCCGGAAGGACGTTTTCCAATCCCGGGCAGATTCGCCGGGTCGGGCGAAATGGGCCTTTCCGGGCCCATTATCGACAATGTCGAGTAATTGGGAAGTTTGGGAGTGATCGACATTGTCGGGGTTGCGTTTGGGCGTCAAGTGTATTAAGATTCAGTTTATGCCTGCGAACTTAAAAGTGTTTTAAATTGTGTTCTTATTAGATCGTACCACCGATAGAGGAAAAGGAAAGCTAGGCGAGTGATCGTCAACACGCCGGAGCTTGGTTGTGAGCTTTTAGGAAAGCATACGAGGTAGGAAAAAGTAGCCGGATCTCGGCCCTGATTAGGGAAAGTTAACAGTAGAAATGCATGTGACACTTGGGTGTCGTGGGATAGGTAAGTTTATCGAATAGTAGAAAGGCAGGCGACACCGGGTGGTGTCGTATGATACGTGAATGTATCGAACAATAGAGATGCATGTGACACTTAGTAGTGTCGTAGGAGCAGTGAACTTATCGATATTAGAATTACTGGAGGCATTTGGTTATGCCCGGAGGTTGATTGTATTGTTTGTGTATATTGGGTGGCCGTGAGTGCCCGTGGGGTTGTTAAACCCGTATTTTACTGTTGGTGTGTCTTTGATGGCCATGAGTGCCTGTGGGGTTTTTAAACCCGTATTTTACTGTTGGTGTGTCTTTGATGGCCATGAGTGCCCGTGGGGTTGTTCAACCCGTATTTTACTGTTGGTGTGTCTTGGGTGGCCGTGAGTGCCCGTGGGGTTGTTGAGCCCGTGTTTTACTGTTGGTGTGACTTGGGTGGCCGTGAGTGCCCGTGGGGTTGTTGAGCCCGTGTTTTATTGTTGGTGTCTTGGGTGGCCATGAGTGCCTGTGGAGTGTTAAACCTGTGTGGTTGCTGTTGTTGAACTTTTCTTGTGATTGTGATTGTGGTTACCTGAGGTTGGGAGCCCGACAGGTCGACCGTCTGATCCGACTGCGTGTCGGGAAAAGTGTGTGGGTGTTGGCTAGCCTTCCGACAGGGATCAGTAAGGTTGAGCGTCTTCTTTGGCGATGAGGGCGGCTCCCCTTCCGACAAGCTATCGGAAAAGTATGGCTTTATACATCGTTGACAGGTCGACCGCCTGACCCGACAGGGATCGTGGAAGTTGCGTGGGCAGGCTCGAGCCCAGCCGGTTAGCAACCGGCACTGAGCAGCTGGAATGCGATCCTTTGCGATCTTGTTTGGTGTGCGATCCTTTGTGATCTTGGGTGTTGTGTGGTTATCTTTTGTGTTTTTGGTGGAAGTCGTAACCGTTGTGTCGGGTCTACATTACGTGTCCGAGTGTTGAGTTGGTTGGGGAAAGTAACAGTTTGTGTGTCAGTCGGGCTACTTGAGTTGGGGGTAGTAGTCCCCGGTGTTTGGGTTGTTGTTGGTGTTTCCGGCATTGTCTGCTAGTATGCAGTAGTCAGTCTGGTATCCGTGGTGGTGAGCGAACACTCACCCCTAGCTGCTTTTCCTACAGGTACTGGTCGCGAGACGGACTAGGGGAGTTCTCGAAGCTTGAAGAGTTGGGAGCGGGAGTCCGGGTTTCCTTTTGAGTTTAGCGACGTACGCCATGTCTTTTGTCCGCTTGTTTGGACGTGCTTTTGAGTTGTGAATAATTATTTTGTTTAACTAAATGGTGATTTAAGCGATTTATTTAAAAGGTTTGAAAATGGTTTTATTGTTTTACCGTTCACTTTCCGGGTTCGGTTCTATTGAATTCGGGGCGTGACAAATATATTATGGATTGAAACAAGGCTTGGACTCTTAGTATTGATCGTATCGAATACTGTTTGACATATCCAGGATGGAAGGATTAGAAGCGATGAGCGTGGCACGAGACCTTATTGGGAATAACGATAGGTCAGCACATGCGAGGCCCATGGGCGGCCCATGCCACTAATGGCCCATTGAATCAATTAGTTAAGTCTTAACTAAATGGTTCTAACTAAACTAGTTAGATTAGGTAGTTGGTGATTCAATTCACCAACTCACCACCAACTCACCACCAACTTCTAACTACTTTAAATCATCCTTTGTCCTATTTGCTATTATTCTATTATGTTGATGGGATTAAATGACATAAGAGTCATACTTTTCAACATAAGCGATACAACACACAAAAAGGAAGGCAACTTCTCCCTCTCCCCCTCTAGAATTTCGGCCAACACTTATCCTTTTTCCATTTTTGTGTTCTTGAGTCCTTTAAGATTAAAAATTTGTGTCTTTGATTATGATAAGTAGGCATCTTGGAGAGTCAAGCACGATTATTCCTTACCTAGTGTTCTTGATTTGGTAAGAAATGGTGATTTCGGTTTTGTTTTGTGAATCTAATCGTAGTAGTATTTTAATCATGGTCTCGAGTTATTTTCTTCCGATGCGATTGTATGGTCATACTATCCATAGAGACCCAATACTTATAATTTTATGTAATCTAAATTTTGTGTATATGATACTTTGGTTGAACGCTACTAGCCAGTCTCGGGTTGCCACGTGGAAATGAATAAAAAAAGAGTTGTTTAAGGCTCTATCCGAAACTGATCGATTTTTATAATAAGAAATAAATATGATATTTCCTATGAATTCAATCACAACTGATGCGGGTGCATTTTAACACATAAAAGGGACACATTAGATCGAGATATATAGGCTTTTAATCTCCTTTCTTGTCATATATTTAGTTTTAGCATGACTAATTGTTTTTCTCGGTGTGTTCGGTGTTTTGATAGGAAACCGACACATTTTGGGTGTTTTGTGCTTGTAGACCGTCAAGAGGTTCGGTTTTGTTCGCTCCAAAATATATTCATGATTGGTCTTGTTTTGTAGGTCTCGAGAAGAGGAATTTTTTGGCGCAAGAAAGAGATCAATTGGAGTCCAAACGAAGCCGATGCGAGCAAAATAGCGGAAAAGGAACAAAAGTTGAGGAGCCCATCAACGCCCGACGTGTGGCATGTCGGGCCCCACTCTTCCGCGTACATGGCCGTCAGCTCTACGCCACGTGGCGCCGCCGATTTCCTTCCGGCTTCACATCTGTCCCCTATGGGTCCCAGCGCCAGCCGACACATGCCCTCAGCCCGCCATCTGTCCGTCCCAGCCTGCTCTCCTCCCATGCGGTGACAACTGTCCCCTCAGCAACTCCACACTTCCCTTAGTTGTGTCATCCTTGTGTTGGTGGAATGTTTAGGGCATCATCTCCCTTTGTGCTGCGCCGCAATATACAAAGACGCAGAACAATATAGTGGGATGATCTTCTTCATCCTTAGATACGAAGAGAATCACACAACACAAAAGCAAGAAATAACGAGAGAACAATTTTTTGTATAGTTTTTATTTCTTTTTTTATAGAATTTAGTGAAAGCTAATTATCTTGGATTGTTTTTTGAGAATGAAAATATTTGGTTGGAAGAGAATCATTTGAGATATATTTGAGTGTTGATTTTTGGAGAGAAGCTCCATTGTTGGCTACACAAGTGAATTTCTTTTGGTGGATTTTCAAGAGCATCAAGGCTAGAGATTGGAGGAGAGAAAGAAAAAGCTTTGGACGATTAATTCGGTGATTGTATCTCAACTTTCATCTTCATTATGAGTTTAATTGTTTTCTTCTTTTCATCCTTGCCTTTTCTTTCCATGAACACCTAAACCCCCAAATTTCTAAGGCTATGGGGGATTATAGTACGGATTTCCATGTTTTGAATGCTTCGATTGTGGTGCTTGTTGATTTGCTTTAGTATCTATGAATGATTTGTGCGTAATGCATTACCTCCCGTGTAGGCTTGGTAATTGTTTCGAATTAGGATCTGTCGCTTGAAAGAGAAGGATTCTAATTAGTCATAAATTGATCATAGGTTGGATTTAAATCCAAACTAGAACTAGCGGGGTTAATGCAATTGTAATAGCCATAGACTTATTTTGTCGAAAGCTATAAGTTGTCATGGAGCTTAACGCTTTGGGTCTTCCTACATCGAGAGTCGAAAGAACTCGGTGGTTAGATTCCTTTAGGGTCCGAATCGTTCGAAAGAAGTTAGGACTAGAGTTGAGATAACTCGTTGCCTCTAAAATAAGTCGACATCGCAACAATCGAATGTGTTGATTATTACGGAATGTACTTTATGAACCCGTGCTCTTGACTTCTCTTCACTTGATTCAATATAAGAAAACTTTCTACTAAATTCTATATTTTCTTTTTAGTCGTTGTAGGTTTATTTTAAAAACTAAAAACTATATTTTTATCGAAATAGCTTAACTACAAACTTTAGATAGCAAGTGCTTTCCCATTGCTCTCTTGGGCTCGATATCCCGGAATTTACTTTCGGTTACTACTTGGCGACCGATGCACTTGTCGTCTCCCGTTTTTGCGATTTAAAGGCATCGTTGTTGTGGAGAAATTAGGCGACCCTTGCTATATAGTTTATGCTACGTCTGTTTCATTCTTGTATATATTTTTCTTTTAGTTGATTCTTTGCATCGTAGCATTTATGGAGAATTGTTTCCCTAATAGAGGGTATTGTGATATATGTGAAGGTAATGATCATTATTTTTACAATTGTGAGGTTCTTTTGCATTCAAGGGCCTATAGTCAAAATTGGGGGGACGCTTCCACTTTTGATCTGCCTAATGAAGAGGATTTTGTGTAGCTTTCCCAAACTGATTTGAGGAGAAGGAAAAGCGACATGATGAGATGGACAATATGGACGAGATGACGAGGAAACAAGAAGAACAAGCACCCATGGTCCAAGAGCTTCAACATAAATTGAATGATATCATGCAATTGATTAATGAGACAAACTTTAATGGTCAAGCAGTACACATTGAGGATGATCATTCTGAGCACTTATGTGACACTACAAAGCAAGTAACTCATGATTCAAACTTGAGTTTCGAGGTAAGTGCGGAATGTGAGGTATCAAGTTTCAATCCATATTCTATTATGCCAATTCAATCTCCATGTAGTTTTGATGCACATAATTCTATAGATGTAAATAATGAGTGTACAGTTGTAAAAATAGTTCACAAACTCTTGTTGAGCCAAATCTTCCCATAGTATGCATAGAGTTGGCTGACAGATCTATTAGATATCCAAGGGGTACTATGGAAGATGCTCTCAAGAGAGGGGTTATGTTTGAATCTCCTATTGATTTTATATTGCTAGACATCGAGCATGATGTCGAAATTCCATTTAGTGTGGGAGATTCATTTTTAGATTCTAGCAAATCAATTCTTTATGTTCAACCTCTACCATTAATTTATAAATTTAATGTTGACCATAAAGTTTTTGATTCATTTGCTAGTTCTCGTTCCTCGTTTGTGAGCTATTATTCTATTTCGTAGGATGCTACTAACCCTTATTGGCACGAGCATTTTCCGATTCATGGGACTCATGTCCCCCTCAAGTTATGCCAATATGAGTTTGATCATGATTATTCTGTTGAGGCGAGCTTGATGAGATTAGCCTTGAGTTTAGAGTTCCCACAAAACTCAAGGAAGAAGTTCTTTTATTTCATTGTGCTCCTTCTCCCGCCTTCACATCCACACTTGAAGAGTGGACGCAATGGAAGTATGAGATTCTTGGGAGGCCTCCTGATTGAGCCTCCTACCCGTCGAGCTAACGATGTTAAAAAAATGCGCTAGTTGGGAGGCACCCCAAAAATGGATGGAGAGTATGAGCGTTTTAGTCACATGCCATGACTCCGAGCTTCCTGGAAGTTCTCTGGGGCGATGAGCTTTCCATCCATCCATGCACGTTAGGACACCCACGGTAGCTTACAAGTCGAGTAGCGGTTCTTCGAGGGGCATTATCTCTTTCCTTCCTATTTTCAGTTGTTTACCACTATTGTATTTCTTATATGCTATCTGGTGGGTGCTGAGCACCCTAATTGTTGTGCTCACAGACTATGCATATAGGATTTCTTGACTTATATGTTGCTTGACTCTGAGTGTGTGGTGTTTATTGTTATCATCTATCGGGTGCATGAGTAAATCTTTGGAAATATGTGTTTAGAGTCGCACTGGGGACAATGCTAAGGTTTAAAGTGTGGGGTGGGATGCTTTGTATTTATATGTTTGCATTCTATGCTCGGTGGATTTTTTTTGTTTGTGTCTTTATTATGTATGTAAACCTTGGATGTGCAACTTAGGCCAACATGAGGAGTCAGGAGTAGATCTTTCTTCATTGAGGATTTTTTAGGATTGTTTGGATGATTTAATGTTGGTAGTATTAATGAGTTGTGTCACGCCCCAAATCCGGTTTTGATCAGATTCGAGACGCAAACTTAAAACAAATAATAAATAAGGAATATAGATAATACAGAGGGTCTCAATTGCAATAAAAGTTCCGGAAATCCACACGAGTCAACAGCTCGTAAAAACAATAAAAGAGTCCCTAGTAATAAAACGGTACGTCTCTAGACACTAGCCAAACTCTCGTCAGCTCCCTAGCTCCGAGAATCCTGCTAGTACTGATCCCGCTCAATACCTGAAACACAACAAAGTAAGGGGGTGAGCTTACGCTCAGTAGGAACAGTAGTTAAGGTTCTGAACCTCAACTCATCACCACGAGTAACCGTCCAATTAGGGCACACTAGTGAGGCACAACTATAAAAAAATCCTATGGGCAGTTCCCAGTTACCGATCACTTTCACAAAGTCATAAACATACTTAGAAAAACGCACAAAGCCAACCAGCAGGTATAAAACACACAACGAGGCACACACAAATATCGTACAACAGTTCCCAACGTCCTTGAATGCACAAAGCCACTTATATCGTACTGGACCACACATCATCAGTCCCGATATCTTCCCCTCAGTGAGAAGGGGGGTAACATCCTCGACCGGAAACCCCTCAGTCCGATGTCTTCCGAGCACACAGACTCGGGCCTTACTCAACATACATACTGGACCGGCACACACCTCGGTCGAACGTCGTCCCGGACTACGAGTCATCGGGGTACTGATCACGCCTTCCTTGGCCTCAATACACTACACCGGAACTATCCCTCGGTGTAAGTACCACTCCGGTTACGCCTTCTCTTGGAACACACAATAAGAGTATAACACGCAGCACACAGCCATAACTAGTCTCGGTATACCAACCGGACCATCTCAACATAACACACAAACCGGTCTATCACTCACCCGGTCATATCACAACCAAGGGTTCACGTTATATCAAACACGACACACGTGCCCACACACAGTCACAATCATGCAACACCGAATATAATCTTATTTAGACTCTCATACAACGGTTATAACATGCAGCACGCAACCCTAAGGCTCGACATGACCCATCTACCAGCACGACAATTTCCCAAGTATTGAAAGCAGGTAATCTAGTGAATCACATCCTACATGTTACTAAGACTCGTCTAGTTATTTAATAATCGAAAGCGGCTATTCTAGTGAATCACATCCTATATGCCAATTAGGACCTTTCCAGTTATTATTATTTCCTAATCACACATGCTAGTGACTTTTTGTAACTAAAGCGGTATCCGCTACTTTCCCTACCTCAAGATGATCACAACAGCTACGTCTCCTAGCTGTTGACGTCCAGGCCTACCTCCGGTCTTCTCGGGCGAAGTACAAGTCTGAGGTTAACAGGTAAAGGTTCTAATCAGTCCCGGTATAGTCCAAAAGTCCTCTGATCTGTCCATTTAGTCCTTTAAATACTCCACTTTAATTTATTTAAATTAATTACTTAAATTATTAAACTGCCCGACCCGGATCCAAAAACCAGGCCCGAATCTGACCCGGTCCAGAACCCAGACCCGACCAGACCTAGAACCGACCCGGACCCGACTCTAGACCCGACCCAGACCTGGTATAAACTCGAGTCTAGAACCTGGACCCGAGACCCGAGTCAGACCCGGTCCAGGCCCGAGTCCAGAGACTTGGGCCTAGCCCAGGGTCTGTCTCCTGGTCCAACCATCCTGGCCCAATGGCCTCTCCGGCCCAATGCCATCCTGGCCCAATCCAGCGTTTGGATTGGACGCTCGAGCCCGGGCGATGAGCGGCTAGGGTTTTGCTCCAGCCGCCGACTACGGCGTCAGGGAGCTCGAAGGGACGAGCATAACTCGTCGGGAGGGGCGTCAGGGTCACGGCCTGGCGGTGGCAGGGACGGTGGTGCCTGAAGCGCGACCCAAAGTCTCTCCGTCTCAGATCTGACGAAGGCGTGGGTCGCCAGCGTCGCTCCGGCTGACTCGTCCCAAATCGAGCTCGGCCCGACGATTTCTCAGGTGAGGCGAGGCCGGGGAAGAAGAGGAACGGCGACGAGAGCACGAATTGTGCGATTCTCCGTCGCTGGCACGTTCGATTCGAGCTCGGGAACTCGAACCAAAGAGATTTTCTCTGGCGAGCTCGTCTCGATTCCGTGCATGGTGGCTCGGTCCGTTCGCGGAGGTGAGATGGTCGAGGCGTGGCGGCGTTGCGAGAGGGAGAGAGATGAAGAGGAGGGCGAGAAGGATCGAGAGAGAGGAGAGGAAGAGGAGATGCGTTTCTGTCTCGGGATGCGTGCGACGCGAGAAAGAAGAAAGGGGAATATGATTTCGGGTTTGTGTTGGGCTCGAGTGGATTTTGGGCTCGGGCACGCGTGACGTGGGCTTGGTCCGTGTCAGCGAACTGGGCCTGGTCCTCTGACCGGCCCAGTTTGGCCCAATTCCTTCTTTTCCCTTTTTCTTGATTTTCTTTTTATTTTGCACTCGTTCCAATTTTTCAACCCGTTTTTCAACCACGACGTTCCAACGAACAATTTTAAATATTTAATATTTTAATTCTTTTAAACCAGGGCGGTCTTTACAAGTTGTATTTGTGTTTGTGCTATATTGCTTAATGGGTGCAAGATGGTTTTGTGATGCTAGATGCTTTAGACACGAAAAAGCGATTACACCAAGTGTTAGGTGTGGTTAGGTTTAAATTATTTTTACTGTCACTGGCCTGGTTCTATCTTGATTTCTGTATAATGTGGGCTTAGTTAAGAGATAATAGTCTATTTCACTTGTTACATGTAGAGGAGGTTGAGGCCACATTCTTGTTGTTTTGGGATCAAACTATGTGTTTTGGTAGATTAAAAATCTAGTCGAGTTCAAGTGGTTAGTCCCATTGTGCGTTTGTGGTACCAATTTTTCAAAATCACACACACTATGCACGAGTAATTAAGTATAGGTCCCGGGGAAAGGGGATCCAATAAAATTTTTTTATTAACAAAGGTTTGAGGGGCTGCGGCATATCGCTGTGCAGAGTGAGAACCTCATGTCCCGAGTTAATCATAGCGTAATAAAAGGTGAACCCCCAACCTATCTTAGTGATCCAAAGTTTCTACACGTAATCGAAAAAAACAAAGCAAAACATTGGTCTACCTCTTGACTCGTAAAGGAACTAGATGGGTTTACCACTCACGTAGTCCCAAGGCAACGTAATTGCATGACAACGTCCACTCATAAGATTTGTGAATGAGATTACGTTATGCTCTTGATTAGTACTACGGTATGTAGAACCGAGAGAGCAAAGGGCTAAATGACAATAATTAGGATTGAAAAACCTTTCTAGTTATTGCACCTCATCTTGTAGACCACTACACATACACGCTTAAAGTAGAAAAGAATGATGAAAGATCTTATTCCTTATGCAAACTCTAGGTTAAATTTCCGATAAAATCCAAGTGTAAGCACACACCTTCTTTGAGTCTTATATTTTTGGTCTTTAATTTGCTTGTGCATTTGCACAAGAATTTTTGTCTAGTCGAGTCAGCATATGCATATTTACTTCTTTCAATAATCCGGAGTCGGAAAGCTCCGCCTGCGGAGATAGTATCGCGGGGTTTATCTTTGCATTTATCTTAGTTATTTAATATTAATTTATGTTTAGTTTTCTTGGGACGAGAAAAGTCTAAGTGTGGGGTGTTGATGCGGGTGCATTTTGACACATAAAAGAGCCACATTAGATTGAGTTATATAGGCTTTTAATCTCGTTTCTTATCATATATTTAGGTGTAACATGAATAAATTTTTTTTCTCGGTGTGTTCGGTGTTTTGATGTGAAAACGACACATTTTGGGTGTTTCGTGCTTGTGGACCGTCAAGAGGGTCGATTTTGTTTGCTCCAAAATATATTCATGATTGGTCTTGTTTTGTAGGTCTCGAGAAGAGGAATTTTTTGGCGCAAGAACGAGATCAATCGGAGTCCAAACGAAGCTGGTGCGAGAAAAATAATAGAAAAGGAACAAAAGTGGAGGAGCCCATCAGCGCTCGACGCGTGGCATGCCGGGCCCCACTCCTACGCCCGCATGTCTGCCAGCTCTACGCACGTGGCGCCGCCGATTTCCATCCGGCTTGACATCTGTCCAATACGGGTCACAGTGACATCCGCCACACGCCCTCGGCCTGCCACCTGTCCGTCCCAGCCTTCTCTCCTCCCATGCGGTGACAATTGTCCCCTCAGCAGCTCCACTCTTTCCTTACACGTGCTATACTTGTGTTGGTAAAATTTTTAGGGCAGCAGCTCCCTTTGTGTTGCGCCGCAATCAGAACAATAGAGGGGGATGATCTTCTTCATCCTTAGATACGAAGAGAAGCACACATCACAGAGGCAAGAAGGAACGAGAGAACAACTTTTTTTTTGTATAGTTCTTATTTCTTTTTTTATAGAATTTAGAGAAAGCTAATTATCTTGGATTGTTTGTTGAGAATAAAAATATTTGGTTGGAAGAGAATCATTTGAGTTTATTTGGGTGTTGATTTTTTGCAGAGAAGCTCCATTGTTAGCTACACAAGTGAATTTCTTTTGGTGGATTTTCAAGAGCATCAAGGCTAGAGTTTGGAGGAGAGAAAGAACAAGCTTTGGACGATTAATTCGGTGATTGTATCTCAACTTTCATCTTAATTATGAGTTTAATTGTTTGCTTCTTTTCATCCTTGCCTTTTCTTTCCATGAACACCTAAACCCCCAAATTTCTAGGGCTATGATGAGCGTAAATGTTTCCTACCTAATTAGACCATTTTCCCTATATTTTTATCTTATTTGTGCCTCATTTTTGTATTTTTAGCGTTTACTAATAATTGCAAAAAATCTCGTTTTCGGTCTATATTTTTCTAGTGTTCAAAATATATTCTAATTGGTCTTGTTTTTTAGGCCTCGAGAAAAGAGAAATATTGGCGCAAGAACGAGATCAATCGGAGCTCTAGTAGAGTGGGAAAGAGCGCTTGAAGTTTAGAGTTTAATTGAAAAAAGCTACAATATAAAATGCCACATGGGCCAATCAATGAGCGCCACATGGCACCCATATATTCAACCATGCCAGCTCGCATGCTCCTAGCGCGTGTTCTCTGTCCTGTACGCATGATTGAAGTTTGGATTGATATATTTTTTAGAGGAGAAATCAAATACAAACTGTGAAGACCGCTCCGGCTAAAAGATTTAAATTATTAAATTTTTATTCGTTCAGAACGTCGAGGTTGGAAAAGTAGCGGGTCGGTTATTAGTAACGTCGTGGTGGGAAATCGAATCGAGATTTTTTTAATCGAACGCGAAATAAAAAGCTTTTCAAAAAAAAAAATCTGGACCGGATTGAACTGGCCCCGACCAACAGTTTCGGTCAGAGCCCAATCCAACCCCTCAATCTCTCGCTTTGGGCCACGAAGCCCAGTAGCCTGCCTAAGCCCTCTTACCCTCCAGCCCATGCGTTTTAAACGCATCTCTAGGGTTACAGACCCTCACTTCCTCTCTGCTTCTTCATTTCGCGTCACCATCCTCTCTACCGCACACCTCCCTCTCTCCCAATCTCTCTCCATCTCCCCTTTCACCTTCAGCGTCCAAACCCAGCCAGCCGCCGGCCACGCCATCGAGTTATTCCTCCCTCTTCGAGTCGTCCCTCCGGCGAGAGCTTCCCGAGCTCCTCGTCGTTCCAGACCGCGAGAACCCCTCCGACCCTCGCTCCTCTCCGTCCCGTTCAACCCGCCGGCTTCGAGTCCGGCCGCCACCGTCCCTTTGGCCGTGTCAAGCTGTACCGTCGTGTACTGCTCCAGAATCAACGCGTCGATGCCGTCCCGACGCTGATTCGACTCTACCGTTACCGTCACCATCTCCCCGCCGTCTTTTTCCCCGTGGTGAGCTTCGCTAACCCTTGAGACTGTGGTCGCCGGCGGTGTCTTTGACGGTGGCCGGTCGGTTTGAAAACCGAGCTCCTTCCTCCTCTATCCTTGTTTTGTTTTGCCCAACTTTCAGATCTGGTCAAGTTTGACGCCGGAACTACTGAAACTGTTGAGAAAAGGAAAGAAATTGATTTTTTTTTAAGATAAAACAGAATTATTTGAAAAAGAGGTTAAAATCAGTTTTGAGTTTAAATCGGGTTTTGAATTAAAGGTTTGTTCCTGTAAATTTTGGATCTGGTCGTTTGAGACTGAAATTGAAACAGAAAAGTTAAGAAATTAAAAGAAAAAGGAAAAGAATTTCGGATTTATTAGGGGTTGGACCTTAATCTTGAGTTTGGAAAAGAACAGAAAAGAGTCGTTTTGTTTTAAAATAAAATCAGATTTCAATTAAGACGGTTTAGGACTGTTGATCGATTTTGGAACCGGACGTTTAAATTGGACTTAGAACGAGTTTTAAAAGTGGAAATGCTGAATCGGGGTGTCTCGGGAATCATGCCATGAAACCCATACCTCGATATTTGTGCATGGAGACCGTCCATCGGGAACGTGCATCGGTTTCGGTGCGCGGGTGCTCGAACCCGATTCGTCGTAACCCCGTTTTTAGCCCGCTCGAGTTTAAAAGACAACTGTCGGATTTAAACTGGACTAGTCGTAACCTTTAATTTAACGGCGGAACCGTTATTAATTTTGTGGCTTCGTGTTAAATTTAGAGTCCGGCTTCGATCGAAGAGAAGACCGGAGGTAGCGAGCCAGGACGTCAACAGCTAGGAGACGTAGCGGTTGTTCTTCAGTTGAGGTAGGGAAAAGTAGCCAGATCTCGGCCCTGACTAGGGAAAGTTAACTGTAGAATTGCATGTGACACCGGGGTGTCGTGGGTTATTTAGGTTATCGAATATTAGAAAAGCATGTTACGGGAATTTAGTAATTATTGGAAATGCATGTGACATTTAGTAGTGTTGTAGGAGTAGAGAACTTAGCGATAACTGATTTACTGGAGGCATATGACCATGCCCGGAGGTTTTTTGTGAAACTAGTGATCTTAGGACTGTTGGAGGCGTCGTTTATGCCGGAGGTTGTTGTGTGTTATTTACTGTTGAGTTTGGGTGGCCTTGAGAGCCCGTGTTAGTTATTGTTGAGTTGGGTGGCCTTGAGAGCCCGTGTTATTTATTGTCGAGTTTGGGTGGCCTTAATAGCCCGTGTTATTTATTGCTGAGTCTTGGGTGGCCATGAGAGCCCGTGTTGTCGTTTTGGTGTTTTGGGTGGCCGTGAGTGCCCGTGGGGTTGTGAACCCGTACTTTACCGTTGGTGTCTTTGGTGGCCATGAGGGCCCGTAGGGTTGTTGAACCTGTGTTTGGTTGTTGTTTTGTTGTTGGCCTTGAGTGCCTGTGGAGTTGTCACCGGTGTCGTTACTGTCTGTTTGAACTTGTTTGTGATTGTGATTGGTTACTTGATACTGGTGGAGGTTGTGTGGTGTAGCTAGCCTCCCGACTGGCATCGGGAGAAGCGGAGGGGTTGTGGGCTAGCTCCCCGACTGGGATTGGGGGAAGGACGCGCGGGTGTGGCTAACCACCCGACTGGGATCGGGTGAAGCGGAGAGGTTGTGGGTTAGCCTCCCGACTGGGATCGGGAGAAGTTGCGCGACAGGTCGACCGCCTAACCACGTCTGCGATCTGTAAAGGGCGAGAGACAAAGATTGGTTACTGAGCAACCGGTTTGCGATCCTTTGTGATCTTGTTTGGTGTTGTGGGGTCAGTCGTGTCTTGGAGGAGGTCGTCGATCGTAGTGTGGGGTCTACATCACGTGTCCGAATGTTGAGTCAGTTGAGGAAAGTATTGGTCGTGTGTGTGTCTTTTGAGTCGTTGTTGGTGTCACCGACTTTGTCTACTAAGTATGCCGTAGTCAGCCTGTTATCTGTGGTGGTGAGCGAACGCTCACCCCTAGCTGATTTTCCTACAGTTACCGTTCGCAGTCTGGACTAGGTGAGATTCTGAAGCTTGAAGAGCTTGAAGCGGGTTGCTGGGTGTTTTGAGTCTAGTGACATGTACCTCGTTTTGTCCAAGGGTGGGACTAATATTTTGAGATGTAACTAATATTCTTTTGTTGAACTAAACTATTTTTTTTAAGTATTTTAATGGAAAAGGTTTCAAGTGCTCTTTATTTTAAATGTTCGCGTCCCGAGTTCGGTTCGCTGAAATTGGGGCGTGACAGCTTGGTATCAGAGCATGAGGTTTCACACCTCGGACTGCACGTCAATTAGGTGGGAGAGTCGAGTCAGTAAAGTCCTGTCGTGCGTTGGGTACGCAAGTCGGAACTCGTGTGTAGACCCGTTAGGACTTGAGTCCTGTTTTTGTTATGTGCTTGTGCAGTACGGGGTCACTGGCACATTGTTTGTGTGTTGCTGCGTGAAATGTTTTTAAACTGTCACGACTCGACTCAGGGGCGCCCCTGTAGTCGAGCGTGACGGTGTTGATGTCAAGTGGGTACAATGTAGTTCGGGAACGCCTGGACCGGATTGTAACTACCTGATGTCAGGAAGTGAGGTTTTTTTTTAATGAGGCTGAGAAAGTTTTAAAATTGGTTGGCCCAGTGGGCGCGTTTTAAAATTTGATTGGCCCGGTGGGCGTGTTTGATGTTGATTGGCCCTGTGGGCGGGTTTTGATTTGGTTGGCCCGGTGGGCGAGTGTTGTTGTGTTGTTGTTTGGCCGTGTCGGCTTGTGTTTTGGTTGAGGTTGAATGAATTGATTTGTCTGTGAGTCGTGGCGCGTGTGTGTCGTTTAAGGAAAATTTTAGGGTTAAAACGGGTTAAGATTCGAATTGGAACCGAGTTTGGAAAACAAGTCTGCGCGAGCGTCACGGATCCTGTCACGGATCCGTGACGGACCAGAGCGTTTTGGCGAATTTTAGGTTTTTGTCACGGCACTGTGATCCCAACCGTGACGGGGCCTGTCACGGGTCCGTGACCCCTGTCTTTTACACCGTCTTGATTACGCAGGTTAGCGTTGTGGTTGCGTGAATTGGTTCGCGTTCATACAGTTTGAGTGCTGGTTTGGCGTAGTTGTGTCCACAGTTGTGGGTTGTAGGGGCCGAAAGCTCGGTGTTAAGAGATGAGGTCTTGAGTTCGAGACTCATTGATGACCTACGGTAGTAATACAGCGCTCGGTGTGAGAGTCTCGCCGGGTAGAGGTTAGGGTTGGTGCGCTGCGGCGCCGTACGAACTAGTTTCCCTGTGAACGGGTTATTCGAGGTTTTCCCTTGCGTGGACGGGTGGTTGGAGTTTTCCTTCACGTGAGTGGGTTGTTGAGGTTCCTTATAGGATTGAGTAACTAGGGTATCAAGGGTATGAGCAATAGTGGGTTGCTGAGATGAAAGTAGGATCCCCGTTGGAATTTCTCTACGTGATCGGGTGTTTGGGGTATTGAGGTTGTAAGCAACAGTAGTTGCTGAATTGAGAACATAATCCTCGTTTCGAGGTTTCCCCTTACATAGCGAGTACTTGAGGTGTTGATAGCGTGAGCAGTGTGACGTTTGGCATCAGGTTTTGAGGTAGTGGTTTGCCCTGGTTAGATTGGTAAGTCCTTGGTGCGTTACTAGTATGCCATAATCGAACGGGTGTCCGTGGAGGTGAGCATAACGCTCATCCCCTTTAATACTTTTCCCGCAAGGGACGAGTAGCGAACACTGGTTTGGTTGCGGAAAGTTATAAGTAAATGCATAGAGGACCGGGCGAGGGTCTGTGCTAGACTTTACCAGAGTAACTAATGGAGTGATTTTCGTTCTCTGCTTGGGGCGTCAATTTTAATGGGTAACGGGGCGTCACACTCTCCTGCTTCGTCGAGTTGTGCTGAGTTAGAGCCGTTGAGTCCACCCCTGCGTCGGGACACGCCGGTTGGTAGTAGTGTGGTGTTGACGAAGGTCTGTCGTGCCTGCGAAGTTAGAAAAGCGAGCTGATACAGGAGGTTCGAGAGAGGGCTCAAGAGCCCTGATGCTGGATCGAGTCCTCACCTCGAGGATCGGGTATGTTTGGAGCTGGTAGGCACGACGACGGTAGTGGAGCGAGGTTGTAGAGAGACTGCGAGGATCCGTGAGGATCGGCAGCGACTGGGCTTGTGCGTGTATCCGTGGGAAGGATACTTACGAAATGACAACCTTTGACGTAAACTTGGGAATGGTTTGGCTGGCGAAGTACCGAGCCAATATCGACTGCTATATACGACGAGTGACAGTGCCAGTAGGCAACACGAAGGTGTCGTGTGTGCTGGGTAGTAATAGCGGGGTTCTCCTGTCGGCATGATCCGTAGTGGAGGATGTATCGGCCGTGCAGAGCCGAGAGTTACCGCGAGAGGCGAGCGAGTTCCCCGAGGCCTTCCCTAAGGAATTGAGCGGGTTGCCACCAGTCCGTGAGGTGGAGTTCGGATTAACCTGGTGCCGGGAAGGGCATCGATATCGACGATGCCTTACAGGTTCGCGCCAGTAGAGTTGACCGAGCTGAAGGGTCAGCTCGAGGAATTTCGGGAGAAGGGGTTTATTCGTCCAAGCACATCGCCGTGGGAAGCGCCAGCACTCTTCGTGAAGAAGAAGAGTGGAGAGCTTCGGATGTGCATGGACTACCGGAAACTGAACCGGGTTACGGTGGATGACCGATCCCCGATGCCGAAAATTGACGACTTGTTCGACCAGTTGAGAGGGTCGACGTATTTCTCGAAGATCGACCTACGATCCAGATACTACCAGTTGCGAGTCCGAGAGGGGGACGTTGCAAGGACTGTATTCCGGACATGCTATGAGCATTACGAGTTCTGAGTGATGACTTTGAACTGCCGAACGCACCTGCATCGTTCATGGATCTGATGAACAGTATATTCCGGCCGTTCTTAAATTAGTTTGTGGTGGTGTTTTGTAGGCGACAAGGATCCGGGAGATATTTGCCGGCGGTACTGCCGCCGAGGGCTGG